>CM070594.1:31379864-31979864 GCA_036346395.1 Hsuehochloa calcarea
ACAAAGATAAAGAGGAAGAGAAGACGAGTTGCAAAGGCAGTGCAAGTTTCCATGCATGTCATTTCTAGTACCAGTACAAAAGTCTCAACATTCACTCTAAATGTGAAATGGGTAGTGTATCCGTGGTAGCACTTGTGGATACAGGGCACTACCATCTTTATAACTCCAATATTGGCAATGAAATCAAATGGTAGGATGATGAGCCATGAGCCAGTGAGAGTTTCTGTTGCAAATGGAGGGGTACTTGTGAGTAAGGTAGTGAGTTTGGGGTGCAGCTACATTATACAAGGTCAAGTCTTCAATTCTGATTTTAGAGTATTGAATCGGAAGGGCTATGATATCATTTTGGGAAATGATTAGATATACTCTCATAGTCCAGTCAGCTTGAATTTGAAAACTAGAGAATTTTCAATATGTAAGGAAGGGGAGAAAACAGTGTTGTTCAAGGATGAGACTTTGCCAGGAAAAGATTGCGTTGTGACACAAATAACAGAAATTGATGGACAAGGGAGTAGTAGGTGCAGTGGTGTACTCCAAACCTATATCGGTTCTTCATGTTGTATTTGAAGGAATACCAAAGGAAATTCAAGGAGTCTTAAAGCAATTCCCTGACATCTTTGAAGAGCCGCAAGAATTGCCACCCAAGAGAGAACAGGATCATAGTATTCCACTAGTTCAGGGTGCAAACCCAGTGAATATCAGACCCTACAGGCTTCCTCACCACAAGACGAATGCTATGGAAGGATTAATTGACCAATTGCTTAAATCACACACCATAAGGCCAAGTGTAAGTCGATACTCTTCTCCTACCATACTTGTGAAAAAGAAGGATGAACATGGCGCTTGTGCATAGATTAGAGACACTTGAATGCTAACACAATTAGGAATAGATACCCTATTCCAGTTATAGAAGATCTATTAGATGAGTTGCATGGAGTTGGATACTTCTCCAAAATAGATTTAAGATCTGGGTGCCATCATATTAGAATGACCACTGAAGATATTCCCAAAACAACATTTAGCACTCATGTGGGACACATTGAATTCATAGTCATGCTATTTGGTCTCACAAATGCACCAGCTACTTTTCAAGCACTACGGAACAAAATTTTAGCCCCATACTTGAGGAAATTTGTATTAGTTTTCTTTGATGACATATTGATCTATAGTGCGTCATTAAAGAACACAAATATCATCTAGAAACTGTGTTGATGATACTGAGAGGAAACAAGTTATTTGCTAAGGGTGCAAGTGTGTTTTTGGAAAACAAAAGGTTGAATACCTAGGACACATCATTAGTAGTGAAGGGGTTGCCACTGACAAACAGAAGGTGACTGTAGTGCAAGAATGGCCAATTCCTAGGACTCTGACAGAGTTAAGGTGATTATTGGGGCTTGCTGGTTATTACAAGAGATTCATGAAAGATTTTGGGGGTCACATGCAGATCCCTATTCAACCTGCTTAAGAAGGATGCCTTTCAATGGGGAGATGAGCAACAACAATCCTTTGACAAGATCAAAACATTACTATCCACTACACTTGTGCTAAAACTTTCTAATTTCAAACATCCCTTTTTCATGGAGATTGATGCCAGTGGGTTTGGATTGGGAGTAGTGCTAATGCAAGAAGGAAGACCTATATGCTATCTCAGCAAGGCATTAGGCCCAAAGGCAGTTGCCCTATCAACTTATGACAAGGAAGCCCTTGCAATCCTAGAGGCATTGAAGAAGTGGAGACATTATCTGGTATGGGCAAAACTGGTGATCAGAACTGACCAACAATGTCCCAGGTTCACTAATGAGCACAGATTGGTAGAGTTTAGTACAAGCTAATGGCTAAACTAATGGGTTACAACTACAAAATTGAATACAAAAGGGAAGAGAAAATAAGGTAGCAGATGCATTATCAATGGTTCCTACCCTCAATCATCTGATGGCTCTCACTGCTGCTGTTCCCAACTGGATAGAAGAAGTACAAACCAGCTATCAAGGTGATGATAAATGTCAAGAGTTATTAACAAAGCTTAGTGTGGACAGTCAATCACAGCCACCCTATACATTACAAAATGGGATAATTAGATATGGAGGTAAGGTCCATGTGGGAGGAGAAGGTGAGCTCAGGAACCAGCTTCTAGATTCATTCTATGCTTCAGCTTTGGGGGGCACTTGAGAGGAAGAGCTACATACCAAAGACTACGATTGATATTCTATTGACGAGGAATGAAAATGGAAGTTGACATCTATGTGAAGCAATGTCCAACTTGTCAGAAGAATAAGTATGAAAATATCCATTATCCTGGACTGTTACAACATCTAACAGTTCCATATATGGCTCGGGTTCAGGTAACAATGTTGAAGGATTGCCTAAATCAAAGAAACATGATGTGATACTAGTAGCAGTTGACAGATTCACCAAATATACCATTTCATATCCTTGAAACAACCATATACAGTACAAAATATTGTAGACTTGATCATTGAGAATATTTACAAACTACATGGACTACCTTCAATAATTATTTCTGACAGGGATAAAATCTTTACCAGTACACTGTGGCAAGAGTTATTCAAGGCTCTAGGGGTTAAGCTTCGCTTTAGTAGTGCCTACCACCCTCAAACCGATGGTCAAACTGAAAGAGTCAACCAATACTTGGAAAATTATCTTAGATGTATGGTCTTTGCAAGTCCTAAGCGGTGGAGATATTGGTTATCACAAGCCGAGTGGTGGTATAATACATCCTTTCATACTTCTTTGGGCATGACACCTATTGGTTATCACAAGCCGAGTGGTGGTATAATACATCCTTTCATACTTCTTTGGGCATGACACCTTACGAGGCACTGTATGGAATGAAACCTCCACAAGTGATTGAGGCAATGATTCCTAACACAGCTGCAACGGGCACTCAAAATGTTCCACCACAAAGAATGGTTGCATTTGAAGCAATGAAAAATTCCTTGCTAAAGGCTCAATCCAGAATGAAGTTCTTTGCTGTCACAGGCAGGACTGAAAGGGAGTTTAGTGTAGGGGATATGGCTTACCTAAAAATGCAACCTTATATGCATAATGCACTGGGACTGTACAATTCACCGAAATTACAATCCAAATTTTATGGGCCTATCAGGATTGTAGAGAAGGTGGGACAAGTGGCTTATAAGCTGTTATTACCAGAGGGGTGCTTGATACATCCCACATTCCATGTCAGTCTGTTGAAAAGGCATGTTGGTCCAAGGGTTATTCCAAGTCCTGAATTGCCATTGGTAGACCCCGAAGGAAATGTCTTGATTGGACCTCTTACTGTTGTGGAAAGGAGGGTTGTGCCTAGAAACAATGAACCTGTGGTACAGTGGAAGGTCCAGTGGGCGAATCTCCCTACAAAAGCAACTACTTGGGAGGATGCGGACTTCATTTCAAAGATATTTCCAAATTTCCATCCTTGAGGTCAAGGATACTAAGGAAGGGGCATTGTCAGGCTCAGAGGAACCGGGTTCTGAATTCAGAAGCTTTGACAGATACAGGAAAACATGAAGGGATGAGATCTTCCGATATCATTTCATCAAGCACATCAAAGGTGCAACATTGCTCGATATCTCTTAATGTAGATCCTGGGGCTAGCTGTACACAACTGCGAACTCTATATAAGCAGTTGGTGTATTGCTTAGAAGGATTATGAAAACCCGAGCTATCTTATGTTCTGTAATAGACTTTTCCTTTAGTTAATGCTATTACAGTTTCTTCCTTATTTCTGTTATTTCCAGCCATTATATATAGCATTATTGTTTGGATCTTGATACAGTTTTGAGAGGTCTTGACATCGCAGCGGATAGTCGAGCTACCCACCACCTCCATATACTTTATCTCCTGTACCCGCACCAGCATCCGCGGCTCCGCCTTTGCGCCAACTTGGCAGTCAACGACACCGACCAAGGATGCTGCGAGCGGCGGTGAAGAAAGGCAAGCTGGCGAGCCACGTCCTCCTCATCCCGCACATCCTCTGTCCAGATCAGGAGGATGGGATGCTGTGCGGCGACGCTCTTGCAGCCCAGCGGCCGTGGCCTGCTAGGTTTTGGTGGGGACTTTTTTTTCCCTTCTATTCCCTTTCTGATTTAGATGGTGGTTTTGTTGCCGGATTTATGTGGGATTCTTCATGATCTCTTCTCTATATAGTCTGAATTTTTCTTTGGTTCTCGAAAGCAAGATTCTTGCTTTATCAAGATTTTCGTTTGAATTCTTGCTATCATTCGATATACCGAAACACCGGATTAATTCAATTAATTACGTTCGGTTTTTTCTTTTACTTTGATAAATTCGGTGGCCAACTTTCAAAAACAATTTTTTTACCGAATAAATCGAATCAATTTTACCACATAAACCGAATGCCCACCCCTAATTCTTGCTTTGGTTATTAGTAGTGATGTTTGTTATGCATTTTATCTATTTTATGTATGGAATTGAGTATTTAAGAGTGCTTGGTCTAGAAACTAGAGATGTAAATGGATAAGTTCCTTTTTTGGTCGCTCAGCTTTGAGGTAGGTCCCTTTTAAGGCTCTAACTTTCAAGTGTCCTTTTTAAGCTTTCTTCTTTAGGATTTGGTTCTAGTTTAACCCTCAACTATTTGTCCACTAGCCCTATTGTCTTGACCTCGAGCCTTCGAGGGCCTGAAGGCCTCTCTAATAGTGTATTTATTGTCGTCTCTTAGCTATGCTACGTCAACAAAATCTTATGTGGAGGAGAGAGTGATGAGGGCATCCCGAAACTTATACATTTTCTCCTATTGGTGGTGATACAAATATTGATCTACAAGCCATAAGTGAGGCCACAAGTAATACAAGTGCAGAAGTGCATGTTGGTCCACTGACTAGAGCTAGAGCTAAACTTTTAAATCAACAGGTGCTTTTGTTTCTTAATGAATCTTCTATTGTCATTGATGAGAATTGGGTACGATCTCACGCAAATGTTTTGTGCATTCTCAGGTTTGAGCATTGTGAAGCCTTCGGAACCAAGAGGGAGGCCGGAGCCAAAACAATGGAGGAGAAGCTCATGGGGGACAATCAAGAGGAGAGAAGCCCAAGGATCCAAGTCAAATTCGGAACATCCACAAGCCCAACCAAATTCAATCTTGGAATAAACTAAGAATTCAATTCAGATTTGGTTCGGGACAGCCCAACAGGACTCTAATTAAAAGGCCATAACTTTCACATACGGAGTCCGATTGGGGTGATCTTGGGCTTGTTGGAAAGATTATTCCAGGTCCCACACAATGGGTAAGGCCCCAGCCTCAGAAACCCCACCGTTGCGCCACAATGACCAAAGCAATCCGATGGTTGTCAATTTAGGTTTTCTTTTTGTGTGTTTTTGAGTCCAATCCGTGTAGGGTTGAGTTGGAGTCGGTTTACACACCTTATGGCCGGACCTACCGTCATATATACTCATATATTTCATGCCTTTTGGCGTAGACTAGTTTATGCATAAGAATATAAAAATAGCTATTACTTGTTCTTTCAAAACCAGAGTTCATGCGAGGACTTTAAGAGATGACTAGGCGATCCATTGATTCGTTCTGTAATTCAAAGTCAAGTTGTCGTTCCATTGGGAATTGGGGACTTGGCGTTCGTCGTTCGTGGTCTCGCGACGAACAACTATCAGGTGTGTTTTGGGCATATTCCAAAGAGTTGAGGGTTCGTGCATGGCCGTGAGTGTTCAGCTAGCGATATCGTCTACTTCACATCAACTATTCACTGTTTCCTCGTCGAGAAGATCGGGCATCCCTTGTATCATGTGGTATCAGATTATAGGTTTACTTGGTGAGAATTTTTTTACCCGTAGTTAGATTTGTTTTACGTCCTATAGTCCATTAAACCGAAAAATTACAACAACAAAACCATAGTTAATATGTTATTTCTTGTGAGTTTGTTTAAGTTTTCATCCATTAGAGTTTTGTTTACCATGCTGATCTTGTGTTTCATTTGCGTAGCTTCATCTTTTGTTCACATAAACCTTCGAAAATAGTGGATTGAACTCCTTAATTAGCACCCAAAAGAGATAGCTGAATCCTTCATTAGTGCATTGCTTGAGTTCGGCTTGGTTTTTGGCAACCCTAGCCGCACCTTTCTCTTGTCGTGCGCCGTAGACACCTTGGCAACCCTAGCTGGTTTCTCCTTTGACTCGTGTGTTCTTACTGTGGGAAGAAGATAAGCTAGCCACCTCACAAACCCTAGCCGCCTTTGGCCGCGCCACCTTTTGGCCGCACAAGCACCAGCAAGGAGTTTCAGAACCAAACTGCTTTTGCTGTGATTTGGAAACTGTCTCTCGGTTTGGAAAGTAGAGTTGGTTTCGGAGTAGAGTCCCTTCCAACATCTATTGGTGGGACTAGAGTCTGAAACTGATTCTAGGTGCTTTATCCGTTTGTTCTCATCGGGTTCCATCCGAATAATCTTGGTGGGACTAGAGTCCGAATACTCTTTGAGACTAGCTATTGATATTGCATTGGGCTGTCTTAGCTTTTCGTTTACACTTGCTGAAATTTTGGAGGCGTATAAAGCACAGGAAGTAGCTCAACACTTTCGCCCATTGAAAGAAGAGAAGGAAAAGGTAGCCGCATATGGAAAGATCCACGGCATTGAAAAGACTATATAAAAAAAATAGAGAGCAAAAACACAATTTTTGTGAAAGAAAAGAGAGGAAGAGAAAATAAAAATATTTTTGCCGATTGCTACAGTAAAAAACAGTAACCGTGCGTTATTTTGCCCGCTATAGTACTGGTCCAAAACTGATTGTGTAACCTTTTTCTTTGAGCAATTTTGTGCCCTAATATATTCAATTGCAATTGGCTAGCATCTCTCCTAGTACTTGGTGCAAAACGAGCTTGTTGCTCATTCTTTTGTTTGCATTAAGTCACTTTTATCTTTGCGTGTGCGTTCATACATTTCGCTTACACCTTTTTGATCAGTACATAGGCAAAAGACTCTAGCTTGGATCATTACTTAACTTTACATCAACTTGAATATTAGTTTGCATAGGTTATACACATACCTTACCAAGCTCCACCTACACCTGTTTGCGTACTACCTTTGCTCTTGATTACGCTCTTACATTACCGGGTTGAGGTTCGTTCGCTGCCACAAGTGTCGTTTTGCCATCTTTAATTCACTTTGGAACGATAAGCTTGTCTTGTTTGCAGGACAGTGAGTTGCGAGCGTAGAGAGAGAGCTTTTTGTTTTACTAACCTGGATATAATCTTGTTTGTTGTTTGTGAGTTGCTGCCATGTCAGGTTACGACGAGCCACCTAATCCGGAGGCACTAGTTACGTAGTTAGAGTACACTCGTTTGCGCGAGATGCTGCAAAAGCAAGTTCATGATGACGACAATGGTGCGCGCGATGAGCTCGGGGAGGTTCAGACGGGACAGAACACCCTCGGGGAGGAGGTCACGCAGCTGCGCACGGACATCAACAATAACTTCCTGGAACTGTGTGCCATGTTCGCACAACACAATCATCATGGCCGTGTTGCCCAATGAGACCGAGGAGGCGCGTGCTATTCGCGGGGATGAGGAGCGACGACAGTGCCAGGCACGTCGCATGGCAGTGCCATCACACGCTGGAGTGGTAGCCGTGGCACGCCCTCAGGCATAGCGGCGTGGCCGCAGCAACTGCGACCACAATGGAGCCCAAGGGAGGGGCGCACCACTGGGTGCCCAAGGAGGAGGTGTGCACGGTGCACCTTGTAGCTGTGCTAATGAGGTTGAGCTCTGGGGCGACGACGATTTCCCCATCAATGACTACGACGGCCGACAGCCCCACCACCGCAACGATATGCATCGACGTCGACACGATGACACTGAGGATTTTATAACTAAGCCCAAATTTATTCTTCCTATATTTTCAGGTGGTACTAATGTGGAAGAATACCTCACTTGGGAGCTGAAAATTGATAAGTTGTTTCGGATGAACAACTACTCCAATGAGAAGATGCTCTTACTTGCATCCAATGGTTTGGATGATTATGCCACACATTGGTGGGAACAGTTTGTTCGTAAGCGTATGGAGCGAGTTACCAGTTATTACTTGGGAGTAGATGAAGCAGCATTTGCAGACATGTTTTGTCCCTCGCCATTACAAGCATTCTCTATTTGAAAAGTTGACTGTGCTGCGACAAGGTTTGAAATCAATTGATGAGTATCATAAGGAGATGATGATTGTCATGATACATGCAGATGTCCGCGAGAATGAAGAGCAGACAATGTCTTGACAGCATAATTTCTAGTTGGAATGAATTATGTTGTCAAGCGCATTGTCACTCACCATCCCTACAATGATATGATCGAGCTGCTACACCAAGCATGTGAAGCCGATCGCCATGTGATTGAATATGCATGATTCGCTGCCTATTCACGATCTTCACTAGTCTGGGTCAGTCATATAATAAGAGCACTCCAGTCAGGAGCA
This sequence comes from Hsuehochloa calcarea, assembly GCA_036346395.1. Classification (NCBI taxonomy): domain Eukaryota; kingdom Viridiplantae; phylum Streptophyta; class Magnoliopsida; order Poales; family Poaceae; genus Hsuehochloa; species Hsuehochloa calcarea. Next base: position 31,388,312 of record CM070594.1, read on the forward strand.
ATTTAGCGATGCGCAGTTCTGCAAGAAGCCGGAGAGTACACCATCACCGGTGCGCCAACCAGCGGCGCCCGTTGCTAGTGCGGCCTCTTCTATGAGGTCGATAGGCTGTTCTCGTGATATCATTTGCCACAAGTGCAAGGGCGTTGGCCATTTTCAGAGGGACTGCCTGAATGTCAGAACTATGCTTATCACATAGAAGGGCAGTTATATTTCAGCTAGTTATGATGAGTCGCCTGATGCACAACCAGTCTTGCACAGTGATGACATAGAACAATGTGAGTGTGATCCAGAGTTTCCGAGCACTGAGCAATATTCCATTGTTTGCACGCCCAAGGTGCTTCGTGTGATGCCATCGCCGTCACTCGAAAGCGGTGCAATTTATTTCAGAGTTGGGCAAACCTTGATCAGGGTAAGGTGTGCCAAGTAATTATTGATGGCGGGAGTTGTCACAATTTGACCAGTAAAGACATGTGTCATAAGTTGGGTTTGAAGTATTTGCCGCATCCACATCCTTATCATGTGCAATGGTTGAGTGACAAAGAGGAAGTGAAGGTGAACTATATGGTGCGTGTGACATTTTCTATTGGGAAGTACACTGATATTGTGGATTGCGATGTTGTGCCCATGACGGTGTGTCACTTGCTGTTGGGACGGCCATGTCAATATGACCGTTCCGCTGTGCACGATGGACGTACAAATCGTTACACTTTTAGATGAAACAATGTGGAGATCATGTTGAAATCGCTTACCCCGCAACAGATTGTGAACTCTTCAATGCAGAAAATTGAGATGCACGTGGAGAGTGCGCAAGAGCGAGCAAATCATTCAAAGAAATATGAGGGAGAGAAGAACTTGGTCATGTTAGCTACCAAATCCGAGATGCGAGAATTCAGCGAGGATCCCAATTTGGTGCACTTTGTACTACTGTACAAAGACACATTACTTTCAACTAATGACTTCACTTCTCTTCCTAGTGGTATTGCTTGTGTTTTGCAGGAATTCTGCGACGTCTTTCCGGAGGAGGTACCAGCTGGGCTACTACCAATCCGCGGGATTGAACATAAGATCGACTTGATTCCAGGAGCTATGCTGCCGAACCGACCACCGTACCGCACCAACCCCGAAAAAACTAAGGAAATTCAGAAACAGGTACACGAACTTCTCTCCAAAAGGTACGTTTGTGAAAGCTTAAGCCCTTGTGTTGTTCCTATTATTTTAGTTCCTAAGAAAGATGGTTCATGGCGTATGTGCGTAGATTGTAGAGCGATTAATATCACTATTCGATATCGTCATCCTATACCTAGCTTAGATGATATGCTAGATGAATTGAGTGGTGCTATTATTTTCTCTAAAATAGACTTGCGTAGTAGTTACCATCAAATTAGGATGCATGAAGGGGAGGGTGGAAAACAGCCTTTAAAACGAAATTTAGTTTGTATGAGTGGTTGGTCATGCCTTGTGGTTTAACTAACGCACCTAGTACATTCATGCGCTTAATGAATCATGTTTTAAGGTATTTCATTGGTAAATTTGTGGTTGCGTACTTTGATGATATTCTGATTTACAGTCGCACTGAATCTGAATACATTGGCCATATTAGACAATTTCTACGCGATGCTAGGCTTTTTGGTAACTTAGAGAAGTGCACCTTTTGCAAAGATTGTGTTATTTTTTTGGGCTATGTTGTGTCTCCGCAAGGAGTTGAAGTAGACGAGTCTAGAATTGAAGCAATTAAAAATTGGCTAATTCCTGTAAATGTAAGTCAGATTAGGAGCTTTAATGGTCTCGCTGGTTTTTATCAGCGCTTTGTGAAGGATTTTAGCACCATCGTTGCCCCATTGAATGAACTTACTATAAAGGGTGTTGAATTTGTGTGGGGGGTAGCGCAAGAAAATGTTTTTGCTAAACTTAAGAAACACTTGACTGAAGCACCAATGCTTGTTTTACCTTATCTCACAAAAAATTTCAAAATTGAGTGTGATACTAGTGGATTGGGTATTGGCGGTGTTTTAATGCAAGACGGTAGACCGATAGCTTATTTTAGTGAGAAACTGAATGATGCTCAATTGAATTATCCGGTTTGTGACAAAGAGCTTTATGTGTTAGTGCGTGCGTTAGAAACTTGGAAATATTATTTATAGCCCAAAGAGTTTATTATTGATTCTGATCATGAGGCATTGAAGTATTTAAAGGGCCAAGCAAACCTGAACTGTAGACATACCAAATGGGTCGAATTCATTGAGTCATTTCCTTACATTGTGAAATATAAGAAGGGAAAGGAAAATGTGGTAGCTGATGCTCTTTCAAGGAAAAATGTGCTCTTAACTTAATTAGGAGTGCAAGTTCCAGGTTTAGAGTGTTTGCGTGATTCATATGCTCATGATCATGATATTTATGTTCCTTATGGACATTGCAAAGAGGGAAAAGGCTAGGATAAATTTCACATCCATGATGGGTTTTTGTTTCTAACTAACAAATTAGGAGTTCCAGAATCCTCCGTACATTTGTTATTATTGCAGGAATCACATGCAGGTGGATTGATGGGATATTTTGAACGTGAGAAGACGTTGTCTATGCTGAGCGATTACTTTTATTGGCCTAAGATGAGACGAGATGTGGAACGGTATGTGCAGCGATGCATTACTTGACATAATGCCAAATCGAAGTTGAATCCACACGGTTTGTATACCCCTTTACCTATTCCCAATGCACGATGGAAGGATATTAGTATGAATTTTGTTTTAGGACTACCTGGAACTAAGAGGGGGAGAGATTTATTTTTGTCGTTGTGGATCGTTTTTCGAAGATAGCACACTTTATTCTGTACCACAAGTGTGACGATGCGTCGCATATTGCTGATTTGTTTTTCAGGGAGATCGTGAGACTACATGGCATGTCGTGCACTATTGTGTCGAATCGCGACGTGAAGTTCATGAGCTACTTTTAGAAGACGCTTTGGGGAAAACTGGGGACGAAGTTGTTATTCATCACAACTTATCATCTCCAAACTAATGGTCAAATGGAGGTGGTGAACCGCACACTTTCGATGTTACTCCGGACCATGATCAAGAAGAATCTACGTGAGTGGAAAGATTGTTTGCCACACGTCGAATTCACTTATAATTGGGCTGTGCATTCCACTACACAGATGTGTTCTTTTGAGGTAGTGTATGGTTTCAAGCCCTTTACGCCGCTTCCCAATCAACACCGTACTCATATGGAGGCATCCAAGCGAGCTTAATTTTGAAGAAATTGCATCTCAAGACAAAAAAAAGAGATAGAGCGTAGGTTAAATACTATGCTGAGAAGGCGAACAAGAAAAGGAAGAAGATGATTTTTCAACCAGGTGATTTGGTGTAGGCACACTATTGCAAGGATCATTTTCCAGAACGCCGCAAGTACAAATTGCTGCCGCGAGGTGATGGGCCTTTCAAGGTGCTTGCGAAGATCAACTACAATGCCTACAAGATAGAGCTTCCCGGCAATGATGATGGCGTGAGCTTTACGTTCAATGTCACTGATTTATCACCTTTCTTTGGTGGTGATGATCCAGCATCGAGGTCGACACCTTTTTAGGAGGGGGAGGATGACAAGGACATCCCTAACACTTATACATTTTCTCCTATTGGTGGTGATACACATATTGATCTACAAGCCATAAGTAAGGCTACAAGTAATACAAGTGCAGAAGTGCATGTTGGTCCACTGAATAGAGCTAGAGCTAGAGGGGAAAAATCCTAGCCTGTTACTGTAGCTACAGTAACACTACCGCCCTACAGTGCCCACTGCAGTAGATATGCTCCCCCTTGCATTCCATTTTCTTTCCCCTCCCTCTTAGTGGTGCTCTCCCATTGCTGACGGCCAAGGAGAAAGGTGGGGGAGAGAGGAGAAGATGGGAGGAGCACCTCGCGGGGAATTCAGTAGGCTTACGCGTCTTCAAGGGTAACGATCGTCTCCCCGTTGTTTGGATCTAGTTGGATCCTTAATTGACATCAATTAGAGAATCGTCGAATTGCTGTGATTAGAATCAGTAATCTTCTCCTTGTTGGATGGTAGAATTCGTGTAGTTGTGGGGCTTGTCGTCAGGTTTCTATAGGTACTGAGATCACCTAATTCGGAGCTTTAGTTTGGGAGATATGTTAATTTCTTTACTACTGTCCAGAAATCCTAACGAGATTACAACAGTCGTCTTGTTTAAGAATAAATGTTCTGTTAATGGTTGATTCAAGGAGGTCTCCCAACACAACTTTCTTAGGAAATTTCTTAAGCTTTCCAGATTGATAAATATCATGAATTTTGGTTTAGCCATTCGAAAGATATGAATTTTTTAATTTAATGTTGTGGTCTGTCTATCTGTTGTGGACAATAGAGAAAGACTGGACTGTTGCAACCTTTGTTGCATAGTGGAGATAATTGTGATAAATTTATTAAGGAAATTAATTTTCCTTAGTTTTCAGAATGACTTAGAACATTGAATTTGGATGTACCAAATTAAATTTACGAAATTCCCAAGTCAGTAGTACCGAAGATGATAGAACGGTCTTTGGGATTAAGAACAAAGGCTTAGATGGGATAATTTGATCTTTTAGTCACCTGAGAAGTTGTAGCTATGCTTGTGTAGATTCTATGAATGTTAGATTCATGACTTTTGGAGTTTTGACTCAAAAGTTATGTATTTTCCTTTGATAGCTGTCTGTTTGGACAGATTGGTATTTGAGAGTGTAACAGTTATGTTTCGGGTTGCGATTAGGAGCGATTGATTTCATTTTGTTCCATTACTATGTTGTGCACTTTTGAATGGTATATTTAGTATACTTTACAGTTGCCTGGTGGTGGTGAGCACCGGGGTTAAAGTCTTTCTGTCGTCATCTTCCGTCTCGCGGTTGAGGCAAGTGCAAATAGCATAGAATGAATTGGGATGCAGTTTTCATGATAAATGCTATAGTTTATTTATGAGTTTATTTCTATGTAATTGTCACTGAATGCTATTTCTCTCATGTTGGAATGAGATTATGAAATTCATTTGCATCTTGGCATACATTTCTGATTCGTGGACTACTTGGTAGCCAAGCCTTGTTCTTTTGAGGTCCCCATCTTGTATTGGACGGGCATGGGTCCCCACACTCGTGTAGTGTGAGCTTGAGATCCCTGTGCCTAAGGGCACAGACTTGAGTATGCATCGACAGATGTACTACTCGGCATTACCGGTAATTACAAAGAATGAAGAAAGAGCATTCTTGTCATATGCATTGCATACGAGTATATGAATTTTATTTATGGATCATTGCTGATGTTCATATGGTGTCTTGATATCCTTATTGGCTGCCCGTGATGTTTTTTATTATCTCTCTAGTACTTTGCTGAGTCGTGGACTCACGCTTGTTGTTGTTGTTCTTTTAGGTACCTCTTGAGGCAACGACAAGCATAGGAAGGGGTAGTCTTGATGCAAATCACACTGACACTATCCATGGCAAATAAAATTAGTTTATTTACCTTTGATCTCAAGTTCATGCTAGTTCCTATAGTTTCGGTTTGTATCCATCCTTCATGGAGGATGTTTCACTTGTATTTGTGGATGATCTGTTTATGTGTTTAAACTTTGGTCATTGGTTCATTTAATCCTGTTTGATTGAATAACTGGATTGATTGGAATAGACTTCATCGTCGTAATTCTGTTGAATCTTAATGCTCTATATTTATTTGCTAAATATTCCCAATTGTGTAGTATAGGCATTGATTTGGTTTTGGTTGGTAAAGAGAAAGATCCATGCTTAGATTAATTACTATTGATAGATGACATTCTCCATTTTGATAAATTGTAGATGGTGTTTGTAACACCCTGACCCAAAATCGGCTCAATGCCCAGCCCACCGTGGGGCGGACCCGCCACACATAGCACCTCACTTACACTTTTGTCCTCGCTTCGTGTAAAAGGGTTAACCTGGAGGTGCTATGTTTGGATCCAACAGGCATTATATACTACTACAACTCACTTGAGACAAGCAATGTGGGACTAATCCCACCACACAACTCCTCATGGGCCACATGGGCCACACTACGAGCAGGTCGGGGTATTACATTCACCCTTAAGGGCCGGCGCCCTCAAAGATACGCATCTGTGGCAAATGCCAGAACCACCCCTCGGTGCGCTGCAGTGCGTCGGTCTTGGCACATATGCCATGCCATGTGTCCACTCCGCCCACATGTGCCATCGCCATATGCCCGCCCACATCATAGCGCCGCTGCCTGCGTGAAGGTTGATGCTCGATACCAATCTGTAACACCCAGCCCAACACTGAGCCTAGAATGCCACCACACTACTCTTTAAACTAATAATTATCGATACACTATAAAATTACAGCAAGAAAACAACAATACACATATCCATGGATCACAAAAGAACATGCATAATTATGGATCAAACGATAATAAATAAGCAAGGGGAATATAACCAGGTAAATAGTCCAAAATAGCACCAACCAATGAATCCAAATCATTAAAACAAATAGTCTAGTCCAAAACGTTGTCCTAAACTTTATTCAACCTCTAACATGTCCAAGGGTAATCCAATTTTGAATGAAAAGATTCTTATGGCAAATGATCATGTGTTGTCCATGTGCTCTACTCGCTCTCGATTCTGGCGTCCTCGAAGATCACCTAAAGACAACAAAAGAGCAAGGGTGAGTCCACGACTCAGCAAACACATCAATATACATGAACAATAATAAATCAACAGCATTCAATAACTTCATTATCATCACAGGTACTTCTATTAACATTCTCATGTTGTTATCTTCCCTTTATTTAACACCCATTAGTCTCATATATGAATGCAACTCTAATCTACCTGTCCACATGCACTTCTTTCGCGTATACCGGTATAGCATGAGTGAATGCTCATGACAACATTCACTCTCAAGCCCGTTCCTCCATAAGGATCGGGGACCTCCTCCACTCCCGTGGAGTTGTGATCATTCATGATCACCTGCTCATATGCAAAGATGCTTATGAATACAAACATGCACACGCCATCATATACAACATATCCAACTTTTCATCATGATTGTCAACAAAGATATAAACATACCAATTCCCTTGTTTGCAATTAAATAAAATAAAAGCACAACAATAATGGTAATAGAAGATAAAGAAAACAGTGATCAATCATTGATCGCTGTCTACCATGCACTTGCCTTTACTTGTTGCGACGCACGATTTGACTAGAAGATGGCAACAAGTACGACGCCTCTCCTACATTAAATATTCAAATTTCAATACAAGCTACAGCATCATAAGAACAACAATCAATCGACATCGCTCCTACACGTCCCCAAATCTACCACGCTTCTCCGGTACCGAAAAGTTACCCATTGCTGTCTTGGTACTAAAATGAACGTAACTTTTGACTCAAAAGTCCGATCACGACAAACCACCCTGTTCTGGATTCTTCATAAAATTCCCCTCATTTTCTTAGATTACAAAGTCTGCTAATTAAATCATCTAACCCTCCGTTTTTAGCCCAGAAAACCGATCTGTCCGCTTCAGAACAGCAGATCTTACTAAATTCCTAACTTTTGTTTTACCCAACCAAAGTTCGAGTTCTTGGATCCTACAGATCCATCAGACAATTATCTACATCTTTCATGTAGATCAAAAACTCTAATTAGTCTAATTACTATTTTTAATCCGCAGTCTACCAAAACAACGCCGAAAGACGACAACCACAATGACAGCAGCCTTCCAAAATACATATCTCGAATTCTACTTGTCCGATTGACATGTTTAAATATTCTATAGAAAGATATCGAAATTATCTACAATTAACTAGTAGATGATATTTCCAAAATTTGCCATTAAGGTACCCGAATAAATCGTTCAACAGAACAGCAGGCTGAATAGATCTAATAATCGATATCTCCGACTACAAACATCATAATAACTACCTTACTGTTCCGACAAAACATTCTAGTCTGCATGCATATAATGCTACGGCCAACTAGTTAACTACTACTTAGCAGTATCTTCTCCATCTTTCTCTTTCCTTTGTACAGCATGCACTTTTCTCTAATCACAACACTAATTGAACCTAAAGCAATTAGTTAGAACCACTAATCACATGCATGCATGGCACCTCAATACGTTAAACTCATAGATCGCTAACCAAGGCACTAATTGAACCTAAAGCAATTGATTATCTAACCAAGGCAGTACACACAAATTGTAACACCCATTATTAGTCGTGGCTGAGCAAGGAACCAGGAAAAGAGAAACACAAAGTCTTACGCACCTGCCCAAGTTGGCCGGCCGAGCGTCACCAACCAGTGAGGCGCCCACGTGCGGCAGGCGACGCTGCGCACAACACACAGCAGATTTCTTTCTGCGTACAGGCCGAACAGCAACCGGAGGTTTTTTCCTCGCGTACACTGCGGAAGCGATAGCAAACGCGAGCAGGCGGCTATGCGCTCACGCGGCAAAGAAGCGTTCGGCATGAAGACGCGTGATAGCGATGAGGCGGCTAGGCTCTCTGAGCGACGATCGGCATGTGGCGAGGGCCTAAGCGCTAGGTAGAAGAAACAAATCTGATGAGGGTGGCGGCACACGGGAGAAATAGAAATGTGGTTAGGGTTTCTAAAACTCCACTCCCACGATTTATATAGCTCTAAAAATACTCTGAAATATTCTATTTTTATGTACTATTTTATTTAATTACACACAGGCCCTTAAGAGGTTAATATTTATTTATTTATTATTACTATTTATTTTCAGAATATTACATTCTACCCCCCTTAACAGAATTCGACCCCGAATTCTACTCGCCGTTCTACTCAAAGAAAAACTACACTGCTGAAATTAAACAACAAAATAATACGTACCAGACGTGAACAACTCTGGATAATGCTCGCGCATGCGAGATTCCAACTCCCAAGTCGCCTCTCTCGATCGGTGATCGTCCACGGCACCTTGGCGTATACCAGCGTCTTGTGCCTCAAAGACTCGCTCAGACCTCTCGAATCTGCCACGGACGCGACTCAATTGTGAGATCTTGCTCAATAGTCGGCTCCAATGAAATCTTATGCTCTGGGTCTCTCAAAACTTTCTCGGCATCGAGGCGTGAAACACATTGTGAACTCCACATGGACTCGGGAAGGTCCAGCGGTAGCTAACTTCCCAATTCTTGCAATAATCGGGAATGGTCCAACGTACCTCGGGCTAAGCTTCCCTTTGGTACCGAACCGAACAATACCCTTAGTGGGAGACACTCAAGAGCACTGGTCACCCACCGCAAACTCAAGTCACGCCTCCTCATATCGGCCATAACTTTTACATCTACTCGAGGCGCCAACAAATTACGCCTCACCATGGCCACGCTCAGCGGTCTTCGAATCGATCCAGGACCCAAAATTGCCTTCTCTCCAAGCGCATCCCAACAAAGTGGCGATCGCACTTCCGCCCATAGAGAACCTCAAATGGCGCGGCTCTAATCTTGGAATGGTAACTATTATTATAAGCAAACTACGCAAGTGGCAAGCTGGTCCTCCCAGCTACCCTTCCAAGACAAAACACAAGACCGCAACATGTCCTCCAAAGTCTGAATAATGCGCTCGATCGCCCATCATGCGTGGGTGAAGCATTTGTACTAAGGCGGGTGTGTGCCCAATGCACTCTGCAGACTCTCCCGAACTTGGAGACAAACTTGGCGTCCTCGTCGAAATGATGGTCTTTGGCACACCATGCGTCTCACTATTTCACGCACATAAATAGGAGCTAGATCACTCATTGAATTTGTCGTGCGAATAGGAATGAAGTCTTGCAGACTTGCTTTGAATCGATCCACCACTACCCAAAGCGCATCCTTCCCTCGCGGCGTCAGGTAACGCCACCACAAAGTCCATGGAGATATCATCCCAAGGCCACGGGAACCTCCAAAGGCTGCAACAACCTGCGGGGCGCTTGTGCTCGGCTTTCACTTGGCGACAAACACGCAAGAAGCCACATAATTAGCAATGTCCACCTTCATTCGTTTCCACCAAAAATTTGTTTCAGATCTCGATACATCTTAGTCTCACGGGGTGAGCGATTATGCAGTGCGATGTGCCTCCCTCAAGATATCATCTTTGACCTCCGCCTTTTGAGGCACGCATAGGCGGCCTTTAAACCTCAAAGCACCAAAATCATCCATGCTAAAATCACCCTCTTTGCCCTCATCCAGACGCTTCCTAACCTCCTGTAGCAACCGGTCACTCTGTTGTGCTTTCGCACTGCTGATGCGGAATAGTGACTCAAGAGTCAATCGTGTCTCAACATGTGATGTGCCCGCATAACAATAAGATATTCCCATGCGATCAAAATCAGCAATAAGGCAATCTAGAGTAGCGGGAGTCGCCTTGCGACTAAGAGCATCAGCAACTACATTGGCCTTGCCTGGATGATACTGAATAGTAAGATCGTAGTCCTTGATCAATTCCAACCACTTCCTTTGCCTCAAATTCAGATCCTTCTGAGTGAAGATATATTTGAGACTCTTGTGATCTGTGAAAATATCACAAGGCTCACCGTATAGATAATGCCTCCAAATCTTGAGAGCAAAAACAACCGCAGCCAACTCCAAATCATGAGTGGGATAATTCTGCTCGTGCTTCTTTAATTGTCTCGACGCATAAGCAACCACCTTACCGTCTTTCATGAGAACACAGCCAAGACTCGAGACGCATCCGAAAAGACTATGAACTGCTTTCCTGGCTCGGGAAGAGTGAGAATAGGAGAGGTCACCAACCTCTCTTTCAAAGTGCAGAAACTGCGCTCACACTCATCAGTCCACTGAAATTTCACCCCTTTCTGAGTAAGCTGAGACATCGGTTTGGCGATGATAGAGAAATCCTGCACAAAACGAAGATAATAACCAGCCAAACCCAAGAAACTCCTCACCTCCTTCACACTAGTCGGCCTCTTCCAATCCACCACTGTGGAGACCTTACTAGGATCAACAGCAATACCCTGAGGGTTAATCACATGACCTAGAAAACTCACTTCTGAAATCCAGAACTCACATTTCTTCAACTTAGCATAGAACTTGTGCTCTCTCAAAGTATCTAAAACCAACCTCAAATGACGCTCATGATCCTCATTGGTCTTGGAATAGATAAGAATATCATCAATGAACACCACCACGAAGTCATCTAGATACTCGTGTAACATGTTGTTCATAGTCTCCATAAAAATAGCAGGTGCATTAGTCAGTCCAAAAGACATAACTTTGAATTCATAATGCCCATACCTGGTGGAGAAAGCAGTCTTCTCTACATCCTGCTCACGCACCCGGATTTGATTATACCCTGACTGGAGGTCGATCTTGGAGAACACTTGAGCTCCATTCAACCGATCAAACAAGTCCTCAATGCGGGGCAATGGATATTTGTTCTTGATTGTGGCGCATTAAGCGCCGCGGTAATCAACACATGCGCCAACTCCCATCCTTCTTCTCGTGAATAGAACAGAGCTCCCACGGCGATACGCTACGCTGATCAAACCTTTAGCCAACAAATCATCCAATTGCTTCTTCAACTCGTCACGAAGCGGACGTGCGGCCGATATGGAGACATCGAGATGGGGCGAGTACCGGAACAAGATCAATGCGAAACTCCACGTCTCGCGCGGTGGCAAGCCTAAGCTCGGTAGGGAACACATCCGGGTAATCACTAACCACTGGAATCTCCTCAATCTGCGAAGCCACACTCGGTTCTCGGCAAGAGCTAAAAAGCCCGGTTTTCAACTGCCGCGACCCGGAACAATCGACCAACATTGAAAGAGAGCGCGGGCGCACTCCTGAAAAGTCAAAGTCTCCCCATGCGAGTGCGCAGAGACCGTATTCTCTGTAAACAGGATATCACGGCTCGATAAGAGTGTAACCAATCCATACCCAAGATAACGTCGAGCGGCTCCATCGAATAACTATCAAATTCGCGTGAACTTCTCTCCATCAATGACAATAGAACACCCAGGACAAATAGTAGAGCTCGCAATAATTCCCCCAGGAGAGCTAACTAACACTGACCGAGAAATCCACTACATACTCAAGTTCGCTCTCCTAGCAAACGCCGTCGAGACAAGCGAAAAGGTAGCCCTCGAATCAAAAGGACTAAAGCATCAAGCGAATCCACAAGCAAAGTACTGTCACCACGTCGGGGCGACCGCGGACTCATTGTGGGCATGGCGTACACTCCGGTGGCGCCATGGCGAAGAAGACGACGGCGGCGGCGAGAGCCCCAACAATCTCTTGTGGCGGTGCAGGTAAAGCGGTTGTGCAAGTAACCCGGTGGTGCCGAAGGTGGCGGTGCCGATAGTACCCTACTGAGGCGCCTAAGTCAAAAAGTGGCGCTGGCATTGGAGGGGCGATCATCATCTGGAAAGATCCTCGAGCAGACCCATCAAGAAGAAGATGGCACGAGCTCCCACTTGATCACGCTTAGCGGGGTTACGCGACACACCCGCTCCTTGTGGTCCGTCGGCCACACCGACGGCAATCTCCCGTCCAAGAGCACTTTCGGCAGCATGTGTCCATCACCGCACTTAAAGCAAAGCATGCCCCTTACAGGGACAGACGAAGAGCCGAGTACTGCAAAAGGACGAGGCGCCAAGAAGAGAATGGCCTCATTGCTTAGACTTGAAGGGCTGCGGTCCTCCTTGAATTTCTTAAAAGTGGGTGTTGAGCAGGACCACTTCCCTCACTAGATCTCCTCTTACGGTCACCACAAGAAGCAACTAGTCCACCGAGGCTTGTCGCCTTTGTGAGGTGCATCTCCAACTCCATGCCCCTAGCTTGCTCCACAACAGAGTCAGAATCACGGAGTGGAGTAGCTCCCAACACATCTAAGGTACTCTAAGGTGAGACCCGACGGAACCTCTTGGCTTTCTCGAAGATCATCGTTAAGCTCTTGAAGGGACAAAGCGAACCAAGTTGTTGAACTCGACCTCATACTCAAGAATAGACCTCTTCCCTTGAGCAAAGGTCGTCAAGGCAACCTCCATCTTCTCAACAAAGAGTAGGGGTAGAACTTTCCCTTGAACCGATCAACAAAGTCCTCCCAAGTGATCGGACCTTGAGTGGCGGTCCTCAAGACAACACGCCCTCCCACCAAATATCTGCTTGCCCTTTGGTGAAGGCTACAAACGGACCTCTGATGTGAAGACATCTCCAAAGCTCCAAGCGCCTCTCCATGTAGCGCAACGGTCCATCGCTGGACCGGTGTGCAGGACCATCAAGCAGATCCAACCTCAACCCCATCCACTCGAAGTGACATCCGCGCCCAGAACCGGTGGATGTGCGACAGAGCAACAACAGATGCCGCGAAGAACACGGTGCCGGCGCTGTTGACGAAGAGCACGGATCTCTCCCACCAACTCTCTCAAAGCGGGGTCTCATCCTCGACCCCTACGGGAGGCGGGTCAACGGCAACCCCTCACCATCGACTCATACGCTACAGGAGGTGGCTCCACGGACCCTCGCCTGGCCCGACCTCCACGATCGCGGCCACCACGACCACGTCCTCTACCCCTCGGATAGCTATCAACCACAATCAACAATACACAATGAGTTCAAAGGTCAAAATAAAATCATGCATCAATGAACAACATAGCGGAAGCGTAAAACTATATTCGTACCTCTCAGAACTCCATCGTGCACTAGTGTGTCAAATTTTAGGTTAGTTAACCATTAGCAAATTTTAGTTGATTTACTAAAACTAAAACAAATTTTTAACAATCTTAGTTTGCCTATGTTGTTAATCTATTCACCATGGACCTAAAGCCCGCTCTGATACCAATTGTAACACCCTGACCCAAAATCGGCTCAATGCCCAGCCCACCGTGGGGCGGACCCGCCACACATAGCACCTCACTTACACTTTCGTCCTCACTTCGTGTAAAAGGGTTAACCCGGAGGTGCTATGTTTGGATCCAACAGGCATTATATACTACTACAACTCACTTGAGACAAGCAATGTGGGACTAATCCCACCACACAACTCCTCATGGGCCACATGGGCCACACTACGAGCAGGTCGGGGTATTACGGTGTTAGATCATGATGGTTATAATTGTGTCACTCGATTGAATGATTGCTGAAAGCTTATTACTAAGTTGAAATGAAATGGTTATGTAGAGTAGTTTAGTAGCATCCTATGCTCTATGTTGGGCTGGGGTGTTACAAAGGAACCATGAAATCCTTGATAATAATCCCACAAGTAAAACAGCTTGGTTGTAATTCTCACATAACCATGAAATCGGTGATTGTGCCAGATTAACACATAAGCAACCTAATATTTGTAGAGCATAGTCAGTTTTTAATGCAATGATAGCCAGCAAAAGACTCCATAAAAGGAAGCATTGCATTAATTAGCTAATCGGTTTGATCTAATTGATTTTGACAAGCCAGTTGGTACTAATGTTTGAGTTTTGGTAATAGCACAAGCACAATAGAATGAAAGCATCTTCAAGCTTGTTTCACAAACAAATTTTCCCAGTACCCAACACACATTGCAGCTCAACATCGCCACAACACAACAACACACGTCGCAATAGCTTGGTTCAAATGAATACCAACAACACAAACCATAGGTGATAGATCTGTCTTAACTCGACATTACCGGTGTCGGTGGTGAGGTAGCCAAGGCTGAGATCGGTGGAGAGGAAGCTAGGGGAGGTCGGTGGAGAGGCAGATCTAGTGACGGGGAGGTGGATTTGGCCTGGGGAAGGTCGATTGGGCCGGCGGAGGCGGCAGAGTCACCGTAGTTGTGTCACAATGGTGACACTGCACAAGACACTCTTATCGTAAGTGTCTTGTGCAGTGAACTGTGGTGTTACAACCGTCGGCGACGGGAAGAAGGGCGGTGGCGGCGACGGGGTCGGGGAGAAGGCGCGACTTGGGAGCGGCCGTCGGGGATGAGGCTTCGGGCGGCGGTGTAACACCCCAGCCCACATGAGCCCGAAATGCTACTAAAGAAAAATAACATACATATAAACTAATATTTTTTCTCCACAATTCGACAAAATCTCATTTGTAAGATAAATAAGCATCTAACAAAAATCTAAGTGCAGCAATACGGTAACATGCTTAAAGATAACAGTCGTAAGGATTACCAATGAGTCCATTTGACTCTTATTACAACTAATCAAAAACACCTTGAAGGGTGAACATAAAAACTGAAATATTATGTTCTAGGATTCTCCTAATCAACTTAGTTGATGATTTATTAAAACTAGTGTTTATTAAAGTGACGAGTGCATCTGATGATTCTAGCCCTTCCCAAGCATGACTTCCTCGCAAGGGGTACCTAAAATTAATAAACAAGCAACAAGTGTGAGTTCAGGACTCAGCAAAGTACAATTAAGACAACATAACAAATATCACAAACAAACTTTACTTCTATCTCAATCAATCATCCACAATAATATCATAACATTTCAACTATCCTTGTGACGAGGATTAAAACCTCTATTTGTTACTTTAATACATAAGAAAGGACCATACGTCTTCGTGGTCGCCACCACATATTAATGGAAATGGCACGGGCAATCAAGCACCAAATGCCAGAGGTAACAGAACTGATAAGACATCTATTAGTTAATTCCCCTGGTTCTGCCTCACCTAGATTAATGGGTCGGACGGTACCAAACACAAGGTCAGGGGAAGGTTCAGATCTACAAATGCCTACAACTACTATGAATCCTCCAAGACCTTCAGTGACGGTACAGAACCTGTAGCATGTTCAAAGTATTTTAAATAACACTGTCCCTGCTCTAGCAGATGCTCTAGGTTTTGCCCAACTTGTAGGTCAAGTATCAGAGATCCTCCAGCAAACCATGCAGCGTACGGAAGCGTACCGAAAACAAAGGAGTTCACGAAGTCAAACTATGACTTCATTCCAACGTTCCTCCCTCAGTAGGGGGCAGCATGGTTGAGTTGGGGATCAGTCGATACCAAGACCTCCTCGACGATTCCGACCAAGGAGTCACGAGGGAAGAAGGCTATTTCAAACAACCACTCCTCGACGAGAGGATCAATCACTTGGCCCTGATGATCTCCGACATCGTCTAGGCCAAGCATGTGGTTGGAGGCGTCATCCTAACGTCCACGACCGAATCGGAACACCGGAGCCCCAGTATTCTAATTTAAGAAACCGGTCTTCGACCGATTACAATCCGGCACCCTTCCAAAGAAGGCGCCATGAATCAATCACAGGCTATCGAGCTTTCTCTGCAGGGCTTCAGGCTATGCGTTGGCCCAACAAGTTCCGACCAGCCAACATGGACAAGTTCAATGGGACCCAGAACCCGTTAGAATTTCTCCAAATCTATACTACCGCCATCAGAGCTGCTGGTGGTGACAAAAATATGATGGCAAATTATCTACCTACGGTACTTGAAGGGTCTGCACGGTCATGGTTGCTCAACCAACCGGTCGGATCAATCTATACTTGGGAGCAACTTTGCGACCTCCTGATTTAAATTTCCAAGGTACGTACGACCGCCCTAGAAAAGAGGATGGCCTTCATCGAATCTGACAAGAACCTAATGAGACTCTTCGTTAATACATCAAAAGGTTCAGTCAGATTCGTAATTCAATTCTAGAGGTCACATAATCTTCTGTTATTCAAGCTTTCAAGGCAGGTCTAAGGAATCGATGGTTTACAGCGGACATCGCTATGAATCCTCCACGGACGACTGTCGAGCTTTTCGACATGGGCGAAAATACGCAGCCGCTAGCAAAGCGGTTGAATGGAGTGAGACCATTGATCGGAAGGATAAAACCCCTCGACCTGTCTTGGTAAAGTCAGAAAAGAGACACAAGAAGGCTCTCAAGAAGAAGAAACACCGCAAGCTCGATGATAAAGAAGTCCTTGCAGTTCCTGACAAGTTTACCAAGGGTAAGAAAGATTACACCGGTCGAGGCAAAGAAAAAATTCCGACCGATGAATATCTTAACTACTATATAATTTGAAGTTTAGCCTGTGCAAACTCCCACCCACCTGGCCGCCCGGCGCCTCGCCTCCTCCAACCACCCGCCCGCCCAGTGCCTCGCCTCCCCAAACCACTCATCCACCCACTCACTCGACCCCTCGCCCACCCACCCACTCCCACTGCCACCTTCGCCCTCGTCCGCCTTTCCCCTCCGTCGCCCTCCTCTCCCTGGCTGCAGCCAACTCCAGAGCCGCCGCGGCCGGTGCCCGCCCTCCTCCGTCCGCTGCGACTCCTCTCCCCCCATGGCGCGCGCGTCCACCTCCCTCGATCCTCGACCATCACCACGCAGTCGCACCCTCCCTCCTCCGTCCGTGTTGCCACGCCACTGCGTGACGGTCGTCACCTTCTCTGGAGAGACCTCCCGCCGGCGCCAACCTCCGGCTACTCTCTCGACGCCGCCCAACTCCTCTGGACGATTCTGCCTCCCTTCGTCCCCACCTCCGGTACTGTCGCTTCCCCTGAACCCCGCCGCAGTCGCACCCCCCCACAACCACCTCCATCCACTCTCCCCTTCATTCCCCCAAATCCTCTAGCCCTCTGCTCCTCCCCGAGGCCTGTGACTGCCTTCCTCTCCCGCGGCAACGTGGGGACAAGGAGTCCCCGCAGGCGAACGACGTGGTGGTGGTGGAGGCCGCGGCGGGAGATGGGTTGTCAAACGACAATGGGCCCGCGACGCCAGCGGAGAGGAGCCGGGATGAAGCGAATGGGGATTGCGTCCATTCATGAAGTTATCAAAGGTAAAAAAAGAAAGTGATACAACATCATCATCGCGTCCATTCATGGAAATTGGTCTGGTTTTCTTTGGTTAAGTTGGGTGGCAGTGGTGATAGAGGAGGTGGAGCAGAGGCTAGCGACGCTGACGGCACTGCTGCGGAGCAACTCGGACACCATGGTGTCCGAGATGGAGCGTGGGCTGCGCGGGGACATCCACACCACGCTCATGATGCTCATCACCTACGTCGACAACCTCCCCACCGGGTAAAGTCTTCGGCCCCAATCTAATATGTATTTCCTCTCCTTCGCTTTCATTGGTTTGATCTATGAACTTCGTGATCCAAAAGATGTGGGCTTCTGGGTACGAAAGATCGCGTACGGAGGTGAATTGGTTGCAAAAGTGCTTTCTTGATCGTGTAATCATGGGATTTTTTTCCTCCTTGTTTTGATTAGGAATGACTGGCCTTTTTGTGAATTGATTGAAAATGTGTGAATCTTCTTGTGAACTTTTGTGGAAAGATCGCCTTGTGGTGACTCGAAGCAAAAACGGGAATGATCGTCTCTTATTTGATCTTCGTTTGTTTCTCGATGACTCATGGGCAAGGATGGGATCTTTCTATCTACTGTGAATTGTCGTTGTTAGGTGAGTTTATGATGCGTGTGATCTCTAGCAGATCACACGACAATTCCAGCTTTGGTGTTCTAGGATTTCTGGATAAATGGGTACCATACCGGTCGTGGTGCTTTGAGTAATATGGAATTTTGAGGAGTTGTCTGTGGTTGCAATTCTGGGCGTTGTTTTTCCCAGTCTTACGTGGTAGGCAATTAAGTCTGATGGATTAACCAACTAATTTATAGAGTGTTTTCATTGCCTGCCAAATAACTCAAGCTTTGAAGTTTAGGTGTGGTTTGTAGCTATTAAAATTTCCATGAACAACTCAATTCGGTACATAACTTAATTGTTTGATTTACTTCCCATTGTTCTCATTAGTGATCAATTTTTTAGTCATTTCACAAATTATCTTTGTGATCCTATTTCTGGTCATCGCAGGTGTTGAATACATAGATCATGTTCATTTAGAATTTATAACATAGTTTCAATTTAGAGTTTCTACTTTACGCTTCATCTAAAATGGCTTGATTTTATTTCAGGGAACAAGTTGCCCTTCGACTGAAAGAAAAAAATGATTAGAAGCTGGAGGAGAGGTTAGTATGGTT
Organism: Hsuehochloa calcarea; assembly: GCA_036346395.1. Classification (NCBI taxonomy): domain Eukaryota; kingdom Viridiplantae; phylum Streptophyta; class Magnoliopsida; order Poales; family Poaceae; genus Hsuehochloa; species Hsuehochloa calcarea. The sequence goes on from CM070594.1 coordinate 31,407,260, forward strand.
TAAATAACTGTTGTTTTGTTCAAATTGTATGCTATACTTCTCACAATACCTTTAGCATGGATATGCAAATGATGCTTTCGACCCAAAGCTCTGCACGTGCATAGCACTGTGTTTTCTTAGTAGGGCATTGCTTAGACATGTTTAATGGATATGAAGTCTGCTTCATGTAATCATACTATCAGATATAATAATCCACTTGTTGTTTGGGAAAAGTTTTGAGTTATAATGTGCTCCCAATTATTTCCATATGGCATATGTATCTCCTGGTCACCAGGTACTTTTTGTATCCTAAATTCCTAATAGATGCTATTTGGCATCTCCAAACAAAAGGCAAATCCTTGGATTGGCTTGCCAAAAGTGAGAATACATAGATCTTGATTGATATTTGATCTGAGGAGTGCAGAATTTTTTATATTGTTTATGGTACGTATAGTTTTTGGCTCACAGCTAACTGGTCCATCGTCCTCCTGTGATAGCTAAAAGATTTGATAGCCAATATCGAGTTACATGCTATGGCGAAGCTCCTGTGACACCTAACTGGTCCATCGTCTTCCTGTCACAGGCGCTGCTTTTAGTGAGAAAGCTTGCATCAACTGGTGAAGGTAGTCAAGAATGTCTCCATTTGTGGGAATTGCTCGAGTGCTCCATTTGTGATCCACGGATGGGTGTCAAGCCTAGACCTCCTATTATATATGCATCATTCCGCAACATGGTTTTCAAAACTTGTTCAGAGGCATACTTCTCTGTCGATTTGAAAAAAAAGCCTTCTAGTTTAGTTATGTCCAATTCAAACAATCTGAGTATGCCAATCTTCTACTATTGCACATGGACAACTACAGTTGCGAGATTAAGCTTGGTATTTTCGTAGTTAGACTATGGATTAAGCAATCAAGTTTCAGCGAATATCTATGCTGTGGGAGTTATAAATTCAAGCTGCAACTTGTTGATTGTTTCTGCACATTCTGAATTGCAATAGCTATTAATGCTGCAAATTACTTTTTCTTGTGGATTGTAGAATCCTAAGTAGCTAAGAAATATCATCTTCAGTTTCTTGTGACCTATTTTTCATATAATTTTACAGTTTGATTCTGACATGCTCCCTTGCTGCTATGTCAGGCATTGTCTCCTTGTGGTTTAGGTGACATCCTTTGTGGCAAAGCACATAAATGGGTCTCTAACAGCACTGAACTATGTCGCCTTGCTGGTTTTGCTGTGCAAGTTTCGGAGACCAGCTCAGGTGGGGTTGATGACACTTTTTGCTATGGTGGGAAAGAAATTTTTTATTCCATCTCTGATTTATGGACATCCTCAAAAGATCGTCCAACATTGAGTGTTGTGACCTCTTGGGATCTTGAAGATTTTCACAGGTGGGCGAGAGAGATGCCCATTGGTGAAAGAGTTTCGTGGGCAATTGGAGGAATGGTTCTTACAGCAGGTCTAATTTTCATCGGGTGCTTTTATATTTTCTATTTCCCTACTCTCTTTTCATATTTTATATTACAGGGATAATTAAACAAAGTAGTGCAATTGGTTGGTAAGGTTTGTGCAGAAAAAGTTATTTTATGTGGAAAAAGCGTTCTTGTATACTAGATTTGTGGAGGCTCAAGCAACAAGCAAGAAAAAAAAATGTTTGTGCAATCTTGCAATTTTCTGTCATGAACTGTAAGCATTCGTGAGAAGACTATTCATGTCCATGGTATTATCTCTTTTCCTCTCAAACTGTCTTGATGAGTGATTAGTAGATAGCAGGTAGCTCTCCAGATGTGAAAAAGAGATTGACTATACTAAAATATCTTTGTACATAAGCGGTGGTGCCCGGTTGTTAAACAAAAAATTAGTTTGCTTATGTTAATCCTTTGCCACGTGAAGGTATCCAACTATCCATGGGAGACCTAAAAGTCATTTAAAAGTAATCTTTTTGTTTCATATAATTGTGAATGGATGAAGCACTACCTTTCTGTGATTTAATTTGAACTCAAAACATTTGTAATTTCATAGAATCCCAAAAAATGTTGTGAACATACACATCTGACCAATATAGAGAAATCACTAACAATATCAAGGTGAGCAGCAGTCATGGCACATACTTCCTATTATTTCGTGGCAAAGTTTGTGTTTCTGTTGCAACGTACGGGCACCCTACTAGTAAAAAGAACAAGAAGTGGTGTCTACTTCACCAGTAGGCAGGGCATGATTTGCGCACTTGTCGAGTCTAGCAAAAGAAACTGGAGGATTACTATGCAGGTAAAGGCTCACTCCCCTCAATACAAGAACTCGGGGAAGTAAGTTCCAAGAAGGACAAGGATGGTGACGAAGTGATGGAGTACCAGGAGCCTCAACATACGATCAACATGATCTTCGGAGGATCCTCCTTGTATAATTCACGACGTCACCTGAAGGCTGTAGAGCGAGAGGTCAACCTTGCAGAGTCCTTGATCGCCATCAAGCCATCAAGGTGGTCGGAAACAGTAATCTCCTTCAACAAAGAAAACTGCACCATCTTGTAGGCTCGACCCGGTAGGTTTCCTATTATAGTTGAACCTACTATTAACAATTGCAAAGTTAATCGAGTCTTAATAGATGGAGGTAGTTCTTTAAATATTTTATTTGCGGGAGCATTAGAGGAAATGCAGGTTCCCAGATCTAAGGTAAAACCAGTGAAGTATGCTTTCCACGGCATATCCCTAGTTCTACCGCAAAACCGATAGGGCAGGTCTCCTTACCGGTTACGTTCGGAAGGCTTGGCAACTTCCGAACAGAGAAGGTTTCATTTGATGTGGTCAATTTCAAAACCGTATATAATGGAATCCTTGGTCATCTAGCTCTAGCAAAGTTCCTGATAGTCACACATTACGGTTATTAGAGTCTAAAGATGCTAAGGCCAAAAGGAGTCATCATGGTTCGAGGAGATAAAAAAATGGCTTATGCATGCAATCAGAAGTCTTTTGAACTGGTCGATGAACTCCCGACCAGAAGAACTAACTCATCTGCAATGCAGGTCAAGCACTCCAGACCAAAGATGACACCAAAACTATCCGACCAGACAAAGGAGGTACCACTTAACAAAGGTACTTCTCTAGAGAATGCCAAGTTGCCACATGGGTCAGGAAACACTAACGTGTTTATCCCAAAGGTGTTGGTCGGAGAAGGGCTCAACCTCAAATAGGAAGAGTCGCTCGTCTCCTTCCTCCGAGCAAACCAGGACGTATTCGCCTGGCAGACGTCCGATATGCCCGGAGTCCCCAGGGAGATGATCGAGCATAGGCTAGCTCCTCAGCCTGACAAAAAACCTGTAATACTCCAAAAGTAAATCGGCGTACTAGAAGAAGTTTCAGAAGAAGGAGCTAATGGGAAAATCTGAATCGTTTCTCTTCAGGGGGTTTTCTGTCTTTTTTCAGCAACCTGGGCTCTGGGCCTCAGCCCAGGGTGGCCCATGAGGGGGCCGGCCAAAGGGGAGGTATCTCCCCCCTAAACCCTAAAACCCCTTCCCCTTTTCCCCCACTTGGAGCCGCCACTCTACTCCCCCCTGCGCCACCTTCTCCTTCCCCCTGCGCCAGATTTGTTCGTCAGATTTGGGTACGTTCTGTACATTTTCTGATCTGTCCACCTTTTAGAAAGTTGTAGCCCTTGATCTTAGCTTTCTTTTGGCACCGAGATCATCTGATTTGGAGTTACGGTTTAGGAGATATGTCCGTTTTTGTGCGACTGGTCAGGAGAGCTGACAGGATTTAGCAGTTTTCTTGTCTGGCCATTATGAATTGTTTAGAGGCCGAATCAGAAAGGCCACCCAAAATAAATATTGTATAGAATTCAGTAATCTTCCCAAGTTGATACAGAACACGATTTTTAGAGTTGGCAATCAAAAGTTATGCAATTTTTACCATCGCTGTGTTCTGACTGTCAGATTGAAAGGACAGAGAACTTCACCTGTACATTAGGGTTAATAGAAGGCCGAATAAGGAGTCTTTCCCAACTAGGTTATTGTAGCCTGTTTAATAATATTTCTAAATTGATAAAGATCATCTCAATTGGATCTGTAGAGTGAAAGTTATGCCATGTTCTTTACTGCTTTGTCTTTGTATTACGGATAGATGTGTGTCGATTGTTTTCAACGGTTGTTTAGACCACTGGTTTGGCGAATCAAAGAACCCCACCAACTAGAGTTTCGTAGCCTGTTACGTTAAGAGTATTTGAGCACTGGTTTCAAGTCATTGAGTTACAGATATTTAATTACGATTTTTATCGATCGCTGATCGAAGGGCGATATTGGTGATTAGTTAATTCGTCATTTTGAGTTTTTAGTTATGTTGATTAGATAGAGGGTTATGGTAAAGCGCTTGTAGCCACGTCATGTCTTGTTATTCTTATTTGAATAAATATTTGTGTAGGCGGTGGGGTGGAGTGGAGAAATTCGTCGTTGCCTCCTAACTCGTCCGCAGTGGAGGGCAAGTACATGGTAGAGTGGTGAACAATGGGTTGTTCACCATGATCATTGATGTTACTTATCATGCTATTTATTATGCTTTCGTTCAGCTTATTCTTATACATGATATTGATGACCTTGAGTGAATGAGATTATGATAATGAGATAATGAGGAGATATTGAGTTAATGAGATGGACTATGTTGATGAATAAATAAAGATGTTGCATCATTTACATTCATCCTGACAGGGGTTGCATGAGCCAGGTCGGTGAGAAAGTCATGTAACTATTCAGGTGAGGTCGGTGAGAACGATACATGACTGTCCGGAGAGCTCTAGATAAAATCATACTTTGTTGGGGACTTCACGGGAGTGAAGGATAGAGTGTGTCATCGACGGGTGAACACTCCGCTATACCGCTATCAGCTGATGAGATGCATATGAGCATGAGCATGTTGGTGCATTCGCATATCTAAGTAAATTGTTAAATTATGCAACTTTATCTATATGGAATATGGCTTGTATGTTTGAGAATGACAATGGCATTAACTAAATGGATGATGATGATAACTTTGATTATGGTTAATAAACTATTGTTTATGGCTTTATTATGTATTTGCTGAGTCTTGGACTCATTCTTGCTCTATTGTTGTTTTTAGGTGACCAGTGATGACGTTTTACTCGGGAAGGGCTAGCGCACTTGGAATCATGCACTTCACCCAATTATTTGATTCATTGGACATGACAAGTTTTTAGAATAACATGAATATTTATATCTAGGACATGATGGTATTGAATAACCATAGATGCTTGGTTTCTGTTAATCTTGGTTTATTATTTTGCTATGCTCCTAGGTCTAATTTATCTATGATTGTCATAGTGTTATGCTTGTGTTAATACGACCCGTGGATGGATTTTAATGTTGTTATGCTTGCTGAAATTTTATAGTAAGTTGATGTAAATTAGATGGTTATAGTAGTTTAGTGGCATTCTAAGCTCAATGTTGGGCTGGGGTGTTACAGTTGGTATCGAGGCGGGCTTGTGTCCGTGGTGAATAGATTAATAACTTAGTTAACCTAAAATTGCTAAAACTTGTTTTAGGACTTGTAAAATAAACCAAAATTTGATAATGGTTAATTAACTTAAAATTTTGACACCTTTGGTGCTGATAGGATAGGAATGAGATGAGTATCGCATTTACGCTTCCGTTATGTTGTATCGATGATTTATGTTATGAATTGGTTCTGACTACTTATGATTTGATTATGTGATTGCTATGGGTCATGATAGTCGAGAGGTAGAGATTGTGGTTGTGGCCATAGGCATGGCCAAGTTATATCACCGTTTGTTGTATGATAGTGGTGAAGTGTTTACAGGGTAACTTATTCTACAGTGTTGAGGATATGTTTCTTTAGAAAAGTTGTTTTCTTCCTTGAGTTTGAATTTGATTATTCCTGTTATAGTTGCGGTTGATGAATTTTCTTGGGTTAGTATTTACAATGCAGTTGATGTATTTTCATTGATCTTTGTTGGTTCTATTAAGTTATTATTTGTTCTCCTGACTGTTGATCTATTGTTGTTTCTTGTAAACGTCGTTAATTTGCAAGATTGATCTTTTCACGAGAGATCTGCCTTTCTTGTTGGGAAAAAAATGACTCATTTGTTAGCTTGGTATTTTGGATAACGAAAGTTTTCTTTTTCAAGTCCTTTAACATGTGGAAGCTTTGACCCAATGTATTTCTTTTGGGTATTTTGAGTATTGAAGTTGAATGTTTCTCTGTTATAAAAGAAAATATTAAAACCCTTTAGCGATGTCTTGTTGTGGTTAAGTTAAAGGTTATAATTAAATAAATTAATGGATATGGTATGGGTTATCAGGTTGGGTCTGTAGTGTGGTGTATAATCAATCTTAACCAAAAACCTTAGAAGGAAAGTTGATTAACATGATGGTGTCATGTGGTAGTTCTTGATGAACTATGATTAATAGTATGGCTATACCTAATTGGATTAAAAGTAGTTATTAAGAATTGTAGAACATTGATGACTGGTATGATCATTAAAATTATTTAGTTTTGCTAAACTTGTTGGATTAGTTGGTCTCAGTGGATTAATCTTACTGTGTGGGAAGGAAAAGTTGAGGAGATGCTAGATTATTACCATAGTGGATATTAATCTTGGAGTTATCTTATCTGTAGATACTAGATGATTTTATATTATGGAAGGAGTTTCTAGATAGTTATTTCAACTAGAATAATTGGACGAATTTGGTTGCAGAGTTGTTGAGACTTTTTGATCGATGGAAGGCTATGATTTTAGAAGTTTTGTCGGGATTTTGCACCGAAATATGAATATGAGGATGGATAGTTGAACATGTATTTGTGATTATTCATGTAATTTGAAAAGGAAAGTAGGTAGCATCTAGATTTCTTGATGAAGCCAGTTGATAGCAACAGTGGTTGGAGTGCAACAATTGTGTGTTGACGTTTGGTGTTGAGCATCTATAAGAGTTGAACTGTGGGATTTAATTGGTGGCAGGCTTTCATGATAGTGGAATTGTCAGACGATAGCATGTCCATAATGAAAGGGTTTTGGTATAACATTTTGATTTGTGTAGTAGATCTCTACTAAAATAAAGTTGTTGTTGTAGTAGTTTGTAAGCTTTTGGTGGACTCTCGATTTGAGGACGAGATGATAAAGTAGTATGAAACAATTTGGTGAGTTTTTAGAGAGCTGTACAATGGAAGGGTAGACTACGATGAATTTTAGTTAACGATGTATTATTCGGATATTAGTAAGATTATCGACAATAGATTGGTAGTGTGTTGTCGATTCTTATAGAAAGAAGGTAATTTGATCGTCACTCGTGGTATCGCTCAAATGAAAATTTTCAAGTTTTGCATCCGTGATCTTTTGTAGTTCATGGTTTATGTAGTAGCTGGGATTGGATTGAGCAAGTGGCTTGTTGGAAAGGTTTATTGGTTCTTAAGTGATTCATGTGATTTGGTCTTACAACTTTTCTTGTTTGAGTGGGCAGCGTGGCGTTATAATAAAAGAATTACTTTCTTTGTTAAAGAAAGAGTGAAGTAGAAGTATTCGAGATCGAAGTCAAGTTTTGTAACTCATGATTTACTTGAAGTGTGCCTAAACTTTCTATTTTTGCCCCATAGGAGTTTCTCGATTTTCAAAAGTGGTGCTTTGTTTTATTTGAGATTTCATATTCTCTTTTTGTGGGACTTGTGCCCTCAATTGTGGTCTCTGCTTTTGCTTTTCCGAGATCCTTGTTATTTGTCTATTTCTCCCGGTCTTATGTTTGTTGCGAAAAGAAAATATTTTTTTTTCCGGGTGCTGAAAAAAATATTTTATTTGCCACTTCATCAATTTGTTTTACAAAACTTTATGGGGTATACACTAGCATCCGGTTAGTAGTGGTGAAGTATATGTTGATATGAGACCTGATGTTGTAAGTTATTTCAAGAGCATTGGAGGAAGAATTGATTTTGTGATATAAATCTTGTAGAGAATTGGATCCAAAAGGAATGATGGTCGTTGAGATAAAACTGATTATGTTGTTACAACTAGTAAAACCAATAGTGAATTGTAATTCAAGAACCCTTGTTCATGTCGGTGGAATATTGAAATATTCAAAAGTTTGGAACTTGGTCAATTAGTAGAGTCTTGCGAATGTGTATGTTGCGGTCGTGTGGGTGAAATGGAATAGTGTGGTTTTAGTGGGTTCAAGTTTGGTGAAGCTAATCACATTAGGCAGTTACTTGATTAGTGAGGAATGTTGATATTAATGATTGAGGATATTGTTTGTATTCCAGGAATTTTAGTTATCCGATCAAAGAATTTCCTATCAAGTATACCATAAGTTCATTGTAAGAGTCTTAGAGGTTGAATCTGGGCTTTACATTTTTATGCTAGACATTTGGTCACACAATGAGTGTGTGTAAAGAAAGTGGAATAATAGAGTTTCCTGAGCAGTGGAATGATTATTGATAGAACCTTTCTGATGTAGTACATGAGCGTGTGTACTGAGGATTCTGAGTTGTTCTTGAAAATTAGAGGTAATGTGATTGTGTGGGATCAATTTTGTGGCGCTTTGGGTGCCTTCAATCAAATTAATGTTGATTAGTAGAATAAGATGCCTAGAGTAATTGGAGGATTCAATGGAGCCTCTCTACAATGGTGTTAATGATGTATTTCAGTTTGAGCATAATTTGAGGATGTTCAATTAAAAGGTTTAAGCTCACGTGGTATGCGATGAATTCGAATTCCAAGGTTCGAGAGATGTTTTATTCCTAAAAGAGAAACTGAGGAAAATGATGTTTCCTCGGTTAGTGAAGCGTTTTCCTGATTTCGTTTGAGTTATGTGTTGTTGACTGTTGTTTTCCGCAATTTGAGTTGGCGTTGTGTTGGCATGTCTGATTCATTTTAATTCAGACAAACCAAAAGAAGTATTTGATTTGGGTATTCGAGTGATTTCTTCTTTGGCTGTCGTGGTGTTCAATCGTAAACTGCCTATTTAGAAAATTGATTTGTTTTCATGTTGAAATGTCAAATTTTGGGATTTAACCTTTTTGGTGGAGAGTTAGCATTGCGTGGATGCGATGAGGACTCTCTAGTTCCAGTTGGATTCTCTTGGTTTCCGAAAATTTCAGAAATTTGGAAGTTGGCATATCGCGTTGACCGTCTCGGGTCCTTATCGCAATACGCATCGTTTGGTGTGCTCGAGCGTTAAGTGAGTAACTGAGCAATTCCAAGCTTGGGATATCGTTATTTCATTCGAGTTGCAGTTTCTTTCGGGAAGATCGGTGAGTAGATTCGGGGTCGAATACTGTTTAAGGGGGGGGGGGGTAGAATGTAATACCCCAAAAGTAAATCGGCGTACTAGAAAAAGTTTCAGAAGAAGGAGCTAATGGGAAAATCTGAATCGTTTCTCATCAGGGGGTTTTCTGTCTTTTTTCAGCAAACTGGGCTCTGGGCCTCAGCCCAGGGTGGCCCATGAGGGGCCGCCAAAGGGAGGTATCTCCCCCCTAAACCCTAAAACCCCTTCCCCTTTTCCCCCACTTGGAGCCGCCACTCTACTTCCCCCTGCGCCACCTTCTCCTTCCCCCTGCGCCAGATTTGTTCGTCAGATTTGTGTACGTTCTGTACATTTTCTGATCTGTCCACCTTTTAGAAAGTTGTAGCCCTTGATCTAAGCTTTCTTTTGGCAAAGAGATCATCTGATTTGGAGTTACGGTTTAAGAGATATGTCCGTTTTTGTGTGACTGGTCAGGAGAGCTGACGGGATTTAGCAGTTTTCTTGTCTGGCCATTATGAATTGTTTAGAGGCCGAATCAGAAAGGCCACCCAAAATAAATATTGTAGAGAATTCAGTAATCTTCCCAAGTTGATACAGAACACGATTTTTAGAGTTGGCAATCAAAAGTTATGCAATTTTTACCATCGCTGTGTTCTGACTGTCAGATTGAAAGGACAGAGAACTTCACCTGTACATTAGGGTTAATAGAAGGCCGAATCAGGAGTCTTTCCCAACTAGGTTATTGTAGCCTGTTTAATAATATTTCTAAATTGATAAAGATCATCTCAATTGGATCTGTAGAGTGAAAGTTATGCCATGTTCTTTACTGCTGTGCTGTATTCTGGATAGATGTCTGTCAGTTGTTTTCAACGGTTGTTTAGACCACTGGTTTGGCCGAATCAAAGAACCCCACCAACTAGAGTTTCGTAGCCTGTTACGTTAAGAGTATTTGAGCACTGGTTTCAAGTCATTCGGAGTTACATATATTTAATTACGATTTTTATCGTACTGCTGATCAGAAGGGCCGATATTGGATGATTAGTTAATTCGTCATTTTGAGTTTTTGGTTATGTTGATTAGATAGAGGGTTATGGTAAAACGCTTGTAGCCACGTCATGTCTTGTTATTCTTATTTCGAATAAATATTTGTGTAGGCGGTGGGGCAGGGAGTGGAGAAATTCTGTCGTTGCCTCCTAACTCGTCACAGCGCGGAAGGCAAGTAGATGGTAGAGTGGTGAACAATGGGTTGTTCACCATGATCATTGATGTTACTTATCATGCTATTTATTATGCTTTCGTTCAGCTTATTCTTATACATGATATTGATGACCTTGAGTGAATGAGATTATGATAATGAGATAATGAGGAGATATTGAGTTAATGAGATGGACTATGTTGATGAATAAATAAAGATGTCGCATCATTTACATTCATCATGACAGGGGTTGCATGAGCCAGGTCGGTGAGAAAGTCATGTAACTATTCCGGTGAGGTCGGTGAGAACGATACATGACTAGTGAAGGATAGAGTGTGTCATCGACGGGTGAACACTCCGCTATACCGCTATCAGCTGATGAGATGCATATGAGCATGAGCATGTTGGTGCATTCGCATATCTAAGTAAATTGTTAAATTGTGCAACTTTACCTATATGGAATATGGCTTATATGTTTGAGAATGACAATGACATTAACTAAATGGATGATGATGATAACTTTGATTATGGTTAATAAACTATTGTTTATGGCTTTATTATGTATTTGCTGAGTCTTGGACTCATTCTTGCTCTATTGTTGTTTTTAGGTGACCAGTGATGACGTTTTACTCGGGAAGGGCTAGCGCACTTGGAATCATGCACTTCACCCAATTATTTGATTCATTGGACATGATAAACTTTTAGAATAACATGAATATTTATATCTAGAACATGATGGTATTGAATAACCATAGATGCTTGGTTTATGTTAATCTTGGTTTATTATTTTGCTATACTCCTAGGTCTAATTTATCTATGATTGTCATAGTGTTATGCTTGTGTTAATGCGACCCGTGGATGTGTTTTAATGTTGTTATGCTTGCTGAAATTTTATAGTAAATTGATGTAAATTAGATGGTTATAGTAGTTTAGTAGCATTCTAAGCTCAATGTTGGGCTGGGGGTGAATGTAATACCCCAGCCTGCTCGTAGCGTGGCCCATGTGGCCCATGAGGAGTTGTGTGGTGGGATTAATCCCACATTGCTTGTCTCAAGTGAGTTGTAGTGGTATATAATGTCTATTGGATCCAAACGTAGCACCTCCGGGTTAACCCTTTTACACGAAGCGAGGACGAAAGTGTAAGTGGGGTGCTATGTGTGGGCGGGTCCGCCCTGCGGTGGTGGGCATTGAGCGATTTTGGGTCGGTGTTACGGATGGTATCGAGCATCAACCTTCATTTGCCGCAGGCGTGCGGAGACGAAGCGCGGTCATATGGCGCGTGGCACATGTGGGCGGAGTGGACACATGGCATGGCATATGTCTTGGCACTTGGGACGCGCGGACGTGTCTGAGGTGGTTACGGGCATTTGCCGTGTATGCGGTATCTTTGTCGGCGTCGACCCTTTAGGGGAGGTGAATGTAATACCCCGGCTTGCTTGTAGTGTGGCCCATGTGGCCCATGAGGAGTTGTGTGGTGGGATTAGTCCTACATTACTTGTCTGAAGTGAGTTGTAGTAGTATATAATGCCTGTTTGATCCAAACGTAGCACTTCCGGGTTAACCCTTTTACACGAAGCGAGAACGAAAGTGTAAGTAGGGTGCTATGTGTGTCTTAGTCCGCCCACGGTGGTGGGCATTGAGCCGAATTTGGGTCAGGTTGTTACAAAACCGGTCAAGCAGAAGCTAAGGCGTTTTGCACCTAATCGGAAGCAAGCAATCCAGTCGGAGATCGGCAAGCTCCTCAAGGCTAGGTTTATTCGTGAAGTCAACCACCATCAGTGGCTGGCTAACCCTGTAATGGTTAGAAAGTGTAATGGGAAGTGACGAATGTGTATTGATTTCACAGATCTTCATAAAGCTTGTCTGAAGGATGATTTCCCCCTTTTCCGCATTGACCAACTTGTAGACTCTACCTCCGGGTGTGAGTTATTAACTTTTTTAGATGCGTATTCAGGGTACCACCAGATTAGTATGAGTAAAGAAGATGAGGAGAAAACTCCCTTCATCACTCCATATGGCACTTACTGCTATGTTAAGATGCATTTTGGTCTCAAAAATACTGGTGTAACTTTTCAAAGGTTAATGCAAAAAACCTTTAGTCCACAGATAGGTCGAAATCTAGAAGCCTATGTTGATGATTTGGTTGTGAAGAGCATCAACGCTGGCGATCACATTCTCAACTTACAAGAGACTTTCAATAAATTGAGAAGGCATAACCTCAAGTTAAATCCAGAAAAATGTGTGTTCGGAGTTTTCACTAGAAAACTTCTCGGTTTCCTAGTTTTGGCTAGAGGTATCGAAGCAAATCCAGCGAAAATAGCCGCCATCGACCAGATGCGCCCTCCGACAACAAAGAAAGAAGTCCAAAAACTAACCGGTTGTATGGCAGCGCTAAGTTGTTTCATAGCAAGGTTAGGTAAAAAAACATTACCTTTCTTTAAAATTATTCGGAAGCTTGGAAGTTTCGAATGGACTAAGGAAGCAAACAATGTCTTTGAAAAACTTAAAGAGTACCTTACGAGTAGCCCGATATTAGTCTGTCCAAGACCGGAAGAACCATTGCTGAATTACGTGGCTGCAACACCACAAGCTGTCAGCGGTGTACTGATCATAGAACGTGAAAACGTCCAACGACCAATATATTACATAAGTGAAGTCTTACATGGACCAAAGGAAAGATACCCATATTTACAAAAGCTGCTCTATGGTCTCCTTATGGCTTTAAGGAAACTAAGGCATTACTTTCAGGCTCACAAAGTGGTTGTCATTTACTACACTTTCTGAACCGCTTAATACGACTACCAGAATTTGGCAAATACTCTGGACAGCAGAACTAAAATCTTCATAACTTTCAGTTGGATGATCCAAAAAATGAATTCTTTATCAATCTAGAAATCTAAGAAAATTTCATACAAACTTCACGTTGGAAGACAAACCTGATTCGGCCATTTTCAAATTCTTATCTATCAGTTAACACAACTGCTGTAACTTGAATGGGTTTCTAGACACCATTAATGAAATTATCATATCTTCCAAACTACAACTCCAAATAACGTGAACTCGGATCCTATAGAGACCTGTTAACATTTCCCACAAGTCTTTAGGAGGCCCTAGCCGCTAATTTCGCCTTGATTTAGACCAAAACTGATGAACAATAAGACTACAGATTACAGATTCAATTACAGCAGGAACAACAATTCACTAATTGACAACAACCCATAGAAAATAATTAAACCAAATAGCGAGGAGTTGAGATTCACCCTTGAAGACACGAATAAACCTGCTGAAAACCCCATGAGAAACTTCCTCTCCTCTTCCATCTCCCTCTTCCTCTTCCCTTCTCTTTGGTCAGCAACACCCGAAGGAGTCTTCCTCCTTTCTTCTTCTTGGTCGGCAACATCCAAAGGAGGGTGGCGTCTACTATAGCAATGAGTCATCATAGCGAGCGTGGGCTCATCAGCAGACAGCGATGCTACAATAGCAGGCTAGGGTTCCCCTCCTACTTTTGTTGGTGGCTGGACCCCCTCTCCCTTTTGGGCTTCGTGGACCAAAGGCTGAGGCCCATGTTGTTAAACCTCTGCGAAAAAACCCCTTTTTAATCATTCTAATTTTCTCTTTTAAGCATTTTCCTCCCTCAGAATATTTCGGAGTATTACAGGCAGCGTCGAGGTCAGGGGCTCTCGGGTAGGGAGGGGAATGGGCGAGATTTAGGGTGCTGGGGAGTGATGAGTTAGGGTGCAAACCCTAGCGGGTTTCTACTAATAAAGGGATATCACAAACGGTTCTTTTATCAAACAGTCAGTGATACTTATCACAGACGGTTTTTAATACAAACTGTCTGTGATGAGGATTGGAAGTCACAGACGGTTCATACTAGAACCGTTTGTAATACTTCACAGACGGCTTTCAATATGAACCATCTATGATATTACATCTTCACAAACAGTTTTTAGCTCAGCTAGTAACACCGACGGTCTCTAAAACAAAATCGTCTAAGATTTCATCTAATACAGATGGTTTTGGTCAACCGTCTATGATGAGGCATCCAGTTTTGGTCAACTTGTGGCGTGACTAGTACTATACCACCCCCTGAGCCTTGGAATTATTGAGAACCATGGAAGTGTAATGTCCAGTGGTCATCTTGGCTAGACTGAATTTGTTCCTGTTGGTCAAAATTAGTTCATTCAGCAATAAAATCTGCTAAAGCCTAAGATTTAGTTGTTGTTCGGGCAATGAAATGGATATCAAAGGATCCATGTTCAGCTGCCCATTTAGCAATACGACCAGTTGACTCTTGATTGTGAAGGACACCTCTCAGGGGAAAGGACAACGGTATTGTAATTTTATAAGATTGTAAATAATGTCGTAGCTTACGTGAAGCCAATAATAGGGCATAAAGTTTTTTTGGATTTGAGGGTAGTGATCCTTTTGTCCATGTAATACTTCACTTACATAGTAAATAGAACGTTGGACCATATCTTGTTCTTTGGTCAGTACAATGCTGACCATATTCGGTGTAGCAGCCAAGTATACTGAGAAAGGTTCTCCTGGGTTGGGTGATAGTACCAATATGGGTTGGTTTGCTAAGTGAGTGTCTAAGTGATACGGCCCAAATAAGCACTATGTCTGTGTTTCTGGATCAAATCCTAAGACGGGCACGGCGCAGGAGCAGCGTGTGGCGCTGTGCACGCATGGCACACATGCATAAATTCTAAGTAGGCAAAGCATGGAGCAAATGGCGCGCGTGTTTGCTAATGCATGTGTGGAACAGTGGAAGATGCACGCAAAGAACCAGATCTGTGCATACATATGTAGCTATGCATGGACCGAGAAAGAGGGGCAGAAACCGATGGTGGCCTAAGCTAGGAACAAATAATGACAGAAATAAAGAAGTTGCAAGTAAAGTTCCAAAGTGAGATCGAATTGAGTCCGGTTGTTTGCACACTTCAAGTTTGGAAATCGGAATCCAGGAAGAAATACTACATTGTTACGTTATCCGGAGATTCTGTTGTAGATTAAAAAAAAGGATTATCAGTTTAAACGGCAAGAAATCAGGACGAAACATCTAACTTGGAATTTTGTTAAGGCCGATGTGTCTCTGTTTCTACCAGTGCGTATCATTCTTTCTGTACGAGCTTTGGGACAGGGCCCACCTGTAGCCGTGGCAGCGAACAGGATAAATAAGTTATGTTAGTTTTTAGTTCGTCTGATTATTTCCTTCCCAACAAAACCGATTGGTTTTAGTGGGTCCTTAACAAAATCAATCCAAAGTGATGCGGACATCCTTAGTTATTTAGTTTTATATAGTATTTTCAATTCATTAAATACCTCAGAACAACATGAGCTTACTAAGAGAGTTAAAAAATAAGAAAAGCTTATCCAACAGGTGAATCTATTCCCTAAATTTCCTTTTAAATTAGTTGAGAATATTATAGTACCTAATAGCGGGTCATCGCTTGTTTTCAAGTTTGAAGAAGAAGGTTTATTGGAAGACAAAGAACACGATGCTTCTCAAGTTCAAGATGATCTTCGCAGAAACTCGGAAGGATCTTCCACACACAATATATGTATTTGGAAAGCTTATCAAGTCTACTTTCTAATGGATCAAACGGCATATGATTTGAAGCTTTCTACCACAAGTTATAGCTATTTGAGTAAATGCTGCACATTCAGACCGACCAACGCGCGAGAGTTGATAAAGTTAATGATTCCGTGGCTTGTACTGTATCTTGGGAGGATATCAAGCTATGCCGTGACTTTTAAAAGGTTCACAAGAGTCTCTTTCTCAAGTTTCACACGAATTCAAATCATTTCAATTAATGAAATTGAAGATAGAAAGGTCTGGATTCAATTCGGATTCGGAATCAGCAGGACAGTCCGGAGTAAAACGGTCATAACTTTCACAAACGAAGTCCGATTAGGGTGTTCTTAGGCTTGTTGGAAACATAACTTCAAGCCCGGTCCAATGGATCCTCCCTCACTCCGAAATTCATCATGTATCAAAAGATGTGACCGAAACAATATGAAGGTTGTAAAATTAGAGTTTCCTTTTTGTTTTAGATTGAGTCGGAATTGGAGTAGGAGTTCTAATTCCGAAATAGAGTAGGAGTAGGGCCTCTTGGCCAGCCATGAGGAGGAGAAGGGGCACTATATATTGAGGGGTAGACCCCCATTGTAATCTTAGACCACGTTTAATATATTTTCAAAGCTTTTGTTTGATTCTCCTATTGTGCTTATAACCAAAACAGAGGGAATTGGGCGTTGAGAATAAGGAGTCGTTCTTGCTTTTCCGCTGGGAATTGAGGGTTCGACGATCTTCGCTTGTGGTCAGCGAGGATCCAATCAAGTGTGTGTTTGGGCGAATTTTTCATAGAGTTGCAAGTCTGTGCATTGACGCGGGGGATCAGCTGGTGGTTCGTCACTATACACAAGTTATCGAGAGGTTCTACGTCGAGAAGATCGGGCACCCCGCATCAGGTGGTATCAGAGCTCCGTTGACTCGGTAGGATCTTTATCCAGTTATCTTTTTTCCCATACACGAAAAAGCCATACAAAAAAAAAATCAACCGTAGTATTTAATTTGTTATTCTAGTGAGTTTTGTTAAGTTTTTGTCCATTAGAATCAAATTTAGTTTGCTGATCTTGAATTTTTTTTGCGTTGCTTTTTATTTGAGCATAGTTTGATTTTTTTAGTCGTGTCTATAAAAAAACAAAAAGAAGTGAGACATCAATTTATCTTTTGAGAACATTTCAATCCTTTGCGAATACTTTGAACCTATTTAAGACTAGCTTAATCGTTGCTTAGGGCTGCATATTAATATTTGTGTTTTGTAATTGTTCAAAGATCGAAAGGTGGGAAAGAATTTTTGCTCATTTTTGGTAGAACAAGAATTTTGGCAATAGTTCAAAAAAAAGGAAGGAAAAAGAGAAGAGAAAAAAAAGAAGGAAGAGAAAAAGAAAAGAGAAAAGGAAAAAGAAAGCGCATAACCGAACCATAAACTTGAGCGAAAATCCCCAGTCATTCTTGATTCAATTGTTAGAATATCAATGTTTTGTGCAATCTTGTGCCATAGTTTCATTATTTGCAACTAGCTAGTGTCTTTCTATAACTTGTGCAAT
Organism: Hsuehochloa calcarea; assembly: GCA_036346395.1. NCBI lineage: Eukaryota > Viridiplantae > Streptophyta > Magnoliopsida > Poales > Poaceae > Hsuehochloa > Hsuehochloa calcarea. The sequence goes on from CM070594.1 coordinate 31,424,803, forward strand.
ACGAGCTATTTTGTTCTTCACTTATATCTTACATAGCTCATTTCTTGATTGCACTAAGTTCCAATATCTTTGCGTGTGAGTTGCTTTGATTTTCACTTATATCTTTATGATCGGCAACTAGGCATTGAATTCTAGTTTGGATATTTACTTAGCCTTACAATACCTAGAATTTTCAAATTAAGTAGGTATCTTACATACCCGTTGTCGTGCTTTGACTTGCTCTTGAAATTCGCTTATTTCTCACGTTGTTTTTAACCTGTAATATCAAGTGTGAGTTTGTCACCTCAATTCACTTCGGAAAGGTAAGAATGTAATTCGGTAAGACAAGTTAGTTTGAGAGATACACATACACCTACATACATATTCTTTCCTTTGCTGCTAAAAATGGCATATCGCGAGTATACGTATTTTCCCTTCTATGGTAGTAATGATCCAGAGGAGTATCTTGAGTGGGTACAAAACATAGAGTTCGAGCTTAAATCTCATAAGTTCGAATTAGAAGCCAAGGAAGTGAGAGTGGCCGCTTTGTTTTTTACGGACTATGCCTCTAGTTGGTGGCAACAACTAAGTGGAAAACGATTCATTATATCTTGGGTCTATTTAAAAAGGGTCATGAGAAGAGAATTTGTTCCATCCTATTATGAGCAGGAACTACTACGCCACGTGGAGAGCATTACACAAGGATGCAAAGTTGTCCAAGATTACTATATTGAGTTGAACCATGCAATGTGTCGTGCCAATATCACTAGTGCATATCAAGAAAAGACATACTTCAAAGTAGGCTTGAATTATCAGATCGTTGCTGCACTTCAAGATGAATATTTTCGCCGACCACCAAGCGAAGATCTATCGTGCACTCAATTCCCAGCGGAAAGGCTGAACGATCTTGATTGAAGAAGACACTCCAAATTCCCTATGGAATTTTTAGAGTTAGCTGTTTTGCTAACTGTCAGATTGCAGAGACAGAAAACTTAGAAAAACTTTACCTGAATATAAGAATTAGTAGGAGGCCGAATCAGGAGACTTGTCCAACTAGACTATTGTATCTGGTTTTGTCATGATTCCAGAGAGTCCAAGATCACACCATTCCGAGTTGCGTAGCAAAAGTTATGGTGGTTTTAGTACTCTGTCCAGAAAACCCGACGTGAAGTTGATGTTTTTTTAATTAGCCTGGAAGGGGTAATACGTCGCCGATTCAGCAAGTATCACCAACTAGACTTATTTGGAGAATTTAATTATCTTTCCAGAAAGTCTAAGAACATCTTATTTGGACCCCGGTACTAATAGATATGGATTTTTGAAGTTGACTATCCACCGAGGGGACAGATCGACGTTTAGGAGTTTGGGGTCGGGATCGAGTTAGGAGTTTTGCAAGTCCATGGTTGTTGTTATATAGGTTGTCTTGATCCGCTGTTGTGTCTTAGCATATGTTATAACTATTATTCAGGTGGTGGACCGGTGCAGGGAGCAGCTGAAGGACCGAAATGGCAACAGAGGGGGGGGGGTGAATGATGCCTAAAAATTAATACTCCCCCTTCAATGTATTTAAAACCAGCTTACAAAGATCTCTGAAGATCTAAAGAAAGTAAATGAAGCAAGATCAAATAACAAAAACAAGTTTCAGGCTGTTCTTCTGGAAATCGGAAGTTCCGGGCAGTAGAGTGCGGAAGTTCCGCTCGCGGTAGTTCCGCAGTGTATAGCGCGGAAGTTCCGCTATGATATTCCATTGCATAACATCGGAAGCTCGATTATCGACCGAAGAAACGAGCGCTCGGGTTTTGCCCAAAATCAAACTACTTAATCTTGAATGCTCTTCTCAGGTCAAGTTTTACAGGACATCATCCTAAACACCATCTTGACCTTATGGAGAAGAATCGCAACCAAAGATTCAATAATCGAACCAAAAACGGATTTCTTGAAGAAGGGGCAAGAAAGACCAAAACAATTGATAAGCGAGATTCTCAGATTCTTAGAGCATGAAACTTTGAGAAAGTAATAGCAATACCAAAACGATTCTAGATATGAAGTTTCATGCTATCTCATAAAACGAATCAAAAGATATGCCAAAACCCTAGATATTCAACAAGAACAGAGAGAGAGAGAGTTGCAAAATCAAATAATCGAAACCTCAGATTTCATTGGATTGAAACATGGATTACAGAGGTAACGCAAAGAGGAATGATTACAATAGGTTTCAGTTCATACTCTCCCTCTCAACAAGCTCTCAAAAAGCAAAACAAATCCTTTTCTAGAGCTAACCCTAATTTTCTCTCCCAAGGTCTAACCCTAACTCCAGGGTTCTCCCCTATTTATGCCTTTGCGAATGGGCCTCCAACCCATTAAGCCCGCTACACCCGAACGGAACCGCCTCCACTTTTGCGCTGCGAAAAGACCCTTCGCCCCTTGCGCACCTTCCGAAGCCTCCGTACACCTTGTTGTGCACGACTACGCAACCGCTTCAAGATTCACGCCGTCTTGACACATCCCGGCCGTTCGACCTCAACGCCTCCTGCGCCTAGTCCGGTCCACGTGTCTCGCCACGACTCCATCTTGATGCCCTGCAGTGAACACAGACAAAAACACATCACATAGCATTGCACAATAACATAGCATCAACATTTGTATAAGACTCAAACTCATATAAGATCAAAAACACAAAATAATCTTCTCTGCACAGTTCTGGACACAATCGGAAGTTCCGCACTTACCACGTGAAGTTTCGATTTCGAATTTATCCGCACTTGTCAGGAATATCGGAAGTTCCGCGCTCATCACTGCGGTACTTCCGATATCCGGAACAACCGACTTTCCAGATATTAAATTCCGATTTGGTATCTCAGAGAACACTCAATGTCAGTATTATCGGACACTCCGCTACCCCTTGTGCGGAAGTTCCGATTTCCTTCAGCCGAACTCAAAACCCAGGAAAATCGGAAGATCCTTTTTCCAACACCGGTAGTTCCGATTAATCGGAACTTCCGCTCCATACACAGCGGTAGTTCCGATTTCCCTGATTCGGCCCAGAAACAGTCCAAACCGAAAAACTCAATTCTCAATCTAATCAACACACTTGTCAAATACTCATCACTCAGAGTGGAGGACCTCTCACATGGTCTCTCAATCTCCCCCTTGATGAGTATATTGACAATTACCGAAAAAGCATAAGATGAGTTTGAGATTACAGTCAACCAAGGTCTAAACAAGAGTAATTAAGCTCAAGACCAAGTTGACAAAAAGAGAAAGACTTGAGATGAGATGAAATAGCAATTTTCGCACAAAACTCAAGGCTTTTCTTCAGAAGGCTTTTTCTCACAAACATTCTCCCCCTTTGGCAATAAAATCATCAATATGTAGAAAAGGGAGGAAAAGACTATATGATGTTCATTTTAAGCATTAGGAGCCATGTAGATTATCCAAAATGACTATTAGAGTATTACACCAAGCCATAACACAGAAGAATGCTATCAAGATCATGACAATCGATGTATAGAAAAGCTAAGACAGAAAGTCCATAATCTGATTAATGATCCAATTCTTTAGCAGGTCAAATAAGTCAAGATTGAAGTCTAGCTAAAGATATCCAAAGATGATGCAAGCCATGTCAAATAATCTAAGTTGAACCAAGAAGACTCATACTGAACAGTTTAGAGTGCTACCAGTTGAAGAAGGACTCATTTTATCCAGAACTTGGTCTCTTTGAAGATAAGCAATTTTAGCACAATTTTTTTTTTCTGAAGACTTTTTATGGTTTTATCTCAGTAAAGCAAGCTCTGGACTAGGTGCCATCCACAACTGCCTCCTAAGCTTCAACCATTTTTCTTTAAGGCTCTTTAAGGTTTTATCTCAGTAAAGCAAGCTCTGGACTAGGTGCCATCCACAAGCGCCTCTGAGCTTCAACCATTTTTTAGCCATGTGCTAGATCCCAAGCCTTATGCGACCACTCCAAGCAACAGACTTAAGGAGGTGATCTTAGGTCATCCAAGGCTCCCCCTGAGTTCATGCCTAGTACAATGGCAAGCCGTCTCAAGAGAAAGATTTGGTGAGATCAGCTTTTTCGCACAAAAGAGATCATTTTTGCTTTTGAAGTTTTTAGACCAGTGATTAGAGATAAGTCATGTTTCTTAACAAACTGACATAGCTTTCTCAAAAGTTCAAAAGAGATTCAGGACTCAACTCGACCTACTTGACATGGCGAATATCATAAAGGATAGTTTCAACGGACTAGTCTCAAGAGCTATCATGACAAGATTTTAATTCCAGTTTAGCATTTTTAATTACCTTAGCATGGCAAAGACTAAACTACACATAAAAAGTCATGATAGATCTAGCAGTTTAGCATAAATCATGGTAAGATGTAAAATAGTGAAAACAAATCATAAGGGATAATAAACAAGGCTCCATTTGATTATAATGCACTGCGTAATGAAATGCACAAAAATCCAGATTCCCTTCAGAATGAGATGCATCTTTTAATTCAGGTTGAGTTATGACAAAATTAAGAGTATGGAATAACCAAGAATAACTCCCCCTGTACCAAAGGAACAAAAACGAGAATCTAATAAGTAAACCAGAAAAGGCAGTCCTTTAGAGCATAGAAAAGATATAGAGAAAACTATCGCTCAGACAGATTCTTATCTACCCCATATGATTCTAGGACTATCGGTGATCTACACATACACTAAGGAGCAAAACACTGTCCACTCTACCCAAGGGTGGCCCGACCCCTGCTAGAACCTATAAGAAGTGAGTAAGCTCTACTTAGAGAAGGAAGAAACAGCTAATAAGCAACATCCTAGAAACACAAGACAAGAAGTAGCAGTCAAAGCAATTTGGCAAGAGAACCATTCTAACCTATGCTGGAAGGACTTCGACCCAAAATATTAAAAGAAATGAAACCAGAAAGGAGTAATAGTTTGATATAATATAATATGATATAATATAATACAGTAGTAGCACAAAGCTCCCCCTCACAGTGAGTCAGTAAGGACAAACCACTAAGCTCTCCCATGATTTGAAACCGAAGTGTCCGGAGGCTTAGTGAAGATATCATAGCTGGTGCTCACTCTCCTGGCTGGAGCACAATGTCACCCTTCTCTACATGGTCTCGAAGAAAGTGATATCGATATCAATATGCTTGGTCGAGAATGTTGCCTTTGGGTTCTTGGCAATGCAAATCGCGGGCGTGTTATCACAGAAGAGTGGGCGCGATCGATAGATAGCCCGAAATCCTGCGGTCGAGACCATCAAAGCACAGCTCACGACAATCGGCTGCGACAGCGTGCTCGGCCTCTGCGGTGGGATGCGCAACACCGGATTGCTTCCTTGGCGACCGGGAGACAAGAGAAGTGCCAATGAATTGGCAAGTGCGGAAGTGCTCTTCCTATCTATCCTCTGACCGACAAAGTGCGCATCGGAGAAAGCTCTAAGAGATAGACAAGAAGAGGAAGAGTACGGATGCCATAGTCAATGGTAGCTCGAAGGTACGAAAGATCGCTTCACCGCTTTGACGGTGAGATCTGCGAGGAGAAGCACGAAACCGAGCACAAAGACACCTGAGAAAAGTGTATGTACGGTCTCGAGTAGGTGAGGTACAAGAGAGAGCCAATCATGCTCTGAACTCCTTTTGGTCAACGAGTTCGCCGTCTTCATACGGATCGAGCGGTTGTAGATGCCATTGGAGTTGATCTTGGCTTTCCATCATTCATGTCGAAGCGCTTGGGAGGTCTCGAGTGTATTTGCCTTGATGAAGAAAGGTACCCTCCGAGTCTGTTTGATTTGGAAACCAAGGAAGAAGCTCAACTCGCCCATCATGCTCATTTCAAACTCGAGCTCATGACATCGGAAAAGCGGGAAAGCGAGCACGCGAGGAGCCGCCAAAGATAATGTCATCCACATAGATGCGGACGGCGGAAGATCGGTGCCAAGGCGGCGGATGAACAAGGTCTTGTCAATTTACCCATCTCAAAACCATGACTCGTGAGATAGGACTTGACCTTTCATACCAAGCTCAGGGAGCACTGCTTGAGTCCATACAAAGCTTTGGAAAGCCTGTAGACATGGTTAGGGTATTTGGGGTTCTCGAAACCAGGAGGCTGTCTGACATAGACTTCTTCCTCAATAAGGCCATTGAGAAAGGCACTCTTGACATCCATCTGGTAAAGCTTGAAACCCTTAGAAGCTGCAAAGGCAAGCAGGATTCTAATGGCTTCAAGTCTAGCTCTGAGGGCAAAGGTCTCTTCGAAATCTAGACCTTCAACTTGAGAGTACCCCTGAGCTACCAGCCTAGCCTTGTTTCGAATGACTAACCCATCTTCACTTTGTTTGTTCTTGAACACCCATTTGGTCCCAATGATATTGTGACCTTGAGGGGGCTCAACAAGGGACCAGACCTTGTTCCTTTCAAAGTTTTCCATTTCCTCGTGCATGGCGTTAGTCCATGACTCATCAGAAAGAGCATGACAAACGTCTTTGGGCTCAAACGAGGCAACAAAGGCAGAATGGAGACAGAAGAGAGATAAGCCAGCTTTGGAACGTGTGACACGCTCGAAGAGGTCTCCAATGATCTGCTCTGAAGGATGGTCCTTTTGAATGTGTCTTGGAGGTCCAGGGTGAGATGAAGAAGTGACCTCTACCTCATTAGCAGATGAGATAGGAACAGAGCCACTGGCTTCAGAAGAAGCAGAAGGTAAGGGCTGATCTCCTCGAGGTGCAGTGGAAGAAGGCATCTCAAGAGGAGGAGGAAGAACTGGATCAGGTAGACAACCTTCATCTCCGTCTTCCTCTTCGTCCACAAAGATGGACTCAGACTGCTCTAAAGAACCTGAGATGTCAGGCCTAGTCCCGGTGGCCTCATCGAAGGTCACCTCCTGAGTCTCTAACAATTTACTAGACTCATGATTCCGGACTCTATAGGCACGAGAAGAAGTCGAGTAACCGGAAAGATCCCATCACAAGATCGTGACTCGAACTTATCTAGGTTCCCGGACTTGAGAATAAAACACTTGCAACCAAACACACGAAAATGCGAGACTGGGTTTCGCCCATATCTCAACTCATAAGAAGTGCGATGCAAGAGTGCAGAAGAAAAACTACATTAGAAACATGACAAGCGGTAGCAATTGCCTCGGCCCAAAACTTCCTAGGTGTAGAGTATTCATCAAGCATCGTCACCGCCATCTCGACCAAGGTGCGGTTCTTCCTCTCCACAACGCCATTTTGTTGGGGGCGTATGGAGGCGAGGCGATGCTCTACACTGTCTCACCACAAAACTCTCAAAGTAGGAATTCTTGAACTCGGTGCCATTATCGGTCGAATTGCTCGTAATGCACCGGGAGCTCAACAGAAAACCTACTAAAAGACCACGAAAAAGAGTAAGCGTCTCATCCTTGAGGCTAAGAATAACACCCAAGAATACCTCGAGAAGTCATCGACCACGACAAGTGCGTACCACTTCCCTCCTCGACCGCACTCTGGTTTGGTCCCTCTCGTGTCCATATGGGCGATTGACACTGGTGCATCTGTCATAGTCACTTTATGGCGGAGGATGTGAAGCGGCAACCATTTTGCCATGCGGCAAGGAGCACAAACAAGATCCTTGACCATTTTAAGTTTCGGCAAGCCACGAATGAGATCGTGGCCGCTAACTCAGTCGATGGTCAAATCCTATATGACCAAGTCTCCTATGCTAGAAAGTCAAATCACGGGATTGAAGCAATTAAACATCGGAGAGGATCACGGAAGATCGAGAAAAATCAGCACGAAAGATCCTCCCATATCGAGAAATCCATAAACTAGACTACAGAAGAATCAAGAATTTTGCAATTGTTTTCTTAAAGCTCACCTCGAAACCGTCATCGGTAAGGTGAGAGGCGAAAGCGATTATCTGCGACTTACTTACTAAGGCAACATCTTTTAAAATAAAAGAATCATTAATGCTCACAGTACCTTTAGCGATGGCGCCCAAATGAAGCATCTCGAAGGTGATCGTCTCATCACACGAGCACGGGCTAGGGAAGAAAACCAGCGAGACTCACGGTCATATGGCGTGAACAACGGAGTCTACAATCCGGACCTTTCCCTTCCCGGCCGGCGCGACCGAGTCAATCAGAGAGTAAAGTCTCGATCTTGGGGTGAATCGCAGTGATTTTGGCACCCAATCTTGAGTAACACGTGCGAACAGATGAAGTAGTCAAGCAAGGCCGACCTCTATCTACCCTCGCTCTCTGTCACTCATCAAGTCAAAGATCTCGACTGTTCTTTGGATCCGATTGCTATGGAAGAGCGAGTCGAAGTGCGATAACATCTTGATCTCGCCATGGTAGCTATCTCGAAAGGAAAAGCGAGATCTACCCTCGGGGCGGCGGAGATTCGACCAAAGGAGCATGAGGACGAAAATCGAAAACTTCGGAAAAACCAAGTCCTCGATCTTGCCCAAAATCATCGGATGGAACAAACCTAGACCTCATGTTGGTCTTAGGTGCACTCAAGATCCAGGGTGACCACGAATGTGCCTAAGAGACTCAACACGGTCTCTACGCGATCTTGGCGCGCCTCAAGCAATGATCAACTAAATATCTATCTTTACGGTGAAGGTGCAATGATACTTCGCCTTACGAGGGGCGGCTGCGCAGTGGAATCACCTTCTTTGTCGAAATCCTTTGAACAAAACCATTGACTTAAAATTGACTTTCTCGATCCCAGGCTTAGTTTTGATCACACACAGTGCTATGGTTTTGAGCACGGCGGTGGATGTTTCCTCATATCCTCACGGATATCATACCCTAGACCTTGATTAAATCTGCAAATTTTAGATTTGTCTAGAATGAGATTGAGCTTCTTCTTGCCTCCTACAAACCTCTCGAGAGTGTTCATAAGATCTTGACACTCCCGAAAGAGAGGTGCAAGAAGAGCGAGGGGAAAAACAGACGTGAAGGTAAGGGAGCGAGAAGAAGAACCAACAACGAGAGGAAAGATTGGCTTGTGCATACGGCCGACTTTGGGGACAGTCCTCTGCTGATTGGTTCACGTTGCTAGGCGTCTCTACCAAACCCTTAGACTTCTTCCAGCACACACAATACAAGCGGATGATTGTGTCTCTAGAAGGTCCTTAGTTAGCTTCACATTTTCATCCAAAGCAATCAAATCACATTTTAGTTTATTACAATGCTTGCATGGTGAGCTAACAAGGTCCTTAGAAGCATCTTGAGCCAATTTATTATTGTGATCAATCATTTCTTGAAGCTGTTTAGATCTGATTCTAGTTGTGATTAACTTAGGACAGTTTAAACAAGAAACAATAGGCTCTAGTAAGCGACTTGAAATTCGACAATTTTGTGATCTGCCCGTTTTAGGTTCATCTTGAGATTATTACAATTTTCACAAGTTTGAGCGAGATCAAGCAACATGGTATAAAGACCTCTAAGCAATTGTCCTTAACCTCACATGAGGTGCAAGCGGTAGCCTCAACAGTAGTGGATGAAGGAGGTGCTACCCTACTCATCTCTAATTCAAACAAGAAGGCTAATGTTCTCTACCTTAATCATGTCAAGTTCGGAGGACACACTATCATGTAAGGTCCTTAGTTTTCCATATCATCAATCAAAGCCACATGTGTCACATTCATCACGGGAGGGAGCGGATGTAAGTAAAGTAAGCTCCGTGATAGTCTAGCTACTTCCTTCTCCAACCCGGCACACTTAGCCTAGACTTAGCATGGAATCTACCTAGCTTAAGAAAAGCATCATTAAGTTGGTCATAAGTGGGACTAACCTCGCCGAGTCGAGATCTGCTCATTTGTCTTTCGATTCGCCCGAGGCCATGAAGCACATCTTGGGAGAAGTTGCGTCGTCCTTGGGATCATGATCGTCCTTCCCATCATCGTCCTCCACCCCTCCACCTCGTGGTGTCCGGTTCGTCGAGGCGGTGAGGGCGCGATGGAGCGACTTCTTAGCCTTCCCAAAGTTGCGGAACTTCTTCTTGCCTTGGTCAGTCTTTGAGGGCTTCGTGTTGCGGTTCTTGTCGATGTAGTCATTCTTGCTTGGACCGCCATAGTCACCTTTGCCCTTCCCAAGCTTGGGGCGGTTTGCTCGGATGTGGTTGGGGCCACCACACTCGAAACAAATCACATGACCTCCTCTTTTACCATCCCTCCTCCTCTTGTAAGCATGGGAAAACTTAGAGCTAGGAGGGCTAGCTATTCATCCTCAAGTTGCTCTAGCGATCATCGATTATGTCACGAGAGAGCGACTAGGGAGAACCACGTGTCGACTCGAGAAGAAGATCGAAGTGGGATCGGTGACTAAAGCCATCATTGTGACTTGACCTTGAGAGACAATGTCAATCTCGTGAGTCTTGAGACGCGAGTAAAGCGCATCAAGAGTCGAGTCGAGAGGTCCGTGCTATCTTTGATGGTAGTCACTTTCATCTCCCAAACACGAAGATCAAGTGCGAAAGCATCATCGGCGTTATCCAGTCGGGTATGTAAGACCGACCGCTCGGAGGTTGCTCAAAATCTTGTGAAAAGCGAAAAGCACTCGTCTAAAGATTCACCGACAAGCATTTCAAATTTATTGTATTCACGCAGGCTGGTCTTGTCGAACCATCTTAATCAGGTAGTGCCCTCATGGTATGCATCGAGGTCACCCGGATGTAAATGTAAATCAAATGAGAAATGCGATCAAACTCATACGCTCAAACCACGAATGATTATGTTCCTTGCCTTAGCATTTGCCTCAACATCAGCCATGTTTCCCACATTGATGTTTTCATCGGCAGGAACAGCAAATCAAACCTTCACCTTTCTCCAGATGGCATACCCACGAGCACGGATGTAAGTTTCCATTCGGCTCTTCCATAAGGTAATCGGACCATCAAAGGCTGGAGGCTTGGTGGAATACTTGTCGTTGCCATGGCTCAACCGACCGGTTAAGATCTATCAAGAAGAGCTAGCAAGCTCGATACCAATTGAAGGACCGAAATGGCAGAGGGGGGGGTGAATGATGCCTAAAAATTAATACTCCCCCTTCAATGTATTTAAAACCAGCTTACAAAGATCTCTGAAGATCTAAAGAAAGTAAATGAAGCAAGATCAAATAACAAAAACAAGTTTCAGTTTGTTCTTACGGAAATCGGAAGTTAAGGCGTTAGAGTGCGGAAGTTCCGCTCGCGATAGTTCCGCGGTGTATAGCGCGGAAGTTCGCTTGCGATACTTCATTGCATAACATCGGAAGCTCGATTATCGATCAAGAAACGAGCGCTCGGGTTTTGCCCAAAATCAAACTACTTAATCTTGAATGCTCTTCTCGGGTCAAGTTTTACGAGGACATCATCCTAAACACCATCTTGACCTTATGGAAGAATCGCAACCAAAGATTCAATAATCGAACCAAAAGCAGATTTCTTGAAGAAGGGCAAGAAAGACCAAAACCAATGATAAGCGAGATTCTCGATTCTTAGAGCATGAAACTTTGAGAAAGTAATAGCAATACCAAAGCGATTCTAGATATGAAGTTTCATGGTATCTCATAAAGCGAATCAAAAGATATGCCAAAACCTAGATATTCAACAAGAGCAGAGAGAGAGAGAGTTGCAAAATCAAATAATCGAAACCTCAGTTTCATTGGATTGAAACATGGATTACAGAGAGTAGCAAAGAGGAATGATTACAATAGGTTTCAGTTCATACTCTCCTCTCAACAAGCTCTCAAAAGCAAAACAAATCCTTTTCTAGAGCTAACCCTAATTTTCTCTCCCAAGGTCTAACCCTAACTCCGTGGTTCTCCCTATTTATAGCCTTTGCTAATGGGCCTCCAACCCATTAAGCCCGCTACACCGAACGGAACCGCCTCCACTTTTGCCGCTGCGAAAAGACCCTTTCACCCCTTGCGCACCTTACGAAGCCTCCGTACCTTGTTGTGCACGACTACTTAACCGCTTTAAGATTCACGCCGTCTTGACACATCCCGGCCGTTCGACCTCAACGCCTCCTGCGCCTAGTCCGGTCCACGTGTCTCGCCACGACTCCATCTTGATGCCCTGCAGTCAACACAGACAAAAACACATCACATAGCATTGCACAATAACATAGCATCAACATTTGTATAAGACTCAAACTCATATAAGATCAAAAACACAAAATAATCTTCTCTGCACAGTTCTGGACACAATCGGAAGTTCCGCACTTACCACAGCGGAAGTTCCGATTTCCGAAACATCCGCACTTGTCAGGAATATCGGAAGTTCCGCGCTCATCACTGCGGTACTTCCGATATCCGGAACAACCGACTTTCCAGATATTAAATTCCGATTTGGTATCTCACAGAACACTCAATGTCAGTATTATCGGACACTCCGCTACCCCTTGTGCGGAAGTTCCGATTTCCTTCAGCCGAACTCAAAACCCAGGAAAATCGGAAGATCCTATTTCCAACACTGGTAGTTCCGATTAATCGGAACTTCCGCTCCATACACAGCGGTAGTTCCGATTTCCCTGATTCAGCCCAGAAACAGTCCAAACCGAAAAACTCAATTCTCAATCTAATCAACACACTTGTCAAATACTCATCACTCAGAGTGGAGGACCTCTCACATGGTCTCTCAGCAGCTCATTCTGTACATCCCCCGTTCTCTCGTGGTTAAGGCAAGTACAGTAGTGGTAAATTGTGTGTGATCATTTGTTCATGTTTACTATGTTATGAGTATATTATGTTAATCATGGATTCTCGAATGTTATGGGCATTAATGCCCGTAAATGCTAGAAGTATGCGTAAGTTTCATGTATGTATGATGATTTAAAGTATTGACCATGTGCATCATGATATCATATTGGAGGCATGGTCGCGGGGTGACCAAGCATTAATTGAGGTCCCCGTCATGAATATGATGAGATTTTGGGTCCCCATACTTGTGGAGTATGGGCTAAGGTCCCTGTGCTAGAAGGCGCAGGCATGGGTGTGCATCGACGGATGCACACTCCGCAATACCGGTATATACAAAAGAGAGAGAGAAAAGTGCATTTGAACAGTTTGCATCGCATAAGCATGAGACATATTTCTTATTGGGTTACGTGGATGGATGTTGTTAATTACAGTTGTGTTGGCTATTGTCTTGCTATTTGTACTTTACTGAGTCTTGGACTCACTCTTGCTGATGTTGTGTTTTTAGGTATCTCGTTTGCGGACGGCATGCATGGGAGGGAGTAGGGTTGCTTTGGTTGCACTCACTACCACATATTCTTGAAAAGATAATTATCATTTAGACCGTACTTTATAACAAGCAAACTACTTAAGGATTAACTTTGGCTATACTTGAATGCATTGGTTTATTTGTAATAATGAGAGTGGTAAATTTTAATTATGGTTGCTTATGTTTTAGCTGAGTAGATTATTTATGAATGCTTCGATGAACTTTGGATGTTGAAATAGTGATAATTTTATAAGCATCTATTGGACTCTTCGGTAAACTTAGTTATACAAAGGAGGTTCTGCCGAATTTTTTTTAGTGTCTTGGATTTGTATTTGTGATATTGTTATTTTAGTAGCATCCCAGGCTCATGTTGGGCTGGGGTGTTACAGTTGGTATCAGAGCGGGCTTCAGGTCCGTGGTAGCTAGAAAAGAAAAAAAAAATTAAATTGACACACTGTGCACAGTAGGAAGGGAATGGGCAAAGCATTTCATTTACGTTTCCGATATATCGTATTGATCGTTGCTGATATTAATTCAGTATGATTGCTTATTACTTGGTTATATGATTATTATGTGCGGGGATAATCGATGTGAGAGGTAGAGTGTGGTTGTGGCCATTGCATGGCCAGGTTGTACCGCCAGTTAAGGTATGGGGATAGTGGAGTGATTATCTTGGTAAAACTACTTCCAGGTGTCGAGCATGAATTCCTTTGGGAAGGTTATTGACTCCATTGGGATGTACTAGGATTTTCTAACCAACCGCTGGTGATTATTTAATCTCCTTGGGTTAATGGTTTCAATACAGCTGGACATTTTCCTTGGTTTTATTGGTTCCTTAAAGAAATTATTTGTTCTTTGGACCAACGAGAGTTGGATTGCTTGTTAACATTTTTGATTCGCAAGGTTGACCTTTTATGGTGAAGGTTTGCTTTTCCTGTTGGGAAAATAGGATTCGTTTTTTTTCACTTAGTACCTTGGATAATGTGAACTATCTCGGTGAGTTCTTTAGCATGCGAAAACTTTGGTCAACTCTTGTCCAGTTGTGGCTGATGAATTTCTCTTGGGTTATTAGTTCATTGCGGTCGATGTATGGTTTTGGTTGGAGAGAAGTTGATGTGGTTCAGTTGGCTTAACTTGTCTCTTACAGCAATAATCGTCTTCCCAAGTGTTGAGTTATTCTTGCGACTGGTGAACTTGGTTAATTGTCAGGCTTCACCTTTGTATTGGGGTTCTGTTTTTCTTATTGGGAATCATGACCCATCTACTTCGCTTGATGGTTTGGTTAATGAAAGTTTGCTTTTGCAAGTCTTTTAGTATGTGGAAGCTTTGACTCAATGTAACTCTTTTGGGTATTCTGAGTGTTGAAGTTACATAGTTCCCTCTTATAAAAGAAAATGTTAAACCCTTTAGCGATGTTTTCTCGTGGTAAAGTGAAAGGTTACAATCAAAGAAATTAATGGATAAGATATGAGTTATCAAGTTCGGAGTGCAGGGTGGTGCATAATGAATCCTAACAGTATCCGTGGAAGTGAAATCGGAAAAGACGATGTTGTCCTCTAGTAGTTCTTGATGAGCTATGATTATGAGTATGACTATACTTGGTTGGAATCAATAGAGTTATTAAAAGTGTGTAACACTGATGAGATAGTTGATCGTTAGAATTGTGTAGTTTGCTAAACTTGTTGGATTATTTGGTCTCGATGGGCTAATCTAACTGTGTAGAATGAGGAACATACAGTTTGTTTGGTGATGTCTCGTAGATAATGAAATAAAATTTTCTTTGATTGGCTATTTGATGATCTTATGTATGCAGTGGAATATAAATAGAGAAAGGACCATGAATTCGTCCATGATTGGATAATCGTCAATGGTTTATGATAACCTCTAGATTGGAATTAGTGTGTACTAAATTGGTGTGAGCATTCCTAATAGATCGTTGACACTTGAAAGTGATTTACTCACGTGTGTTTCATGAGGATGAATTGTGGCTGCATGCTCTTGATAAAAGTGATTTGCTTTGATAGTGAGGTTTGTGTATCGGACAATCTATAGGACAAGTTGACATTGGAATCTTATTGAGATAATAGAAACATTATGGAATAATCTCTGTGTTTCTTTTGGAAAGGTTTATATTGGAATTTAAGAGGTGACCTATGTTTGCATAATGGTGAGATGGTCGGGTAATATTATGCCTTTGATGATAGAGATTTAGTGAGCCCTTGGGCCTTTGTAATGAAGGAAATGATGTTAATGATTATTAAAGGGGTTTTAACCTTGAGGTTAGTAAGGTGAGTGCACTAGATCGACTCGTCGGATCGTTGATGATTCTTCTAGAGAAAGTAAGTTAATTGCCTTAGTTATATCGACTAAATGAAATGTTTGGAGTTTGGCATTCATGGTCTTTTGGGAGTTCATGATCTATGTAGTAGATAAAATTAGTTTGAGCAACATGACGTATTGGAAGGCTCTATTCGGTTCTTAAGTGAGTAATGTGATTTGGTTTGGATGTACTTCTTGGTTGGGTTGTACGTAATGATGTACTCAAAGAAAATTGTTTTATTTGTTAATAGAAATCGGTTACCATAAGTATTTGAGGTCGGAGTTGAGAATTGTAATCTGCAACTTTTCTATCATTAAAGCTTAAGAGTTTCTTCAGTTTTCATAGCACTATTTTATTATGATTTATGGAGCTTTGAAAATCTTGTGGGACTTATGCCCTCAGCAGTAGGCACGTATTTTGTTTTTCGAGATCATTACTATTTATTGTTTCTCTTTGTCTCGTGCTCACTCCAAGGAGCAACATTTTCTTGTGTGTTGGAATTTGTGTGCGATTATCTCTTCCCTTTTGAGAAAGGATTTAACAAACTTATGTTGCCAAGTCTTATAAAGTGTCGTTTAAGTATTGGTTGGTGGTGGACAAGTATAAAGCGTTGATGAGATTTTATGAACCAATCTATGTAAAGAAACGAGAGGATGAATTGGTTTTGACCTATAACTTTTGGAGAGAATTCCATAGAATGTTTATCGTTGGAATAAAATTGATTAGTGTTACAACCAGTGGAACTCATAGCGAAATATAATCCAGGAACCCTCGTTCATGCTGGAATGTTGGGATTATCGGAAGTACGAGAATCTTGATCGATTTATTAGAGTATCACAGATGGGGAATTAACCTTGCGAGGTTGTGTAGGTGGTTTATGAAGGTATAATTCAATGAGAGTAGGATTAGCGAAGTAATCTGATTGTAATGTCAATTGATGGGATAGTAGGGACAATTGAATTATCGCTAGGTATGACTTGGCTTCAGTGAGTAACCCTCTAGAAGTTAGAATTTCCTTAAAGATAATTTGGTTGAGAATATGTTTTTAGGTGGTTGTTAACGATTGAGTGCGATTAGATTATGGGGATTTTAGTCAGCGGATTCGAGAGTTTCCATATCAGTTACATCGAATGCATCTATAGGGTCCTTGAAGATTGAAAATTTGGCCCGGCGTTCTATGCTAGAACCTTGGAGACTATTGATGTTGTGTTGAGATGGTGAAACAAAGTGGATTCCGAATAGTACGATGTTCATTGATAGAATCCCTTGGGTGTAGCAATTGAGTGTGTGTGCTAATAATTTCGGGTTGATTATCCTTGAAGGATTGAGGTGAAGTGATTGTGGGTGAAAACCATGATGAGGTGCATTTGGAAGTCATCTATCAAAGTAATTACAGTCGATTCGAGAGGTTGGCTAGGGTATGTTTTTGGGTGGAAGTCATTAGGGTCTTTCTACAAAGGTGTGAATGGTGAATTCAGTTTGAGCATAGTGATGAGATTGCCAATTTAAGAGAAATGAGTTAGTGTGATATGGATGAAATGGGGTTCCATGATTTCAGAGAAATTCTATTTCTAACAGAGAAATTGAAAAAAATTTCTCGAGTAGTGAAAGCGCTCTTTGATTCTTGTTTGAGCTATGTGTTTATAATGGATGTTTTTCGCAAATGGAGTTTGACCTTATGATTGGCATGCGTGGATCTTATCGATTCGAAAGAATAAAGAAAATGCTGGTTTGATATTCAAGTGGTTTCTCTTTCGGTTTGGGATGTGCTCATTGTTAAGATGAAAAGGTCGATCGAGAGTTGGAACCGAATTCCATGCGCCATGTGTAGAGTGTGCGGTTTGGTACCACGAGGAAGGTTGGCCCAAGGTACATCGGTTTGATTTTTGGTTGCTAGCATTTCACTAGAACCATCTCGGGTCCACGCTGGGGTACACAGCGTTTTGTCGACCCGATGTCGAGAGAGTACTTGAGAGTGCGGGTATGAGATTCATCTGGGACGAGGAACCACAAGTAAAACCTTATGTTCGAGTCCGTCAGTCAGTATACGGATAAGATTAAGGCAGCGTTGTGGTGTAGGATGTTGGGATCCATCAAGGTGCGGTGGTCGAATCGGACCGAGTGGAAGTGACACAGGGCTGGAGCCATGCATCTAGGTGTAAATGTCCTTGAGTAGAATGCGAAAGAATTGAGGTCAATTACATTTAAAGTGGTAGAACGTAATACCGGTTTGAATCGGGTAATTAGAAAATAGCAGGAGGAGAAAAGACAATTAAATGAGTAGAAATTCTGAAAAGAGAAGGGTTTTCCGTAAATCCTCGATAACACTGGGCACGGGCGCAGCTCGAGAGGGCCCAAGTGGTGGCCGGCCAAAGGGGGGTTCCCCCCCAAACCATAAACTCCCCACTCTCCCTCCTCCTCCCCACTTTGAGCCACCGCCTCTCCCCACCTCTCCCTGCTGTGCGCCGCCTCGTCAGATTTGGGTACGTTACGTTCATTTTCTGACCTGATCACCTCTTAGAAATTTGTAGATCTCGGTTTTAGCTTTCTTTGGGCACCGCGATCACCTGATTTGGATCAACGGTTTAGGAGTTATGGTAGTTTTACCGCGACTGACCAGGAGAGCTGACGAGTTGTGGTAGATTGTATTGTCTGGTGATTATGAATTTTTATAGGCCGAATTAGGAAAGACACCCAAAATGAATATTGTAGAGGAGTCAGAAATCTTTCCAAGATGATAAATAACACAATTTTTAGAGTTGGCAATCAAAAGTTATGAAATTTTTACCATCGCTGTTTTGCTCACTGTCAGATTGCAGAGACAGAAAACTTAGAAAAATTTACCTGAATATAAGAATTAGTAGGAAGCCGAATCAGGAGACTTGTCCAGCTAGACTATTGTAGCTGGTTTTGTCATGATTCCAGAGAGTCCAAGATCACCCCATTCCGAGTTGCGTAGCAAAAGTTATGGTGGTTTTAGTACTCTGTCGAGAAAACCTGACGTGAAGTTGATGTTTTTTTAATTGGCCTGGTAGGGGTAATACTTCCCCGATCCAGCAAGGCTCACCAACTAGACTTAGTTGGAGAATGTAATTATCTTTCCAGAAAGTCTAAGAATATCTTATTTGGACCCATGTACTAATAGATATGGATTTTTGAAGTTATTGTCCACCGAGGGACGGATCGGCGTTAGGAGTTTGGGGTCGGGATCGAGTTAGGAGTTTTGCAAGTCCATTGTTGTTGTTATATAGGATGTTTTGATCATTGCTGTGTCTTAGCATGTGTTATAACTATTATTCAGGTGGTGGACCGGTGCAGGGAGCGGCTCATTCTGTACATCCCCCGTTCTCTCGTGGTTAAGACAAGTACAGTAGTGGTAAATTGTGTGTGATCATTTGTTCATGTTTACTATGTTATGAGTATATTATATTAATCATGGATGATCGAATGTTATGGACATTAATGCCTGTAAATGCTAGAAGTATGCGTAAGTTTCATGTATGCATGATGATTTAAAGTATTGACCATGTGTATCGTGATATCATATTGGAGGCATGGTCACGTGGTGAGCAAGTATTAATTGAGGTGTAACACCCCAGCCCAACACTGAGCCTGGAATGCCACTAAACTACTCTCTAAACTAATAATTATCGACACACTATAAAATTACAACAAGAAAAACATCAATAAACATATCCAGGGGCCACAAAAGAACATGCATAATTATGGATCAAGCGATAATAAATAAGCAAGGGGAAATATAACCAGGTAAATAATCCAAAATAGCATCAACCAATGAATCCAAATCATTGAAACAAATAGTCTTGTCCAAAACGTTGTCCTAAACTTTATTCAGCCTCTAACATGACCAGGAGTAATCCAACATTGAATGAAAAGGTTCTTATGGCAAATGATAATGTGATTGAAGTATGGACCTAATCCATGTGCTCTACTCGCTCTCAGTCACGGCGTTCTCGAAGATCACCTAAAGACAACAAAAGAGCAAGGGTGAGTCCACGACTCAGCAAACACATCAATATACAACGAACAATAATAAATCACAGCATTCAATAACTTCATTATCATCACAGGTACTTCTATTAATATTCTCATGCTCTTATCTTTCCTTTGTTTCACACACATTCATCTCATATATCAATGCAACACTAATCTACATGTCCACATGCACTTCTTTCGCGTATACCGGTATAGCATGAGTGAATGCTCGCGGCAACATTCACTCTCAAGCCCGCTCCTCCTCAAGGATCGGGGACCTCCTCCACTCCCGTGGAGTTGTGATCAATCATGATCACTGATGTAAACGAGGTGTCCGATCTTTCGATGAGATTGATAACTATCGATTTTGGTGGCGGTGACTCTCACGATCCGACTACAACCGTACGACGACGCTTGCGCCTTAGCAATCGTGAACCAACTCCGAAGTGTTATTGACCTCGTGGAGGCGCGATCAACTGAACACAGTTCAATCCTGCGAGCAATCGAAGAACTAGCAAGAATAAGACATAGGCAATCGATATTGCGAATATGAAAGAAGCATAAATTGTATTGCGAATAGCAAAGATGGGATCGAAGTTGTCTTGGCGGTGGTGGTTCGACACAAGCGAAGAACAAAGTTTGCACAATGGCTAAACCTAAACTCAACGAAATCCGAGTTCAAGCGAGGGAGGCGGCTCCTATATAGGGGAGCGACCGGGGTGGTGGCGGCGAGGTGGGCCTTGCGCCCTAGGGTTACAAGGGCCGTGGGCCAAAGTAGAGGTGGCGCGACACCCTTCGACTCGGACTACGATACGGACACGGACTCCTTTGATAATTTCGGCCGGCTCGGATAGAATTTGATGATGAGGTTGGATCCGTTAGAAAGTAGACTTGATAAGCTTTCCACGAAGTCGAAGCGCCCCAAGCGAGTCCGTATGAAGAAGTTCGCCGTTTAAAGTTAGTCTTGACGCCGTAGTCCGAATCGACTCGAACAGGCCCATCTCGAACTCTTGCTTGTCTTGGACCCAAAGTGACGTGATGATCTCCATTATGCCTTCCATACATCTCCACGACTCCGCATGCCTCTCCATGGTCCTTTCCCATATTCCTAAGCACAATTAAATCACTTGCATTAGGTAGCGGTCTATTCTCGGTAGTATATAATCCTGAGCGAATTCACGATAATTAAGTTGGCGAGCACGAGCTCGGGTAAGAGGTCCTTGTACTGGTTGTGGTTGAGTTGTATGTGTAGGCACGGTTATACCCATGGTAGGGATGTCCTCATCAATCACCTTCTCATATGCAAAGATGCTTATGAATGCAAAAATACAAGATTTCATCATATCCAATTTTTTCTCATGTTCGTCAACAAGATAAAATCATACCATTCCATTGCTTGCAATTAAATAAAATAAAAGCACAACAATAATGGTAATAGAAGATAAAGAAAACAGTGATCAATCATTGATCGCTGTCTACCATGCACTTGCCTTTACTAGTTGCGACACACGATTTGACTAGAAGATGGCAACAAGCACGACGCCTCTCCTACATTAAATACATAAATTTCAATACAAGCTACAGCATCAAGAATAGCAATCAATCGACATCGCTCCTACATGTCCCCAAATCTACCACGCTTCTCCGGTACCGAAAAGTTACCCATTGCTGTCTAGGTACTAAAACGAACGTAACTTTTGACTCAAAAGTCCGATCACGACAAACCACCCAGTTCTGGATTCTACACAAAATTTCCCTCATTTTCTTAGATTACAAAGTCTTCTAATTAAATCATCTAACCCTCCGTTTTTAGCCCAGAAAACCGATCTGTTAGCTTCGGGACAGCGGGTCTTACTAAATTCATAACTTTTGTTTTACCCAACCAAAATTCGAGTTCTTAGATTCTACAGAACCCTTAAACAATTATCTACATCTTTCATGTAGATCAAAAACTCTAATTAGTCAAATTACTATTTTTAATCTGCAGTCTACCAAAACAGCGCCGAAAGACGACAACCACAAAGACAGCAGTCTTCCAAAATTCATATCTCGAATTCTACTTGTCCGATCGACAGGATTAAATATGCTATAGAAAGATATCGAAATTATCTACAATTAACTAGTAGATGAGATTTCCAAAATCCACCATTAACGTACCCGAATAAATCGTTCAACAGAACAGCAGACTAAACAGATCTATTAATCGATTTTCCCCCCTACTAGAAACATGTCAATTCTTTATTCTAATCTCGATTCTAAAACTATAATAAAATAAACAACAGAGAGGAAAGCTTGATCGTTACCCACACGACGAAAATCCAGATCTTGACTTCTTTTCTTCTATTTTTTTCCCTCTTCCTTGAATTAAACCTCCTACTGTACTTTCGTTTGCCAAATGCTAGCACAATACTTGGTCTCACGTGAAATGGCCACCAAGGCAGGACGGCGCTGGTTGATGCTCACGGCGTGCGCCTATCGGGTCTACATGCACACGGCAGGAGGCCACCCAACCAACACCCACACGGCATACAGAGTGCCGGTGGCTTGGGAAAAATCGCGGCGGTAGCGCGCATCTGATCGTCGCGATTTTCTCGCGTGTGGCAGAAAAATCAATGCATGCAGACCGGTATCCACGTGGCGATGGCACTCGGTGGCAGGCGGCTACACGCCCAAGCGGTGGTAGGCTCACGCACGCGGCAGCGAACGAAAGGCGCTGGCGAAAACTACTGGCGGCGCCCGGGGAAAAAACAAGACGGCGGCTAGGGTGGAAAAAAGAAAATACGGCTAGGGTTTCTAGAGCTCCACTCCCACGATTTATATAGCTCTAAAAAAAACTCTGAAATATCCTATTTTCACGTATTCTCTTTGATTAATTACGCACAGATCCTTTAAGAGGTTATTATTATTATTATTATTATTTCGGAATATTACATTCTACCCCCCTTAACAGAATTCGACCCCGAATTCTAATCGTCGTTCAATTCTAAAAAAAAAACAGCCACAACTGAAATTAAACAACAACAAAAAAACACGTACCCGACGTGAACAACTCCGGGTATTGCTCGCGCATGCGAGACTCCAACTCCCAAGTCGCCTCTCTCTCAGACTGATGCGTCCACAGCACCTTGACGTATACCAATGTCTTATGCCTCAGCACTCGCTCCGACCTCTCCAGAATGCGCGCCAGACGCGACTCAATTGTGAGATCTTGCTCAATAGTCAGTGGCTCTAATGAAATCTTATGCTCTGGGTCTCTCAAAAACTTTCTCAACATCGAGACGTGAAACACATTGTGAACCCCACGCATGGACTCAGGAAGGTCCAGGCAGTAGGCTAACTTCCCAATTCTTGCAATAATCGAGAACGATCCAACGTACCTCGAGCTAAGCTTCCCTTTGGTACCGAACCGAACAATACCTTTAGTGGGAGACACTCTCAAGAGCACCTGGTCACCCACCGCAAACTCCAAGTCACGCCTCCTCACATCGGCATAGCTTTTACATGCGCTCTGAGGCGCTATGATTACGCCTCACCATGGCCACACGCTCAGCGGTCTTACGGATCAATCCGGACCCAAAATTGCCTTCTCTCCATTGCATCCCAACAAAGTGGCGATCGCACTTCGCCCATAGAGAACCTCGAATGGCGCGGCTCTATCTTGGAATGGTAACTATTATTATAAGCAAACTCGCAAGTGGCAAGCTGGTCCTCCCAACTACCCTTCCAAGAGAAAGCATAAGATCGCAACATGTCCTCCAAAGTTTGAATAATGCGCTCATTGCCCATCATGCATGGGTGAAGCTTATTTGTACTAAAGCGGGTGTGTGCCCAATGCACTCTGCAGACTCTCCCGAACTTGGAGACAAACTTGGCGTCCTGTCGAAATGATGGTCTTTGGCACACCATGCAGTCTTACTATTTCACGCAAATAAATAGGAGCTAGATCGCTTCTTTGAATTTATCGTGCGAATAGGAATGAAGTGTGTGAGACTTCTTGAATCGATCCACCACTACCCAAGCGCATCCTTCCTCGCGGCGTGCGAGGTAATGCCACCACAAAGTCCATAGAGATATCATCCCAAGGCCCTTTGGGAACCTCCAAAGGCTGCAACAACCTGCGGGGCGCTTGTGCTCGGCTTTCACTGGCGACAAACACCACAGAAGCCACATAGTTAGCAATATCCACCTTCATTCTTTTCCACCAAAAATTACATTTGGATCTCGATACATCTTAGTCTCACGGGATGAGCGATTATGCAGTGCGATGTGCCTCCCTCAAGATATCATCTTTGACCTCGCCTTTTGCGACGCAAAGCGACCTTTAAACCTCAAAGCACGAGAATCGTCCATGCTAAAATCACCCTCTTTGCCCTCATCCAAGCGCTTCCTAACCTCCTGTAGTAACGGTCACTCTGTTGTGCTTTCCGCTACGGTCGGAATAGTGACTCAAGAATCAAGCGTGTCTCAACATGTGATGTGCCCGCATAACAATAAGATATTCCCATCGATCAAAATCAGCAATGAGGCAATCTAGAGTAGCGGGAGTCGCCTTGCGACTAAGAGCATCGACAACTACATTGGCCTTGCACGGATGATCTTGAATAGTAAGATCATAGTCTTTGATCAACTCCAACCACCTCCTTTGCCTCAAATTAAGATCCTTACGGTGAAGATATACTTGAGACTCTTGTGATCTGTGAAAATATCACAAGGCTCGCCATTATAGATAATGCCTCCAAATCTTGAGAGCAAAGACAACGCATGACCAACTCCAAGTCATGAGTGGGATAATTCCGCTCGTGCTTCTTTAACTGCGTTGACGCATAAGCAATTACCTTACCGTCTTGCATAAGCACACTGCCAAGACCCACTCGAGACGCATCTGAAAAGACTGTGAACCGCTTTCTGGCTCGGGAAGAGTGAGAATAGGAGAGGTCACCAACCTCTCTTTCAAAGTCGAAGCTGCGCTCACACTCATCGATCCTTTGGAATCTTACCCCTTTACGAGTAAGTTGAGACATCGGTTTGGCGATGATAGAAATCTGCACAAAGCGCCAATAATAACCGGCCAAGCCCAAGAAACTCCTCACCTCCTTCACATTAGTGGCCTCTTCCAATCCACCTTTGTAGAGACCTTGCTAGGATCAATGCCTTGAGGACATGACCCGGAAAACTCATACGAAATCCGAACTCACATTTCTTCAACTTAGCATAGAACTTGTGCTCTCTCAAAGTCTCTAAAACCACCCTCAAATGAGGCTCATGATCCTCATTGGTCTTGGAATAGATAAGAATATCATCAATGAACACCACCACGAAGTCATCTAGATACTCGTGTAACATGTTGTTCATGGTCTCCATAAAAATGGCGAGTGCATTAGTCGATCCAAAAGACATAACTTTGAATTCATAATGCCCATACACGGTGAGAAAATTGTCTTCTCTACATCTGCTCACTTTGCGGATTTGATTATACCACATTGGAGATCGATCTTGGAGAACACTTGAGCTCCATTCAGCCGATCAAACAAGTCCTCAATGCGGGGCAATGGATATTTGTTCTTGATTGTGACTGCATTAAGCGCACGATAATCAACACACATGCGCCAACTCCCATCCTTCTTTTTTGTGAATAGAACAGGAGCTCCCCATGGCGATACGCTCGCTGATCAAACCTTTAGCCAACAAATCGTCCAATGCTTCTTCAACTCGTCACGAAGCGGGCGTGTCACCGATATGGAACATCGAGATGGGGCGAGTACTTGGAACAAGATCAATGCGAAACTCCACGTCTCGCGTAGGTGGCAAGCCCGGAAGCTCAGCTGGGAACACATCTGGGTAATCACTAACCACTGGAATCTCCTCAATCTGCGAAGCCACGCTCGGTTTCTCGGCAAGAGCTAAAAAAGCCCGATTTTCACTGACGTTGACCGAAGCAGTCCGGCCAAATCGAAAGAAGCGCGGGCGCACTCCTAAAGGTCAAAGTCTCCCAGGCGAGTGCGCACGCAGGCATTCTCTGAAGCGAGGATATCACGGCTCGATAAAGTGCAACCAATCCATGCCCAAGATAACGTCGAGCGGCTCCATTTGAATAACTATCAAATTATTTGTGAACTTCTCTCCATCAATGACAATAGAACACCGGGACAAGCGGTAGAGCTGCAATAATTCCCCGGAGAGCTAACCAACAGCGATTGAGAAATCACTTTGCAAACTCAAGTTCGCTCTCTAGCAAGCGTCGTCGAGACAAACCAAAAGGTAGCCCTGAATCAAAAGGACTAAAGCATCAAGCGAATCCACAAGCAAAGTACTGTCACCACGTCGGGGCGACCCGCGGACTCATTGTGGGTATGGCGTACCTCGGTGGCGCCATGGCGAAAAAACGACGGCCCAGGCGGCGAGCCCCGACAATCTTTGTGGCGGTGCGAGTAAAGCGGTCGTGCAACTGAGCGGTGCGAAGGTGGCGGTACGCCGATAGTACCCTCTGGGCGCCCAAGTGAAGAAATAGCGGTGCGGGAGGAAGCGATCATCATCGGAAAGATCCTCGGCGGGACCCGAAGAAGAAGATGGCACGAGCTCCCACTTGATCACGCTAAGCGGGGTTACGGCGACACACCGCTCCTTGTGACCGGTCGGCCACCGCAGCGGCAATCACCGTCCAAGAGCACTCAGCGTGCGGTGTCCATCACCGCACTTAAAGCAAAGCATGCCACCTTACAGGGCGGGACGAAGAGTGGAGTACTGCAAAGGGCGGCGCCAAAGAAAACGGCCTCGATTGCTTAGACTTGGAGGCTGCGGTCCTCCTTGAATTTCTTGAAATCGGTGTTGAGCAGACCCACTTCCCTCACTAGAGCTCATCTTGGTCACCACGAAGCTACGATCCACGAGGCTTGCTTTGCCCCTTTGTGGTGCATCTCAACTCCATGCCCTAGCTTGCTCCACAGCAGAGTGTAGTCACGAGTGGAGTAGCTCCCAACACATCTTGGTACTCGAATTGAGACCCAGCGGAACCTCTTGGCTTTACGAAGATCATCGTTAGCTCTTGAAGGGACAAAGCAAACCAAGTTGTTGAACTCAGCCTCATACTCAGCAATAGACCTCTTCCCTTGAGCAAAGGTCGTCAATGCAACCTCCATCTTTTCAACAAAGAGTAGGGGTAGAACTTTCCCTTGAGCCCGATCAACAAAGTCCTCCCAAGTGGTGGCCCTTGAGTGGCGGTCCTCGAAGACAATCGCCCTCCCACCAAATATCCGCTTGCTCTTTGGTGAAAGGCTACAAAGCGGACCCTCGATGTGAGGACATCTCTAAAGCTCCAAGCGCCTCTCCATGTAGCGCAACCAATCCATTGCACGGACGGTGTGCCCAGGCCGTCAAGCAGATCCAACCTCAACCCCATCCACTCTCGAAGTGTCATCGCGCCTCAGAACCGGTGGATGTGCGACATGAGCAACAACGGATGCGCGACAGCGAGGCTGCGGCGCTGTTGACGAAAACACGGATCTCTCCCACCAACTCTCTCGGAAAGCGGGGTCTCATCACGGACCCCAACCGGAGGCGGGTCAGCGGCAACCCCTCGACTCTCGACTCATACGCTCTGGGAGGTGGCTCCACGGACCCTCGCGCGGCCCGACCTCCACGACCGCGGCCACCACGACCACGTCCTCTACCCCTCGGCATAGCTATCAACCACAATCAACAATACACAATGAGTTCAAAGGTCAAAATAAAATCATGCATCAATAAACAACATAGCAGCGTAAAAACTATATTCGTACCTCTCTCTAACCTACTGTGCACTAGTGTGTCAAATTTTAGGTTAGTTAACCATTAGCAAATTTTAGTTGATTTACTAAAACAATAACAAATTATAACAATTTTAGTTTGCCTAAGTTGTTAATCTATTCACCACGGACCTAAAACCCGCTCTGGTACCAACTGTAACACCCCAGCCCAACACTGAGCCTGGAATGCCACTAAACTACTCTCTAAACTAATAATTATGGACACACTATAAAATTACAGCAAGAAAAACATCAATAAACATATCCAGGGGCCACAAAAGAACATGTATAATTATGGATCAAGCGATAATAAATAAGCAAGGTGAAATATAATCAGGTAAATAATCCAAAATAGCATCAACCAATGAATCCAAATCATTGAAACAAATAGTCTTGTCCAAAACGTTGTCCTAAACATTATTCAGCCTCTAACATGACCAGGAGTAATCCAACATTGAATGAAAAGGTTCTTATGGTAAATGATAATGTGATTGAAGTATGGACCTAATCCATGTGCTCTACTCGCTCTCAGTCACGGCGTTCTCGAAGATCACCTAAAGACTACAAAAAAGCAAGGGTGAGTCCACGACTCAGCAAACACATCAATATACAACGAACAATAATAAATCACAGCATTCAATAACTTCATTATCATCACAGGTACTTCTATTAATATTCTCATGCTCTTATCTTTCCTTTGTTTCACACACATTCATCTCATATATCAATGCAACACTAATCTACATGTCCACATGCACTTCTTTCGCGTATACCGGTATAGCATGAGTGAATGCTCGCGACAACATTCACTCTCAAGCCCGCTTCTCCTCAAGGATCGGGGACCTCCTCCACTCCCGAGGAGTTGTGATCAATCATGATCACCTTCTCATATGCAAAGATGCTTATGAATGCAAAAATACAAGATTTCATCATATCCAATTTTTTCTCATGTTCGTCAACAAGATAAAATCATACCATTCCATTGCTTGCAATTAAATAAAATAAAAGCACAACAATAATGGTAATAGAAATAATAAAAGCGATGATCAATCATTGATCATTGTCTACCATGCACTTGCCTTTACTAGTTGCGACACGATTTGACTAGAAGATGGC
Source organism: Hsuehochloa calcarea (assembly GCA_036346395.1). NCBI lineage: Eukaryota > Viridiplantae > Streptophyta > Magnoliopsida > Poales > Poaceae > Hsuehochloa > Hsuehochloa calcarea. The sequence goes on from CM070594.1 coordinate 31,453,198, forward strand.
AACAAGCACCTAGCGCCTCTCCGAGATACATTAAATACACAAATTTCAATACAAGCTACTTAGAACATCAAGAACGACAATCAATCGACATCGCTCCTACATGTCCCCAAATCTACCACGTAATACTCTAATAGTCATTTTGCGGTGGCTCCGAATAGTTACCCATTCTTTGTCTAGGTACTAAAGCGAGCGTAACTTTTGACTCAAAAGTCCGATCACGACAAACCACCCAAGTCTTTCTCTTTTCTGGATTCTACTTAAAAAATTCCCTCATTTTCTTAGATTACAAAGTCTTCTAATTTGAGAGACCATGTGAGAGGTCCTCCACTCTGAGTGATGAGTATTTGACAAGTGTGTTGATTAGATTGAGAGTTGGGTTTTCGGTTTGGGTGTTTAAATTTGAGTCGGAAAATCGGAACTACGGCTGTGTATGGAGCGGAAGTTCGATAATCGGAACTACGGTGTTGGAAATAGGAACTTCCGATTTACAGGTTTTGGTTTGGTGAAGAAATCGGAACTTCCGCACAAGGGGTAGCGGAGTGTCGATATCTGACATTGAGTGCTATACGAGATGCTAATCGAATTGAATATCGGAAAGTCGGATGTTACGAAGATCGGAAGTACGCGAGTGGGCGCGGAACTTCCGATAATCTGACAAGTCGCGGATGTTCGAAATCGGAACTTCATTTGTGGTAAATCGGAACTTCGATTGTGTCGAGCTATGCGAGAGAAGATTAAATTGTGATTTTGATTTTGTATTAGTTTGAGTCTTATACAAATGTTGATGCTATGATATTGTGCAATGCTATGTGATGTGTTTTATGCTGTGTTGTTGCGGGGCATCAAGATGGAGTCGTGGCGAGACCGTGGACGGACTAAGCGCGGAGGCGTTGAGGTCGAGCAGTCGGGATGTGTCAAAGGCGGCGTGAATCTTGAAGCGGTTGTGAGTCGTGAACAACAAGGTGTCTGGGAGGCTTCGGAAGGTGCGCAAAGGCGAAAGGTCTTTTCGCAAGCGGCAAAAGTGGAGGCGGTTCCGTTAGGGTGTAGCGGGCTTAATGGGTTGGAGGCCCATTAGCAAAGGCTATAAATAGGGAGAACCACAGGTTAGGGTTAGACCTTGAGAGAGAAAATTAGGGTTAGCTCTAGAAAAGGATTTGTTTTGATTTTTGAGAGCTTGTTGAGATGGAGAGTATGGCTGAAACCTATTGTAATCATTCCTCTTTGCTTTACCTCTGTAATCCATGTTTCAATCAATGAAATCGAGGTTTTGATTATTTGATTTTGCAACTCTTCCTCTCTCTGTTCATGTTGAATATCTAGGGTTTTGATATATCTTTTGATTCGTCTTAAGAAATAGCATGAAACTTGATATCTAGAGTCGTTTTGATATTGCTATTACATCCTCAAAGTTTCATGAGCTAAGAATCGAGAATCTCGTTTATCGTTGGTTTTGGTCTTTCTTGCCCTTCTTCAAGAAATCCGTTCTTGGCTTGATCATTGAATCTTTGTTTGCAATTCTTCTCCATGAGGTCAAGATGGTGTTTAGGATGATGTCTGTGAAACTTGACGAGAGAAAAGCATTCAAGATTTAGTTTTGGATTTTTGAAAAGAAACCCGGCGCCTTGTTCTTGGTCGGGACAATGGAACTTCCGATTGTCCATAGCGAAATTCTGCATGGCGGAACTTCCATACCGATCCGGAACTACGGTGCGCGGTACCGCGGGTAAATCGAGCATCCGATTTTTGTGAAAGAATGGAACTTATGATTAGTTCTCTGATTTTGTTTTACTCTTCTTGAGAGGGTTTGTAGAGATAGTTTAAATACAGTAAAGGGGAGTTCTTAATTTGAAGGCACCATTCACCCCCCCCCCTCTGTTGCCATTTCGGTCCTTCAATTGGTATCAGAGCCGGTTAGCTCTTCTTGATAGATCTTAACGGTCGGTTGAGCCATAACAGCGGACAAGTATTCCACCAAGCCTCCAGTTTTTGATGGTGCGGATTACCCTACGGAAGAGTCGAATGGAAACTTACATCCAGGCTCAGGGGTATGCCATCTGGAGAAAGGTGAAGGTGAGATTTGCTGTTCCTGCCGATGAAAACATCAATGTGGGAAACATACCCGATGTTGAGGCAAATGCTAAGGCAAGGAACATAATCATTCAGGGTTTGAGCAGAAGTGAGTTTGATCGCATTTCTCATTTGATTTACGCTACGACATCAGGTGACCCTCGATGCATACCATGAGGCACTACTCAGATTAAGGCGGTTCGACAAGACCGGTTCAAGCGTGAATACGATAAATTTGAGATGCTTTTTGGTGAATCTCTTGGCGAGTGCTTTTGGCGTTTTCACAAGATTTTGAGCAACCTCGGCGGTCGGTCTTACATACCCGACTCGGATAGCGCTCGACAGATGCTTTACGCACTTGATCTTCGTGTTTGGGAAATGAAAGTGACTACCATCAAAGATAGCACGGACCTCTTGACCACGACTCTTGATCGCTTTACTCGCGTCTCAAGACTCACGAGATTGACATTGTCTCTCGAAGGTCGAAGTCACGATCGATGGCTTTAGTCACCGATCCCACCTCGGATCTTCTTACGAGTCGATCGTGGGTTCTCCTAGTTGCTCTCTCGACATAGCGATGATCGGTTAGGCGACTTGAGGATGAGCAGCTAGCCCTCCTAGCTCGGAAGTTCTCCCATGCTTACAAGAGGAGGAGGGATGGAAAGCGAGGAGGTCTGTGATTTATTTGAGTGTGGTGGCCCCAACCACATTCGAGCAAAGCTATCCCAAGCTTGGGAAGGGCAAAGGTGACTATGGCGGTCCGAGCAAGAACGACTACATCGACAAGAACCGCAACACGAAGCCCTCAGCACCTGACCAAGGCAAGAAGAAGTTCCGCAACTTTGGGAAGGCAAAGAAGCTGTTCCATCGCGTCCTCACCGCCCTCGACGAACTGGACACCAGCGAGGTGGAGGGTGGAGTAACGATGATGGGAAGGGCGATCATGATCCCAGGGGCGGCAACTTCTCGGCATGTGCTTCATGGCCCTCGGGGCGGCGAGCGACAATGGTGTACTCCGACTCCGATGAGGTTAGTCCACTTATGACCAACAATGATGCTTTTCTTAAGCTAGGTAGATTCCATGCTAAGTCTAGGGCTAAGTGTGCTGGGTTGGAGAAGGAAGTAGCTAGACTATCACGGGAGCTTACTTTACTTACATCTGCTCCCTCCCGTGATGAATGTGACACATGCTGTGCTTTGATTGATGATATGGAAAAACTAAGGACCTTACATGATAGTGTGTCCTCTGAACTTGACATGATTAAGGTAGAGAACATTAGCCTTCTTGCTGAATTAGAGATGAGTAGGGTAGCACCTCCTTCATCCACTACTGGTGAGGCTACTGCTTGCACCTCATGTGAGGTTAAGGACAATTCGTTTAGAGGTCTTCATACCATGTTGCTTGATCTGCCTGAAACTTGTGAAAATTGTAATAATCTCAGTATCTTATGAACACTCTCGAGAGGTTTGTAGGAGGCAAGAAGAAGCTCAATCTCATTCTAGACAAATCTAAAATTTGCAGATTTAATTAGGGTCTAGGATATGATATCCAGGAGGATATGAGGAAGCATCCACCTGTCGTGCTCAAAACCATAGCACCAGGTGTGATCAAAACTAAGCCGGGGTGAGAAAGTCAATTTTAATTCAGCGGGTTTTGTTCAAAGTTTCGGCGACAAGGTGATTCCACTGCGGCTTGGCCTCTCGAAGGCGAAGTATCATTGCACCTTACTGTCGGAAAGATGGACATTTAGTTGATCATTGCTTGAGCGCGCCAAGATCGCGTAGAGACCGTGTTGAGTCTCTTAGGTACATTCGTGGTCAGCCCGGATCTTGAGTGCACCTAAGACCAACACGAGGTCTAGATTTGTTCCATCTGATGATTTTGGGCAGCATGGAGGACTTGGTTTTTACGAGTTTTCGATTTTCGTTCTCATGCTCCCGTTGGTCGTAACTTCCGCCGTCACGAGGTAGATCTCGTTTTCCTTTCGAGATAGCTACATGGCGAGATCGACATATTCTTGGTACTTGACTCGCTCTCCCATAGCGATCGGATTCGACAACAGGTGAGATCTTTGACTTGTTGAGTGGCGAGGCGTAGGGTAGATAGTGGTGATCCTTCTTGACTACTTCATCACATTCGTCGTGTTACTCGGTATTGGGTGCCAAAATCTCTGTTGATTCACCCGATCTTGAGACTTTACTCTGTTTGACTTCGGTCGCATTTGGGAAGGAAAGGTGCGGATTGTAGACTCGGTTGTTCTCGCCATATATTGGAGATTCTCGTTGGTTTTCTTCCCTAGCAGTGCTCCGGTGATGAGGCGATCATTTTGGAGATGCTTCATTTGGGCGTCATCGCTAAAGGTCTGTGAGCATTAATGATTCTTTTATTTTAAAGATGTTGCCTTAGTAAGTAAGCTGCGGTATAATCGCTTTGGTCTCTCGACTTACGATGGCGGTTTGAGGTGAGTTTTAAGAAAAACAATTGCAAAATTCTTGATTCTTGGATAGTACGGTTTGCGGGATTTCTCGGTATGGGAGGATCTTTCGTGCTGATTTTTACGAGTCTTACGGTGATCCTCTCAAGTGTTTAGTAACCGAATCCGTGATTCGACTTTACGGCATAGGAGACTTGGTCATATAGGATTTGATCATCGACCGAGTTAGCGCCACGATCTCATTCGTGGTTTGGCGAAACTCAAAATGGTCAAGGATCTTGTTTGTGCTCCTTTTAAGCACGGCAAAATGGTTCTTCTTCACATCCTCGATTCTGATGACTATGCGGATGCACGGTCAAGCTGCTCCATATGGACCTGATGGGACCGGCTAGAGTGCGATCGATGGGAGGAAGTGAGTGCGTACTTGTCGTGGTCGATGACTTCTCGAGGTATTCTTGGGTGTTTTTCTTAGCCTCGAAGGATGAGGCGTTTACTCTTTTTCGTGGTCTTTTTAGTAGGCTTTCTGTTGAGCTCCCGGTGCATTACGAGCAATTACGCGATAATGGCACCTAGTTCAAAATTCCTACTTTGAGAGTTTTGTGGTGAGGCAGTGTAGAGCACGGTTCTCGTCTCCATCGTCCCTCAACAAAATGGCGTTGTGGAGAGGAAGAACCGTACCTTAGTCGAGATGGCGGGGCGATGCTTGATGAGTACTCTACACCTAGGAAGTTTTGGGTGAGGCAATTGCTACGCTTGTCATGTTTCTATGAGTTTTCTTGGGCACTCTTGCATCGCACTTCTTATGAGTTGAGATATGGCGAAAACCAGTCTCGCATTTTCGTGTGTTTGGTTGCAAGTGTTTTATTAAAGTGCAGGAACCTAGATAAGTTCGAGTCACGATCTTGTGATGGGATCTTTACGGGTTACTCGACTTCTTCTCGTGCCTATAAGTGCAGGCTGCGAGTCTAGTAAATTGTTAGAGACACGTGAGGTGACCTTCGATGAGGCGGTCAGGGGACTAGGCACGATATCTCGAGTTCCCTAGAGCGATGCGAGTCCATCTTTGTGGATGATGAGGAGGATGGAGATGAGGGTTGTCTACAGATCCAGTTCCTTCTCCTCCTCTTGAGGTGCCTTCTTCCACCGCACCTCGAGGAGATCGCCCTTACCTTCAGCTTCTTACGAAGCTAGTGGCTCTGTTCTTATCTCATCGCTAATGAGGTAGAGGCCACTTCTTCATCTCACTCTGGACCTCCAAGACACATTCAAAGGACCATCCTTGAGCGAGATCATTGGAGACCTCTTGAGCGTGTCACACGTTCCAAAGGCGGCTTGTCTCTTTTACATCTCCATTACGCCCGTCGCCTCATTTGAGCCTAAAGATGTTTGTCATGCTCTATCGACGAGTCTTGGACAAGCGCTATGCATGAGGAGTTGGAAAACTTTGAAAGAAACAAGGTGCGGTCCCTTGTTGAGCCCCTCAAGGTCACAATATAATTGGGACCAAATGGGTGTTCAACAACAAGCAAAGTGAAGATGGGTTAGTCATTGAAACAAGGCTAGGTTGGTAGCTCGGGGTACTCTCAAGTTGAGGTCTAGATTTGAAGAGACCTTTGCCCTGTAGCTAGACTTGAAGCCATTAGAATCACGCTTGCCTTTGCGACTTCTAAGGGTTTCAAGCTTTACAGATGGATGTCAAGAGTGCCTTCCTCTATGGCCTTATTGAGGAAGAAGTCTATGTCGAACTGACCTCTGGTTTCGAGAACCCCAAATACCTAACCATGTCTCTGAGCTTTCCAAAGCTTTGTATGGACTCAAGCGAGCTCCCGAGCTTGGTATGAAAGGCTTAAGTCCTATCTGTTTGAGCCATGGTTTTGAGATGGGTAAAATTGACAAGACCTTGTTCATCGCCGTCTAGGCAGCGATCTTCTGCTCGTCATTTATGTGGACGACATCATCTTTAGCGGCTCCTCTCATTCTCTCGTGTCTCGGTTTTACGAAGTTATGAGCTCGAATTTGAGATGAGCATGATGGGAGAGTTGAGTTTCTTCCTTGGCTTCCAAATCAAAGCAGACTCGGGAGGTACCTTTCTTCATCAAGGAAAATACACTCGAGACCTCTGAGCGTTTGACATGAATGATGGAAAGCCGATATCAACTCCAATGGCATCTCTGGTGCTCTGGATCCGGATGAAGGCGGCGAACACTGTTGACCAAAGGGATTTGAGGAGCATGATTGGCTCTCTCTTGTACCTCACGACCTCGAGACCGGACATACACTTCTCTCGTGTGTCTTTGTGCTCGGTTTGAGCTTCTCCTCGCGTATCTCACCGTCAAGCGGTGAAGCGCATCTTCGGTACCTTGAGCCACCATTGACTATGGTATCGGTACTCTTCCTCTTCTTGTCTATCTCTTAGAGCCTTCTCCGATGCGATTTATTTGGTGTAGGATAGATAGGAAAACGCCGGCACTTGCCAATTCATTGGCACTTCTCTTGTCTCTGGTCGTCGAGGAAGCAATCCGGTGTTGCGCGATCCGCTGCAGAGGCGAATGCGTTGTTGCGGCCGATTCTTTGTAGCCAAGTGCTTTGGATGGTCTCGACCCTGTAGGATTTTGGGTTATCTATCGACTGCGTTCCACTCTTTTGTGATAACACGTCTGCGATTTGCTTTGCCAAGAACCCAGTGCAACATTCTCGGACCAAGCATATTGATATCAGATATCACTTTCTTTGAGACCATGTAGAGAAGGGTGACATTCTGCTCCAGTTTCTGGAGAGTGAGCACCGGTTGGCGATATCTTCACTAAGCCTCTGGGCGACTCTCGGTTTTCAGCTCTGCGGGGGGAGCTTGGGGTGGTTTGTCCTTACGGACTGCTGTGAGGGGGAGCTTTGTGCTACTACTGTATCATATTATATTATATCAAACTATTACTCCTTTCTGGTTGCATTTCTTTTAATATTTTGGGTCGAAGTCCTTCCAGCATAGGTTAGAATGGTTCTCTTGTCAAATTGCTTTGACTGTTACTTCTTATCATGTGCTTCTAGGATGCTGCTTATTAGCTGTCTCTTCCTTCTCTAAGTCGAGCTTACTCACTTCTTATAGGTTCTAGCAAGGGTCGGGCCACCCTTGGGTAGACAGGGACAGTGTTTGCTCCTTAGTGTATGTGTAGATCAGCTGATAGTTCTAGAATCATATGGGGTAGATAAGAACCTGTCTGAGCGATAGTTTTCTCTATATCTTTTCTATGCTCTAAAGGACTGCCTGTTCTGTTTTACTTATCAGATTCTCGTTTTTGTTCCTTTGGTTCAGGGGGAGTTATTATTGGTTATTCCATATTCTTAATTTTGTCATAACTCAACCTGAATTAAAAGATGCATCTCATTCTGAAGGGAATCTGGATTTTTGGTGCATTTCATCAAGCATTGCATAATAATCAAATGGAGCCTTGTTTATTATCCCTTATGATCTGTTTTCACTGATTTACATCTTGCCATGATTTATGCTAAACTGCTAGATCTATCATGACTTTTTATGTGTAGTTTAGTCTTTGCCATGCTAAGGTGTTTAAAAATGCTAAAATGCTAAACTGGAATTAAAATCTTGTCATGATAGCTCTTGAGACTAGTCTGGTTGAAGCTATCCTTTTATGATTTTCGCCATGTCAAGTAGGCTGAGTTGAGTCCTGAATCTCTTTTGAACTTTTTGAGTAAGCTATGTCAGTTGTTAAGAAACATGACTTATCTCTAATCACTGGTCTAAAATCTTCAAAAGCAAAAATGATCTCTTTTGTGCGAAAAAAACTGATCTCACCAAATCTTTCTCATGAGACGGCTTGCCATTGCACTAGGCATGAACTCAGGGGGAGCCTTGGATGACCTAAGATCATCTCCTTAAGTCTGTTGCTTGGAGTGATCGCATAAGGCTTGGGATCTAGCACATGGCTAATAAAAAAAATGGTTGAAGCTCAGGAGGCAGTTGTGGATGGCACCTAGTCCAGAGCTTGCTTTACTGAGATAAAACCATAAAAAGCCTTTAAAAAAAAAATGGTTGAAGCTTAGGAGGCAGTTGTGGATGGCACCTAGTCCAGAGCTTGCTTTACTGAGATAAACCGTAAAAAGTCTTCAAAAAAAGAAAAATGTGCTAAAATTGCTTATCATCAAAGAGACCAAGTTCTGGATAAAATGAGTCCTTCTTCAACTGGTAGCACTCTAAACTGTTCAGTTTGAGTCTTCTTGGTTCAACTTAGATTATTTGACATGGCTTGTATCATCTTTGGATATCTTTAGCTAGACTTCAATCTTGACATATTTGACCTGCTAAAGAATTGGATCATTAATCAGATTATGGACTTTCTGTCTTAGCTCTTCTATACATCAATTGTCATGATCTTGATAGCATTCTTCCGTGTTATGGCTTGGTGTAATACTCTAATAGTCATTTTGGATAATCTACATGGCTCCTATTGCTTAAAATGAACATCATATTGTCTTTTCCTCCCTTTTCTACATCTTGATGATTTTATTGCCAAAGGGGGAGAATTTTGGAGAGAAAAAGCCTTCTGGAAAAAAGCCTTGAGTTTTGTGCGAAAATTGCTCTTTCATCTCATCTCAAGTCTTTTTCTTTTGTCAACATGGTCTTGAACTTAACTACTCTTGTTTAGACCATGGTTGATTTTAAACTCAAACTCATCTTATGCTTTTTCGGTGATTGTCAATATACTCATCAAGGGGGAGATTGAGAGACCATGTGAGAGGTCCTCCACTCTGAGTGATGAGTATTTGACAAGTGTGTTGATTAGATTGAGAGTTGGGTTTTCGGTTTGGGTATTTTCGGGTGAGTCGGGAAAATCGGAACTACATTGTGTATGGAGCGGAAGTTCCGATAATCGGAACTACCGGTGTTGGAAATAGGAACTTCCGATTTACCAGGTTTTGGTTTGGTGAAGGAAATCGGAACTTCCGCACAAGGGGTAGCGAGTGTCCGATATCTTGACATTGAGTGCTCTACGAGATGCTAATCGAATTGAATATCTGGAAAGTCGGATGTTAGAAGATCGGAAGTACCGCAGATGTGGGAGCGGAACTTCCGATAATCTGACAAGTGCGGATGTTCGAAATCGGAACTTCATTTGTGGTAAGTCGGAACTTCGATTGTGTCGAGCAATGCGAGAGAAGATTAAATTGTGATTTTGATTTTGTATGAGTTTGAGTCTTATACAAATGTTGATGCTATGATATTGTGCAATGCTATGTGATGTGTTTTTATGTCTGTGTTGTTGTAGGGCATCAAGATGGAGTCGTGGCGAGACACGTGGACGGACTAAGCGCAGGAGGCGTTGAGGTCGAGCGGTCGGGATGTGTCGAAGGCGGCGTGAATCTTGAAGCGGTTGTGAGTCGTGAACAACAAGGTGTCGGAGGCTTCGGAAGGTGCGCAAAGGCGAAAGGGTCTTTTCGCAAAGCGGCAAAAGTGGAGGCGGTTCCGTTCGGGTGTAGCGGGCTTAATGGGTTGGAGGCCCATTAGCAAAGGCTATAAATAGGGGAGAACCCTGGAGTTAGGGTTAGACCTTGAGAGAGAGAAAATTAGGGTTAGCTCTAGAAAAGGATTTGTTTTGATTTTTGAGAGCTTGTTGAGATGGAGAGTATGAACTGAAACCTATTGTAATCATTCCTCTTTGCTTTACCTCTGTAATCCATGTTTCAATCCAATGAAATCTGAGGTTTTGATTATTTGATTTTGCAACTCTTCCTCTCTCTGTTCATGTTGAATATCTAGGGTTTTGACATATCTTTTGATTCGTCTTAAGAAATAGCATGAAACTTGATATCTAGAGTCGTTTTGATATTGCTATTACATCCTCAAAGTTTCATGAGCTAAGAATCTGAGAATCTCGTTTATCGTTGGTTTTGGTCTTTCTTGCCCCTTCTTCAAGAAATCCGTTCTTGGCTTGATCATTGAATCTTTGTTTGCAATTCTTCTCCATGAGGTTAAGATGGTGTTTAGGATGATGTCCTGTGAAACTTGACCAGAGAAAAGCATTCAATATTTAGTTTTTGGATTTTTGAAAAGAAACCCGAGCGCACTGTTCATCGGTCAGGACAATCGGAACTTCCGATTGTCCATAGCGAATCTACTGCAGCGGAACTTCATGCGATCCGGAACTACGGTGCGGAGTCTGCATGGGTAAAATCGGACATCCGATTTTTGTGAAATGAATGGAACTTATGATTAGTTCTCTGATTTTGTTTTACTCTTCTTGAGAGGGTTTGTAGAGATAGTTTAAATACAGTAAAGGGGAGTTCTTAATTTGAAGGCACCATTCACCCCCCCCCCCCTCTGTTGCCATTTCGGTCCTTCATAATTAAATCATCTAACCCTCCGTTTTTAGCCCAGAAAACCGATCTGTCAGCTTCGGGACAGCGGGTCTTACTAAATTCATAACTTTTGTTTTACGCAACCAAAATTCGAGTTCTTGGATTCTACAGAACCCTTAAACAATTATCTACATCTTTCATGTAGATCAAAAACTCTAATTAGTCAAATTACTATTTTTAATCTGCAGTCTACCAAAACAGCGCCGAAAGACGACAACCACAAAGACAGCAGTCTTCCAAAATTCATATCTCGAATTCTACTTGTCCGATCGACATGATTAAATATGCTATAGAAAGATATCGAAATTATCTACAATTAACTAGTAGATGTTATTAACAAAATCCACCATTAAGGTACCCGAATAAATCGTTCAACAGAACAGCAGACTAAACAGATCTATTAATCGATTTTTCCCCTTACTAGAAACATGTCAATTCTTTATTCTAATCTCGATTCTAAAACTATAATAAAATAAACAACACAGAGGAAAGCTTGATCGTTACCCACACGACGAAAATCCAGATCTTGACTTCTTTTCTTCTATTTTTTTCCCTCTTCCTTGAATTAAACCTCCTACTGTACTTTCGTTTGCCAAATGCTAGCACAATACTTGGTCTCACGTGAAATGGCCACCAAGGCAGGACGGCGCTGGTTGATGCTCACGGCGTGCGGCTGTCGGGTCTACATGCACACGGCAGGAGGCCACCCAACCAACACCCACACGGCATACAGAGTGCCGGCGGCTTGGGAAAAATCGACGGCGGTAGCACGCATCTGATCAGGCGATTTTTCTCGTGTGGCGTAAAAATCAATGCATGCAGACCGGCTTCCACGCGCACACCATAGGTGGCGATGGCACTCGATGGTGGCGGCGCCTAAGCGGTGGTAGGCTCACGACGCGCAATGAACGAAAGCGCTGGCGGCTGCGCGGCCCGGGAAAAAACAAGACGGCGGCTAGGGTGGAAAAAAGAAAATACGGCTAGGGTTTCTAGAACTCCACTCCCACGATTTATATAGCTCTAAAAAAAACTCTGAAATATCCTATTTTCACGTATTCTCTTTGATTAATTACGCACAGATCCTTTAAGAGGTTATTATTATTATTATTATTTTGGAATATTACATGAGGTCCCCGTCATGAATATGATGGGCTTTTGGGTCCCCATACTTGTGGAGTATGGGCTAAGGTCCCTGTCTTTGGAAGGCACGAGCATGGAGTGTCTGCAACGACGGATGCACACTCCACTAATCAGATATATGCAAAGAGAGAAAGAAAAGTGCATTTGAACATTTTGCATCGCATAAGCATGAGACATATTTATTATTGGGTTACGTGGATGGATGTTGTTAATTACAGTTGTGTTGGCTATTGTCTTGCTATTTGTACTTTGCTGAGTTTTGGATTCACTCTTGTTGATGTTGTGTTTTTAGGTATCTCGTTTGCGGATGGCATGCATGGGAGGGAGTAGGGTTGCTTTGGTTGCACTCACTACCACATATTCTTGAAAAGATAATTATCATTTAGACCGTACTTTATAACAAGCAAACTGCTTAAGGATTAACTTTGGCTATACTTGAATGCATTGGTTTATTTGCAATAATGAGAGTGGTAAATTTTAATTATTCTTGCTTATGTTTTAGCCGAGTAGATTATTTAGGAATGCTTCGATGAACTTTGGATGTTGAAATAGTGATAATTTTATAAGCATCTATTGGACTCTCCGGTAATTTAGTTATAAAAAGGAGGTTCTGCTGAATTTTTTTGTAGTGTCTTGTATTTGTATTTGTGATATTGTTATTTTTAGTAGCATCCTAGGCTCATGTTGGGCTGGGGTGTTACAGTTCTACTCAATCGTAACACTATTCAGACTTACTTCGAAGCCAAACATTCCATGTGAATCAATTTCCCTCCAAGAGGTACAGATCAAAACCAATTCATTTTCTACTACTCCTCCAATAGTTTGGTAGCAAAATCTCACCACTACCAAACAGTTGCCAATTTATACTTTGCAAAACGTGGCCACATAAAACTGTTGATTCCTCTCCAAAAGAAAGCGGCGAACAAGGATGAGTTTCGTCACACAGGATTTTTTTTTTGCTCCTCACAGCGAGCACGAAACCAAATAAATAATATGGTAACGAGGATCTTGGAAAAACAAAAGTTGAATTCACGGTTGAGGGCACACATTCCTCAAAATGAAATAGCAAGTTACAGCCGATAAGAAAAATGACATTACGATTGAAACTCGACATCTCTTGAGTGGAAAGAGCAGAAAATTTAGGCATGATTCGATCAACCACAGGTTACAAAACTTGATTCAAATTATCAAATACTTCTACTGCACTCTTTTCTTTAACACAACAACTGGTCCTTGAACTAACAACACTTGCCACAACGAACAAGGTAAGTTCTTTAGTCCAATCCATAGAACTATTTAAGAACAAATAAAATTCTTCGACACGCCAAATTTGCCCGGAACAGTTCATCTACTCATGAAACATGAGATCCAAATGATCTGAGCAACAAAACTCGAAACATTTTCTGTTACAGGATTTCACGGAAAGCAAACAGATTAATTTCCTCTTGAAGAAATCAACGAAAGTTTTCTTTGATTGCAACCTCACTTTGCGAACTCAAACCAAAGAGCATTTAAGACCAAATCGCACGAAACTCTTAAGAAGCAATAAGACTTTCCCATACACCATTTTATTTAAAATAATTCTAGCTACCAGAATATTCTTGAGCTCCAAACGATCACAGAAACGAAACTTGAAGTATTCTCATTTAAGCGATTTCACCAGTGGCGATCAATTTACTTCAAGTATTAACATCAATCTCATAAAGACAATTAGAAAACACGTAGAATGACTCATGCAAAAAGAGTGGGTCGAATCTTTCTCAAAAGAAGAGGCACATGAAAACGATTTTCGCCAACTAGAAAAATCATTTACCACTCGCACTGAATACAGGACCAAGGGGAAAACCAATTAGGCGAAGAGTTCCGAAAACATACCTGAAGTCCACAGTTGAGGCACGAGGAGAAAATCAAACTTCAAATGAGAAGAAGGTACTGGCTTTGAAAGTTAGAAATTTCAATGCGGCAAAGGCATAAGGTTTCATCAATATTAGCATGCCAAGAAAATAGGTAGATCTAGTTGTAGATTTCATGGGGATATGTTCCAGATCTTAGGATGATGTGACAATTGGCAATGGTGTTTACGGTTTGTCGTTTCACGAGTTTTCGACAAAGCTACAGGCATTACGGGCGGCGGTCCGACCGGTCCTAGCAATGATCGACCGGTCCCAAATCGGTCGAACAAGCCATGTGGGGCTGATCGGACCACTGTGACCTAAAAGTGGTCAAAGCAGTGGGCCAAAAATAGGTGTTCTAGGCAAGTGAGGGATCCCAATGCACTTGGTCTCATGATTTTGGAGTCTCGAAGAAGTTCTATTGGTTTAAAGTTTCCGAGAGGTTTGGATTTTCGGGGTTGAAAATCGGCTAAGTCCTTCGGGCGGTCGGACCGACCTATGGTCGGCGGTCCGGCCAAGCAAGGCGTGATCGAGCCGCCCGAGGGGCTGATCGACCGTTTGTCACTTGAACGTCGCCCGTCGTGGCGGCTTTGTTCGTTGGTTAGGTCAAAGTCATTGGTATCGTGGCATATGGTTTGCGTGATGCATGTTTTGACTAACATGGGTCAAGTTGTGAAGAACTTGTTCCCGAATTCGTGTTTGCTTGTCTATGGTTGTGCAGGTAGCTTGGTGGTCAACGACGGTCAACGGCGAGGAGGATCGGGACTAGACTTGGAGAGTTGAGGTCGAGCGATCGGCGATGCGGGTGAGGTCAATGACTCAAGCGTGGCGCAAGATGGACAAGGGTGACCTATTAGCAAATCTAAGGCGCAAGATGGCGCTAGGTGAAGCTGTTTAGGTCAAAGGTTAAAGACGGCGCTTTACGAAGCGTGCGTGTGTGACCCGTTTGTTAGTGGGCCTTAACGGGAGCCCAATGGAGTCAAACCCTAGGAGTTCTAGGCCTCCACTATAAATAGGGGGAGGTGGTGGCTGCACCCAGCAGCCACTCTTTTCTCTCTCGACTCTTTTTGTTTCAAAACCCTAATTGGCTTAGGGGGAGTTGAGGTGGAGGCTAGGGCTCTTTATGGTTTGAGGTGAATTTCGTGATCTAGGATTGACCACTGATCCATGATGGTGTGGGTGTAATCCAGCAACGATCACGTTCTTAATCTATGCAAGGTTTGCTTGAGATAAGTCTCTTTTCGTTCTTGCTTTCAATTTGGTGATTTTAGGGCTTTCCTTGATCCGCGAGTTTGTGATTGATTTCTTCACGTGGATTAGCTTGCTGTGATGTGTGGGAACCCATCTAGGATCAATTTGATCATCAATCACCCACGAGCAAGCGGTTGGATCTAGTTTTCATCTTTGCCCGGTTTTGCACCCTTCTTCAATCAGATCGTAAAAGATGTTTGTTCGTCCAAGAATTATCATATTTGTTGATTGGAATAGGTCCTTAATATCATAGAGAAGGTGTGTGCAAGGTTTCGTGAAGTTTGGAGTTGAGAATCAAAAGTTAGACCTAATTGCAACTTCGTCATCGGGCTGTTTTTACTGTTCTGGAGCCTGCCGGTCAGACCGCCCCACACCAGTGGTCGATGATTTAGTGCGGTCCGACCTTGATATTCAATGGTCGGACCAGCCGACCTCTGTTAGATTTGATTCTTGCTGTTTTTTGTCGCATTGCTTAGGGGTTTAATTGGATTCAATACTAGTCTTCCGCTGTACTGGTATATTGATCTTCATAGCTTCATCATAGCTATTGGAGTGAAATTGTGTTGAATTCATATTTTGTGAAAAAGTGAGCATGCTCCTATTCACCCCCCCCCCCTCTAGTCGTCTTTTCGGTCCAACACTAGTACTTATGTAAGATCAGCAAGTAGATGTTTATGTGGAGAACACTCCAACTACTCGAAAAGGAATGAGTTGAGTCAAAAATTTATTCAATGAACTTTGTGAAAGGTAATTCATATTCTCCAAAGTACCAAACGGATAACCAGGTTACCTTTACCAGCAAGAAAGATAGGACTATCATAAAAGAGAATGATATTGTCATTAATAACGTTTATAAATAGTAAAGAGAGCTCAGCAGTCAGGAAGACAAAAAATTATTTTAAAAAACAAATAGGGACCAATAGAAACCCCTAGCCGATAATTTTTGTTTGAGTACAACCTCCGACTTAATCACAACACAACACCACCAAAGGGTTTTAACACTTTTCTTCAGAAAAGAGACGCATTAAACTTCAACAAGCGGAATGATCTAAAAGAAATACATGGAGCCAATGCTTTCTTGTGTCAACGAACTTGCAACAGAAAACTCTCGTTATTCAAACTATCAAACGAGTAAATGAGTAGCTTTTTTTCAATAAGAAAGGCGGAACAACCATGGAGATAGCAATATTGCCAATTGTCGAAGATCACCAGTAGTAAAAGCAACTCAACAATAAAAAACAATAGTGTTTTCAGGGAACCATTAAAGACCCAATGAAACTCATCTACCATGCATCATGAACCCAAGAGAAATTTATCAACCACCACCGGACAGGAGCTTGTCAAATTCAGAATTCAAGGAAGAGAACGACTTTCTAAAGTAATCCACAAGAAATATGCAAGGCCAATGCACACTTAATAAAGAACTTTCAAAAGAAATCTTCCAACGCCCGAAATTCGAAGCGAACAAATAAGTTAAATTTTCCAACAGGGGTAAAGCATAACTTCTGTGAAAAGGTAAATCTTGCAATTTAACTATGCTCACGCGGAGCAGTAATATCAGAATAGTCGAAAGTACAATAGCTGTTTCAAAGAACGATCAGAAACCTACTGGAGCTTGCCCTCCTCATTATAACCCTCCTTTCAAAAGAAATTCACGAACTACAAGAAACTACAACCAGGAAACCAGATACAAATTTGAGAAAGACAACAACTTCAATAATGAGCTCATGCTCAACCCAGAACTTATGGAACAGGGGTAAGAACTTCTCTAATTTCCTATCACGAATAGTGGTGTAGCCTGGCAAAACCCAGGGCATCAACCACGAACTCAACTTCTCAATGTTCGCTACTGATACGCATAACTAATGCAATCAACTATGAATATATATATATATAGGATCATCTCATGACAATCGTAGAATAAATTCATATATATAGGATTTCACAACATTTCATAGATTAACAATAAGAAAGATAGCACATAAGCAATTCGATACAGTACAATATAATGAACCACATTACTAGAAATGCGGAAGCAATGGACTTCCCAAACACCACCTACTGTGCACAGTGTGTCATTTTAATACTTTTCTACTAACCACAGACTTAAAGCCCGCTCTGATACCAACTGTAACACCCTGGCTATTCGGAAGCCAAGATGTCACACAAATCTAACAAAGATACTAATAGTACAAAACATTACCAGGTTAATCAGGCTCAATCATCAATATCCCATAAGGAACGACGATAAACGATTAACATATTCATGGGAAGGAATGGAAAACAGTCATAAAACGACGTACAATATGTAACACCCTGACTATAAGGAAGTCAAGATGTCACCTACAACCATTACTCTTTAGAAGAATAACATCAAAACACATGACAAGGTGAAGTAAGTAGTAAGATTATACGGAAAAAAGAATTCATCATCAAGTTTAATCAATGGAATGGAAATAAACAATTCAGACAGATACGGTAGTTATGACCAAAATGGCTTATTACAATTCAACACAAGTCATAATTAACGACAGTAAAAGTCCTCAAAATGTTTGGTTTATAGTAATGAGTGCATCGTGATGAACTACCCTCCACAAGATCATTCTTCCTTGTCATTTACCTAAATAAGACAATAAAGCAAGAATGAGCCAAAGACTCAGCAAGTAACTGTATGTAATAATCAAACATACCATGAGCAATATATCACAATCATAATTTGAACATTTACTGGAAACGAATTTATGAATGGATGAAGTGGAATGATGCATTGAAGGAAATGGACATATTGCAGCATATACCGGTATAGCGAGTGAATCACCCGTCGGTGTTCACTTAAAGTAATCGTATGAAGAACGTTTCATACGACCGTCCAACGTGGCCCACATTGGAATGGTGGACTCACGTAACGTGGCCCACATTGGAATGGTGGACTCACGTACCCATTCTGGAATTGATGGGATTTTCAAGTGCCCATACTGGAATTGATGGGTCTTACAAAAGTAATTTATGCATGTCATGATGTGATCCCATGTCAATATTGAATAGTACTCATAAATGAAAAGAAACACATGGCATTCATCTACAAATACGAACAAATATAATCATTCATTCACACATCACATATTGCATCAATCATAGAATACAAGTTACTTGCCTGCCGCGCTGCAACGGGTTGGGGGGTAATTGAGATACCCCTCCACTCACCGCTTCACCGCCTACAATATAAAATAATCGAAATGAGGACAAACAAGTATGGCAATGCTACACGTGTCCTCCCACAATATCTAGCCAAACCAACCAAACAAAAGTTCAATTTGATCAATTTACCCAAACATTCCAAATATCCATAATCTGGCAGTTTTACTAGAAAATTCACCAATAAAAAACCGTAAGTCCAAAAGACCTGAAACCAGTGCTCATCTTTTCTTAACTTAACTGGCTACGAAACTCTAGTTGATGGTAAACTCTAATTCGGCCAAAACAGAGGTCTAACCATCCAATGAAAAACTATAACTGCAGTCTGCCCAGAATTCAGAATAGTACTAAAGAAAAGGCTCTAACTTTTAAACCACTGATCCAAATAAAGTGATCTTTATCAGCCTGGAAACATGGTGAAATTATCTTCATAAACCTAGTTGGGTGGCCGACCTGATTCTGACTCTAACTAGATCAAAACCTAGGTGCAACCGACTATACCCAGAATTTCTGACAGACAGAGCAGTACGTGGTAAAACAGACATAACTTTTAAACTACTGGGTGAAAATTCGTGATCCAGGTGCCAAAATAAAGCTAATGAAACCAGGAACCATTCTCTAGAAGACACAGATGTACAATCCGGCATCTACGACGCCCAAAACTGAGGTACAACGTACTGGACAGAATCAATCTATTAACAGAATCAAAACGAAACTACAAATCCAATCGGATCCTCAACTCTAATGGAATCAAACAACGAATCGGAGGTCTAATTACCCTTGTAGACCAGTAGGACGATGAAGATCCACTGCACACGGGTCTTCCTCCCTTCCCCTCTCTTCCTTCTCTTAGGGCCGGCCACCGGGAGACGACGAGCGGCCGTCGACGTCGGCGGGGAACGGAGTTGTTGGAGGGGAACTTGAGGAGGAGCGACGGGGATCACCGGAGATGGCACCACCACCAAGGGGCAGCAATGGGGGCCAGTTTGGGGAGAGGAGGAGGCGGCCAAGGGGGAGGGGAGGAGGTAGGCGCGGCTAGGGTTTTGGGGAAGTGGCGCCCCCCCTTTTTGGTCGGGCCCTACATGGGCCGGCCGGCCCCTCTTGGGCCACCTGGGCCACGGCCTACGGCCCAGGTTGACGTACAATAACAAATACCCCCCCCGCTGTTTGGAAAATCCGACGAAAGATGTTTCTTTTACTCCCTCCGACTTCTTTCTTTTTACCGATTCGATTCCGGAAAGTTGTAAATCTCGTTTTCGAATAAAATTCCCAGACAATTGAAACAATACAACCTAGCTGGATAAATGAGGTATTACACTCTATCCCCCTTAGAAAAGATTCGACCTCGAATCTACGCACCAATCTACTCGTAAGGAAACTGCGTCTGGAATGAAACAACGATATTTCAAGCTTGGAATTGCTCAGATGCTCGCTTAACACTCGAGCACACCGGATGATGCGTGCCGATAAGGACCCGGGACGATCAACGCGATAAGCCAACGTCCTAATTTCTACAACTTTCAAAAACGAAGAGAATCCAACTAGAAATAGAGAGTTCTCATCGCATCCACGTAATGCTAACTCTCACCAAAAGGTTAGATTCCAAATTTGACAATTCATCTCGAAAACAAATCCATTTTTACAACCAAAGGAGAAGTACTCAAACGCCCTAAACCAAAAACTTGCGGTTTGTCTGAATTTGGAAAGAATCAACACGCCAACACAGCACCAACTCAAATTGCAGAAAACACAAGTCAACGACACAAAACTCAAACGAGAATCAAGAAAACGCATCATTAACCCACGAATCATCCTTTGCCACAGTTCCTCGCTTCTAGGAATAAAATTTCTCTCGAACCTTGAAATTCGAATTCACTAACTATCACATGAGCTAAAACCTCTTAGTTAAATATCCTCAAATTATACTCGAATTGAAATACATCATCCACGCCTCTGTGGGGTGGCTCCATTGAATCCTCCTAATACTCTATGCATCTCATTCTACTTAATCAACCATAATTTGATTGAAGGCACCCAAAGCGCCACAAAAATAGATCCCACTGTAACATCCTGGCTATTCGAAAGCCAAGATGTCACGCAATTACATTACCTCTAATTTTTCAAAACAACTCGTAATCCTCAAGACACACGCTCATGTACTACATCAAAAAGGTTCTATCAATGATCATTCCACTGCTCAGGAAACTCCTTTATTCCACTTTCTCTACACACACTCATTGAGTGACCAAAGGTCTAACATACAATGCAAACCCAAATTTAACCTCCAAGATCTCTACCACAAATTTCAATTATAACATATAGGGAAATCAACGGATTGACTCTCCAACATTTTCCCCAATTCTAACATACTCACTCATTTGCATACTTAGAAATTTCTGACCTAATCTCGCATCATTATCCAATTGCGTTGCTCTAAAGAAGTAATCAAGGTTTCCATACCTTCGATAATCACCGACCATTCAATCATGAACTGAAGTTCTGAAGTTTCAATATACCATAGGTTCTACTCAGTCGTAACACTTTTCAGACTTACTTCGAAACCAAACATTCCATGTGAATTAATTTTCCCCCAAGAGATACAGATCAAAACCATTCTACATTCTACTACTCCTCCAATAACTTGGTAGCAAAATATCACCACTACGATTACTCGTCTACCACCAAACAGTTGCCAAACTTACCCTTTGCAAACAATTTGCAACCCAAAACTGTGATCCTTTCTCAAAAGGAAGAGGCGAACAAAGATAAGTTTATTCACACAGAAAAACGTTGCTCATCACGGCGAGCAGGTAACCAAAAGAAATATTCTGATAAAGGTGATCTTGGAAAACGAAGTCGAGTTCATAATTGGAGGCACACATCCTCAAAAGAGAATAGCAAATAACAAATGACACGAAAGAAAGATATTACGCTTGAAATTCGCCATCTCTTGAGCGGAAAGAGCAACAAATTTAGGGACGCTTCAAATAACCACAAGATTTAATTAAGAATCGATAAGATCCTTCAACAGGCCAACTTGCTCGAAACAGTTCATCTACTTGGGAAACACGAGATCCAAATGTTCTCACCACAAAACTCAAACATTTCCCTTTACAGATTTCACGGAAAGCAAGCGGATTAACCGTCTCAAGAGATCAACGAAAATATTCTTTTAGTGCAACCTCACTTTGCGAACTCAAACCAAGGAGCCTTTCGGACTAAATCACACGAAATCTTTAAGAAACAATAGGTTAATCCAATTCCTCAAGTTACCCAAAATAATTTCAGTTTCCAGTTGATTCACGAGCTCCAAGGTACCGTGAAAGCTAAACTTGAAATATTCTTATTTGAACGATGTCACCAAAGGCGATCAATTTACTACGGTATTAACATCAAGCTCATAACAACACTTAGAAAACATTTGGAAGACCCGTGGAATGAATGAGTTGATTCCTTCTCGAAAGAAGAGGCAAATAGAAACGATCTTCACCAACTGAAAAATCACTTACCACTCGCAAGGAACACAGAACTCAGGGGAAAACCAATTAGGCAACGAACTCAGAAAACATATGGGAAGTCCACAGTTGAAAACATAGGCCTCACAAAAATAGAATATCCGACCTTAACCGTTAGGAACAAACGGGTATTCAAGATCAAAACACCCGCATCATGGAAGAACTATTATAATTTTTCAACATATCGCTTTACTCGACAAACTATGTTTACCACAAAGAACTTGAATTCCCCAAAAGAGCATGAACACAAAGCTCGAAATTTGATCATTTTAGAAATATTACGAAGGCGGACAACTTTCTTTCTTTATAAAGGAATCAACATTGCCATCACATTCCGATCATGTCAATAAACCTTCTAAAGGAACATGGCAAATCGTGTTATAGAAATTTTTCAGCATCAAATACAATTGTAATAACAACTTATTCTAGAAAGGAAACTTAGTACGAAAACCACAAAGCTGAAACAAACCTCTCACACAACTCCACCATAACATTAGAAAAGGGTTTCGACACCTCTTTTTTTTAAGAGAGGTTCTAAACTCCAACATTCCAACTACTCCAAAAGAAACGAGTAGAGTCAAGACTTTCTTCGACAAACTTTGTAAAAGCTAATTCCGTTCCCAAAATACCAAGCGGTTAACTGTGTCCCTTAATCAACAAGTGAGATAGGACCCTTACAAAAAGAATGATCTTGTTAATAATATCGTGTACAAGTAGCAAAGAGAGCTTAGCAATCAGAAAGACAAGAATTGTTTTGAAAAACATATAGGGACCAATAGGAACCCGTAACCAACCAATTTGTTTGATTACCATCTCCGACTTTGTAACACCCCAGCCCAACACTGAGCCTAGAATGCCACCACACTACTCTCTAAACTAATAATTATCGACACACTATAAAATTACAGCAGGAAAACAACAATAAACATATCCATGGATCACAAAAGAACATGCATAATTATGGATCAAACGACAATAAATAAGCAAGGGGAATATAACCAGGTAAATAGTCCAAAATAGCACCAACCAATGAATCCAAATCATTAAAACAAATAATCTAGTCCAAAACATTGTCCTAAACTTTATTCAACCTCTAACATGTCCAAGAGTAATCCAATTTTGAATGAAAAGATTCTTATGGCAAATGATCATGTGTTGTCCATGTGCTCTACTCGCTCTCAGTCACGGCGTCCTCGAAGATCACCTAAAGACAACAAAGGAGCAAGGGTGAGTCCACGACTCAGCAAACACATCAATATACAACGAACAATAATAAATCAACAGCATTCAATAACTTCATTATCATCACAGGTACTCCTATTAATATTATCATGCTGTTGTCTTCTCTTTGTTTCACACTCATTAATCTCATGTATCAATGCAACTCTAATCTACATGTCCACATGCACTTCTTTCGCGTATACCGGTATAGCATGAGTGAATGCTCGCGACAACATTCACTCTCAAGCCCGTTCCTCCACAAGGATCGGGGACCTCCTCCACTCCCGTGGAGTTGTGATCATTCATGATCACCTGTTCATATGCAAAGATGCTTATGTATGAAAATGCAAACTCCATCATAAACATCATATCCAACTTGTCATCATGATTATCAACAAAGATATAACCATATCATTCCATTGTTTGCAATTAAATAAAATAAAAGCACAACAATAATGGTAATAGAAGATAAAGAAAACAGTGATCAATCATTGATCGCTGTCTACCATGCACTTGCCTTTACTAGTTGCGACACACGATTTGGCTAGAAGATGGCAACAAGTACGACGCCTCTCCTACATTAAATATTCAAATTTCAATACAAGCTACAGCATCATAAGAACAACAATCAATCGACATCGCTCCTACACGTCCCCAAATCTACCACGCTTCTCCGGTACCGAAAAGTTACCCATTGCTGTCTTGGTACTAAAACGAACGTAACTTTTGACTCAAAAGTTCAATCACAACTAACCACCCAGTTCTGGATTCTACACAAAATTCCCCTCATTTTCTTAGATTACAAAGTCTTCTAATTAAATCATCTAACCCACCGTTTTTAGCCCAGAAAGCCGATCTGTCCGCTTCGGAACAGCAGTCTTACTAAATTCATAACTTTTGTTTTACCCAACCAAAATGCGAGTTCTTAGATTCTACAGAACCATTGGACAATTATCTACATCTTTCATGTAGATCAAAAACTCTAATTAGTGGATTTACTATTTTTAATCTACAGTCTAACAAAACAGCGCCGAAAGACGACATCCACAAAGACAGCAGTCTTCCAAAAATCATAACTCGAATTCTACTTGTCTGCTCGACATGATTAAATATGCTATAGAAAGATATCGAAATTATCTACAATTAACTAGTAGATGATATTTCCAAAATTCGCCATTAAGGTACCCGAATAAATCGTTCAAGAGAACAGCATGCTAAACAGATCTAATAAAAATCAGCCCTCGACTAGAAACATGCCAATTCTTAATTCTAATCTCGATTCTAAAACTATAAATAAAATAAACAACAGAGAGGAAAACTTGATCGTTACCCACACGACGAAAATCCAGATCTTGGCTTCTTTTCCTCTACTGCTCAAGCTCTCAAGCTCCCATGAAAAACATGCCACATGTAAAGGCTAATCCCAAACAGTAGCCGCATTAGTGATTGCTACCATGTTACAGCAACCCATGCAGGCTATAGTCGGCTGGTTCCTTTTTCCACTCGCATACACAGCCGGCCAAAGCTAATAAATCATGTGTTGACTACTAGCTTCACACGGCGGCACAAGCAAGATAGGAGATGGCGTGCTGCAGCAACCCACGCAAGCGGTTCAGTCGACCAAATTCCACGCACCTACACAGGCGGCTCTTGGCGTTGGGTGGCCGGGCGACACAGCAGACGATCACAGACGACGCCACGAGTAGTGCGGCGGGTAGAAGGCGGCAAGCAACCCACGTCGTGTGGACGACGCAACCTCACTACCGAGATAGTTTCCACGCGACAAGAACGAGGAAAACGATGGCGGGGCTCGGAAAAATAGAAACGAGAGCTAGGGTTCCTTGACCCCTTAATTTCTCTGATCCTTTTATAGCACGGCCCAAAAAAACCGACTATACCCAGAATTTCTGACAGACAGAGCAGTACGTGGTAAAACAGTCATAACTTTTAAACTACTGGGTGAAAATTCGTGATCCAGGTGCCAAATGAAAGCTAATGAAACCAGGAACAATTCTCTAGAAGACTCAGATGTCCAATTCGCCTCTACGACGCCCAAAACTGAGGTACAACGTCTTGGACAGAATCAATCTATTAATGTAATCAAAACGAAACTACAAATCCAATCGATCCTCAACTCTAATGGAATCAAACAACGAATCGGAGGTCTAATTACCCTTGTAGACCAGTAGGACGATGAAGATCCGCTGCACACGGGTCTTCCTCCCTTCCCCTCTCTTCCTTCTCTTAGGGCCGCCACCGGAGGCAGCTGACGAGCGTCGGCGACGGCGCAGGAACGGAGTTGTTGGGGGAACTTGAGGAGGAGCGACGGGATCACCGGAGATGGCACCACCACCAAGGGCAGCAATGGGGCCGGTTTGGGAGAGGAGGAGGCGGCCAAGGGGAGGGAGGAGGTAGGGGGCGGCTAGGGTTTTGGGGAAGTGGCCCCCTTTGGCCGCCCCTACATGGGCCGGCCGGCCCTCTTGGGCCACTGGCTGGCCTGCGGCCCAGGTTGACGTACAATAACAAATACCCCCCCCGCTGTTTGGAAAATCCGACGAAAGATGTTTCTTTTACTCCATCCGACTTCTTTCTTTTTACCGATTCGATTCCGGAAAGTTGTAAATCTTGTTTTCGAATAAAATTCCCAGACAATTGAAACAATACAACCTAGCTGGATAAATGAGGTATTACACAGTAAGCATTACCAAAATTGGATTATTACAATCTGGAAATTTATCAAATAGTTGACATGACTGAAAGATAACATTAGTTATTATGGTTTGATAAAGGTGTTGTGCAGCGTGCTGGACTACCCACAAAAGGTCTTGCCTTCTTCCTCATTTACCTAAATAAAACAAAAAAAGCAAGAATGAGCCAAAGACTCAGCAAGTACATTTAACGAATAACCGAAACATCAAGAGAACAAGGTAATCACAATCCACTTGTAAACACTTCTCTGAATATTTATGGAAATGCATGGAATGAAATAATGCAATGAAGGAATGGACTGCTCACAACTTATACCGGTATAGTGAGTGACACACCCGTCGGTGTTCACTTAAGCCCGTACTTAACAAAGTCCGGGGACCCAAATGCCGTATGAAGAACGTTTCATACGAGTGTCCGAAACTGCCCACATTGAAATGGTGGGTCTTACATACCCACATTGAAATAGTGGGTATAATGTGCTCATACTGGAATTGAAGGGAATTACAAAATTCCACTCCCGTGGAAGGAAATAGAACAACATGAATGTAATGAATCAATGAATATGAATGCCATTAACCGAAATCACATGATGTATCCATTCGAAACGAAATAAATATCATGGACGAATATCTAGAACATTCATTATCTTCTCTCACAAGAATTATCACTTGAACCAGAATCGACATCATGGATGAATAACAAGGACATTCACAAACATATCACATCATCAAGCAACAGTCGAAATCAACACATTTTGACATAAGGTACTTGCATGTAATTGAATATGGATGTTGCTTAACACTTTCGATTGAAAACATGGATATTGGAAACATTAGAAAGAACACAACCACAAATCATTCATCAAGGTGAAGGATTACAATGTACTTGCCTTCCGTGCTGTGACTGTAATACTCCGGAAATGGTTCGGTAAAAAGAAAGAGGTCGGAGAGAGTAAAAGAAATTGTTTTTGTCGAAAAATTCCAATCTTCTGGGGTATACGTTATTATTAGCAAACCGGGCCGCAGTCATGACCTGTGTGGCCCAAGAGGGCGGCCGGCCCATGTAGGGGCCGGCCAAAGGGGGCACCACTTCCCCCCCCCAAACCCTAGTGCCTCCACTTCCTCCCCTTGAGCCGCCCCTCCTCCCCCTTGGAGCCGCCCCCATCTCCTCCTCCACTCGGCACCTCCCCTCCTCCTAGGGGCCTCCTCCTCCATTGGTGGCTGCCATTGGTGATCCCCGGAGTTGCACACCCGGTCTTCCACGTGTACACCTTCGTTTTTTCCTCCGCCGGGCGTTTGCAATCCACTCGGGTTCGTGGAGTTGGGGCCGGGCAAAGAAGGAGAGGAAAAGTCTTCGGGAAGTTGATCCTCATCATTCTTTGGTTATACAAGGGTAACGAGAGACCCCATCGCTGTTTGAATGCGTTTGAGTTGTCGATTCAATGATTTTAGTAGTATCGTTTAATCTCTGTCAGTAGATTGATTCGGTACAGAACGTTGTAACTCGGTTTTGGTTGTCTTAGAGGCAGAATTGGAGGTCTTCGCCTTCTTGAGAATTGTTCCTGGTTTCATTAGCTTTCTTTTGGCACCTGGATCACGAATTTTCACCCAGTAGATTAAAAGTTATGACTGTTTTACTACGTACTGCTCTGTCTGTCAGAAATTCTGGGTATAGTCGGTTGCACCTAGGTTTTGATCTAGTTAGAATCAGACTCAGGTCGGCCACCCAACTAGGTTTATGAAGATAATTTCACCATGTTTCCAGGCGGATAAAGATCACTTTATTTGGATCAGTGGCTTAAAAGTTAGAGCCTTTTCTTTAGGGCTGTTCTGAATTCTGGGCAGACTGCAATTATAGGTTTTCATTGGATGGTTAGACCTCTGTATTGGCCGAATTAGAGTTTACCATCAACTAGAGTTTTGTAGCCAGTTAAGTTAAGAAAAGATGAGCACTGGTTTCAGGTCTTTTGGACTTACAGTTTTTATTGGTGAATTTTCTAGTAAAAACTGCCAGATTAGGGATAATTGAAATGTTTGGGAAAATTGATCAAATTGAACTTTTGTATGGTTGGTTTGTCTAGAGATTGTGGGAGGACACGTGTAGCATTGCCATACTCGTTTGTCCTCATTTTGATTATTTCATATTGTAGGCGGTGAAGCGGTGAGTGGAGGGGTATCTCAATTACCTCCCAATCCGTTGCAGCGCGGCAGGCAAGTACTTGTATTCTATGATTGATGCAATATGTGATGTGTGAATGAATGATTATATTTGTTTGTATTTGTAGATGAATGCCATGTGTTTCCTTTCATTTATGAATACTATTCAATATTGACATGGGATCACATCATGACATGCATAAATCACTTTTGTAAGACCCATCAATTCCAGTATGGGCACTTGAAAATCCCATCAATTCCAGAATGGGTACGTGAGTCCACCATTCCAATGTGGGCCACGTTGGACGGTCGTATGAAACGTTCTTCATACGATTACTTTAAGTGAACACCGACGGGTGATTCACTCGCTATACCGATATATGCTGCAATATGTCCATTTTCCTTCAATGCATCATTCTACTTCATCCATTCATAAATTCGTTTCCCGTAAATGTTCAAATTATGATTGTGATATATTGCACCTGGTATGTTTGATTGTTACATACAGTTACTTGCTGAGTCTTTGGCTCATTCTTGCTTTGTTGTTTTATTTAGGTAAATGATAAGGAAGAACGATTTCATGAAGGGTAGATCAACACGATGCACTCACTACCATAATCCAAAACACTTGAGAACTTATTATTGTCTTCTAGTTATACCTTGTGTTGAATTGTAATAAGCCAACTTGGCCTTATTTACCATATTATTCTGAATTATTTATTTCCATTCCGTTGATTAAACTTGACGATGAGTACTTGTTTCCATATAATCTCAATACTTGCTTCACCTTATCATGCGTTTTGATGTTATTCTTTTAAAGAGTAGTGGTTGTAGGTGACATCTTGACTTCCTTATAGTCAGGGTGTTATAGTTGGTATCAGAGCGGGCTTCAGGTCCGTGGTAATAATATTAAAATGACACACTGTGCACAATAGGAACGGTTGGATAAACCATTGTTTTCCGCAATTGCTTGGTTATATCCCAATTATTTTGTTTATTAGTTCGTTGAGCTAAGTATTTGATTTTCTTTCTGATTGTGTTGTTCTTAGATGGCAAGAGGTAGAGGCCGTGGTCGTGGTCGTCCAGCGACCCGTAGTCGTGGTCGTGGCCGCGGTCCGGCAGCCTACATCGTCTTCGTCTCAAGGGTTGGTGGTCGGCATCGAGGAGATTGCCTCACCGCGCCTCGGTTCTTCGAGCCACCGCCGCAATTGGTGATCTCATTCGTAACCTATTAAGGAGAATCAACAACTCCGCCAACAATTGCAAAGCGGCCATTCTCGCGCCGCACCGTGGCGGAACTCGTTGTCGCCATCGCTCCACCCGAGGCTAGGATGGGCCTCCGTGAGTGGATGTCGCCGTCTCGACACTTTTGACGGAGCCGGTACACGGTTCAGCCGCGGATCTGGTTGAGGTACATGGAGCGCCGCTTGGAGCCTTAGAGTCGCATCCGCGCAGAAGCGCGATTTGTGGCCTTTCACCAAGGGCCGGCCGACATCTCGTGGGAAGGGGTCCCATCTTCCGTGACTCAAACACAGGTCTTGTTACTTGGGAGGTATTTGTGGAGAGGTTCAGACACGCTTTATCCCGACTCCTTCATCGAGAAGATGGAGCAATCACCCGACCTTTGTGCAAGGAAAATGCTCAGATCGAGTATGAGGCCGGATTTAACAACTGCGCGCTTTGTCCCAGCGGTGGCAAGTGATGATAAAGAGAAGGCTAAGAGGTTCGGCGGGGCCTCAATCAGAGTATCGCGATTCGGGAGCAACAGTTCACGTGATTTTAGCTCTGGTTGAGCAAAGCTAGAGGATGGAGTTTGAAAGAGCTCCTTCGCCGCAAGAAAATGTTGCTAGTGGTTCTATTGTTACTGGTGGATCTCGCAGCGGGCGAAGCGGAGTTTCGGTGGAGGTGGTGGGTCTTTTCAAAGAACCCGCCGCTAAGAGGTTTCACAAGAACCAACACTCCCGTCCGGGCTCAAAGATGGCGCCTTCTTCTTCGACGCCACGTTCTTCATCTTTCGCCCCTACGATTGCGCCCTGCTCTGTGTCGGGCATGAAGTGTTTTCGTGTGGTGATGGACATCGAGCTTGAATGTTCCTTCAAGGGAACATGCCAAGAAGGTGGTCGGGAGGGCCACAAGTCCTCGATGTGCAAGCAAAATCCAATTAGTATCATCAAATGGGAAGCCGTCGGCAGCCTTCTTCCTCCGATTCCACAGAGGTTCGATTCAGACTGATAGCCTCGCGCGCACAAGATACTCCAAAGATGGGGTCCACTGCAGCTTTTACTCGGCGCCTCTGCGCAGGTTCTATTGGAATCCCGCACCATCCGCACTGCGTCGCTTGTTCCTCCAATGGGTTGTTCCAGCTTTCCGTCGCAGAGTGTTGGTACGCCTTCCGACCGGTGCATCGGGGTCTACGCCATGCCCACCCCGAGACCTTGGGACGCCCCGATGTGGTGGCAGTACTTTACTTGTGGATTCGCATGATGCCTTTGTCTTTGCTCGATTCGGGGCTACTTACTCGCTCGTGTCTTTGGAGTTTGTTAGAAAAGTGGGTTTGAGTTTTCACTTATTTTCGAGTCGGTGGTAGTCGGCTCCCAGAGGACTTATTTCTAGCTCTACCGTCTGGTCCGGTTGTTCTATACCGATAGATGATGAGGTTTTCATCGCGAATCTTATGGTTATTCAATTGGCACCATTCGATGTTATTTCGGTATGGACCGTTATTCCAATACCGTGTCAAGATTTGTTGTTTCGGAAGACGGTGACCTTGCTAGCTCCTTCCTGAAGAAGCGGTATTCGAGCGCATGCGTCGTCGATTGATTTTTTGTGTGGCTAACCTATTCCCTAGCCGCGTGCATCGACCATCGGATTACTTTGCTCCCTCAATGAAAAAAATGATTCTTTGCGGCGTATTGAGGAGATTCCAGTTGTGAAGGAGTTTTCCGATGTCTTTCCTATAGAACT
Source organism: Hsuehochloa calcarea (assembly GCA_036346395.1). Classification (NCBI taxonomy): domain Eukaryota; kingdom Viridiplantae; phylum Streptophyta; class Magnoliopsida; order Poales; family Poaceae; genus Hsuehochloa; species Hsuehochloa calcarea. The sequence goes on from CM070594.1 coordinate 31,484,115, forward strand.
TCCCGGAATGCCTCCGGTGAGGAAAGTGGAGTTCCGGATTGATCTTGTTCGGGAACTCGGCCTTTGTCCAAGTCTCCTTACCGTTTGGCTCGGCCATTTCGTGAAGAATTGAAGAAACAATTGATGACCTGCTGTCCAAAGGTATGATTCGCGTAGCGATCGCCATGGGGAGCGCTTTGTTCTTTTATTAAGAAGAAAGATGGCGGTGGCGATGTGCATAGATTATCGGGCGCTTAATCAGCGATCAGAAGAACAAATATCCTCTCGCTCGCATTGAGGATCTTTTCACCGCTTGAAAGGAGCTAGAATATTTTCTAAGATTGACCTCCAGTCGGGTTATAATCAGATTCGAGTTCGTGAGCAAGATATTGAGAAAACGGCTTTCTCTACGAGGTATGGCCATTATGAGTATAAAGTTATGTCTTTTGGACTAACGAATGCTCCTGCAGTTTTCATGGAAGCCATGAATAGTATGCTGCACCAATACCTTGATGATTTCGTTGTGGTATTCATAGATGATATCTTGATTTATTCCAAGACAGAGGAGGATCACACCCACCATTTGCGGTTGGTACTTGAAACTTTAAGAGAGAATCAATTCTATGCCAAGCTGAAGAAATGTGAGTTCTGGATTTCTGAAGTTGGATTTTTGGGTCACGTTATTAATCAGAAGGGTATTTCAGTTGATCCTAGCAAGATTTCGACAGTGGTAGAGTGGAAGAGACCAACCAATATTAAAGAAGTAAGGAGTTTTCTGGGTTTAGCTGGCTATTACCGGCGGTTTGTGGAGGGTTTTTCAACCATTGCTAAACCGATGTCCCAGTTGTGAGAGACCATGTGAGAGGTCCTCCACTCTGAGTGATGAGTATTTGACAAGTGTGTTGATTAGATTGAGAGTTGAGGTTTTCGGTTTGGACTGTTTCTGGGCTGAGTCAGGGAAATCGGAACTATCGCTGTGTATGGAGCGGAAGTTCCGATTAATCGGAACTACCGGTGTTGGAAAAAGGAACTTCCGATTTATCTGGGTTTTGAGTTCGGCTGAAGGAAATCGGAACTTCCGCACAAGGGGTAGCGGAGTGTCCGATTATACTGACATTGAGTGTTCTCTGAGGTACCAAATCGGAATTAAATATCTGGAAAGTCGGTTGTTCCGGATATCGGAAGTACCGCAGTGTTGAGCGCGGAACTTCCGATATTCCTGACAAGTGCGGATGTTCCGGAAATCGGAACTTCCGCTGTGGTAAGTGCGGAACTTCCGATTGTGTCCAGAACTGTGCAGAGAAGATTATTTTGTGATTTTGATCTTGTATGAGTTTGAGTCTTATACAAATGTTGATGCTATGTTATTGTGCAATGCTATGTGATGTGTTTTTGTCTGTGTTGACTGCAGGGCATCAAGATGGAGTCGTGGCGAGACACGTGGACCGGACTAGGCGCAGGAGGCGTTGAGGTCGAACGGTTGGGATGTGTCAAGACGGCGTGAATCTTGAAGCGGTTGTAGTCGTGCACAACAAGGTGTACGGAGCCTTCGGAATGTGCACAAGGGGCGAAAGGGTCTTTTCGCAGCGCAAAAGTGGAGGCGGTTCCGTTCGGGTGTAGCGGGCTTAATGGGTTGGAGGCCCATTAGCAAAGGCTATAAATAGGGAGAACCACGAGTTAGGGTTAGATCTTGAGAGAGGATATTAGGTTAGCTCCACCAAAAGGGTGTGTTTTGCTTTTGAGTTTGTGGAGTTGATGAATCAAACCTATTGTAATCATTCCTCTTTGCGTTACTCTCAGAATCCATGTTTCAATCCAATGAAATCGAGGTTTTGATTACTTGATTTTGCATCTCTCTCTCTCTCTGCTCATGTTGAATATTTAGGTTTTGGCATATCTTTTGATTCGTTTTATAAGATAGCATGAAACTTCATATCTAGAATCGTTTTGGTATTGCTATTACTTCCTCAAAGTTTCATGCTCTAAGGATCTGAGAATCTCGCTTATCATTAGTTTTGGTCTTTCTTGCCCCTTCTTCAAGAAATCCGTTTTTGGTTCGATTATTGAATCTTTGGTTGCGATTCTTCTCCATAAGGTCAAGATGGTGTTTAGGATGATGTCCTGTAAAACTTGACCTGAGAAGAGCATTCAAGATTAAGTAGTTTAGATTTTTGGGCAAAAACCGAGCGCTCGTTCTTGGTCGGGATAATCGAGCTTCGATTTTATGCAATGGAAGTACCGCATAGCGGAACTACCGCGCTATACACCATGAACTACCGCAGCGGAACTTCCGCAATCTCGCCTTAACTTCCGATTTCCAGAAGAACAGCCTGAAACTTGTTTTTGTTATTTGATCTTGCTTCATTTACCTTCTTTAGATCTTCAGAGATCTTTGTAGGCTGGTTTTAAATACATTGAAGGGGAGTATTAATTTTTAGGCACCATTCACCCCCCCTCTGTTGCCATTTCGGTCCTTCAATTGGTATCAGAGCCGGTTAGCTCTTCTTGATAGATCTTAACCGGTCGGTTGAGCCATGGCAATGGACAAGTATTCCACCAAGCCTCCAGCTTTTGATGGTGCGGATTACCCTTCCGAAGAGCCGAATGGAAACTTACATCCGTGCTCGGGGTATGCCATCCGGAGAAAGGTGAAGGTTAGATTTGCTGTTCCTGCCGATGAGAACATCAATGCTGGAAACATGGCTGATGTTGAGGCAAATGCTAAGGCAAGGAACATAATCATTCAGGGTTTAAGCAGAAATGAGTTTGATCGTATTTCTCATTTGATTTACGCTACGACATCCGGGTGACCTCGATGCATACCATGAGGGCACCACTCAGATTAAGACGGTTCGACAAGACCGGTTCAAGCGTGAATACAAGAAATTTGAGATGCTTGTGGTGAATCTCTTGACGAGTGCTTTTCGCGTTTTCACAAGATTTTGAGCAACCTCCGAGCGGTCGGTCTTACATACCCGACTCGGATAACGCCGACAGATGCTTTCGCACTTGATCTTCGTGTTTGGGAGATGAAAGTGACTACCATCAAAGATAGCACGGACCTCTCGACCTCGACTCTTGATGCGCTTTACTCGCCTCAAGACTCACGAGATTGACATTGTCTCTCAAGGTCGAAGTCACGGTCGATGGCTTTAGTCACCGATCCCACTTCGGATCTTCTTCGAGTTGATACGTGGGTTCTCCCTAGTTGCTCTCGTGACATAACCGATGATCGCTAGAGCGACTTGAGGATGAACACTAGCCCTCCTAGCTCGGAAGTTTTCCCATGCTTACAAGAGGAGGAGGGATGGTAAAAGAGGAGGTCCTGTGATTTGTTTGAGTGTGGTGGCCCCAACCACATTCGAGCAAACCGTCCCAAGCTTGGGAAGGGCAAAGGTGACTATGGCGGTCCAAGCAAGAACGACTACATCGACAAGAACCGCAATACGAAGCCTTCAGCACCTGACCAAGGCAAGAAGTTCCGCAACTTTGGGAAGGCTAAGAAGCTGTTCCATCGCGTCCTCACCGCCTCGATTTAACCGACACCGGCGAGGTGGAGGGGTGGAGGACGATGATGGGAAGGACGATCATGATCCCAAGGACGACGGCAACTTCTCCCAGATGTGCTTCATGGCCCTCGGGGCGAATCGAGCGACAACAGAGCAGACTCCGACTCCGATGAGGGTCGCCGGGCTGGGAAGGGAAAGGTCTGAATTGTAGACTCTGGTTGTTCACGTCATATGACTCGTGAGTCTCGTTGGTTTTCTTCCCTAGCCCGTGCTCCGTGTGATGAGACGATCACCTTCTGAGATGCTTCATTTGGGCGCGCCATCGCTAAAATCTTCGTGAGCATTAATGATTCTTTTATTTTAAAAGATGTTGCCTTAGTAAGTAAGTCGCAGATAATCGCTTTCGGTCTCTCACCACCGATGACGGTTTCGAGGTGAGCTTTAAGAAAACAATTGCAAAATTCTTGATTCTTCTGTAGTCTAGTTTATGGATTTCTCGTTATGGGAGGATTTTTCGTGCTGATTTTTCTGGATCTTCTCGTGATCCTCTCCGATGTTTAATTGCTTCTGAATCCCATGATTTGACTTTCTGGCATAGGAGACTTGGTCATATAGGATTTGATCATCTGACCCGAGTTAGCGGCCACGATCTCATTCGTGGTTTGCCGAAACTCAAAATGGTCAAGGATCTTGTTTGTGCTCCTTAAGCCGCGGCAAAATGGTTGCCGCTTCACATCCTCCGCATAAAGGACTATGACAGATGCACTGTGTCAATCGCTCCATATGGACACGAGGGACCAGCTAGAGTGCATCGATTAGGAGGGAAGTGGTACGTACTTGTCGTAGTCGATGACTTCTCGAGGTATTCTTGGGTGTTTTTCTTAGCCTCGAAGGATGAGACGTTTACTCTTTTTCGTGGTCTTTTTAGTAGGCTTTCGTTGAGCTCCCGGGTGCATTACGCGCACTGCACCGATAATGGCACCGAGTTCAAGAATTCCTATTTGAGAGTTTTGTGGTGAGGCAGTGTAGAGCACCGCCTGCGTCTCCATACGTCCCCCAACAAAATGGCGTTGTGGAGAGGAAGAACCGTACCTTGGTCGAGATGGCCAGGACGATGCTTGATGAGTACTCTACACCTAGGAAGTTTTGGGCTGAGGCAATTGCTACTGCTTGTCATGTTTCTAACAGAGTTTTCTTCGTGCACTCTTGCATCGCACTTCTTATGAGTTGAGATATGGGCGAAAACCCAGCATCTCGCATTTTCGTGTGTTTGGTTGCAAGTGTTTTATTATGAAGTCTGGGAACCTAGATAAGTTCGAGTCACGATCTTGTGATGGGATCTTTCTGGGTTACTCGACTTCTTCTCGTGCCTATAGAGTCCAGGAATCATGAGTCTAGTAAACTGTTAGAGACACAGGAGGTGACCTTCGATGAGGCCACCGGGACTAGGCCTGATATCTCAGGTTCTTTAGAGCAGTCTGAGTCCATCTTTGTGGACGAAGAGGAAGACGGAGATGAAGGTTGTCTACCTGATCCAGTTCTTCCTCCTCCTCTTGAGGTGCCTTCTTCCACCGCACCTCGAGGAGATCGATCCCTTACCTTCGCTTCTTCGAAGCTAGTGGCTCTGCTCCTATCTCATCCGCTAATGAGGTAGAGGCCACTTCTACATCTCACCTCGACCTCCAAGACACATTCAAAAGGACCATCCTTGAGAGCGGATAATTGGAGATCTCTTTGAGCGAGTCACTGCTCAAAAGCGGCATGTCTCTATTCTCATCTCCATTCGCCTTTGTTGCCTCGCTTGAGCCCAAAGACGTTTGTCATGCTCTTTCTCGATGAGTCATGGACTAACGCCATGCACGAGGAATTGGAAAACTTTGAAAGGAACAAGGTCCGTCCTTGTTGAGCCCCTCAAGGTCACAATATCATTGGGACCAAATGGGTGTTCAAGAACAAGCAAAGTGAAGATGGGTTAGTCATTCAAACAAGGCTAGGTTGGTAGCTCGGGGTACTCTCAAGTTGAGGGTCTAGATTTCAAGAGACCTTGCCCTCAGAGCTAGACTTGAAGCCATTAGAATCTCGCTTGCCTTTGCAGCCTTCTAAGGGTTTCAAGCTTTACCAGATGGATGTCAAAAGTGCCTTTCTCAATGGCCTTATTGAGGAAGAAGTCTATGTCGACTGACCTCCTGGTTTCGAGAACCCCAAATACCCTAACCATGTCTCTGAGCTTTCCAAAGCTTTGTATGGACTCAAGCAGCTCCCGAGCTTGGTATGAAAGGCTTAAGTCCTATCTCACGAGCCATGGTTTTGAGATGGGTAAAATTGACAAGACCTTGTTCATCCGCCGCCTAGGCACCGATCTTCCGCTCGTCTGATTTATGTGGACGACATCATCTTTGGCGGCTCCTCGCGTGCTCGTTTCCCGTTTCCGATGTCATGAGCTCGGAGTTTGAAATGAGCATGATGGGCGAGTTGAGCTTCTTCCTTGGCTTCCAAATCAAACAGACTCGGAGGGTACCTTTCTTCATCAAGGCAAATACACTCGAGACGCCCTGAGCGCTTCGACATGAATGATGGAAAGCCAAGATCAACTCCAATGGCATCTACAAATGCTCGATCCGTATGAAGACGGCGAACTCTGACCAAAAGGATTTGGGAGCATGATTGGCTCTCTCTTGTACTCACGACCTCGAGACCGCATATACACTTCTGTGTGTCTTTGTGCTCGGTTTGAGCTTCTCTCGCAGATCTCACCGTCAAAGTGAAGCGCATCTTCGGTACCTTCGAGCTACCATTGACTATGGTATCCGTACTCCTCCTCTTCTTGTCTATCTCTTAGAGCTTTCTCCGATGCGCACTTTTGTTGGTCAGAGGATAGATAGGAAGAGCACTTCCGCACTTGCCAATTCATTGGCACTTCTCTTGTCTCTCGGTCGCCGAGGAAGCAATCCGTGTTGCGCGATCCACCGCAGAGGCCGAGCACGCTGTCGCCGATTCTTGTAGCCAAGTGCTTTGATGGTCTCGACCTGCAGGATTCGGGCTATCTATCGATCGCGTTCCACTCTTCTCGTGATAACACGCCTCGCGATTTGCATTGCCAAGAACCCAAAGGCAACATTCTCGGACCAAGCATATTGATATCGATATCACTTTCTTAGAGACCATGTAGAGAAGGGTGACATTGTGCTCCATTTGTGGAGAGTGAGCACCGGTTGGCGAGATATCTTCACTAAGCCTCTGGACAGCTCTCGGTTGCGGCTCTGCGGGAGAGCTTAGTGGTTTGTCCTTACGATCACTGTGAGGGGGATCTTTGTGCTACTACTATATCATATTATATTATATTATACTCTTACTCCTTTCTGGTTACATTTCTTTTAATATTTCGGGTCGAAGTCCTTCCAGCATAGGTTAGAGTGGTTCAATTGCCACATTGCTTTGACTGCTACTTCTTGTCTTGTGCTTCTAGGATGCTGCTTATTAGCTGTCTCTTCCCTCTCTAAGTAGAGCTTACTCACTTCTTCTAGGTTCTAGCAGGGGTCTGGCCACCCTTGGGTAGACAGTGTGATACTCTGAAAATAATAATAATATTAATATTAATAATCGCGTCGTAAGGGTCGGAGAGTAATTAATTAAATAGTAACAATAAGTAATTAATTATTAACCTCTTAAGGGCCTGGGTGTAATTAAATAAAAAGATTTCGTGGAAAATAGTATTTTCGGATTTTTGTGAGTTGTATAAATAGTTTGTGGATTTTCTTAAAAACCCTAGTTTTTCTTTTCTTTCCACCCCACCGCCAGCGCTGCTCCACATTCTTGTTGCAGCGCTGCCGCCGCCTGCGCTGCAGCCGCCTGCTACCGCCGAGCCCTAGGTCGCTGTGTGGGAGCCGTCACTGCGCGTCTTGCATTGCCGATCTGTTGTTGGCCGAGCCAACTTCTGCGCTCTGCGGCCCCTGCAGCGTGGGACGCCGCTCACTGCTTTTGCTTGTCGCCACCGCCGCTTGTCTTTGTGTCCTCACAGATCTTGTACACGCATGCATGCATGCTTGAGCCGTAGGGAACGAGGAAATCAAGAGTTCAGCAAGTGAAGGTAACAGAAGAACAAAATAAGGAAAAGAAAGAGAATTAGAAGATTAGAAGAAAAGAAGTAGAGATTCAAATTCTTGTCGGTAATGATCTATAATTTTGTATTCTCTCTGTTTTTCTAGGTTAATTAGAGACTAAGATCTAGATTAATTAGAGAAGTTTTATAATTTTCTAATAGAGGGGCCGAACAATGAGGCTGTTTTAACTCATTGCTCCGTGTACGATTTATTCGGGTACCTTAATGACAAATTTTGGAATTGTCATCTACTAGTTAATTGTAGATAGTTTCGATATCTTTCTATAGAATTTTTTATTACGTCAATCGGACGAGTATAATTAGAGTTATGATTTTCGAAAGGCCGCTGTTTTTAGGGTTGTCGTCTTTCGGCGCTGTTTTGGTAGATTGGTTATTAAAAATAGTAAATAGCCTAATTAGAGTTTTTGATCTACATGAAAGTTGTAGATAATTTTCCAATGGTTCTGTAGGAGCTGAGAACGCGTATTTTGGTTGAGTAAAACAAAAGTTATGAATTTAGTAAGACCGCTGTTCCGAAGCGGACAGATCGGCTTTCTGGGCTAAATACGGAGGGGTAGATGATTTAATTAGAAGACTTTGTAATCTAAGAAAAGGTAGATAATTTTATAAAGAATCCAGAATGGGGTGGTTTGTGGTGATCGGACTTTCGAGTCAAAAGTTACGCTCTTTTTAGTAACCGGACAGCAATGGGTAACTTTTCGGTACCGGAGTAACGTGGTATATTTGGGGACGTGTAGGAGCGATGTAAATTGATTGTGATTCTTATGATGTTGTAGTTTGTATTGAGATGTGTGTATTTAATGTAGGAGAAGCGTCGTACTTGTCGCCAGCTGCTAGTCAAATTGTGCGTCGCAACTAGTAAAGGCAAGTGCATGGTAGACAGCGATCATTGATCGATCACTGTTTTCTTTATCTTCTATTACCATTATTGTTGTGCTTTTATTTGGTTTAATTGCAAACAATGAATGGGTATGTTTATATCTTTGTTGATGAGCATGATGAAAAGTTGGATATGATGTTTATGATGGAGTTTGCATGTTTGCATTCATAAGCATCTTTGCATAAGAGAAGGTGATCATGATTGATCACAACTCCACGGGAGTGGAGGAGGTCCCCGATCCTTATGGAGGAACGGGCTTGAGAGTGAATGTTGTCGCGAGCATTCACTCATGCTATACCGGTATACGCGAAAAGAAGTGCATGTGGACATATAGATTAGAGTTGCATTGATATTTGAGATTAATGAATGAGAATGATAATAGAAGTGCATGTGATGATAATGAAGTTAATGAATGCTGATGATTTATTATTGTTCGTTGTTTATGGATGTGTTTGCTGAGTCGTGGACTCACCCTTGCTCTATTGTTGTCTTTAGGTGATCTTCGAGGATGCCGTAGCTGAGAGCGATTAGAGCACATGGACAACACATGATCATTCGCCATAATAATCTTTTCATTCAATATTGGTTTACACTTGGACATGTTAGAGGTTGATTAATGTTTAGGACAATGGTTGGACTAGACTATTTGCTTTATTTATTTGGGATTCCTTGGTTGATGCTATTTTGGATTATATACCTGGTTATTCTTTTCCTTGCGTATTCATTATCGTTTGATCCATAGTTATGCATGTTCTTTTGTGATCCATTGATATGATTATTGATGATTTCTTGATGTAATTTTATAGTGTGTCATTAATTATTAGTTTAAAGTGTAATGTGGTGGCATTCTAGGCTCAGTGTTGGGCTGGGGTGTTACAGTTTGGTATCGAGCGGGCTTTAGGTCCGTGGTGAATAGATTAACAACTTAGGCAAACTAAAATTGTTAAAATTTGTTTTAGTTTAGTAAATCAACTAAAATTTGCTAATGGTTAACTAACCTAAAATTTGACACACTAGTGCTGATGAGGTTAGAGAGAGGTACGAATATAGTTTTTACGCCTGCTATGTTGTTCATTGATGGATGAGTTTATTTTGATCTTTGAGCTCATTGTGTATTGTTGATTGTGGTTGATAGCTATGCCGAGGGGTAGAGGACGTGGTCGTGGTGGCCGCGGTCGTGGAGGTCGTGGTCGCGGCGAGGTTCCGTGGAGCCACCTCGTAGCGATTGAGTCGATGAGTCGAGGGGTTCTTTGTTGACCCGCCCGGTTGTGGTCCAAGATGAGACCCCGCTGGCCGAGAGAGTTGGTGGGAGAGATCCGTGCTTTCGTCAACAGCGCCGGCAGCCTCTTGTCTTTGCGGCATCCGTTGTTGCTCTGCCGCACATCCACCGGTTCTCGAGGCGCGATGTCACTTCGAGAGTGGATGGGGTTGAGGTTTGATTCTTTTGACTGGTCGGGCACACCGGTCCAGCAATGGATGGATGCGCTACATGGAGAGGCGATTTTGAGCTTTGGAGATGTCTTCACATCAGAGGGTCCGTTTTGTAGCCTTTCAGCTGAAAGGGCAAGCTGATATTTGGTGGGAAGGCGTGTTGTCTTCGAGGACCGCCACTCAAGGTCCAGTCACTTGGGAGGACTTTGTTGATCAATTCAAGGGAAGTTCTACCCTACTCTTTTGTTGAGAAGATGGAGGTTGCCTTGACGACCTTTGCTCGTGGGAAGAGGTCTATTGCCGAGTATGAGGCCGAGTTCAACAACTTGGTTCGCTTTGTCCCTTCAAGAGCTAACGATGATCTTCGTAAGGCCAAGAGGTTCCGTCTGGGTCTCAACTCAGTACCGACATGTGTTGGGAGCTACTCCACTCCATGACTACAGCCTGTCGTGGAGCAAGCTAGGGCATGGAGTTGGAGATGCACTCACAAAGGCGCAAGCCTCCGTGGATCGTTGCTTCGGTGGTGACCGTAAGAGGAGCGCTAGTGAGGGAAGTGGGTCATTCAATGACCGCTTTCAAGAAATTCAAGGGAGGACCGCGATCTTTCAGTCTAAGCGATCGAGGCCGTTCCTTCTTGGCGCCTCGCCCTTTGTGTGTACTCCGGCTCTTCGTCTGTCCCGAGGGTGGCATGCTTTGCTTTAAGTGCGGTGATGGACACCGCCGCTGAGTGCACTTGGACGGTGATTGCCGTCGGTGTGGCCGACCGGTCACAAGGAGCGGTGTGTCGCGTAACCCGCTTAGCGTGATCAAGTGGGAGCTCGTGCCATCTTCTTCTTGATGGGTCCCGCCGAGGATCGCTCCGGATGATGATCGCTCCTCCGATGCCATTTCCTTCACTTGGGCGCCCAAAGAGGGCACTCATCGGCACCGCCACCTTCGCACCGCTCAGTTGCACGACCGCTCTACCGCACCGCCACAAAGAGATTGTTGGGGCTCGCCGCCCGCATCGCCTTCCTTCGCCATGGCGCCACTCGAGTGTACGCCATGCCTATGCAGAGTCCGCGGGTCGCCCCGACGTGGTGACAGTACTTTGCTTGTGGATTCGCTTGATGCTTTAGTCCTTTCGATTCGTGGGCTACCTTTCGCTTGTGTCGTGGCGTTTGCTAGAGAGCGAACTTGAGTATGCGATGGATTTCTCATCGTTGTTGGTTAGTTCTCCGGGGTATTATTGCTAGTTCTACCGCTTGTCCCGGTGTTCTATTGTTATTGATGGAGAGAGGTTCACGCGAATTTGATAGTTATTCAAATGGAGCCGTTCGACGCTATCTTGGGTATGGATTGGTTGCACTCTTATCGAGCCGTGATATCCTGTTTCAGAGAACGATCTCGTGCGCACTCGCCCGGGAGACTTTGACTTTTCAGGAGGCGCCCGCGCCTCTCTTCGATGTTGGTCGGTCTGTTCTTGTCGGCCGCGCAAATGAAAATCGGACTTCTTTAGCTCTTGCCGAAACCGAGTGTAGCTTCGCAGATTGAGGAGATTCCGGTGGTTAGTGATTACCCGATGTGTTCCCGGTGATCTTCCGGTTTGCCACGCGCGAGACGTGGAGTTTCGCATTGATCTTGTTCCGTACTCGCCCCATCTCGATGTCTCCATATCGATTAGCACGTCCGCTTGTGACGAGTTGAAGAAGCAGTTGGATGATTTGTTGGCTAAAGGTTTGATCAGCGTAGTGTATCGCCGTGGGTGCTCTGCTCGCTCACGAGAAGAAGGATGGGAGTTGGCGATGTGTATTGATTATCGTAGCGCTTAATGCGGTCACAATCAAGAATAAATATCCATTGCCCCGCATTGAGGATTTGTTTGATCGCTTGAATGGAGCTCAAGTATTCTCCAAGATTGACCTCCAGTCAGGGTATAATCAAATCCGTGTGCGTGAGCAGATGTTGAGAAGACCGCTTTCTCCACCGTGTATGGGCATTATGAGTATAAAGTTATGTCCTTTGGATTGACTAATGCACCTGCCATTTTTATGGAGACCATGAACAACATGTTACACGAGTATCTAGATGACTTCGTGGTGGTGTTCATTGATGACATTCTTATCTATTCCAAGACCAATGAGGATCATGAGCGTCATTTGAGGCTGGTTTTAGATACTTTGAGAGAGCACAAGTTCTATGCTGTTGAAGAAATGTGAGTTTGGATTTGAAGTGGGTTTTCCGGTCATGTGATTAACCCTCGTGGTATTCTTTGTTGATCCTAGCAATGTCTCTACAAAGTGGTGGATTGGAAGAGGCCGACTAGTGTGAAGGAGGTGAGGAGTTTCGGTTTACCGATATTATCGGCGCTTTGTGCGGGATTTTCTATCATTGCCAAGCCGATGTCTCACTCACTCGTAAAGGTGTGAGATTCTGTGGGTCGATGAGTGTGAGCCAGTTAGTGATTTTGAAGGACAAAGTTGGTGACCTCTCCTATTCTCACTCTTCCCGAGCCGGAAAGCGGTTCACGCCTTTTCGGATGCGTCTCGAGTGGGTCTTGGCGTGTTCTCATGCAAGACGGTAAGGTGATTGCTTATGCGCCGAGGCGCTTAAAGAAGCACGAGCGAATTATCCCACTCATGATTTGGAGTTGGCTGCAGCTTGTCTTTGCTCTCAAGATTTGGAGGCATTATTTATCTGGCGAGCCTTGTGATATTTTCACGCATCACAAGAGTCTCAAGTATATCTTCACTCGAAGGATCTGAATTTGAGGCAAAGGAGGTGGTTGGAATTGATCAAGGACTATGATCCGACTATTCAAGATCATCCGTGCAAGGCCAATGTAGTTGTCGATGCTCTTAGTCGCAAGGCGACTCCGCTACTCTAGATTGCCTCATTGCTGATTTTGATCGCATGGGTATATCTTATTGTTATGCGGGCACGACACATGTTGAGACACGTTGATTCTTGAGTCATTTATTCCTGCATCGCAAAGCGGAAGCACAACAGAGTGACCGCTATTACAGGAGGTTAGGAAGCGTCGGATGAGGGTAAAGAGTGTGATTTTAGTATGGATGATTCTCGTACTTTGAGGTTTAAAGGTCGTCTTTGCATCGCAAAAGGCGAGGTCAAAGATGATATTTTGAGGGAGGCACATCGTACTCGCATAATCGCTCATCCCGTGAGACTAAGATGTATCGTGATTTGAAATGTAATTTTTGGTGGAAGAGAATGAAGGTGGATATTGCTAACTATGTGGCTTCTTGCGGTGTTTGTCGCAAGTGAAAGCGAGCACAAGCGCCCCGCAGGTTATTCTGACCTTTGGAGATACCCGGTGGCCTTGGGATGATATCTCTATGGACTTTGTGGTGGCGTTACCTCGTCACGCGAGGGAAGGATGCGATTTGGGTAGTGGTAGATCGATTCAAGAAGTCTCACAGACTTCATCCCTATTCACACGACAAATTCAATGAGTGATCTAGCTCCTATTTATGTGCGTGAAATAGTGAGACCGCATGGTGTGCCAAAGACCATCATTTCGATGAGACGCCAAGTTTGTCTCCAAGTTCGGGAGAGTCTGCAGAGTGCATTGGGCACAAACCCGCCTTTATTACAGCTGTTTCACCCATTGCATGATGGGCAATCAGAGCGCACTATTCGGACTTTGGAGGACATGTTGCGATCTTGTGTTTTATCTTGAAGGGTAGTTGGGAGGACCGATTGCCACTTGCGTAGTTTGCTTATAATAATAGTTACCATTCCAAGATTAGAGCCGCGCCATTTGAGGTTCTCTATGGGCGGAAGTGCGATCGCCGCTTTGTTGGGATGCGATTGGAGAGAAGGCGATTTGGGTCGGGACCGATTGAAGACCGCTGAGCGTGTGGCCATGGTGAGGCGTAATCATTAGCGCTCGAGTAGAGAGAAAAGTTATGCTGATTTGAGGAGGCGTGACTTGGAGTTTGCGGTGGGTGACCAGGTGCTCTTGAGAGTGTCCCCCACTAAAGGCATTGTTCGGTTTGGTACTAAAGGAAAGCTTAGCCCGAGGTACGTTGGGCCGTTCCCGATTATTGCAAGAATTGGGAAGTTAGCCTATCGCCTGGACCTGCCTGAGTCCATGCGTGGAGTTCATAATGTGTTTCACGTCTCGATGCTGAGAAAGTTTGTGAGAGATCCAGAGCATAAGATTTCGTTAGAGCCGCTGACTATTGAGCAAGACCTCACAGTTGAGTCGCGTCCGGCGCGCATTCTAGAGAGGTCGGAGCGAGTGCTGAGGCACAAGACGTTGGTATACGTCGAGGTGCTGTGGACGCATCAGTCCGAGAGAGAGGCGACTTGGGAGTTGGAGTCTCGCATGCGCGAGCAATACCCGGAGTTGTTCACGTCGGGTACGTGTTGTTTTGTTGTTTAATTTCAGCAGTGTAGTTTTTATTTGAGTAGAACGGCGATTAGAATTCGGGGTCGAATTCCGTTAAGGGGGGTAGAATGTGATACTCTGAAAATAATAATAATATTAATATTAATAATCGCGTCGTAAGGGTCGGAGAGTAATTAATTAAATAGTAACAATAAGTAATTAATTATTAACCTCTTAAGGGCCTGGGTGTAATTAAATAAAAAGATTTCGTGGAAAATAGTATTTTCGGATTTTTGTGAGTTGTATAAATAGTTTGTGGATTTTCTTAAAAACCCTAGTTTTTCTTTTCTTTCCACCCCACCGCCAGTGCTGCTCCAAACTGGTTGTTGCCGCGCTGCACTGCCATAGCCTGCGCCTCGCCTCGCTGCCGCCGAGCCCTCGCAGTGTCGCTTAGTGTGGAGCCGCCACTGCGTGCGTGCATTGGCCGATCTGTTGTCGGCCGAGCCAACTTCTGCGCATCGCGGCCTCGCAGCGTGGACGCCGCTCACTGCTTTGCTTGTCGCCACGCCGCTTGTCTTCCGTGTCTCGTCAAGATCTTGTACACGCATGCATGCATGCTTGAGCCGTAGGGAACGAGGAAATCAAGAGTTCAGCAAGTGAAGGTAACAGAAGAACAAAATAAGGAAAAGAAAGAGAATTAGAAGATTAGAAGAAAAGAAGTAGAGATTCAAATTCTTGTCGGTAATGATCTATAATTTTGTATTCTCTCTGTTTTTCTAGGTTAATTAGAGACTAAGATCTAGATTAATTAGAGAAGTTTTATAATTTTCTAATAGAGGGGCCGAACAATGAGGCTGTTTTAACCTACTGTTCTGTGTACGATTTATTCGGGTACCTTAATGACAAATTTTGGAATTGTCATCTACTAGTTAATTGTAGATAGTTTCGATATCTTTCTATAGAATTTTTTATTACGTCAATCGGACGAGTATAATTAGAGTTATGATTTTCGAAAGGCCGCTGTTTTTAGGGTTGTCGTCTTTCGGCGCTGTTTTGGTAGATTGGTTATTAAAAATAGTAAATAGCCTAATTAGAGTTTTTGATCTACATGAAAGTTGTAGATAATTGTCCAATGGTTCTGTAGGAGCTGAGAACGCGTATTTTGGTTGAGTAAAACAAAAGTTATGAATTTAGTAAGACCGCTGTTCCGAAGCGGACAGATCGGCTTTCTGGGCTAAATACGGAGGGGTAGATGATTTAATTAGAAGACTTTGTAATCTAAGAAAAGGTAGATAATTTTATAAATAATCCAGAATGGGGTGGTTTGTGGTGATCGGACTTTCGAGTCAAAAGTTACGCTCTTTTTAGTAACCGGACAGCAATGGGTAACTTTTCGCACCGAGTAACGCGTGGTATATTTGGGGACGGTAGGAGCGATGTAAATTGATTGTGATTCTTATGATGTTGTAGCTTGTATTGAGATGTGTATTTAATGTAGGAGAAGCGTCGATTTGTCGCCAATGCTAGTCAAATTGTGCGTCGCAACTAGTAAAGGCAAGTGCATGGTAGACAAATGATCATTGATCGATCATCGCTTTTTTTCTTTATCTTCTATTACCATTATTGTTGTGCTTTTATTTGGTTTAATTGCAAACAATGAATGGGTATGTTTATATCTTTGTTGATGAGCATGATGAAAAGTTGGATATGATGTTTATGATGGAGTTTGCATGTTTGCATTCATAAGCATCTTTGCATAAGAGAAGGTGATCATGATTGATCACAACTCCACGGAGTGGAGGAGGTCCCCGATCCTTATGGAGGAACGGGCTTGAGAGTGAATGTTGTCGCGAGCATTCACTCATGCTATACCGGTATACGCGAAAAGAAGTGCATGTGGACATATAGATTAGAGTTGCATTGATATTTGAGATTAATGAATGAGAATGATAATAGAAGTGCATGTGATGATAATGAAGTTAATGAATCTCGATGATTTATTATTGTTCGTTGTTTATGGATGTGTTTCTTTGAGTCGTGGACTCACCCTTGCTCTATTGTTGTCTTTAGGTGATCTTCGAGGATGCCGTAGCTGAGAGCGATTAGAGCACATGGACAACACATGATCATTCGCCATAATAATCTTTTCATTCAATATTGGTTTACACTTGGACATGTTAGAGGTTGATTAATGTTTAGGACAATGGTTGGACTAGACTATTTGCTTTATTTATTTGGGATTCCTTGGTTGATGCTATTTTGGATTATATACCTGGTTATTCTTTTCCTTGCGTATTCATTATCGTTTGATCCATAGTTATGCATGTTCTTTTGTGATCCATTGATATGATTATTGATGATTTCTTGATGTAATTTTATAGTGTGTCATTAATTATTAGTTTATTAGTTTAAAGTGTAATGTGGTGGCATTCTAGGCTCAGTGTTGGGCTGGGGTGTTACAGACAGGGACAGTGTTTGCTCCTTAGTGTTTGTGTAGATCAGCTGATAGTCCTAGAATCATATGGGGTAGATAAGAACCTGTCTGAGCGATAGTTTTCTCTATATCTTTTCTACGTTCTAAAGGACTGCCTTTTCTGGCTTACTTATCAGATTCTCGTTTTTGTTCCTTTAGTTCAGGGGGAGTTATTCTTGGTTATTCCATACTCTTAATTTTGTCATAACTCAACCTGAATTAAAAAATGCATCTCATTCTGAAGGGAATCTGGATTTTTGTACTTTTCATCAAGCATTGCATGATAATCAAATGGAGCCTTGTTTATTATCCCTTATGATCTGTTTTCACTATTTTACATCTTGCCATGATTTATGCTAAACTGCTAGATCTATCATGACTTTTTATGTGTAGTTTAGTCTTTGCCATGCTAAGGTGTTTAAAAATGCTAAACTTGAATTAAAATCTTGTCATGATAGCTCTTGAGATTAGTCCGTTGAAGCTATCCTTTATGATTTTCGCCATGTCAAGTAGGTGAGTTGAGTCCTGAATCTCTTTTGAACTTTTGAGTAAGCTATGGGCTTGTTAAGAAACATGACTTATCTCTAATCACCGGTCTAAAAACTTCAAAAGCAAAATGATCTCTTTTGTGCGAAAAACCGATCTCACCAAATCTTTCTCATGAGACGGCTTGCCATTCCACTAGGCATGAACTCGGGGAGCCTTGGATGACCTAAGATCATCTCCTTAAGTCCATTGTTTGGATTGGTCGATAAGGCTTGGGATCTAGCACATGGCTAAAAATGGTTGAAGCTCAGAGGCGAGAGTGGATGGCACCTAGTCCGAGCTTGCTTTATCGAGATAAAATCTTAAAGAGCCTTAAAGAAAATGGTTGAAGCTTAGGAGGCAGTTGTGGATGGCACCTAGTCCAGAGCTTGCTTTACTGAGATAAAACCATAAAAAGTCTTCAGAAAAAGAAAAATGTGCTAAAATTGCTTATCATCAAAGAGACCATGTTCTGGATAAAATGAGTCCCTCTTCAACTGGTAGCACTCTAAACTGTTCAGTATGAGTCTTCTTGGTTCAACTTAGATTATTTGACATGGCTTGCATCATCTTTGGATATCTTTAGCTAGACTTCAATCTTGACTTATTTGACCTGCTAAAGAATTGGATCATTAATCAGATTATGGACTTTCTGTCTTAGCTCTTCTATACATCGATTGTCATGATCTTGATAGCATTCTTCTGTGTTATGGCTTGGTGTAATACTCTAATAGTCATTTTGGATAATCTACATGGCTCCTATTGCTTAAAATGAACATCATATAGTCTTTTCCTCCCTTTTCTACATATTGATGATTTTATTGCCAAAGGGGGAGAATGATTGTGAGAAAAAGCCTTCTGAAGAAAAGCCTTGAGTTTTGTGCGAAAAATTGCTCTTTCATCTCATCTCAAGTCTTTCTCTTTTTGTCAACTTGGTCTTGAGCTTAATTACTCTTGTTTAGACCTTGGTTGACTGGAATCTTAAACTCATCTTATGCTTTTTCGGTAATTGTCAATATACTAATCAAGGGGGAGATTGAGAGACCATGTGAGAGGTCCTCCACTCTGAGTGATGAGTATTTGACAAGTGTGTTGATTAGATTGAGAGTTGAGGTTTTCGGTTTGGACTGTTTCTGGGCTGAGTTAGGGAAATCGGAACTACCGCTATGTATGGAGCGGAAGTTCCGATTAATCGGAACTACCGGTGTTGGAAAAAGGAACTTCCGATTTATCTGGGTTTTGAGTTCGGCTGAAGGAAATCGGAACTTCCGCACAAGGGGTAGCGGAGTGTCCGATTATACTGACATTGAGTGTTCTCGAGGTACCAAATCGGAATTAAATATCCGAAAGTCGGTTGTTCGGATATCGAAGTACCGTTGTTGTTGAGCGGAACTTCCGATATTCCCGACAGTCTGGATGTTCTGAAATCGGAACTTCATTGTGGTAAGTCTTGGAACTTCCGATTGTGTCCGTAATCGCGAGAAGATTATTTTGTGATTTTGATCTTGTATGAGTTTGAGTCTTATACAAATGTTGATGCTATGTTATTGTGCAATGCTATGTGATGTGTTTTGTGCTGTGTTGATTGCAGGCATCAAGATGGAGTCGTGGCGAGACACGTGGACCGGACTAAGCGCAGGAGGCGTTGAGGTCGAAACGGTTGGGATGTGTCGAAGACGGCGTGAATCTTGAAGCGGTTGCGAGTCGTGCACAACAAGGTGTACGGAGGCTTCGGAAAGGTGCGCAAGGGCGAAGGGTCTTTTCGCAAAGCGGCAAAAGTGGAGGCGGTTCCGTTCGGGTGTAGCGGGCTTAATGGGTTGGAGGCCCATTAGCAAAGGCTATAAATAGGGGAGAACCCTGGAGTTACGGTTAGATCTTGAGAGAGGATATTAGGGTTAGCTCCACCAAAAGGGTGTGTTTTCTTTTTGAGTTTGTGGAGTTGATGAACTGAAACCTATTGTAATCATTCCTCTTTGCGTTACCTCTGTAATCCATGTTTCAATCCAATGAAATCTGAGGTTTTGATTACTTGATTTTGCATCTCTCTCTCTCTCTGTTCATGTTGAATATTTAGGGTTTTGGCATATCTTTTGATTCGTTTTATAAGATAGCATGAAACTTCATATCTAGAATCGTTTTGGTATTGATATTACTTCCTCAAAGTTTCATGCTCTAAGGATCTGAGAATCTCGCTTATCATTGGTTTTGGTCTTTCTTGCCCCTTCTTCAAGAAATCCGTTTTTGGTTCGATTATTGAATCTTTGGTTGCGATTCTTCTCCATAAGGTCAAGATGGTGTTTAGGATGATGTCCTGTAAAACTTGACCTGAGAAGAGCATTCAAGATTAAGTAGTTTGGATTTTTGGGCAAAACCCAGGCGCTCGTTCTTGATCGATAATCGGAGCTTCCGATTTTATGCAGCGGAAGTACCGCAAGCGGAACTTCCGCGCTATACACTGCGGAACTACCGCAAGCGGAACTTCCGCAATCTACTGCCCGGAACTTCCGATTTCCAGAAGAACAGCCTGAAACTTGTTTTTGTTATTTGATCTTGCTTCATTTACCTTCTTTAGATCTTCAGAGATCTTTGTAGGCTGGTTTTAAATACAGTGAAGGGGAGTATTAATTTTTAGGCACCATTCACCCCCCCTCTGTTGCCATTTCGGTCCATCAAGTTGACACAGAAAGGTGTTAGGTTCCAGTGGTCTGATGCTTGTGAGCGCAGTTTTTGCACTTTGAAAGATAGATTAGTGACTGCTCCAATTCTTACTCTTCCTGAGCCTGGGAAGAGATTCACTATCTATTCAGATGCGTCCATAGTTGGACTTGGTTGTGTACTCATGCAGGATGGTAAAGTGATTGCCTATGCATCGAGACACCAAGAAGCATGAATGTAATTATCCCACCCATGATCTAGAGCTTGCTGCAGTTGATTCATGCTTTGAAGATCTCAAGGCCATTATTTGTACGGCGAATCTTGTGATGTGTTCATCGACCACAAGAGCCCAAATACATCTTTACCCGAAGGACTTGAACTTGAGGCAGAGGAGATGGCTAGAGTTGATCAAGGACTATGATCTTACTATTCGCACCATCCGGCAAGGCTAATGTGGTAGCCGATGCCTTGAGTCGCAGCGACACCTCCTATCCTCGCTGTCTTATTGCCGACTTTGAGTGTATGGATATTTCCTTACGCGCTTATGTACCGCATGCATCGAGACTCGCTTGATTTTAGAGTCACTCTTCCGGATCGGTGCGAGTAGCACAAAGAAGAAGATCGATGCTCCAACGAGTGAGCGTTGTCAGCCGAGGGTAAGCAAGGTCACTTCGGTGTGGATAAGTTTGATTCTTTGCGATTTAAAGGACGCCTTTGTGTGCCACAGGAGTCTCAGGTTAAATTGGAGATTTTGAAAGAGGCCCATTGTACTCCTTATACCGTACATCCTGGTGAGACCAAGATGTACAAAGATTTAAAGAAAAGTTTCTGGTGGAAACGGATGAAAATTGATATCGCACAGTATGTGGCTTCATGTGGGGTGTGCCAGGTGGTCAAGGCTGAGCACAAGCGACCAGCAGGACTGTTGCAACCCTTGGAGGTACCAGTTTGGCCATGGGACGATATATCTATGGATTTTGTGGTTGGTTTACCTCGCACGCAGCGAGGAAAGGATGCCATTTGGGTAATTGTGGACCGGTTCAGTAAGTCTGCACATTTCATTCCTATTCGTACAACCAATTCGGCAAGCGATTTGGCTCCTCTTTATGTACGAGAAATTGTGCGTTTGCACGGAGTGCCAAAGACCATTGTTTTTTACCGAGATGCCAAGTTCGTTTCCAAATTCGGGAAAGTTTGCGAGTGCATTGGGCACACAACTCCGCCTTAGCTGACCTTTCATCCCTGACAGATGGGCGATCGAGCGCACCATTGGACATTAGAAGACATGCTCAGTGTTGTGTTTTATCCTGGAAAGGGAATTGGGAAGAGCATTTAGCCTTGGTAGAGTTTGCTTATAACAACAGTTATCATTCCAGTATTCGAGCGGCACCATACGAGGTTCTTTATGGGCGTAAGTGCAGGTCCCCGTTGTGCTGGGATGAGGTTGAGAGCGGCGAGATTGGGTCCCGACCGGGTTCAGCAGACGATGGCTAGAGTGGCGAGGTTAGCGAATTTGTTGGTCGCCTGCAGTCGGCGTAAGAGCTACGCTGATGTCGAAGACGAGATTTGGAATTCGAGGTGGGAAATGAAGTTCGTTGAGAGTATCGCCATCTAAACGCGTTGTGCGTTTCGGCACCAAAGGGAAGCTTAGTCCAAGGTATGTTGGACCCTTCCCAATCGTGGCACGAATTGGAAAGCTAGCTTACCGTTTGGACTTTCCCGATTCTATGAGTGGGGTTCACAACGTGTTTCATGTTTCGATGCTGAGAAAGTTTCTGAGAGACCCAGATCATGTCATTCCTTTGGAGCCTTTGATTGTCAAGCAAGACCTTACCTTCGAGTCCCGGCCAGTGAAGATATTAGAAGAATCAGAACGGGTTCTGAGGAACAAGACCCTGAAGTATGTCAAAGTTCTTTGGTCTCATCAGACTGAGAGAGAGGCCACTTGGGAGTTGAAGTCCCGCATGCGAGAACATTACCTTGACCTGTTCGTTTAAGGTAAATTGTTTAAGTTGTAATTTTCGGTATTTATTTCTTTCTGTTGGATCGTTGAATAGATTCGAGGTCGAATCCTGTTAAGGGGGGTAGACTGTAATACTCCGGAAATGGTTCGGTAAAAAGAAAGAGGTCGGAGAGAGTAAAAGAAATTGTTTTTGTCGGAAAATTCCAATCTTCGGGGGGGGGGGTATACGTTATTACCAGGCAACCTGGGCCGCAGTTCGCGACCCAGGTGGCCCAAGAGTTG
Organism: Hsuehochloa calcarea; assembly: GCA_036346395.1. Lineage (NCBI taxonomy): Eukaryota > Viridiplantae > Streptophyta > Magnoliopsida > Poales > Poaceae > Hsuehochloa > Hsuehochloa calcarea. Next base: position 31,506,265 of record CM070594.1, read on the forward strand.
GCCGGCCGGCCCATGTAGGGGCCGGCCAAAGGGGGGGGCACCACTTCCCCCAAACCCTAGTGCCACTTCCTCCCCTTGAGCCGCCCCTCCTCCCCCTTGGAGCCGCCCCCATCTCCTCCTCCACTCGGCACCTCCCCTCCTCCTAGGCGCCTCCTCCTCCATTGGTGGCTGCCATTGGTGATCCCCGGAGTTGCACACCCGGTCTTCCACGTGTACACCTTCGTTTTTTCCTCCGCCGGGCGTTTGCAATCCACTCGGGTTCGTGGAGTTGGGGCCGGCCAAAGAAGGAGAGGAAAAGTCTTCGGGAAGTTGATCCTCATCATTCTTCGGTTATACAAGGGTAACGAGAGACCCCATTGCTGTTTGAATGCGTTTGAGTTGTCGATTCAATGATTTTAGTAGTATCGTTTAATCTCTGTCAGTAGATTGATTCGGTACAGAACGTTGTAACTCGGTTTTTGGTGTCTTAGAGGCAGAATTGGAGGTCTTCGCCTTCTGAAGAATTGTTCCTGGTTTCATTAGCTTTCTTTTGGCACCTGTATCACGAATTTTTACAAAGTAGATTAAAAGTTATGACTGTTTTACTACGTACTGCTCTGTCTGTCAGAAATTCTGGGTATAGTCGGTTGCACCTAGGTTTTGATCTAGTTAGAGTCCGAATCAGGTCGGCCACCCAACTAGGTTTATGAAGATAATTTCATCATGTTTCCAGGCTGATAAAGATCACTTTATTTGGATCAGTGGTTTAAAAGTTAGAGCCTTTTCTTTAGGGCTGTTCTGAATTCTGGGCAGACTGGAATTATAGGTTTTCATTGGATGGTTAGACCTCTGTATTGGCCGAATTAGAGTTTACCATCAACTAGAGTTTTGTAGCCAGTTAAGTTAAGAAAAGATGAGCACTGGTTTCAGGTCTTTTGGACTTACGGTTTTTTATTGGTGAATTTTCTAGTAAAAACTGCCAGATTAGGGATAATTGAAATGTTTGGGAAAATTGATCAAATTGAACTTTTGTATGGTTGGTTTGGCTAGAGATTGTGGGAGGACACTTGTAGCATTGACATACTCGTTTTTCCTCATTTCGATTATTTCATATTGTAGGCGGTGAAACGGTGAGTGGAGGGGTATCTCAATTATCTCCCAATCCGTTGCAGCGCGGCAGGCAAGTACTTGTATTCTATGATTGATGCAATTTGTGATGTGTGAATGAATGATTATATTTGTTCGTATTTGTAGATGAATGCCATGTGTTTCCTTTCATTTATGAATACTATTCAATATTGACATGGGATCACATCATGACATGCATAAATCACTTTTGTAAGACCCATCAATTCCAGTATGGGCACTTGAAAATCCCATCAATTCCAGAATGGGTACGTGAGTCCACCATTCCAATGTGGGCCACGTTACGTGAGTCCACCATTCCAATGTGGGCCACGTTGGACGGTCGTATGAAACGTTCTTCATACGATTACTTTAAGTGAACACCGACGGGTGATTCACTCGCTATACCGGTATATGCTGCAATATGTCCATTTTCCTTCAATGCATCATTCTACTTCATCCATTCATAAATTCGTTTCCAGTAAATGTTCAAATTATGATTGTGATATATTGCACCTGGTATGTTTGATTGTTACATACAGTTCTTGCTTTGTTGTTTTATTAGGTAAATGACAAGGAAGAACGATTTCATGAAGGGTAGATCAACACGATGCACTCACTACCATAATCCAAAACACTTGAGAACTTATTATTGTCTTCTAGTTATACCTTGTGTTGAATTGTAATAATCCAACTTGGCCTTATTTACCATATCTTTCTGAATTGTTTATTTCCATTCCGTTGATTAAACTTGACGATGAGTACTTGTTTCCATATAATCTCAATACTTGCTTCACTTTATCATGCGTTTTGATGTTATTCTTTTAAAGAGTAGTGGTTGTATGTGACATCTTGACTTCCTTATAGTCAGGGTGTTACAGTGACGTACTAGGAAGCAACGAAGGTGTCCTTCCACCCACCGCCTCACCGCCTACACAAGCATTTACACAGGATAAGGACAACAAGGTATGATGTATCTACACGTGCTCTACCATACCCTCTAACCATCCCACACAACCATGGGTTGAATTTGACAACTTCACCCAAAAGGCCGGATTACTGCTCTACTGGCAGTTGTACGAGAAAATTCACAATTAAATATCTATAACTCCTAAAGACCTGAAACCAGTTCTCAGCTAATCCTAACGAACCAGGCTACGAAACTTTAGTTGGCGAGATCCTCCGATTCGGCCAAAACAGAGGACTAAACTGCCCAAGAAGACACTGATAGAAACCTGTCCAGATTCCAGAACAGTCGTAAAGAAAAGCCTGTAACTTTCAGTCTACTGATCCTATGGAGATGATCTTTATCAATCTAGAATCATGGAAAAATAATCTTCAAAAACCGATTGGGGTGGTCGCCCTGGATCTGGCTCTAACTAGAACAAAACTGAGGAGCAACCGACAGTCTCCAAAATCTCGATGATGCGAGTAGTGTGCGGTTAAAAATTCAATACTCCTAAACCACAGGGTGGAATCTCGTGATCTCGGTGCCAAAAGAAATCTAACGAAACCAGGAACAAAACTCTAGCAGACGAAAACCCGAGATTCGGCCTCTATGTAATTCATAATGGCCCGACAAAATTCTCGCTAAAACACGTCACCGTCCCGACAGTCGCGGTAAAACTACCATATCTCCTAAACTGTAACTCCAAATCAGATGATCTCGGTGCCTAAAGAAAGCTAAGATCAAGGGATACAACTTTCTGGGAGGTGGGAAGATCAGAAAACGTACGGAACTTACCCAAATCTGATGAACAAATCTGGCGCACGACAGGGAGGAGGGTGGCGGCCGGTTGGAGAGGGGGAGGAGGGGGTGGCGGCTTGGGGAGGGGAGTGGGGAGAGAGAGGGGAGAGGCTAGGGTTTGGGGGGGAGGAAAAAAACCCCCTTGGCTGGCCCCTCTCATGGGCCCCTCCTGGGCTGCGGTCCAGGCCCAGGTTGTCGGAAGATCGCTGAAAACCCCCCGCCGATTCAGAAAATTTCAGTTCTTGTTTGCCTTTTCCCTCCCCATCTGCTTTTCTAATTACCCGATCCGAATCCGGGGTATTACAACGCACCACATCGTTCACAATGTTGGTACGTAGCACACTCATTTGTTGGTTCATCTCAATGCTCATGTCTTGTGTGGAGTTGTTGATTTCCACCTTGAGTTACTCCTGCAAGGCAGAAGTAGTAGCGGTGAACTCGTTGCGCAAAGTTCCCCTCAACGCTTGGAATTGAAAACGAGTCACCGGGGAATTCAGATCATGCTCCTCTCCGATATTGTTGTCTCCTCCTGACATGGTTAATAGCACAAATAAAATAAAAGAAAAGAAAAACACCAAAAACCATAAATATATGGGTGATATGTGGAGTTCACTCAATCTCACTTTTCCTCTCCCAAGTAAAGTTCTTACCTTTCCGAAGTGAATTGAGGCCAAAAGAAACTTACACTTGGCGGTGGCCACAATAACGAGTGATGATCAAGCGGATTTAAAAGTGACTCACCATTGTACAGCAAAGGATATTTTGTGGAGCTTGGTTAGGAGGTATTTATTCTACACAATCTGAATTTCACGATATTGTAAAATTAAGTAATAATCCAAGCTAGAAAAATATTGCCTATGTGTTGATCCAATAAATGTAAGTGAAGTGTCTGAACGCACACGCAATAATCAATGTAACTCAATGCAACAAAGGAATGAGCTAAATAGAAACAATCAGGAACAATAGCTGATTTGCATCAAGTACTAGGAGAGACGCTAGCCAATTGCAATGAAAATAAGGGCACAGAATTACTCAAAAAATTAAATACTCTAACTGAATATCTGGTGTAGAGTACTCACCCGAGTTCAGACCCTTTTTTAACTCTTTTTTTTTGCCTTTTTTTACCCCGTAAGTGACTCCGAAAGATTCAAAAATCTTATTCTGAATCTAATTAGGTATATGAGTTACAATTTTTTTCAGAAAAACACAGGGTTAAAATTCTCTCTCTCTCTAAACTTTGATTTTTTTTTCAGCCGAGGGTGATGCACTATAAAATGGTGATATTCAGTCGAGATATATAATTTAAGAGTAGCCCACAATGCAATTATCAAAGACTAGTCTCAAGTATCAAAGGATTTAAGTGAAGCCCTCAACAGATGCGCAAACATTTAGAAGGTCCGAATGTGTCCGACTAGGATTCTTCGGGGCGATTAGGACTCCTTGCAGCCGGCCGAATCAAAACACGAAGAAGATTCCCCAATATTGAAGCAAGAACACGAATTCCGAGAAGTAAATTGAATCTACTTTTTTATGCTAATTGAAGGATCAACTAGCGGATTTTCAACGATATAATATGCAAAGATTGAGCTACGCAAAGGACACTAAGATCAGCACGTAAACAAATTTTCTAATGGATCAAGACTTAATAAAACTCACGAAAATAACAGATGCGAAACTAGGGTTTGGATTTTTTTTTTGTTTTCGGTTTATGGACTATAGGACAATAAGCAATAAACTAAAATTTTAAAGGGATAAGATCCTACCGAGTAAACCGCGCTCTTATACCAAGATGATACGGGGTCGCCCGATCTTCTCGACGCAGGATGGATACTCACGGGAGTCTTGATGAATTGTAACGATCCTCCAATGCAAGTGCAAGGGACGAACACTCTTTAATACGGCAAAACACACTCGTGTTGATTTCGCCAACCACCAAGCGAAGATCTATCGTGCACCCCATTCCCAGCGGAAAGGCTGAACGATCTTGATTGAAGAAGACACTCCAAATTCCCTATGGAATTTCGGTAGCAAAGCTAAACTCGAAAACTTTAGTAGATTGATTTTTCTCAAACGTGGTCTGAGGTTACAATGGGGGTCTACCCCTCAATATATAGTGCCCCTTCTCCACCTCATGGCTGGCCAAGAGGCCCTACACCTACTCTAATTCGGATTAGGAGTCCTACTCCAATTCCGACACATTCCAAAACAAAAAAGGAAACCCTAATTTTACAACCGTCACATTGTTTCGATCATATCTTTTGATACAGGACGAATTTCGGAGTAAGGGAGGATCCGTTGGATTGGTCTAGAAGTTATGTTTCCAACAAGCACAAGAACAGCCAAATCGGACTCCGTTTGTGAAAGTTATGACCGTTTTAATCCGGACTGTCTTGCTGATTCCAAATCCGAATTTGAGGCTTTTCACCTTCTTCTCCATCCATTTCGGCCGACCATGCTTCCTCTTTGCCAAATAAAACTACACATAGATGAAATACTTTAGGTATTAGCCAATTCTCATGAGAATCAAATGGAAACTCAGTTAGGAGAAAAGTCACCTGTTTTTTAAGAAGTTTTGTTCTTGCCCGAGTAATAGGGCCAGTTGGTGCAATGGTGCTAGGAAGGTTAGGAGTTGAAATGGCAGGGATGTCCTCATCACTTGGAGTGGATGATGAATGTGTAATAGGGATGTCCTCATCAAATATTTTCGTAGTCTGCAAGATCTTGTGAAATATGCTATGAAGGCAGAAAAGATACTTAAATACATGCACTCTGAATTTCCTCCTGTGTCAAAAGATATGACCGAAACAATATGACAGTTGTAAAATTAGTGTTTCCTTTTTGTTTTAGATTGAGTCAGAATTGGAGTAGGAGTTCTAATTCCGAATTAGAGTAGGAGTAGGGTCTCTTGGCCAGCAATGAGGAGGAGAAGGGGCACTATATATTGAGGGGTAGACCCCCATTGTAACCTTAGACCACGTTTAATATATTTCCAATGCTTTTGCTTGATTCTCATGTTGTGCTTATAGCCAAAACAGAGGGAATTGGGCGTTGAGAACAAGGGGTCATTCTTGCTTTTCTGCTGGGAATTGAGGGTTCGACGATCTTCACTTGTGGTCAGCGAGGATCCAATCAAGTGTGTGTTTGGGCGAATTTTTCATAGAGTTGCAAGTCCGTGCATTGGCGCGGGGGACCAGCTGGTGGTTCGTCAGGATACACAAGTTATCGAGAGGTTCTACGTCGAGAAGATAAGGCACCCCGCATCACAAAGTCTTTGTTTTTGTCACGTACGTTAGTTTGGGTCGAATAATTTATTTGGTTTCCGAGATATAAAAGAAAATATACATGTTTTACTTTTAGATCAGGACTTCTCATTCGAGTACATACTTTTGTGCATGCATGTTTGCTGGCTAGAAACGCCAAAGGCCTTCGGCAATGTAGGCTTAGATTATCGATGTTGAATTAAGTTATTTGGTGTGTTACCATGACGGCCTACCCCCGTTGTCGTGTGTGTGTGCGAGTTCTTGAGAGTTTCCCATTTATGATATCTCTGATTGCGACTCAAGTTTAATTTCATTGATTGAATTTGAGCAACAATCTTGTTTGATCTCTTCTCTCATTCATCTACTGTGGTGTGTGCGGGTGTGAAATTTATTTATCCAAGTGTGAGTCACATACAGTAATTCATGCTCGACATATCTAATCACGAATTAAAACCATGAAAGATCAGTTGGTATCAGAGCGATGGTGGCTCATGGTGGTGCTAATGTTGTTGCGACAATGCCTTCGGAGATCTACAGGAGGATCGGTTTCAACGTCCTGATGGAGGAGGAAGGCTTCCGCAAGATTTGGCTCTTTCACTCTCGCTGCAAAGTCGGGGAGAAAGTCATTGATTTTACGATCGATGACAACACTTTAATGAGTGCTGCTAGCACCAAGCTCATTGAGAAATAATTATTGTGCATCTCATGAGCATGCATTTGATTTTTGGAGCATTTGCACAAATTATTGCATTTAAAAATTTCAAACCAAAGTTGAACCTACAACTCAAATTAAAACTCCCAAAAGAAAACAGAATTAAATACTTATAAAGTTCTCTAGGAGATAATTTATTTAAATCTTATAATATTTATATTTAATAAATATGAATTTTACAAAACATTTACAACTTAACCTAACCATGAGAAAATTCAAACCAATTCTTAAAAGCCCTTGCTATAAATGAATAAATAATTAATAATTAGCAGTGAGGTTATAAAATTTATATGGGTGCCAAGTCATCCCAGCAACCTCTTTGAAAAATTTCAGAATTTTTTAAATTTATTTGCTATTTTTAATTAACTAGTCAAAGTATAGTGTTTGAATTCAAATCGGTCAACACTATTCAACCGACTCGAACCCGACTGGACCCAAACAGTTGCATCTTGACTTGACCCAATCAACTAAATGCATCAGTCGAGCCATACTCCGACCCATGCGCAACTGAGTAGCTGACTGCTGGGACCCACTCGTTAGTTTCGTCTTCCTCAAGCAGGCGACGTGAAGAGGACCATCCACTTAGCTCCCTTGTGCTTTCCTGTGAACTCATTTCCTTTCTTTTTGCTTAGGGTGTCCTCCCCTTATGAAGTTGTGTTGCCATGAAAGCCATTAACGTCGCTAAGCTTCCACTTCCACTTCCACTTCCACTTGCACTCTCTGGTCCTCTTAGCACTCAGGTAGTCCCACTACACCTCCTAGATGCGCATGCACGCAATGGATGACTCAATGCGCCATCAGGTCTCTCACTATCACGCTGCCACTGTGGGCCATCCCAACTCTCGCCGTCGGTACCGAAAGTAGCGCATGGTCGTGAGGTACACATTTCTGGCATTGGTTGGCGACACCATGGAGTGTAGCACCAGCGAGCCGCTGGGCAATCTAATGGTCGTGCGAGCTCTGTTCTGACCAGAACTGTAGCTAGGCAATTAGGGCAAATCAGTGTCTTTTAGCGCTAATGAATGCTTAGGTTTAATTAATGACTGTCTTAAAATGTTGATGAATCTATTACACGTAGGGCTGTGAACAGACAACGAGGATTTGAACTAAACTGGGTGTAACACCCCAGCCCAACCTGAGCCTGGAATGCTACCACCGTAACAAGTCTACAAATGGAACTAAGACATTTCTTTCTAAATTTCGGCAGAGTCTCCTTTGTAAATCAAACTATCCGGACATTCGCACAAATAACAACAATAATAAGCAAATATCCAAACGCGCGTACTAAACATGTTCATGAAAGAAACAACCATAAAACGCTATCAATCTCCAATAGTAGTTGTCCACGACTTAGAACGTAAGGAAGTAAACCTCACATAAAGCAATTCAAAGTCCAAGTTATCACTTAAATATTTTATTCACTTTATTAGTGCCAGTGTGCAACCGTGATAATTTCTACTCCCGCCCATGCATGCCGACCACAACCGATGTACCTAAAAAAAACAACACGGCAAGGGTGAGTCCAAGACTCAGCAAGTGCAATGATACAAAACATAACAACATCATTCATTATCCAACAGTGTATCAGCTTCACGAATCGAATCAACATATGAATGAATGAATGCACATGCACTTCTCTTTTGCTCATACCGGTATAGCGAGTGAACACCCGTCGGTGTTCACTTATGCCCATGATCTACAACACGCTGGGATCCAAAGCCCGTTTGAGAACAAGTCAACCGGGATCCACAATGCCCACTTTGGAATGGTGGGTCTTACAATCACCACCCACTCCCGTGGGTGTCGCAAGTCCACAACTTGCATTCATGAGTGCACATGATGAACAATAAAATGACAAGAATCAATTTTAATAATCTAGCCATCATGAACAAATACATATCACCATAAATCAGTACATCGAAACAAGCATATGTTACCATGATTCATCATATAGAACAATCACATAACTACCACATTATAGGTGCACTTGCCTGTTTCTTTCTTTCCCGCTACGACACACGAGGAAGCAAAATTGGTGTCTCTACTCTGGAACTCCGCCTCCTACACAAGCATAGCGGTAACAATAAATACGATGAATGCTGGACTCGCGTTTACCCCTTAATCCAACTCCTCAAGATCTATGACTCAAAGAGAGGTTCTACCCAAATTTCCCGGCAATCTAGCATAATGCTTCCCGGGACAGCAGTACGAGAAAAATCGTAATTAAATATCTGTAACTCCGAATGACTTGAAACCAGTGCTCAAATACTCTTAACGTAACAGGCTACAAAACTCTAGTTGGTGGGGTTCTTTGATTCGGCCAAACTAGTGGTCTAAACAACCGTTGAAAACCATTGACAGACATCTGTCCGTAATACTGTAGCAGCAGATAAATAACATGGCATAACTTTCACTCTACAGATCCAATTGAGATGATCTTTATCAATTTGGAACGATTATTAAACAGGATACAATAACCTAGTTGGGTAAGACTCCTGATTCAGCCTCCTAATAATCCTAATGTTCTGAAGAAGTTTGCTGTTCCCTCAGTCTGACAATCAGACAACAGCGACGGTAAAAATTTAATAACTTTTGATTCACACCTCTAAAAAATATGTTATTTATCAATCCTGAAAGCTTACTGGAATGGCTTCCACTTTCGTTTTGGGTGACTCTTCATATTCGGGCTCACAAAAATACAATCTGACTAGACATGCAGACTGCCAAATCTCGTCAGCTCTCCTGACCAGTTGTACAAAAACGGACATATTTCCTAAACCGTAACTCCAAACCAGGTGATCTCAGTGCCAAAAGAAATCTAAGATCAAGGGCTACAACTTTCTAAAAGGTGGACAGATCATAAAATGTATGGAACTTACCCAAATCTGACGAACCAATCTGGCGCAGAGGGAGGGTGGGGAGAGCCGGCGGCTGCTAGGGGGAGGAAAGGGGGAAAAGGGGGAAAAGGGGGAAAGGGGTGGGGCACTAGGGTTTTGGGGGGGTGGGCACCCCCCTGGCCGGCCACAAGGAGGCCTCTCCTGGGCCGCGGCCCAGGCCCAGGTTGGCAAAAAATATCAGATGACCCCCTGTCGTTTCATATTTTACTATTTCTCTTATTCCCTTTTCTCCTCTCGGCTAAATCTGTGATTTACCGATTCGATTTCCAGGGTATTACACTGGGTTGTTTTGAGTGGATGACATGTGGGCCCGAGGACTTAAGTGCATAGTAACCGTGGTCCATGGACCATAGATCGGGCGTGCTGACCTTCGGTCCACACACTATTGCATGGACCAAGTCAATGACACCCAGGCCCTACCTGTCAGTAGTTTTAATTCAGAAATTAAAATGGAAAAGAACACTATGCAGTGGACCCGCATGTAAGTGACTGAGGCTAGGATGAGCTAAGTGTAAAAAGTATTAAATGCAATAGAAAATTCAAAAAAAACAATTAATTTTTACACTGTAAAATCAAATAACTTCAAAAATTGATAAATAATTCAAATTAACTCCAAATCGAGTGAAACTAATTTTGTTGGTTTTTATTTTTAATGTACTTTAATTTGAAATGGTTTTGAAATATGTTTCTATCACTGAAAATATTGATCTTGGAATTTAATCCAGAAATGAATTATTTTTACACTAAAAGTGCTTTTAACTTTGAAAATTCATATAATATTCATTTGAACTCCAAATGAGGTGAACAAATTTATTTTAGTCATAACTTTTTATTATCCTTTTAACCCTGTAATCCTTATCACCACCACTGTTCTACAAATTTTCACGAAAAGTTGAAATTCAGATGAATTGTAACAAAGACTTGATTTTTTCGCCTTTTCTCCATTTTTGATTTTCAAACATCTATAACTTTTGCATATGAACTCCAATTGGAATAGTTCTTTCATGTAAATTCATATAAAATCATAATCTATGTACCATTGAAACTTCATGCAATTTTTAGGAATTTTAATCTTTGGATTTTTCTTGATATTTATTCGATGTCGTCTTTCTGTTGAAGCCGAAGTGCGGGATGTAAACGACTACACGACTGAGAGTGAACAATTAGACCTCCAGCAAGGCAAGCATCATTTGTACTTTATTTTTGCATCATATTGATCCCATATTTTGCTAAGTTAGTATTTTGAATTGCAATGATACTTGCTTGCATGCTATTTTGGTATATCGATATTTTTATGAGTTAGTTAGTTATGTCCTACTCTTGCTGGTTATCCTTGATATTTCCATTACATATATGCTTAATATTAGATGATTGTGATGATATATCTATTATATATGCGTATGCTTAGCCATGCGAGTCTAGAGAATGCGTTAGTTTGATTGACGGAATTAACTTGTCAATTGTGGGAAACACAGAACATTTCTTATCTATGTTTTTGTCCAGATTTTTGTATCTAGTTTTTTAGTTTAAACTTTGTTTATATAAAAGGATTTTGGTCTGGACAAGTGGTTGGTAGTGTGGGTGCCTTCGTATATGAGACTCGGATATGTGGTAGACTTGTCTGGACCATTAAGGACCGAACTTTGCGCTGTAAATTCCAAGTAGGCGCCACTTGGTCAAGTAACGGGAGGGTTTTATTGGGTTAAGTCTCAGGTGGTGTGAGGACATTTGTGTTGATCATCTGTGTGTAGGATCCAATGTAATTTTCTATAATGTGCATAAAAGCACTATTTTACTTTCTTTACATTGTATCGGTATCTCCAACACAACTTGTGTGACCACTTAGAAAGCTCTATCAGTACCTTGTTGAGAGACCATGTGAGAGGTCCTCCACTCTGAGTGATGAGTATTTGACAAGTGTGTTGATTAGATTGAGAGTTGGGTTTTTCGGTTTGGACTGTTTTCGGCCGAGTCAGAAAATCGAACTACCATGTGTATGGAGCGGAAGTTCGATAATCGAACTACCGGTGTTGGAAATAGGAACTTCCGATTTACAGGTTTTGAGTTGGTGAAGGAAATCGAACTTCCGCACAAGGTAGCGGAGTGTCCGATAATACTGACATTGAGTGTTCTCTGAGATGTTAATCGGAATTGAAAATCTGGGTTTACGGTTGTTCCGAAAATCGGAAGTACCGCAGTGTTGAGCGCGGAACTTCCGATAATCCTGACAAGTGCGGATGTTCCGAAAATCGGAACTTCCGCTGTGGTAAGTGCGGAACTTCCGATTGTGTCCAGAACTGTGCAGAGAAGATTATTTTGTGATTTTGATTTTGTATGAGTTTGAGTCTTATACAAATGTTGATGCTATGATATTGTGCAATGCTATGTGATGTGTTTTTGTCTGTGTTGACTGCAGGGCATCAAGATGGAGTCGTGGCGAGACACGTGGACCGGACTAGGCGCAGGAGGCGTTGAGGTCAGAACGGTCGGGATGTGTCGAAGACGGCGTGAATCTTGAAGCGGTTGCGAGTCGTGCACAAGAAGGAAGACGGAACCTTCCAAGAAGGTGCGCAAGGGGCGAAAGGGTCTTTTCGCAAAGCGGCACAAGTGGAGGCGGTTCTGTTTGGGTCTAGTGGGCTTAATGGGTTGGAGGCCCATTAGCAAAGGCTATAAATAGGGGAGAACCCCTGGTGTTAGGGTTAGACTCGGTGAGAGAAAATTAGGGTTAGCTCTTGGTAAAGGCTTTGTTTTGTTTCTTTGAGAGCTTGTTGAGATGGAGAGTATGAACTGAAATCTTTTTGTAATCATTCCTCTGTGTTTCCATCTGTAAACGTTTGATATCTATCAATGAAACTCTGAGTTTTGATTACTTGTTTATGTCCTCTTTCTCCTCTCTGTTCTTCTCTTGAATAGCTAGGGTTTTGATGTATCTCTTGATTCGTCTTATGAAATAGCGTGAAACTTCACATCTAGAGTCGTTTTGATATTGCTAATCTATCATCAAAGTTTCATAAGCTAAGAATCTGAGAATCGTGCCTATTGTGGGTTTTGGTCTTTCTTGCCCCTTTCTCAAGAAATCCGTTTTTGGCTCGATTATTGAATCTTTGGTTGCGATTCTTCTCCATAAGGTCAAGATGGTGTTTAGGATGATGTCCTATAAAACTTGACCTGAGAAGAGCATTCAAGATTAAGTAGTTTGGATTATTGGGCAAAAACCCGAGCGTTCTGTTCTTCGGTCAGGATAATCGGAGCTTCCGATTTTACACAGCGGAAGTACCGCTAGCGGAACTTCCGCGCCATACACTGCGGAACTACCGCAAGCGGAACTTCCGCACCTTACTGGTCGGAGCTTCCGATTTCCAGAAGAACAGCCCGAGGCTTGTTTCGTTTATTTGATCTTGCTTCATTTACTTTCTTTAGATCTCCAGAGATCTTTGTAGGCATGTTTTAAATACAGTAAAGGGGAGTATTAATTTTTGGGCACCATTCACCCCCCCCCCTCTGTTGCCATTTCGGTCCTTCAATTGGTATCAGAGCCGGTTAGCTCTTCTTGATAGATCTTAACCGGTCGGTTGAGCCATGGCAGCGGACAAGTATTCCACCAAGCCTCCAGCTTTTGATGGTCCGGATTACCCTTCGGAAGAGTCGAATGGAAACTTACATCCAGGCTCAGGGGTATGCCATCTGGAGAAAGGTGAAGGTTAGATTTCTTTGTTCTGCCGATGAAAACATCAATGTGGGAAACATGCCCGATGTTGAGGCAAATGCTAAGGCAAGGAACATAATCATTCGTGGTTTAAGCGTATGAGTTTGATCGCATTTCTCATTTGATTTCTGCTTACGACATCTGGGTGACCCTCGATGCATACCATGAGGGCACTACTCAGATTAAGACGGTTCGACAAGACCAGTTCAAGAGTGAATCTGATAAATTTGAGATGCTTGCTGGTGAATCTCTTGACGAATGCTTTTCGCGTTTTCACAAGATTTTGAGCAACCTCCGAGCGGTCGGTCTTACATACCCCGACTCGGATAACGCTCAACAGATGCTTTCTGCACTTGATCTTCGTGTTTGGGAAATGAAAGTGACTACCATCAAAGATAGCACGGACCTCTCGACCCTGACTCTTGATGTGCTTTACTCGCGTCTCAAGACTCACGAGATTGACATTGTCTCTCGAAGGTCGAAGTCACAGTCGATGGCTTTAGTCACTGATCCCACCTCTGGATCTTCTTCTGAGTCGATATGCGGGTTCTCCCTAGCTGCTCTCTGTGACATAACTGATGATCAGTTAGAGCAGCTTGAGGATGAATAGCTAGCCCTCCTAGCTCGGAAGTTCTCCCATGCTTACAAGAGGAGGAGGGATGGAAAACGAGGAGGTCCTGTGATTTGTTTCGAGTGTGATGGCGGCCCGAGCAAGAACGACTACATCGACAAGAACCGCAACACGAAGCCCTCAGCACCTGACCAAGGCAAGAAGAAGTTCCGCAACTTTGGGAAGGCAAAGAAGGCATTCCATCGCGTCCTCACGCCCTCGACGAACTGGACACCGGCGAGGTGGAGGGGTGGAGGACGATGATGGGAAGGGCGATCATGATCCCAAGGGCGACGGCAACTTCTCGGCATGTGCTTCATGGCCCTCGGGCGAATCGAGCGACGGCCGAGTGTACTCCGACTCCGATGAGGTTAGTCCTACTTATGACCCGACTTATCGATGCTTTTCTTAAGCTAGGTAGATTCCACGCTAAGTCTAGGGCTAAGTGTCTTTGGGTTGGAGAAGGAAGTAGCTAGACTATCACGGAGCTTACTTTACTTACATCCGCTCCCTCCGTGATGAATGTGACACATCTTTGTGCTTTGATTGATGATATGGAAAAACTAAGGACCTTACATGATAGTGTGTCCTCCGAACTTGACATGATTAAGGTAGAGAACATTAGCCTTCTTCTTGAATTAGAGATGAGTAGGGTAGCACCTCCTTCATCCACTCTGTTGAGGCTCGCTTGCACCTCATGTGAGGTTAAGGACAATTCGTTTAGAGGTCTTTATACCATGTTGCTTGATCTGCTCAAACTTGTGAAAATTGTAATAAACTCAAGATGAACCTAAAGCAGGCAGATCACAAAATTCTTGAATTTCAAGTCGCGCTACTAGAGCCAATTGTTTCTGTTTAAAGCGTCCTAAGTTAAGCTGCTTGAACTAGAATCAGATATCAAGCGGTTTCAAGAAATGATTGATCACAAGAACAAATTGGCTCAAGATGCTTCTAAGGACCTTGTTAGCTCACCATGCAATCAATGTAATAAACTAAAATGTGATTTGATTGTTTTGGATGAAAAATGTGTGAAGCTAACTAAGGACCTTCTAGAGACACAATTATCTCGCTTGTATTGTGTGTCTTTGGGAAGAAGTCTAAGGGTTTGGTAGAGACGCCTAGCAACGTGAACCAATCACTGCTAGCGATGAACTGTCCCCCAAAGTCGGTTTGTGCGTGCACAAGCCAATCTTTCCTCTGTTGTTGGTTCTTCTTACGCTCCCTTACCTTCCTGCTGTCCCTTCTTCCTCGCTCTTCTTGCACTCTCTCTTCGGGAGTGTCGGTATCTTATGAACACTCTCGAGAGGTTTGTAGGAGGCAAGAAGAAGCTCAATCTCACTCTAGACAAATCTAAAATTTGCAGATTTAATCGTGGTCTAGGATATGATATCCAGGAGGATATGAGGAAGCATCCACCTGTTGTGCTCAAAACCATAGCACGGTGTGATCAAAACTAAGCCCGTGGATGAGAAAGTCAATTTTAAGTCAGCGGGTTTTGTTCAAAGGATTTCTGACAGCAAGGTGATTCCACCTGCAGCTTCGGCCCCTCAGAAGGCGAAGTATCATTGCACCTTCTGTCAGAAAGATGGACATTTAGTTGATCATTGCTTCAGGCGCGCCAAGATCGCGTAGAGACCGTGTTGAGTCTCTTAGGCACATTGTGGTCAGCCCGGATCTTGAGTGCACCTAAGACCAACACGAGGTCTAGATTTGTTCCATCTGATGATTTTGGGCAGCATCGAGGACTTGGTTTTTCTGAGTTTTCTGATTTTCGTTCTCATGCTCCCTTTGGTCGTAACTTCCGCCGTCCTGAGGGTAGATCTCATTTTCCTTTCGAGATAGCTACATGGCGAGATCGCAGTATTCATGGCACTTCGACTCGCTCTCCCATAGCAGTCGGATTCAGCAACAGGCTGAGATCTTTTGACTTGTTGAGTGACAGAGAGCGTAGGGTAGATAGAGGTCAGTCTTTCTTGACTACTTCATCTGTTCGCCGTGTTACTCAGTATTGGGTGCCAAAATCTCTGTTGATTCACCCCAAGATCGAGATTTTACTCTGCTTGACTCGTGGTCGCGGGTTGGGAAGGAAAGGTGCGGATTGTAGACTCGGTTTTTTCGCCATATGACTGGAGATTCTCGTTGGTTTTCTTCCCTAGCCCGTGCTCCAGGTGATGAGACGATCACCTTCGGAGATGCTTCATTTGGGCGCGTCATCGCTAAAGGTACTGTGAGCATTAATGATTCTTTTATTTTAAAAGATGTTGCCTTAGTAAGTAAGCTGCAGTATAATCTGCTTTCAGTCTCTCAGCTTACCGATGACGGTTTCGAGGTGAGCTTTAAGAAAAACAATTGCAAAATTCTTGATTCTTCGGGTAGTCTAGTTTGCGGGATTTCTCGATATGGGAGGATCTTTCGTGCTGATTTTTCTGGATCTTCTGGTGATCCTCTCCGATGTTTAATTGCTTCTGAATCCCGTGATTGGACTTTCTGGCATAGGAGACTTGGTCATATAGGATTTGATCATCTGACCCGAGTTAGCGGCCACGATCTCATTCGTGGTTTGCCGAAACTCAAAATGGTCAAGGATCTTGTTTGTGCTCCTTGCCGGCACGGCAAAATGGTTGCTGCTTCACATCCTCCAGTTACAGTGACTATGACAGATGCACGTGTCAATCGCTCCATATGGACACGATGAGGACCGGCTAGAGTGCGATCGATGGGAGGAAAGTGGTGCGTGCTTGTCGTGGTCGATGACTTCTCGAGGTATTCTTGGGTGTTTTTCTTAGCCTCGAAGGATGAGGCGTTTACTCTTTTCGTGGTCTTTTAGTAGGCTTTCGTTGAGCTCCCGGTGCATTACGAGCAATTCGCACTGATAATGGCACTGAGTTCAAGAATTCCTACTTTGAGAGTTTTTGTGGTGAGACAGGTGTAGAGCACGAGTTCTCGTCTCCATCGCCCCCAACAAAATGGCGTTGTCGAGAGGAAGAACCGTACCTTGGTCGAGATGGCGTGACGATGCTTGATGAGTACTCTACACCTAGGAAGTTTTGGGTGAGGCAATTGCTCTCGCTTGTCATGTTTCTATGAGTTTTTCTTGGGCACTCTTGCATCGCACTTCTTATGAGTTGAGATATGGGCGAAAACCCAGCGTCTCGCATTTTCGTGTGTTTGGTTGCAAGTGTTTTATTCTGAAGTCTGGGAACCTAGATAAGTTCGAGTCACGATCTTGTGATGGGATCCTTCTGGGTTACTCGACTTCTTCTCGTGCCTATAGAGTCTTGAACTGCGAGTCTAGTAAATTGTTAGAAACCTGTGAGGTGACCTTCGATGAGGCGATCCGAGGACTAGGCACGATATCTCGAGTTCCTAGAGCGATCTGAGTCCATCTTTGTGGACGATGAGGAGGATGGAGATGAGGGTTGTTTACCCGATCCAGTTCCCTCTCCTCCTCTTGAGGTGCCTTCTTCCACTGCACCTCGAGGAGATCAGCCCTTACCTTCTGCTTCTTCTGGAGCGAGTGGCTCTGTTCCTATCTCATCTGCTCATGAGATAGAGGTCACTTCGTCTTCTCACCCTGGACCTCCTAGACACATTCAAAAGGACCATCCTTCAGAGCAGATAATTGGAGATCTCTTTGAGCGAGTCACTCGTTCAAAACGGCATGTCTCTATTTGTCTCCATTACGCCTTTGTTGCCTCGTTTGAGCCCAAAGACGTTTGTCATGCTCTTTCTGATGAGTCATGGACTAACGCCATGCACGAGGAATTGGAAAACTTTGAAAGGAACAAGGTCTGGTCCCTTGTTGAGCCCCCTCAAGGTCACAATATCATTGGGACCAAATGGGTGTTCAAGAACAAGCAAAGTGAAGATGGGTTAGTCATTGAAACAAGGCTAGGTTTGGTAGCTCGGGGTACTCTCAAGTTGAGGGTCTAGATTTCGAAGAGACCTTTGCCCCTGTAGCTAGACTTGAAGCCATTAGAATTTTGCTTGCCTTTGCAGCTTCTAAGGGTTTCAAGCTTTACCAGATGGATGTCAAGAGTGCCTTCCTAAATGGCCTTATTGAGGAAGAAGTCTATGTTAGACTGACCTCCGGTTTGAGAACCCCAAATACCCTAACCATGTCTACAAAGCTTTCCAAAGCTTTGTATGGACTCAAGCAGCTCCTAGAGATTGGTATGAAAGGCTTAAGTCCTATCTGTTGAGTCATGACTTTCAAATGGGTAATATTGACAAGACCTTGTTCATTCGCCGTCTTGGCACTGATCTTACGCTCGTCGGATCTATGTGGATGACATTATCTTTGCGGCTCCTCGCATGCTCGTTTCCCAATTTTCCGATGTCATGAGCTCGGAGTTTGAAATGAGCATGATGGGCGAGTTGAGCTTCTTCCTTGGCTTCCAAATCAAACAGACTCGGGAGGTACCTTTCTTCATCAAGGCAAATACACTCGAGACCTCTGAGCGTTTCGACATGAATGATGGAAAGCCGATATCAACTCCAATGGCATCTACAACCGCCTGGATCCGGATGAAGACGGCGAACACGTTGACCAAAAGGATTTCAGAGCATGATTGGCTCTCTCTTGTACCTCACACCTCGAGACCAGACATACACTTCTCTGTGTGTCTTTGTGCTCGGTTTCAGGCTTCTCCTCGCGTATCTCACCGTCAAGCGGTGAAGCGCATCTTTCGGTACCTTCGAGCCACCATTGACTATGGTATCTGGTACTCTTCCTCTTCTTGTCTATCTCTTAGAGCCTTCTCCGATGCGATTTATTGGTCAGTAGGATAGATAGGAAGAGCACTTCGCACTTGCCAATTCATTGGCACTTCTCTTGTCTCTCGGTCGTCGAGGAAGCAATCCGGTGTTGCGCGATCCGCTGCAGAGGCCGAGCACGCGTTCTTTGCAGCCGATTCTTTGTAGCCAAGTGCTTTGGATGGTCTCGACCCTGCAGGATTTTGGGTTATCTATCGACTGCGTTCCACTCTTTTGTGATAACACGTCTGCGATTTGCATTGCCAAGAACCCAGTGCAACATTCTCGGACCAAGCATATTGATATCAGATATCACTTTCTTCGAGACCATGTAGAGAAGGGTGACATTCTGCTCCAGTTTGTGGAGAGTGAGCACCAGTTGGCTGATATCTTCACTAAGCCTCTGGACAGCTCTCGGTTTTCAGCTATGCGGGGGGAGCTTGGGGTGGTTTGTCCTTACGGACTGCTGTGAGGGGGAGCTTTGTGCTACTACTGTATTATATTATATTATATCAAACTATTACTCCTTTCTGGTTGCATTTCTTTTAATATTTTGGGTCGAAGTCCTTCCAGCATAAGTTAGAATGGTTCTCTTGCCAAATTGCTTTGACTACTACTTCTTGTCTTGTGCTTCTAGGATGCTGCTTATTAGCTGTTTCTTCCTTCTCTAAGTAGAGCTTACTCACTTCTTATAGGTTCTAGCAGGGGTCGGGCCACCCTTGGGTAGACAGGGACAGTGTTTGCTCCTTAGTGTATGAGTTGATTAGCTGATAGTCCTAGAATCATATGGGGTAGATAAGAACCTGTCTAAGCGATAGTTCTCTCTATATCTTTTCTATGCTCTAAAGGACTGCCTTTTCTGTTTGTCTTATCAGATTCTCGTTTTTTGTTCCTTTGGTTCAGGGGGAGTTATTCTTGGTTAATCCATATTCTTAATTTTGTCATAACTCAACCTGAATTAAAAGATGCATCTCATTCTGAAGGGAATCTGGATTTTTGTGCATTTCATCAAGCATTGCATGATAATCAAATGGAGCCTTGTTTATTATCCCTTATGATCTGTTTTCACTATTTTACATCTTGCCATGATTTATGCTAAACTGCTAGATCTATCATGACTTTTTATGTGTAGTTTCGTCTTTGCCATGCTAAGGTGATTAAAAATGCTAAACTGGAATTAAAATCTTGTCATGATAGCTCTTGAGACTAGTCTGGTTGAAGCTATCCTTTTATGTTTTTCGCCATGTCAAGTAGGCTGAGTTGAGTCCTGAATCTCTTTTGAACTTTTGAGTAAGCTATGTCAGTTTGTTAAGAAACATGACTTATCTCTAATCGCTGGTCTAAAAACTTCAAAAGCAAAAATGATCTCTTTTGTGCGAAAAAACTGATCTCACCAAATCTTTCTCATGAGACGGCTTGCCATTGCACTAGGCATGAACTCAGGGGGAGCCTTGGATGAACTAAGATCACCTCCTTAAGTCTGTTGCTTGGAGTGATCGCATAAGGCTTGGGATCTAGCACATGGCTAATAAAAATAGTTGAAGCTCAGGAGGCAGCTGTGGATGGCACCTAGTCCAGAGCTTGCTTTACTGAGATAAAACCATAAAAAGTCTTCAGAAAAAGAAAAATGTGCTAAAATTGCTTATCATCAAAGAGACCAAGTTCTGGATAAAATGAGTCCTTCTTCAACTGGTAGCACTCTAAACTGTTCAGTATGAGTCTTCTTGGTTCAACTTAGATTATTTGACATGGCTTGTATCATCCTTGGATATCTTTAGCTAGATATCATTCTTGACTTATTTGACCTGCTAAAGAATTGGATCTCTAATCAGATTATGGACTTTATGTCTTAACTTTTCTATACATCAATTGTCATGATCTTGATAGCATTCTTCTGTGTTATGGCTTGGTGTAATACTCTAATAGTCATTTTGGATAATCTACATGGCTCCTAATGCTTAAAATGAACATCATGTAGCATCTTCCTCCCTTTTTCTACATCTTGATGATTTTATTGCCAAAGGGGGAGAATTTTAGAGAGAAAAAGCCTTCTGGAGAAAAGCCTTGAGTTTTGTGCGAAAATTACTCTTTCATCTCATCTCAAGTCCTTTTCTTTTGTCAACATGGTCTTGAGCTTAACTACTCTTGTTTAGACCTTGGTTGATTTTAAACTCAAACTCATCTTATGCTTTTTCGGTGATTGTCAATATACTCATCAAGGGGGAGATTGAGAGACCATGTGAGAGGTCCTCCACTCTGAGTGATGAGTATTTGACAAGTGTGTTGATTAGATTGAGAGTTGGGTTTTTCGGTTTGGGACTGCTTTACGGTGAGTCAGGAAAATCGGAACTACCGCTGTGTATGGAGCGGAAGTTCCGATAATCGGAACTACCGGTGTTGGAAATAGGAACTTCCGGTTTACCTGGGTTTTGAGTTCGGCTGAAGGAAATCGGAACTTCCGCACAAGGGGTAGCGGAGTGTCCGATAATACTGACATTGAGTGTTCTCTGAGATGTTAATCGGAATTGAAAATCTGGGTTTACGGTTGTTCCGAAAATCGGAAGTACCGCAGTGTTGAGCGCGGAACTTCCGATAATCCTGACAAGTGCGGATGTTCCGGAAATCGGAACTTCCGCTGTGGTAAGTGCGGAACTTCCGATTGTGTCCAGAACTGTGCAGAGAAGATTATTTTGTGATTTTGATTTTGTATGAGTTTGAATCTTATACAAATGTTGATGCTATGATATTATGCAATGCTATGTGATGTGTTCTTGTCTGTGTTGACTGTAGGGCATCAAGATGGAGTCGTGGCGAGACACGTGGACCGGACTAGGCGCAGGAGGCGTTGAGGTCAGAACGGTCGGGATGTGTCGAAGACGGCGTGAATCTTGAAGCGGTCGCGAGTCGTGCACAAGAAGGAAGACGGAACCTTCCAAGAATGTGCGCAAGGGGCGAAAGGGTCTTTTCACAAAGCGGCACAAGTGGAGGCGGTTCTGTTTGGGTCTAGTGGGCTTAATGGGTTGGAGGCCCATTAGCAAAGGCTATAAATAGGGGAGAACCCCTGGTGTTAGGGTTAGACTCGGTGAGAGAAAATTAGGGTTAGCTCTTGGTAAAGGCTTTGTTTTGTTTCTTTGAGAGCTTGTTGAGATGGAGAGTATGAACTGAAATCTTTTTGTAATCATTCCTCTGTGTTTCCATCTGTAAACGTTTGATATCTATCAATGAAACTCTGAGTTTTGATTACTTGTTTATGTCCTCTTTCTCCTCTCTGTTCTTCTCTTGAATAGCTAGGGTTTTGATGTATCTCTTGATTCGTCTTATGAAATAGCGTGAAACTTCACATCTAGAGTCGTTTTGATATTGCTAATCTATCATTAAAGTTTCATAAGCTAAGAATCTGAGAATCGTGCCTATTATGGGTTTTGGTCTTTCTTGCCCCTTTCTCAAGATATCCGTTTTTGGCTCGATTATTGAATCTTTGGTTGCGATTCTTCTCCATAAGGTCAAGATGGTGTTTAGGATGATGTCCTATAAAACTTGACCTGAGAAGAGCATTCAAGATTAAGTAGTTTGGATTTTTGGGCAAAAACCCGAGCGTTCTGTTCTTCGGTCAGGATAATCGGAGCTTCCGATTTTACACAGCGGAAGTACCGCTAGCGGAACTTCCGCGCCATACACTGCGGAACTACCGCAAGCGGAACTTCCGCACCTTACTGGTCGGAGCTTCCGATTTCCAGAAGAACAGCCCGAGGCTTGTTTCGTTTATTTGATCTTGCTTCATTTACTTTCTTTAGATCTCCAGAGATCTTTGTAGGCATGTTTTAAATACAGTAAAGGGGAGTATTAATTTTTGGGCACCATTCACCCCCCCCTCTGTTGCCATTTCGGTCCTTCACTTGTACTAAGTTTGGGGTTCATCTCGCAAGGGGGACTCATCTCAATAGGATCATCTTGCTGAAAAATATTGAATCTTGATTTCCCCGGCCTGCATACCTTAAGATGTGTGTCATTATTCGGAGGTTTACGGACTAATCGAGTCATGTGGATAAATTTATACTCCCCTACATGAATTAATATATTCGAATAGCCATGTCCACGGTTACGGACAACCGCTTAGTTTTGAATGACATCATCGCCAGACTCTAAATTAAAATTTGATGTGGGCAACAACTTGGTATCGACTTGAATGGTTATTCATGCATTTTAGTTTATCAAAGAGGGCAGCCACTTTGGTATTGTTTGATATATATTTGTATCAATATCAATTGTATTACTTTTGCTTAAAATCTGTTTTCTAAATGGCAATTGAAAAACTACTATGTGTAGGGATGAAAAATTGTTGTGTTTTCTGTAAAACTAAGCCACTAATGCCTCTCTTTTGGATATCCTCTAGCATGTATAAATTTTACTTTGTGTAAGACTTGCGAGAACATTTTGTACTTGACCCTGATTCTGCTTGTTCATGTGAGGAGGATATTTCGCTCGATGAGTTCGTTAGCGTCGAATTCAACGACGCTAATTAATAGTATAATTTCTAGCAGCCAGTCAGTTGCCTTGGGTTATGGGGTATACACCTTGCTAGAACCTTTTGGTTTATTTATCTTGCTTCCGCTACTACTTACTGTTAATCTTTGAATTTGGCCGGTCAGTCGCTTTGTAATAGCTGCAGACTTAACTCCAATGTTGTATGTCTTTTGGATATATCAATGTATGAACTTTGTATGACTGTGATTGATGTTGATAAGGGTATGTGTGTGTTGGTCACTAGTCTTGGGAGCTAACACGAGACACATACCCACTACATTGAAATCCCCTTTAACTCCTTTGAGTGTGGGTACGAGCTGTTGGAGAACCGGTCACCACGTAGAAGAACCTGCAGAGGAGCGGTATGCATGCTCACCGTGGCTCTAGATCAGACGGGTGCTCTCACTTGAATGGAGTTAAATTATATTTCAATCCCCTGAGGCCTAGAGTTATTTTCCTAAGACCGGGTGAGTCTCGATCTTACAAAAATAACCCGGTGGTCCTCACATAAAGCATCTAATGTGCATTTCTAAAATTTTGGACTTTTTAAAAAATTTTGTTGCAAAGCAAATGGGTTGAAACCTAGTCATCCAAATACTACAGATGAATATTCTAAAACAAAATGAAATTTTTACAAGATCTTGAAACTTATTTCAGAGTGGGGTATAAACCCTATGTTTAAACTCCTTTGATTTTGAAGACTATAATTTAGACCTAATAATCCACTACTCCTTCTCCCATTCAAAATCTCAATTTGAAATTGGAATAAAACTAAAAAGGTTTCAAGTGTGGGAATATTTTAGTTGGATTATATCTTCTCTGATATGCTTGCTTCAATTTTTTTGGAATTTTTGGAGGTTGATTGATTCCCTATTTAATTTGTTTGTGCAATTTTGAATTTGAATTTAAAACATAAAACAAATAGGTAAATAAAAATGGGAATTAAAATTGATAATAAAAAAATCTAAACTCAGCATAATTATCTTAAATATAAATTGAGGAATTAATTAAAGCATGTTTTGCGATTTTCTCACATCATGTAATAATAATCAATATTAAATCGAATGGTTTGAAAGTCTACATTCAAATTTAATTGTTTTGATTTCTTGCTTCGCGTGCATTTAAAAAATCATATCACCATGGATGCATTAGTATCGCCACTCTTTTCCAGTTCGACCAACCGCAGGCGAGACGCCTATGTATTCTTTTGCTGCCATCTCCCTTTTTCCTTCCCTATTAACTTCTTTCGCTTCTCTCCTTCCAATCTCATCCAAAAACTTGAAACCAAGCCATGCATGTCATACCACCGCGATCTTCATCGCATGACCAACCCATTTCTGCTATTCATTTTCGCATGCATGGTAGTTTAAGCGATTTTACGAAAGGATAAAAGAAGTAGCAGATAAAACACATCCATATCCATTCTTTTTCCCAACTTCTCTCCTCGCAATCACAACCAAAAATAAAAAATCGTGCAACGCATGTTATACCGTTGCGATTGTTTTCTCAAGAGCGTTCCCTTTTAGTGACGAGTTCGTGCATGCAAGGTTGTTTGAGCGAGTAGGAGAAAAGAAGGAAGAACTGTACTGCCATTTATCTCCATTATAACAATCAATCACCCCACTACCACTTCTCACTCCCATCCAAAGTCACTCTGTAACACCCCAGTCAAACATGAGCTTGGAATGCTACTGTAACACCCTGGCTATTCGGAAGCCAAGATGTCACGTAAATCTAACAAAGATACTAATAGTACACAATATTACCAGGTTAATCAGGCTCAATCATCAATATCCCATAAGGAACGACGATAAACGATTAACAATTTCATGGGAAGGAATGGAAAACAGTCATAAAACGACGTACAGTAAGCATTACCGTAATACCTCATTTATCCAGCTAGGTTGTATCATTTCAATTGTCTGGAAATTTTATTCGAAAACGAGATTTACAACTTTCCGGAATCGAATCGGTAAAAAGAAAGAAGTCGGAGGGAGTAAAAGAAACATCTTTCGTCGGATTTTCCAAACAGCGGGGTATTTGTTATTGTACGTCAACTGGCTGCAGTCGCAGTGGCCCAAGAGGGGCTGGCCGGCCCATGTAATGGCCGGCCAAAGGGGGGGCACCACTCCCCGCCCCCAAAAACCCTAGCCGCCACCCCTATTGCCCTTCCCCTCCCCCTTGGCCGCCTCCTCCTCTCCCCCAAGCCGGCCCCCATTGCTGCCCCTTGGTGGTGGTGCCATCCCCGGTGATCCTCGTCGCTCCTCCTCAAGTTCCCCTCCATCAACTCCGTTCCCGCCGACGTCGGCGGCGCTCGTCAAATCTCCGGTGGCGGCCCTAAGAGAAGGAAGAGAGGGGAAGGGAGGAAGACCCGTGTGCAGCGGATCTTCGTCGTTTTTCTGGTCTACAAGGGTAATTAGACCTCCGATTCGTTGTTTGATTCCATTAGAATGGAGGATCCGATTGGATTTGTAGTTTCGTTTTGATTCTGTTACTAGATTGATTCTGTCCAGTAGGTTGTACCTCAGATTTGGGCATCTTAGAGGCCGATTTGGACATCTGTGTCTTCTGGCGAATTGTTCCTGGTTTCATTAGCTTTCTTTTGGCACCTGGATCACGAATTTTCACCCAGTAGATTAAAAGTTATGACTGTTTTACTACGTACTGCTCTGTCTGTCAGAAATGCTGGGTATAGTCGGTTGCACCTAGGTTTTGATCTAGTTAGAGTCAGAATCAGGTCGGCCACCCAACTAGTTTTATGAAGATAATTTCACAATGTTTCCAGGCTGATAAAGATCACTTTATTTGGATCAGTGGTTTAAAAGTTAGAGCCTTTTCTTTAAGGCTGTTCTGAATTCTGGGCAGACTGCAGTTATAGTTTTTCATTGGATGGTTAGACCTCTGTATTGGCCGAATTAGAGTTTACCATAAACTAGAGTTTTGTAGCCAGTTAAGTTAAGAAAAGATGAGCACTAGTTTCAGGTCTTTTGGACTTACGGTTTTTTATTGGAGAATTTTCTAGTAAAACTGCCAGATTAGGGATAATTGAAATATTTGGGTAAATTGATCAAATTGAACCTTTTGTTTGGTTGGTTTGGCTAGAGATTGTGGGAGGACACTGTAACACCCTGTCTATTCGGAAGACAAGATGTCACCTAACAAGACAACCTACTAAACAACTCATAAGATTAACATCGCATTCAATGCTAAAGAAACGATTAACCAAGATAACAATCTATAGCTTAATAACAGTTCATCTATAAGTTTAAACAAGAATTAACCAAAACGATAGTAATGAACCTCCAAG
Organism: Hsuehochloa calcarea; assembly: GCA_036346395.1. NCBI lineage: Eukaryota > Viridiplantae > Streptophyta > Magnoliopsida > Poales > Poaceae > Hsuehochloa > Hsuehochloa calcarea. Next base: position 31,532,887 of record CM070594.1, read on the forward strand.
TGACAATTATTACAGTCCATTACATTATAAATAAAACTGAAGAAACGTAAATAGAATTTTAGCGAATGAATGTTTTATTCATGTGCAAAGAACGTGCTGGACTACACCCTCCCGCTAGCAACTGTTTCACTGGAATTCACCTAAAATAAATAAAAGCAAGAGTGAGTCGAAACTCAGCAAGCATAACATATACATTCACAAAGAATACTGAATCGGAACAATTTACCAAGTACATCATTTACTTCATGAATTTAAGAAGGCATGATATGAATGAATGAATGCATTGAAGGAGAATGGACTTTCCACATGTTTATACCGGTATAACTAGTGACACACCCGTCGGTGTTCACTTAAGCCCGCTCTTAACCAAGAGCGGGGATCCAAGTCCGTATGAAGAACGTTTCATACGGAATGTCCGAAACTGCCTACATTGGAATGGTAGGTCTTACATGCCCATATTGGAATTAATGGGACTTAATCAAGTTTCCACTCCGTGGGACGACAATCGAATTATGTATGCATGGAATGAAAAGCATAACTTGGCATTCAACTCAATGTATCATCGAATAAGGTATTGAACTCTACCACATCATACTCAAATCACAGGAATATTCATAATTTACCAAGTTAACATGCAATCAATGAATTCACACAAATTAAACATTGCACTTGCCTTCCGTGTGGTGACGTGTTGTGAAACAACGAAGGTGTCCTTCCACCCACCGTCTCACCGCCTACACAAGCATTGCCACGTATTACAGATAATTGAATATGGCACAGCTACAAGTGTACTACGATGCTCTCTAAACAACCCACTCATCCCAAGGGTTCAATTTGACATCTACACCAAAAGTCCAGATTATCGTTCTACGGGCAGTTGCACAAGAAATTTCTCCATTAATTATCTGTAACTCTAAACGACCTGAAACCAGTGCTCACTGATTCTTAACTGATCAGGCTACAAAACATTAGTTGGCGGAATCTTCTGATTCGGCCAAAACAGAGGGGTAATTAACTGCTAAACCTAACCCATCTACGTCTGTCCAGAAAACAGATCAGCAGTAAAGAAAATGGTGTAACTTTTAGAATACTGATCCAAATGGAATGATCTTTATCAACTTGGAAAGATAATTTCGAGATCTACAATAACTTAGTTGGGTGAAGATTCTGATTCGGCCTCTATTTTGAACAAAAACGAGGGACAAACCTACTGACCTCAGATTTCAGACAGATTGGACAGTTCGTATTCAAAAATTCATATCTCCCAAACTACTGATCGGATTTTGCTCATCTTGGTGCCAAAAGAAAGCTAACGAAACCAGGAACAAATCTCTAGAAGGGCAAAACCCCAAATTCGGCCTCTAAAGTACCGTAACATGCCACGCAACATTCTGATCCAATCTGTAATTTCTGGAACTCTAATCCAACGCGAATCAATTGATCTCTACCGCAACAAAAATCGATCAAACAAATAACCGGGGTGCTCGTTACCCTTGAAGACCCGTAGCACGATGAAGAACCACTCCCCGCTGGTCTCCCTTCTTCTTCCTTGGCCGGCCACACCACAGCGAACAACCGGCGAAGAAACGACCCGCCGGAGGACAGATCGGAGGAGGAGCGCCCGGGGATCTTGGAGAGCAACTTCGGGAGCACCCAAGGCCGGCCACCAATGGAGGAGGCGGCGCCCAACCAGGGGAGAGGGGAGGGGGTGGCGGCTAGGTGGGGAGGGATGGGGGCCGGCTAGGGTTTGGGGGGAGTGGCGCCCCCCCTTTTATGGCCGGCCACTTCATGGGCCGGCCGGCCCCCTCTTGGGCCTCCTGGGTCGCGGACTGCGGCCCAGGTTGCCGAAAAATCACGATAACCCCCCTGCTAATTAGAATTTCCGACGAAAACTATTTCTTTTTCTCCCTCTGACTTCTTTCTTTTTACCGAATGCGATTCCGGAACTTTTAAATCTCGTTTTCGACTAACTTCCAACTATACGAACTAGCTGGATTTGTGAGGTATTACAGACACGTGTAGCTTTGCCTTACTCGTTTGTCCTCATTTCGATTATTTCATATTGTAGGCGGTGAAGCGGTGAGTGGAGGGGTATCTCAATTACCTCCCAACCCGTTGCAGCGCGGTAGGCAAGTAACTTGTATACTATGATTGATGTATTATGTGACGTGTGAATGAATGAATATATTTGTTCGTACTTGTAGATGAATGCCATGTGTATCTTTTCCTTTATGAGTATTATTCAATCTTTCCATGGATTCACATCATGACATGCATCAATTACTTTTGTAAGACCCATCAATTCCAGTATGGGCACTTGAAAATCCCATCAATTCCAGAATGGGTACGTGAGTCCACCATTCCAATGTGGGCCACGTTACGTGAGTCCACCATTCCAATGTGGGCCACGTTGGACGGCCGTATGAAACGTTCTTCGTACGGTTACTTTAAGTGAACACCGACGGGTGCTTCACTCGCTATACCGGTATATGCTACAATATGTCCAATTCCTTCAATGCATCATTTCATTTCATCCATTCAAAAGAATTGTTTCCACTGAGTGTTCAATCTGTGATAATGTATATGGTTCAATAGATGTGATTGTTACTTTCAAGTACTTGCTGAGTCTTTGGCTCATTCTTGCTTTGTTGTTTTATTTAGGTAAATGACAAGGAAGAACGGTTTCATGAAGGGTAGTTCAACACGATACACTCACTACCATAATCCAAAACATTTGAGAACTTATTATTGTCTTCTATTTTTACCTTGTGTTGAATTGTAATAAGCCAACTTGGCCTTATTTACCATATCTTTCTGAAATGTTTATTTCCAATCCGTTGATTAAACTTGATGATGAGTACTTGTTTCCATATAATCTTAATACTTGCTTCACCTTATCATGCGTTTTGATGTTATTCTTTTAAAGAGTAGTGGTTGTAGGTGACATCTTGACTTCCTTATAGTCCGGGTGTTACAGTTGGTATCAGAGTGGGCTTTAGGTCCGTGGTAATTAACTTATTAAAATGACACTTGTGCACGATGAGGTGGGGTTTGGGAAATCCATTGTTTCCGCATTTCTAGTGATGTTGTTCATTATCTTTGTATGGTATAGAATTATACGTACTATCTTTCTTGTTATTAATCTATGGCGTGATGCGATATCCTATATATCTATGAATTATTCTATGATTGTCATGAGATGATCCTATATATTCATAATTGATTGCATTAGTTATGCGTATCGATAGCGGACGTCGGCGGTGAGTTCGTGGTTGTCGTCCTGGGTTTTGCCAGGCTACACCACTGTTCGTGTTGTAATAGTAGAGAAGTTCTTACCCTTGTTCCATAGATCTGTGTTGAGCCTGAGCTCATTGATGAAGTTGTTGTCCTTCTCAAGTTTGTATCGGTTTTCGGTTGTAGTTTCGATAGTTCGTGAATTTCTTTTGAATGGAGGGTTATAATGAAGTGGGCAATCTCTAGTAGATTTCTGATCGTTCTTTGAAACAATTATTGTTCTTTATACTATTGTGATATTTCTGCTACACGTGAGCGTAGTTAAATTGCAAGATTTACCTTTTCACGGAAGTTCTGTTTTACCCCTGTTGGAAAATTAAACCTGTGTGTTCGCTTGGGGTTTCAGGCATTGGCAGATTTCTTTTGCAAGTTCTTTATCAAGTGCACAATGATCTTGCATATTTCTTTTTGGGATGCTTTAGACAGTGGTTCTTTTCCTTGATTTCTGATTTTGACAAATTCTTGTCCGGTAGTAGTTGATGAATTTCTCTTAGGTTCATGATTCATGGTAGTTGATGAGATCCAATAGGTCTTTAATGGTTCTCTGAAAATATTATTGTTTTTCAGTTGTTGAATTTCTTTTATTTAAAATGATCTTCGACAGTTGGCAATATTGATATTTCCATGTTTATTCCTTCCTCTCATTGGAAAGTAGCGACTCGTTTACTCGTTTGATAGTTTGTATAATTAGAGTTTTCTGTTGCAAGTTCGTTAACACGAGGAAGCATTGGCTCCATGTATTTCTTTTGGATCATTCCGCGTCTTGAAGTTTAACGCATCTCTTTTCTGAGGATTAGTGTTAAAACCCCTTTTGGGGTGCCTTGTGGTGATTAAGTCGGAGATGGTAATCAAACAAATTGGTTGGCTACGGATTCCTATTGGTCCCTAGATGGTTTTCAAAACAATTCTTGTCTTTCTGATTGCTGATTTCTCTTTGCTACTTGTACACGATATTATTGACAAGATCATTCTTTTTGTAAGGGTCCTATCTCACTTGTTGATTAAGGGGACCTGGTTAACCGTTTGGTACTTTGGGAAACGGGAATTAGCTTTTACAAAGTTTGTCGAAGAAAGTCTTGACTCTACTCGTTTCTTTTGGAGTAGTTGGAATGTTGGAGTTTAGAACCTCTCTTGAAAAAAAAAGTGTCGAAACCCTTTTCTAAATGTTATGGTGGAGTTGTGTGAGAGGTTTGTTTCAGCTTTGTGGTTTTCGTACTAAGTTTCCTTTCTAGAATAAGTTGTTATTACAATTCCATTTGATGCTGAAAAATTTCTATAACACGATTTGCCATGTTCCTTTAGAAGGTTTATTGACATGATCAGTAATGTGATGGCAATGTTGATTCCTTTATAAAGAAAGAAAGTTGTCCGCCTTTCGTAATATTTCTAAAATGATCAAATTTCCAGTTTTGTGTTCATGCTCTTTTGGGGAATTCAAGTTCTTTGTGGTAAACATAGTTTGCCGAGTAAAGCGATATGTTGAAAAATTATAATAGTTCTTCCATGATGCGGGTGTTTTGATCTTGAATACCCGTTTGTTCCTAACGGGTAAGGTCGGATATTCTATTTTTGTGAGGCCTATGTGTTCAACTGTTGACTTCCCATATGTTTTCTGAGTTCGTTGCCTAATTGGTTTTCCCCTGAGTTCTGTGTTCCTTGTGAGTGGTAAGTGATTTTTCAATTGGTGAAGATCGTTTCTATTTGTCTCTTCTTTCGAGAAGGAATCAACCCGTTCATACCACGTGGGTCTTCCGAAATGTTTTCTAAGTGTTGTTATGGGCTTGATGTTAATACCTGTAGTAAATTGATCGCCTTTGGTGACATTGTTGAAATAAGAATATTTCAAGTTTAGCTTTCACGGTACCTTGGAGCTCGTGAATCAACTGGTAACTGAAATTATTTTGGTTAACTTGAGGAATTGGATTAACCTATTGTTTCTTAAAGATTTCGTGTGATTTAGTCCGAAAGGCTCCTTGGTTTGAGTTCGCAAAGTGAGGTTGCAATAAAAGAAAATTTTCGTTGATCTCTTCGAGACGAAGTTAATCCGTTTGCTTTCCGTGAAATCCTGTAAAGGGAAATGTTTCGAGTTTTGTGGCTGAGAACATTTGGATCTCGTGTTTCCCAAGTAGATGAACTGTTTCGAGCAAGTTGGCCTGTTGAAGGATCTTATCGATTCTTAATTAAATCTTGTGATTATTTGAAACGTCCCTAAATTTGTTGCTCTTTCCGCTCAAGAGATGGCGAATTTCAAACGTAATATCTTTCTTTCGTGCCGGCTGTTATTTGCTATTCTTTTTTGAGGGATGTGTGCCTCCAATTATGAACGCAGCTTTCGTTTTCCAAGATCACCTTTATCAGAATATTTCTTTTGGTTTCCTGCTCGCCGTGATGAGCAACGTCTTTCTGTGTGAATAAACTTATCTTTGTTCGCCTCTTCCTTTTGAGAAATGATCACAGTTTTGGGTTGCAAAGTGTTTGCGAAGGGTAAGTTTGGCAACTGTTTGGTGGTAGATGAGTAATCGTAGTGGTGATATTTTGCTACCAAGTTATTAGAGGAGTAGTAGAATGTAGAATGGTTTTGATCTGTATCTCTTGGGGAAAAATTAATTCACATAGAATGTTTGGTTTCGAAGTAAGTCTGAAAAGTGTTACGACTGACTAGAACTTATGGTATAGTGAAACTTCAGAACTTCAGTTCATGACTGAATGGTCGGTGATTATCGAAGGTATGGAAACCTTGATTACTTCTATAAGCAACGCAATTGGATAATGATGCGAGATTAGGTGAGAAATTTCTAAGTATGCAATTGAGTGAGTATGTTAGAATTGGGGAAAATGTTGGAGAGTCAATCCGTTGATTTCCCTATATGTTATAATTGAAATTTGTGGTAGAGATCTTGGAGGTTAAATTTGGGTTTGCATTGTTATGCTAGACCATTGGTTACACGATGATTGTGCGTAGAGGAAGTGGGATAATAGAGTTTCCTGAGCAATGAATGGTCATTAATAGAACTCTTCTGATGTAATACATGTCCGTGCGTGCTAAGGATCTTGAATTGTTGTTATTGGAAATTGAAGGTAATGTGGTTGCGTGGTGCCTACTATTGTGGTGTTATGGATGCGTTTAACCAAATTGATTTTGTATTACCTAGAGTATCCGGTAGATTTCATAGAGTCTCTTCACAATGGTGCGGATGATTTAATTCAGTTTGAGCATGATTTGAGGATATTTAACAAAGAGGTTTAAGCTCGTGTGGTATGCGATGAAGTCAAATTCCAAGGTTCGAGAGAAATTTTATCCCTAGAAGAGAGAAACTGTGGAAATAAATGTTCATCGGATAATTAGATGTTTTCTTGATTCTCGTTTGAGTTTGGTATTGTTGACCGGTGTTTTCTGCAATTTGAGTTGAGGCTGTGTTGGCATGTAGATTCTTTCCAATTCAGACAAACTGCCAGTGTTTGGTTTGGGCGTTCCAGTAATTTCTCCTTTGGTTGTCGTGGTGTTCATTTGTAAACTGCTTATTTGGAGAATGGATTTGTTTTCGAGATGATTGTCAAATTTGGAATCTAACATTTTGGTGGAGAGTTAGCATTGCGTGGATGCGATGAGGACTCTATATTCCAGTTGGATTCTCCTTGTTTTCGAAAGTTGCAGAAATTAGAAAGTTGGTATTTCGTTTTGACCGTCTCGGGTTCACGTGTGAAGTACGCAACGTCGGGTGTGTTCTGGTGCTGAGTGGGCAGCTGAACCATTCAAGATTCGAGTTATAGCTTAAGACGCTGACCATTGAGTATGGTCTTACCTTCGATCCTCTTCTGATGATGGTACCTAGAAAGTTCAGGTTGAGTGTTAGGTCAGGCGTCGTTTTGGGTCTTTGGGTGGTGGTTTTCTCTAGTCCGAAAGAGAGGCAGCTTGAGAGCTAGAGACCCTCGTCTTGCGATAAGTATCGGACACTGCTCGTTTGGTAACTACCTAAGTTGTTCATCTATCTTTCTCTAAGTTTGTTGCGTAGATTCGAGGTCGAATCTTTTCTAAGGGGGATAGAGTGTAATACCTCATTTATCCAGCTAGGTTGTATCATTTCAATTGTCTGGAAATTTTATTCGAAAACGAGATTTACAACTTTCCGGAATCGAATCGTAAAAAGAAAGAAGTCGGAGGGAGTAAAAGAAACATCTTTCGTCGGATTTTCCAAACAGCGGGGTATTTGTTATTGTCGTCAACTTTGGGCGCAGTCGCGCCAGTGGCCCAAGAGGGGCCGGCCGGCCCATGTAATGGCCGGCCAAAGGGGGCACCACTCCCCGCAAAAACCCTAGCCGCCACCCCTATTGCCCTTCCCCTCCCCCTTGGCCGCCTCCTCCTCTCCCCCAAGCCGGCCCCCATTGCTGCCCCTTGGTGGTGGTGCCATCCCCGGTGATCCCGTCGCTCCTCCTCAAGTTCCCCTCCATCAACTCCGTTCCCCGCCGACGTCGACGGCCGCTCGTCGTCTCCCGGTGGCCGGCGCTAAGAGAAGGAAGAGAGGGGAAGGGAGGAAGACCCGTGTGTAGCGGATCTTCGTCGTTTTTCTGGTCTACAAGGGTAATTAGACCTCCGATTCGTTGTTTGATTCCATTAGAATGGAGGATCCGATTGGATTTGTAGTTTCGTTTTGATTCTGTTACTAGATTGATTCTGTCCAGTAGGTTGTACCTCAGATTTGGGCATCTTAGAGGCCGATTTGGACATCTGTGTCTTCTGGAGAATTGTTCCTGGTTTCATTAGATTTCTTTTGGCACCTGGATCACGAATTTTCACCAAGTAGATTAAAAGTTATGACTGTTTTACTACGTACTGCTCTGTCTGTCAGAAATGCTGGGTATAGTCGGTTGCACCTAGGTTTTGATCTAGTTAGATTCAGAATCAGGTCGGCCACCCAACTAGGTTTATGAAGATAATTTCACCATGTTTCCAGGATGATAAAGATCACTTTATTTGGATCAGTGGTTTAAAAGTTAGAGCCTTTTCTTTAGGGCTGTTCTGAATTCTGGGCAGACTGCAGTTATAGTTTTTCATTGGATGGTTAGACCTCTGTATTGGCCGAATTAGAGTTCACCATAAACTAGAGTTTTGTAGCCAGTTAAGTTAAGAAAAGATGAGCACTGGTTTCAGATCTTTTGGACTTACGGTTTTTTATTGGAGAATTTTCTAGTAAAACTGCCAGATTAGGGATAATTGAAATGTTTGGGTAAATTGATCAAATTGAACCTTTTGTTTGGTTGGTTTGGCTAGAGATTGTGGGAGGACACGACACGTGTAGCTTTGCCTTACTCGTTTGTCCTTATTTCGATTATTTCATATTGTAGGCGGTGAAGCGGTGAGTGGAGGGGTATCTCAATTACCTCCCAACCCGTTGCAGCGCGGCAGGCAAGTAACTTGTATACTATGATTGATGTATTATGTGACGTGTGAATGAATGAATATATTTGTTCGTACTTGTAGATGAATGCCATGTGTATCTTTTCCTTTATGAGTATTATTCAATCTTTCCATGGATTCACATCATGACATGCATCAATTACTTTTGTAAGACCCATGAATTCCAGAATGGGTACGTGAGTCCACCATTCCAATGTGGGCCACGTTACGTGAGTCCACCATTCCAATGTGGGCCACGTTGGACGGCCGTATGAAACGTTCTTCATACGGTTACTTTAAGTGAACACCGACGGGTGCTTCACTCGCTATACCGGTATATGCTACAATATGTCCAATTCCTTCAATGCATCATTTCATTTCATCCATTCAAAAGAATTGTTTCCACTGAGTGTTCAATCTGTGATAATGTATATGGTTCAATAGATGTGATTGTTACTTTCAAGTACTTGCTGAGTCTTTGGCTCATTCTTGTTTTGTTGTTTTATTTAGGTAAATGACAAGGAAGAACGGTTTCATGAAGGGTAGTTCAACACGATACACTCACTACCATAATCCAAAACATTTGAGAACTTATTATTGTCTTCTATTTTTACCTTGTGTTGAATTGTAATAAGCCAACTTGGCCTTATTTACCATATCTTTCTGAAATGTTTATTTCCAATCCGTTGATTAAACTTGATGATGAGTACTTATTTCCATATAATCTTAATACTTGCTTCACCTTATCATGCGTTTTGATGTTATTCTTTTAAAGAGTAGTGGTTGTAGGTGACATCTTGACTTCCTTATAGTCAGGGTGTTACAATTACCAAAATTGGATTATTACAATCTGGAAATTTATCAAATAGTTGACATGACTGAAAGATAACATTAGTTATTATGGTTTGATAAAGGTGTTGTGCAACGTGCTGGAGTACCCCACAAAAGGCCTTGCCTTCTTCCTCATTTACCTAAATAAAACAAACAAAGTAAGGATGAGCCAAAGACTCAGCAAGTACATTTAACGAATAATCGAAACATCAAGAGAACAAGGTAATCACAATCCACTTGTAAACACTTCTTTGAACATTTATGAAAATGCATGGAATGGAATAATGCAATGAAGGAATGGACTGCTCACAACTTATACCGGTATAGTGAGTGACACACCCGTCAGTGTTCACTTAAACCCGTACTTAACAAAGTACGGGGACCTCAAATACCGTATGAAGAACGTTTCATACGGGTGTCCAACATTGCCCACATTGGAATGGTGGGTCTTACGTGCCCATTCTGGAATTGATGGAACTTAATCAAATTTCCACTCCCGTGGACGGAAACGAAGCATGCATAAATGGAATGAATCATGTATCACAAGAAACATAAATATTAAAATCTATCCACATCATGAGCACAACGCAAGAACAATCATATATTCGATACATCATCATGCATTCCTTTGAAAACAACACAAATTAACAAACATTACTGGCCTTCCGTGCTGCGACGTACTAGGAAGCAGCGAAGGTGTCCTTCCACCCACCGCCTCACCGCCTACACAAACATTTACACGGAATAAGAATAACAAGGTATGACGTATCTACACGTGCCCTATCATACCCTCGAACAAACCCACACAACCAAGGATTCAATTTGACAACTTCACCCAAAAGTCCAGATTACTACTCTACTGGTAGTTGTACGATAAAATTCACCATTAATTATCTGTAACTCATAATTAATTGAAACTAGTGCTCAAATAATCTTAACGCACCAGGCTACAAAACTCTAGTTGGTGGAATCCTTTGATTCGGCCTAAACAGTGGTCTAAACAACAGTTGAAAACACTAACTGATATCTGCCCAGATTTCATAACAGTGGTAAAGAAAATGACGTAACTTTTATTCTACTGATCCAATAGAGGTGATATTTATCAACTTGGAAATATAATTTAAAGGTCTACAATAACCTATTTGGGTGGGAGTTCTGAATCTGACTGTAACTAGATCAAAACCGACGAGCAACCGACAGTCTCCAAAATCTCTGACAGACAGAGTAGTGTGCGGTTAAAAATTCATATCTCCTAAACCACGGGGTGGAATCTCGTGATCTCAGTGCCAAAAGAAAGCTAAGGAAACCAGTAACATAACTCTAGGAGACGCAAACCCGAGATTCGGCCTCTAAGTAATTCATAATGGCCCGACAAGAAAATATGCCAAAACACGTCAGCTGTCTTGGACAGTCGCGGTAAAACTACCATATCGCCTAAACCGTAACTCCAAATCAGATAATCTCGGTGCCTAAAGAAAGCTAAGATCAAGGGCTACAACTTTCTAAGAGGTGGGAAGATTAGAAAACGTACAGAACTTACACAAATCTGACGAACAAATATGGCGCACGACAGGGAGGAGGGTGGCGGCCGGTTGGAGAGGGGGAGGAGGGGGTGGCGGCTTGGGGAGGGGAGTGGGGATAGGCTAGGGTTTGGGGATGAGGAAAAAACCCCCCCTTGGCTGGCCCCTCTCATGGGCCCCTCCTGGGCTGCAGCCCAGGCCCAGGTTGTCGGAAGATCGCTGAAAACCCCCCGCCGATTTAGGAAATTTCAGTTCTTGTTTGCATTTTCCCTCCCCAGCTGCTTTTCTAATTACCCGATCCGAATCCGGGGTATTAAATTCTACCCCCCTTAACAGGATTCGACCTCGAATCTGCACGCCAATCTAAATGTAAGGAAACTACGACTGGAATGAAACAGCGATATTCCAAGCTTGGAATTGCTCAGATACTCGCTTAACACTCGAGCACACCAGACGATGCGTACTTCGCATAAGGACCCGAGACGGTCAACGCGATAAGCCAACGTTCTCATTTCTACAACTTTTAAAAACGAAGAGAATCTAACTAGAAATAGAGAGTCCTCATCGCATCCACGCAATGCTAACTCTCCACCAAAAGGTTAGATTCAAAATTTGACAATCATCTCGAAAACAAATCCATTTTCCAAATAAGCAGTTTACAAATGAACACCACGACAACCAAAGGAGAAATCACTCGAACGCCCAAACCAAATACTTGCGATTTGTCTGAATTTGGAAAGAATCAACACGCCAACACAGCGCCAACTCAAATTGCGGAAAATACAAGTGAACGACACAAAACTCAAACGAGAATCAAGAAAACGCCTCATTATCCCACGAATCATCCTTTGCCACAGTTCCTCGCTTCTACGAATAAAATTTCTCTCGAACATTGAAATTCGAATTCACTGCCTACCACATGAGCTTAAACCTCTTAGTTAAACATCCTCAAATTATGCTCAAATTGAAATACATCATCCACACCATTGTGGAGAGGCTATATTGAATCCACCGAATACTCTAAATAACTCGTTCTACTAACCAAAATTGATTTGATAGAAGGCGTTCAAAGCAACACAGAATAGGTCCCACACAATGACATTACCTCCAATTTCCAAGAACAACAACTCAAAATTCTTAGCACGCACGTTCATATACTTCATCAGAAGGGTTCCATCAATTATCATCCCACTGCTCAGGAAACTCTATTATTCCACTCTCTCTACACACAATCATTGAGTGACCAAAGGTCTAGCATGAAAATGCAAAGCCCAGATTTAACCTGCAAGACTTCTACTACAAATTGCAATTATAACAGATAGGGAAATCAATGGATTGAATCTACAACATTCCCACAATTCTAACACACTCACTTATTGACATCCTCAAAAATTACCCACATAATCTTGCAATCTTATCCAATTGCGTTACTCTATAAAATTAATCAAGGTCTCCATACCTTCGATAATCCTCAACCTTTAACATGAACTGAAGTTCTGGAATTTCTCTATACCATAGGTTCTACTCAATCGTAGCACTATTCAGACTTACTTCGAAGCCAAACATTCCATGTGAATCAATATTTTTTCCCTCAAGAGATACAGATCAAAACCAATTCACATACTACTACTCCTCCAATAACCTGATAGCAAAATATCACCACTGCCAAAACTTAGCCACCACCAAACAGAGGCCAATATACGCGTTGCAAAACTTTGTAACAAAATTTGCTGGGTCTTTCTCAAAAGAAAGAGGCAAATAAGGACAAGCTTCGTCACACAGAAAAGCGTTGCTCCTCACAGTGAGCACGAAACCAAAAGAAAGAATCCAGTAAGGAGGAACTTAAAAGAAATAAAAGGTGAACTCACAGCTGAGGGCACACCTTCCTCTAAAAAAGGAATTAACAAGTAACAACTAATAAGGAAAATGACATTACGGTTGAAACTCGACATCTCATGAACAGAATGAGCAGAAAGTCTTGGCAAGATTCAAATAACCACATCTTACAAAATTTGACTCACAATCTCAAATACTTCTACTGCACTTCTTTCTTTAACACAGCATTTAGCCCTTGAGCTAATAACACCTTGCCACATAGAACAAGGTAAGTTCTTTAGTCCAACCCACCGAACTACTTAAGAACCAATAAAATTCTTCAATACGCTCAATTTGTTCGGAACAGTTCATCTACTCCTGAAACATGAGATCCAAATGACCTCAGCCATAACACTCGTAACATATATATTTTTTTCAGTACTTCACGGAAAGCAAACGGATTCTCGACGAAATTGACAAAAAATTTCTTTGATTGCAACCTCACTTTGCGAACTCAAACCAAGGGGCCTTTAGGACTAAATCACACAAAAACTCTTAAGAAATAATAGGATAACTTCAATACCTCAATTTACTCAAAAATAATTTTAGCTACCAAATGATTCAAGAGCTCCAAAGTACCACGAAAACTAAACTTGAAATATTTTCATTTGAACGATATCACCAAAGGTGATCAACTTACTACAACTATTAACATCAATCTCACAACAACAATTAGGAAACACCTCGAAAGACTCATGCGAAAAGAATGGGTCGAATATTTCTCAAAAGAAGAGGCACATGAAAACGATTTTCACCAACTAGAAAATCATTTACCACTCGCCACAAACACCGGACCAAGGAGAAAACCAATTAAGCAATGAACTCATTGAACATAAGGGGAGTCCACAGTTGAAAGCATAAGCCTCAAAAGAAGAGAATATCTGACCTTAGCAGATAAGAACAACGAGCATTCAATATCAAAGCGCTCGCATCACTGAAGAACTATTATAACTTTGCAACAAATCGTTTTACGCGACAGACTTCGTTTACCAAAATAAACTTGAACCCCCAAAAGGTCATGAACACAAAACTTGAAATTGGATCATTTTAGAAACAACAAGAAAGGTGGTCAAACTTCTTTCTCTATAAAAGAATCAACGTTACTGAACATTTCATTAAGAGCAATAACATACGTTCCTGGTAACAGTCAATTTACATTACTATCATATCAATAAACTTTCTAAAGGAAACACGACAAAGTGTATCTTAGAAATCTCCAGCATTAAATGGGATTGTAATAACAACTTATTCTAGAAAAGAAACGTGGTGTGAAATACACAAAGCTTAAACAAACCTCTCACACAACACCACAAAACCTTAGAAAAAGGTATCGACACTTTTTTTTTCTTTCAAAGAGAGGTTCTAAACTCCAACACTCCAACTACTCCAAAAGAAACGAGCAGAGTCAAAACATTCTTCAATGAACTTTGTAAAAGATGATTCCCATTCTCCAAAATACCAAACGGTGAACCAGGTCACCTTAATCAACAGGAGAGATAGGACCATCATATACAAAATATATGATCTTGCCAATAACAACGTTTACAAGTAGTAAAGAGAGTTCAGCAGTCAAAAGACAAGAGATTATTTTGAAAAACAAATATGGACCAATAGAAACCCGTAGCCCACAACTTTGTTTGAGTACAACCTCCAACTTAATCACAACACATCACCACAAATGGGTTTTAACACTATTCTTCAGAAAAGAGATGCATTATACTTCAACAAACAGAATGATCCAATATAAATACGTAGAGCCAAAGCTTTCTTGGGTTAACGGACTTGCAACAGAAAACTCTCATTATACAACTATCAAACGAGTAAATGAGTCGCTCTTTTCTAAGGAGAAAGAAGGAACGATCATGGAAATTTCAATATTACGAATTGACGAAGATCACCAGTAGTAAAACCAAATTAACGGTCGAAAAACAATAACGGTTTCAGAATACCATTAAAGACTCATTGAAACTCATCAACTACCAGGAACCATGAACCCAAAAGAAATTCATCCACCACCACCGGACAAGAATTTGTCAAATTAAGAATTCAAGGAAGAGAACGACTTTCTAAAGTAATCCACAAGAAATATGCAAGGCCAGTGCACACTTAATAAAGAACTTTGCAAAAGAAATCTTCCAACGCCCGAAATTCCAAGCGAACAAATAAGTTAAATTTTCCAACAGGGGTAAAGCATAACTTCTATGAAAAGATAAATCTTGCAATTTAACTATGCTCATGCGGAGCAGTAATATCACAATAGTCGAAAGTACAATAACTGTTTCAAGGAACGACCAGAAACCTACTGGAGCTTGCCCTCCTCATTATAACCCTCCTTTCAAAAGAAATTCACGAACTATAAGAAACTACAACCAGGAAACCAGATACAAATTTGAGAAAGACAACAACTTCAACAATGAGCTGAGGCTCAACACAGAACTATGGAACAGGGGTAAGAACTTCTCTACTCTCATACCACGAGCAAGTGGTGTAGCACAGCAAAACCGGGACAACAACCACAAACTCAACTGCTCAACGTCCGCTACCGATACGCATAGCTAATGCAATCAATTATGAATATATAGGATCATCTCATGACAATCATAGAATAATTCATAGATATAGGATACCACATCATGTCACAGATTAACAACATGAGAGATAGTACAGAAACAATTCTACATAGTACTTACTACATAATGAACCAAATCACTAGAAATGCGGAAGCAATGGATTTCCCAAACCCCACCTACTGTGCACAGTGTGTCATTTTAATACTTTTCTACTAACCACGGACCTAAAGCCCGCTTTGATACCAACTGTAACACACTGGCTATTCGGAAGCCAAGATGTCACGTAAATCTAACAAAGATACTAATAGTACACAATATTACCAGGTTAATCAGGCTCAATCATCAATATCACATAAGGAACGACGATAAACGATTAACAGTTTCATGGGAAGGAATGGAAAACAGTCATAAAACGACGTACAGTAAGCATTACCAAAATTGGATTATTACAATCTGGAAATTTATCAAATAGTTGACATGACTGAAAGATAACATTAGTTATTATGGTTTGATAAAGGTGTTGTGCAGCGTGCTGGAGTACCCCACAAAAGGTCTTGCCTTCTTCCTCATTTACCTAAATAAAACAAACAAAGCAAGGATGAGCCAAAGACTCAGCAAATACATTTAACGAATAATAGAAACATTAAGAGAACAAGGTAATCACAATCCACTTGTAAACACTTCTTTGAACATTTATGAAAATGCATGGAATGGAATAATGCAATGAAGGAATGGACTGCTCACATCTTATACCGGTATAGTGAGTGACACACCCGTCGGTGTTCACTTAAGCCCGTACTTAACAAAGTACGGGGACCTCAAATACCGTATGAAGAACGTTTCATACGGGTGTCCAACATTGCCCACATTGGAATGGTGGGTCTTACGTGCCCATTCTGGAATTGATGGGACTTAATCAAATTTTCACTCCCGTGGACGGAAACGAAGCATGCATAAATGGAATGAATCATGTATCACAAGAAACATAAATATTAAAATCTATCCACATCATGATCACAACGCAAGAACAATCATATATTCGACACATCATCATGCATTCCTTTGAAAACAACACAAATTAACAAACAGTACTTGCCTTCCGTGCTGCGACGTACTAGGAAGCAGCGAAGGTGTCCTTCCACCCACCGCCTCACCGCCTACACAAATATTTACACAGAATAAGAATAACAAGGTATGACGTATCTACACGTGCCCTATCATACCCTCTAACTGTAATATTCTGAAAATAATATTAATAGCAATACTAATAATAAATTAATTAGTTTAAAGAATTTAGGGCTTGTGCGTAATTAAAGAATTTAGTATACGTGGAAATAGGATATTTCAGTATTTTTGTGAGCTGTATAAATAGTGGTGGATTTTTTTAGAAAACCCTAGTCCTATTTTCTTTTCCTTTGTTTTCCCAAGCCGCCAGCCAGTTTTTTTTTCTGTGCATGCTGCTGCGCTCTGCGCTCAAGTCCTGCCGCCGCTGCCGCTTGCTTGTGCGTGAGGGTCTTGTCATTGTCAGGCGAGTCTCTTCTGCCGCCGTTGCATCTTATTGCTGGACACCGAAGTTCTGACGGTTCTTTGCCGCGATCGCTGTGGCGGCCGAAGCGAATCTGCAGACGGTTGTTGCTTCGCTTGTTGCGCGTGGATCGCCGCCGAGTCTTGCTGAGCTCGCTGCTGCGTGGACCGACCGATCCGCTGCGAAGCTTCTTGCGCGCCGGGCTACCGCCGAGGCGCGTGGATGGATGCCGCGTGGAGGCTGCGCGCTTCTTCCGCCTGACCGCCGATTTTCTTTGGCGCGACCGATTTGGCGAGGCCGGCCGAAGCCGACTGCTGCTGATCCCTGTTTCCGCGTGGAGAAATTTAGGTGGAAGTTAACATCTCGGTTTTTCTTGTGGGTAACGATCTATAATTTCGTTTCGTCTCTGTTTCGCTGTTTATTTAGAGATTATAATTTAGATTAATTAGAGAGGGTTCTTTAATTTGTAGACGGGATGCCGATTAATGAATTTGTTTAGCCTGCTGTCTGTTGTACGATTTATTCGGGTATCTTAATGGCGAATTTTGAAAATAACATCTACTAGTTAATTGTAGATAATTTCGATATCTTTCTATAGCATATTTTATTACGTCAATCGGTCAAGTATAATTCGAGTTATGATTGTCGGAAGACCGCTGTTTTTGCGGTTGTCGTCTTTCGGCGCTGTTTTGGTAGACTGTAGATTAAAAATAGTAAATAGCTTAATTAGAGTTTTTGATCTACATGAAAGTTGTAGATAATTGTCCAATGGTTCTGTGGAATCTGAGAACGCGCATTTTGGTTGAGTAAAACAGAAGTTATGAAATTTGGAAGACCGCTGTTCCGAAGCGGACAGATCGGCTTTCTGGGCTAAATACGGAG
This sequence comes from Hsuehochloa calcarea, assembly GCA_036346395.1. Taxonomy (NCBI): domain Eukaryota; kingdom Viridiplantae; phylum Streptophyta; class Magnoliopsida; order Poales; family Poaceae; genus Hsuehochloa; species Hsuehochloa calcarea. The sequence continues at coordinate 31,550,779 of CM070594.1, forward strand.
GGTTAGATGATTTAATTAGAAGTCTTCGTAATCTAAGAAAATGTGGATAATTTTATAAAGAATCCAGAATGGGGTGGTTTGTTGTGATCGGACTTTCGAGTCAAAAGTTACGCTCTTTTTAGTAACCGGACAGCTATGGGTAACTTTTCGGTACCGGTGTAACGTGGTATATTTGGGGACGTGTAGGAGCGATGTCGATTGATTGTTGTTCTTATGATGCTGTAGCTTGTATTGAAATTGTGTATTTAATGTAGGAGAGGCGTCGTGCTTGTTGCCATCTGCTAGCCAAATTGTGCGTCGCAACTAGTAAAGGCAAGTGCATGGTAGACAGCGATCAATGATCGATCACTGTTTTCTTTATATTCTATTACCATTATTGTTGTGCTTTTATCTTGTTTAATTGCAAGCAATGGAATGGTATGGATTTATATTGTTAATGGACATGATGGAAAATTGGATATGATGTTTATGATGGAGTTTGCATTTTCATACATAAGCATCTTTGCATATGAGAAGGTGATCATGATTGATCACAACTCCACGGGAGTGGAGGAGGTCCCCGATCCTTATGGAGGAGCGGGCTTGAGAGTGAATGTTGTCGCGAGCATTCACTCATGCTATACCGGTATACGCGAAAGAAGTGCATGTGGACATGTAGATTAGAGTTGCATTCATAAATGAGATTAATGTGTGATAAACAAATGGAAGGTAACAGCATGAGAATATTAATGGAAGTACCTGTGATGATAATGAAGTTATTGAATGTTGTTGATTTATTATTGTTCGTTGTTTATGGATGTGTTTGCTGAGTCGTGGACTCACCCTTGCTCTATTGTTGTCTTTAGGTGATCTTCGAGGATGCCGTAATTGAGAGCGAGTAGAGCACATGGACAACACATGATCATTCGCAATAATAATCTTCTCATTCAATATTAGTTTACACTTGGACATGTTAGAGGTTGAATAAAGTTTAGGACAATGTTTGGACTAGACTATTTGTTTTATTAAATTTGGATTCATTGGTTGATGCTATTTTGGACTGTTTACCTGGTTTCATTCCAATTGATTATTTACTATCGTTTGAACCTTAGTTATGCATGTTCTTATGTGATATATGGGCATATTTATCGTTGCTTCCTTGCTGTAATTTTTATAGTGTGTCGATAATTATTAGTTGGAAGAGTAGCGTGGTGGCATTCTAGGCTCAGTGTTGGGCTGGGGTGTTACACTGACCAACCCACACAACCAAGGATTCAATTTGACAACTTCACCCAAAAGTCCAGATTACTACTCTACTAGCAGTTGTACGATAAAATTCACCATTAATTATCTGTAACTCATAATTAATTGAAACTAGTGCTCAAATAATCTTAACGCACCAGGCTACAAAACTCTAGTTGGTGGAATCCTTTGATTCGGCGTAAACAGTGGCCTAAACAACAGTTGAAAACACTAACAGATATCTGCCCAGATTTCAGAACAGTGGTAAAGAAAATGACGTAACTTTTATTCTACTGATCCAATAGAGGTGATATTTATCAACTTGGAAATATAATTTAAAGGTCTACAATAACCTATTTGGGTGGGAGTTCTGAATCTGACTGTAACTAGATCAAAACCGACGAGCAACCGACAGTCTCCAAAATATCTGACAGACAGAGTTGTGTGCGGTTAAAAATTCATATCTCCTAAACCACAGGGTGGAATCTCGTGATCTTAGTGCCAAAAGAGAGCTAAGGAAACCAGGAACATAACTCTAGCAGACGAAAACCCGAGATTTGGCCTCTAAGTAATTCATAATGGCCCGACAAGAAAATCTGCCAAAACACGTCAGCTGTCTTGGACAGTCACGGTAAAACTACCATATCTCCTAAACCGTAACTCCAAATCAGATGATCTCAGTGCCTAAAGAAAGCTAAGATCAAGGGATACAACTTTCTAAGAGGTGGGAAGATCAGAAAACATACGGAACTTATCCAAATCTGACGAACAAATATGGTGCACGACAGGGAGGAGGGTGGCGGCAGGTTGGAGAGGGGGAGGAGGGGGTGGCGGCTTGGGGAGGGGAGTGGGGAGAGAGAGGGGATAGGCTAGGGTTTGGGGATGAGGAAAAAAAACCCCCTTGGCTGGCCCCTCTCATGGGCCCCTCCTGGGCTGCGGCCCAGGCCCAGGTTGTCAGAAGATCGCTGAAAACCCTCCGCCGATTCAGGAAATTTCAGTTCTTGTTTGCATTTTCCCTCCCCAGCTGCTTTTCTAATTACCCGATCCGAATCCGGGGTATTACAGCTACTAAAATAACAAGTTAAACATAATTAACAAAAACTCTTTACCAAATTCCGGCAGAACCACCTTTGTATAGTTAGTATACTGGAGGTTCCCACAAGCAAATATAACAAGAGGTAGTCTAGTAAAAAAAAGATCCAAACATAACCCACATAGGATATTCATCTTTATCAAATAGACATCTGAAAGTAGATCATAAGTATCCAATTTTTAAACTCCTTTATTACAGTCTAATCCAATCAAGTAATGATCGTAAGCAGAATTTTAGGTAATTCATCCATCTCTTGAATTAATTTTCCTTTTATTCTCATGTGTGCATATAGTGCGAGTGTGCAACTACCCTAGCCCTTCCTTTCTCCCACGCATGCCAATCTCATGCAGGTACCTAAAACACAATAAACAACAAGGGGTGAGTCCAAAGACTCAGCAAGCATAATAATTGGTAACAACAGTATAAGAAAGAAACCCATCAATTATACATCACAAATCTATTCACCAAATAAACCACATACACATGACATGCAACCTGCTCATATGCTTTTTATGCTCTTTGTCTTTATCTTTGTCTTTTTGCATTTTACCAGTAATGCAAAGTGTGCATCCGTCGATGCACACCCATGCTCGTGCCTATCAGCACAGGGACCTTTGCCCATACTTTGCAAGTATGAGGACCCTTGCCCATGCTCTTCAAGCATGGGGACCTATTGCCCGTCACCAACATGACGGGGACCCAACTCTGGCTTGATCAACACATGACCAAGACTTCAATAAACTACATGATGCATATGTATGAATTCTCCATTTGACAACAATATACATCCATAACAACATTGCATATGAATATCCTACTCATACTACAAAACTCACAAACATAGTCCTTCCAACTTTCAATGCAACCATGATAAACACGTAACTCGTAACAATAGAGTCCATGCTCATTACCAGACATATGACCAAATCAATCATAAGCAATATAAATAACCATAGAATGTATCGGTCAAGTCATTCGATAATATCTAATATAACCATAATCACACTTGCCTTAACTACGAGAGAACGTGGGACGTGCGGTATATGCCCCCTGCACCGCCCACCACCGAATAAATAGTTAACGCACACTAAGGCGACGAGAGCGGGCCAAAGCAAAATATATATAACAACCTACTCGAACTCGCGAAAGGGTCTAACTCGATTCCAACCCCAAATCCTAAACGTCAATCTGTCCCCTCAGTGGACAGTCAACTTATAAAATTCATAACTTTCACTATCAGTATATAAATTACGTGTTCTTAGACTTTCTGGAAAGGTAATTAAATTACCTAAATAAACTTAGTTGGGGAGTCCTTCTGATTCTGCCATAAACTATCCCTACCAAGCCAATCTACAGAATATCAATTTTTTTACGTCGGGTTCTCTGGACAGAGCACCAAAACTGCCATAACTTTTGCTACGCAACTCGGAACAAGGTGATCTTGGGCTCTATGGAATCAAGACAAAACCAGCTACAATAGTCTAGTTGCGTAAGTCCCCTGATTCGGCCTCCTACTAGTCCTAATGTTCAGGTGAAGATCTCTGTCCTAACAATCTGACAGACAGAAAACAGCGATGTTAAAACTTCCATAACTTTTTATTGGCAACTCTAAAAAAATGTTATTTATCAACATAGAAAGCTTACAGAATTATCTACAACATTAATTTTGGTAGGCATTTCTGATTCGGCTTATAAAAAATTCAAATTTGCCAGACAAGACAATCTGCGAATTCAGGTCAACCCTCCTAGACAGTCTCGGTAAAACTACCATAACTCCTAAACCGTACATCCAAATCAGATGATCTCGGTGCCAAAAGAAAGATAAAGATGATACCTACAACTTTCTAAGAGGTGACGAGGTCAGGAAATGAACGCAACATACCCAAATCTGACGGGCAACGGCGCACAGCAGGGAGAGGTGGGGAGAGGCGGCGGCCACTAGGGGGAAAAAGGGGGAGGGGTGGGGCATTAGGGTTTTGGGGGGTGGGAACCCCCCTATATGGCCGGCCACACTTGGGCCCCTCCTGGGCCGTGGCCCAGGCCCAAGTTATCGAATAAAAGCAGAAATTCCCCTTTCTTTTCAGGTATTTTCTCTTCTTTTATTGTCTTTTCTTCTCCCGGCTGAATTCCTAATTACCCGATTAAATTCTGGGGTATTACATTCTACCCCCCTTAAACAGAATTCGACCCCAAATTCTAACCATGGGTAACACACCGTACCAAAATTTACTAACACTTTACCATAATATCACGTATCTAGATAAAGCTGGCGCATGCGGGACTCCAATTTCCAGGTCGCCTCTCTCTCAGACTGATGTGTCCACAACACCTTGACGTACACCAACGTCCCGTGCCTCAGCACCCGCTCTGACCTCTCCAGAATGTGCACCAGATGTGACTCAACTGTGAGGTCTTGCTCACAAGTCCGCGGCTCCAATGAAATTTTATGCTCTGGGTCTCTCAAAACTTTCTCAGCACCAAGGTATGAAACACATTGTAGCACCACACATGGACTCAGAAAGGTTCAGGCGTTGGGCTAGCTTCCCAATTCTCGCTTTAATCAGGAACGGTCCCACGTACCTCGGGCTAAGCTTCCCTTTGGTTCCAAATCATGGAATTTGCACGTAAACACATGGAACCCTTGTTCCATCTCTCAGTCGATCTGTTCATCCTAACACGACAAACCTTCATTAAGTAGGGACGCCAGACACCACTTATTTAAACATCTTTAAATAATCAGAACTCAACTGAAAACAAGGATTCACAATGCAACCCAACCTTAACTATCCTTCCTCTAAAGCACCCAGATCCAAAATCGAAGATTCATCAAGGAAACCTTTTCAGATTCCAACTAGGCCGTTTGCAAATAAACACCACATGGGCCAACAGAGAATTCATTCAAATGGCCAGATCAAACACACCATTTACTCCCCTAAACCGGAAAGAACCACCTTGCTGATCATAAAGTCAACTCAAATTGCACATGATCACCATCATAAAAACTCAACTGAAACAAGCACCTCTCTGCTCGAGAAAACATTCTTTCCTCATAGGTTCTTTTAAGAAACAAATCCTTTCCCAAATCACAGGCTTCCAAATCATCACACTAATTCATTCTCTTAACCGACAATCCCACAACGACCCCTAAACCGAAAGAACAACCAAACTCATTTAGAGGGACTATACTAACCCATAGAAGGTTTCTCTAGCCTCCACCTATACGAATGGAATTATTATGACAAGTGGTTTCCCACACCTCAATAAAGATTGTTCACCCGCGGCCACAACACCTCATTCTGCTACGGATAATCAATTGGAACTTCTCAGTGCACAAACTCATTTATTACATCAAAAGGGTTCTATCAAGGATCTTCACCCTATTGGAATCCACTTTTTTTTTCTACTGTTACACATAGTCATCGAGCAACTAAGGGTCTAGTATAGATCACCAAACCAAAATTCCATCCCCAAGGCTCCTACAATTATGATTCGTTATAACAGATATCTAAAATCAAATCATCAATCAAAATTCACACAATCCAACATACTCAATCATTAGCACCGACCTGTAAACATATTATCGGCCCAATCAACTCTAGAAATATTCTAACTTCCAGAGTATTACTCACTGAAACTATGTCATACTTGACAATGACTCCACAATTCCTGTTGTTTCTTTAACTGCCGTATTGATTAGATTACTCTGCTAATTCCCTCTCATTAAACCACACCATCATAAACCACCTACACAACCTCACAAAGTTCATTATCCATTTGTGATACTCTAATAAATCGATCAATATTCCTATACTTTCGATAATCCCAACATTCCAGCATGAACGAGGGTTCCTGGATTATAATTCGCTATGAGTTCCACTAGTTGCAACACTATCAATTGTATTCCAACGACAAACATTCCATGGATTCTCTCTAAAAGTTATAGGTGAAAACCAATCCACCCCTACCGTTCTTTACCTAAATTGGTTCATAAAACTTCACCACTACCATATACTTGTCCACCACTAAACAGTCTCATATGGCACTTTATATGACTTGGCAAGACGAGTTAGTTAAACCCTTGCTCTAAAGGAAAGAGACAAACATACACAAATTTCAACACACAAGAAAACGTTGCTCCTTGGAGGGAGCACGAGACCAAGAGAAACAGTCAAATAGTAATGATCTCAAAAACAAAATACGTGTCCACAGTTGAGTGCAAAAGTTCCACTAGATTCTCGAAGCTCCAAAAATCATAATAAAACATTGCTATGAAAATCCAAGAAACTCTTAAGCTGTAATGATAGAAAAGTTGCAGATTACAATTCTTAACTCCAACCCCAATTACGTAAGGTACTTGTTTCCTGTTAGCAAATAAAGCAATTTTCTTTGGTTCCATCACTATTTGCCAACCCAAACAAGAGGTGCATTTAAAATTAAATCACATTAATCACTTAAGAACCAAGTAGAACCTCCTAATATGTCATATTGCTCAAATTAATTTCATCTACTACATAGATCATGAACTCCCAAAAGACCATGAATTTCAAACTGCAAACATTTCATTTAGTCGATAATACGAAAGGCCATTAACTTACTTTCTCTCTAGAATAATCATTACCGCTCCAACGAGTCAGAATATCTTGCAGACCATCTTACTAAAATCAATAATAATACCCTTTTTACAAGAATCAATATCATCATCTCCTTCATTACAAATCCCCAAGGGCTCACCAACAGTTCCATATTACTTGTATCATCTCATGCTCAATTGAGTGTGTACCAAATTCTTACACCCTCACTACAACAACCTCTTTAATGTAGAAGGAACATACTACACACTTTAAAAGGTTACACCAAATCTCTATCATCAAAGGCATAATATTATCAAATAATATCTCCATCACGCAAACATAGATCACCTATTAAATCCTATCATAAACTCTTTCGAAAGAAACACAATAGATTATTCCATAATACTTCTATTATCTCAATAAGATTCCAGCGGTCAACTTGTTCTAGAGATTATCTGATACACAAACCACACTATCAAAGCAAACTTTACAAGGATATGCAGCCACAATTCCTCCTCATAAAACGCATGTGAGTAAATCACTTTTAAAAGGTCAACCCTTCACCTATTAGGAATGCTCACACCAATTTAGTACACACTAGTTCCAATCTGGAGGTTATCATAGACCATTGGAGATTACCCAACCATGGATGAATTCATGGTCCTTTCTCTATTTGTATTCCCACGAACATACATAAGATCATCAAACAGCCAATCAAAGAAAATTCCATATCATTATCTACTGAGACAACAGTCGAACAAATCCTTATATTTCTCATTCTACACAATTAGTTTATCCCATCGAAACCAAATAATCCAATAAGTTTAGCAAACTACGCAATTCTAATGATCAACCATCTCACCAACGTTCCACTCTTTTAATAACTCTATTGATCCCAACCAAGTATAGTCGTACTCATAATCACAGCTCATCAGGAACTACTAGAGGACAACATCGACTTACTCGATTTCACTTCTAAGGATACCCGTTAGGATGTATTATGGACCACACTGCAGACCCAACTTGATATCCCATATCATATCCATTAATTTCTTTGATTATAACCTCTCGCTTAACCATGAGAAAACATCGCTAAAGGATTTAAAATTTTCTTTCATAAAATAGAACCATTCAACTTCAACGCTCAGAATACCCAAAAGAGTTACATTGAGTCAAAACTTCCACATACTTAAATACTTGCAAAAGCAAACTTTCATTATCCAAATCATCAAATGAAATAAATGGGTCACGTTTACCATTAAGAAAGACAAAACTCCAATACAAAGGTCAACCTTGACAATTAACCAAGTTTACCATTCGTAAGGGTAATCCAACATTTGGTGAAACAATAGTGGCTTTAAGAGACAAATTAAACCAATAGAAACACATCAACCTTTCTCAAATCGAACATCAACCGCAATAAACTAATTACCCAATGGAAATTCATCAGCCACAATTGGACTAGAGTTGATCAAATTTCAAATTCAACGAAGAGAGCAACTTTTCTGCAGATAATCACTTTCAACGCTTGTACTAAGATATCCGAGGTAACCACTTCACTATTCTCCTACTACGAACGGTGGTGTAACCTGGTAAAGCCCGGGGTCACAACCACGACCTCAACCATTCAACATCAGCCATCCTTACACATAACTCGGGATAATCAATTAATTAGCAATCATGCTAAATTCATACCAGTAATCATCAATACTGTTGGACCGAAAAGGCGACTAGAGGGGGGGTGAATAGGAGCACGCTCACTTTTTCACAAACTATGAATTCAACACAATTTCACTCCAATAGCTATGATGAAGCTATGAAGATCAATATACCAGTACAGCGGAAGACTAGTATTGAATCCAATTAAAACCCCTAAGCAATACGATAAAAATCAGCAAGAATCAAAACTAACAGAGGTCGGATGACCGACCATTGTTATATCAAGATCGGACAGGCACCAAATCGGTCGACCATTTGGTGTGGGGGCGATCGACCGGCGAGCTCGTAACGAGAAAAACGACCGATGACAAAGTTGCAATTAAGTCTAACTTTTGATTCGCAACTCCAAACTTCACGAAACTTTGCACACACCTTCTCTATGATATTAAGGAATTATTCCAATCAACAAATATGATAATTCTTGGACGAACAAAGATCTTTTACGATCTGATTGAAGAAGGGTGCAAAACCGGGCAAAGATGAAAACTAGATCCAATCGCTTGCTCGTGGGTGATTGATGATCAAATTGATCCTAGATGGGTTCCCACACATCACAGCAAGCTAATCCACGTGAAGAAATCAATCACAAACTCGCGGATCAAGGAAAGACCTAAAATCACCAAATTGAAAGCAAGAACGAAAAGAGACTTCTCTCAAGCAAACCTTGCATAGATTATGTAATACCCTGAAAATAATATTAATTTTAATATTCGCGTCTTAATGTTCGGAGAGTAATTAATTTAATGGTATTAGTAAATAATTAATTAAAATCGTCTTAAGGGCTTTTTCGTAATTAAATATATAAAAAAAATTCATGAAAATAGATTTTCGGATTTTTTTTATGTGCTATAAATAGATCTTGTTTTTTTTAGAAAAAAACCCTAGCCTTATTTTTCCAGCCGACGAGCCGCCATCCAATTCTTTTTTTCCTCAGACCTTGGCGCATGCGCGAGGTCGTCCCCTTACCGCCACTGCGGCTGGCGTGCGTCTTTGTCCCACCATTTGCATTCTGCGCTGAATACCTGGCCGCCGAAGCGAGCGCGGATCGCCGCAGCGTGGCCGTCTTCTTGCCGCTAGTTGATTCCCCTATTTTGCTTCTTTGTGTTTTTCTTTTCCTACCGCCCTCCTGTGCGTTGCCGTGCGTTTGTGAATTGCTTGCCAATCTTTCTGCCGACTGGTTCGGTGCAACACGTGCATCCTAATTTGGTTGCTAGCTTTGCATGCTACCGTGAGGCCAAGGAATCAAACCAAAGCATAGTAGAAAAAAAAATTAAGAGAGAGAAGAGAAGAGGAATTAGGAGGAAGTCGGGATCTCTTTTTTTTCCGTCAACTGGTAACGATCTGATATTTGTTTCTCTCTATTTTTTTTTATTTATTTATGTTAATTAGAGATTTTAATCTAGATTATTTAGTGAGGTTTTATAATTTTCTAAGTCAAGGGGCCGATTAACGAGTCCGTTAACCTGCTGCTTTGTGGTACGATTTATTCGGGAATCTTAATGGCGAATGTTGAAAATATCGTCTACTAGTTAAATGTAGATAATTTTGATATCTTTCTATAGCATATTTAATCGTGTCAATCGGACAAGTAGAATTTGAGTTATGATTTTCGGAAGGCTGCTGTCTTTACGGTTGCCGTCTTTCGGCGCTGTTTTGGTAGATTGGTTATTAAAAATAGTAAACAGATTAATTAGTGTTTTTGATCTACATAAAAGCTGTAGATAATTGTCCAATGGTTCTGTAGGATCTGAGAACACGCATTTTGGTTGAGTAAAACAAAAGTTATGAAATTTGGAAGACTGCTGTTCCGAAGCGGACAGACCGGCTTTCGGAGCTAAATACGGAGGGGTAGATGATTTAATTAGAAGTCTTCGTAATCTAAGAAAATGTAGATAATTTTATAAAGAATCCAGAATGGGGTGGTTTGTGGTGATCGGACTTTCGAGTCAAAAGTTACGCTCTTTTTAGTAACCGGACAGCAATGGGTAGCTTTTCGGTACCGGCGTAACGTGGTATATTTGGGGACGTGTAGGAGCGATGTAAATTGATTGTGATTCTTATGATGTTGTAGCTTGTATTGAGATGTGTGTATTTAATGTAGGAGAAGCGTCGTACTTGTTGCCGTCTTCTAATCAAATCGTGCGTCGCAACTAGTACAGGCAAGTGCATGGTAGACAGCGATCAATGATCGATCACTGTTTTCTTTATCTTCTATTACCATTATTGTTGTGCTTTTATTTGGTTTAATTGCAAACAATGAATTGGTATGTTTATATCTTTGTTGATGAGCATGATGGAAGTTGGATATGATGTTTATGATGGAGTTTGCATGTTTGCATTCATAAGCATCTTTGCATAAGAGAAGGTGATCATGATTGATCACAACTCCACGGGAGTGGAGGAGGTCCCCGATCCTTATGGAGGAACGGGCTTGAGAGTGAATGTTGTCGCGAGCATTCACTCACGCTATCCCGTATCTGTGAAAAGAAGTGCATGTGGACATATAGATTAGAGGTGCATTGATATTTGAGATTAATGAATGAGAATGATAATAGAAGTGCATGTGATGATAATGAAGTTATTGAATGCTGTTGATATATTATTGTTCGTTGTATACGATGTGTTTGCTGAGTCGTGGACTCACCCTTGCTCTATTGTTGTCTTTAGGTGATCTTCGAGGATGCCGTAATTGAGAGCGAGTAGAGCACATGGACATCACATGACCATTCGCCATGATAATCATTCATTCAATATTGGTTTACACATGGACATGTTAGTTATTGAATAAAGTTTAGGACATCATTTGGACTAGACTATTTGCTTTATTAATTTGGATTCATTGGTTGATGCTGCTTTAGATTATTTACCTGGTTTTATTCTACTTGATCATTCATTATCGTTTGATCCATTGATATGATTATTGATGATTTCTTGATGTAATTTTATAGTGTGTCATTAATTATTAGTTTAAAGTGTAATGTGGTGGCATTCTAGGCTCAGTGTTGGGCTGGGGTGTTACAGTTGGTATCAGAGCGGGCCTTAGGTCCGTGGTGAATAGATTAACAACTTAGGCAAACTAAAATTGTTAAAATTTGTTTTAGATTAGTAAATCAACTAAAATTTGCTAATGGTTAACTAACCTAAAATTTGACACACTAGTGCATGATGAGGTTAGAGAGAGATGCAGTATAGTTTTACGCTTCCGTTATGTGGTTTATTGATGTATGAGTTTATTTTGAGCTTTGAACTCATTATATAATGTTGATTGTGATTGATAGCTATGTCGAGAGATAGATGATGTGGTCGTGGTGGCCACGGTCGTGGGGGGTCGGGGCATGGGCGTGGTTCTCGTGGGGCCCCCCCGAGGCGCTTGAGATCGTGGTTGTGGCCCTGGGTTTTACCAGGTTACACCACCATTCGTGGTATGGGAATAGAGAGGTAGCTACTTTGATTACAGTAGTTATAGGTATTGTGTGTGAGTTTCTTTATAAAAGTTGTTCTCTTACTTGAGCTTGAATTTTGGGCAATTCTGGTTATAGTTGCGGTTGATGAATTTGCCTTGAGATAGTGGTTACAATACCGCGGGTGATATTTCAATGGTCTCCTTTGGTTCCATAAAGCCATTACTTGTTTTCATGACTGTTGGTCTATTGTTGCTTTGTATGAACATCGATTAACAGCAAGATTGATCTTTTCGTGGGAGTTCCGCCCTTCCTATTGGAAAATATGACTTATACATTCACTGGGTATTTCGGATCTCGAAAGTTTTCATTGCAAGTTCTTTAACATGTGAAAACTTTGGCTTTATGTATTTCTTTTGGATTATTTCGAGTGCTGAAGTTTAATGCCTATTTTTTTCTGAAAAGAGTTAAAACCCTTTTGTGTTGACTTGTTATGTTTAAGCTAGAGGTGGTAAACATAGAAGTTCATTGATAAGGTATGAGTATCAGGTCGGATCTGTAGCGTGATGCATGATTGGTCTTAACCCAAATTATTGTCATAGAGTAATTACGAGTTGAGTAGTGACTAAGAGTATGTCCATACCTAATTGGAGTCATAAGAGTTATTAAGAAGTAGGGAACGTTGATGAACTGGCTTGGACATTAAAATTGATTAGTTTGTTGAATTTATTGGATGTGGTACCAATGGATTAATCTAATTGTGTGTAAAGGGAAACTTGAGGAGGTGCTAGGGTATTGCCTTAATAGATATTATTTGGGGTGTTATCTTTACTGTAGACACTTGGTAATCATATTTGGTTGATAGCTTTACATATACCTTAGTATGATTAATTATTGGAATTGTGTACAAAAGGTTGAAGGGATTGAATACCAGTGGATCTAGAATTTACAGGAGGAGTTCTGGATAGTTCTTCTTTATAGAATGACACGATGAATTTGATTATAGTGTTGTTGAGACTTTTGATCGAGAGAAGATTTTGACTTTGGAAGTTTTAGGGTGATTTTGTTGAAAACTAAATGTGAGGAGGAACAACTGAATATGTGTTGGTAAATATTCAAGTGATTCGCAAATGAAAATAGGTAGCAGCTAGACATCATAAGAAAGCTAGTTGATAACAACAATGGTTGGAGTGCAATTGCTGAGTGTTAAAGTTTGGTGTCGAGCATCACTAAGAGTTGAACTGGTGTGATTTAATAGGTGGCTTATACCTAGACAATTGTGGAATAGTCAGACAATAGCATACCCGTGATGAAAGGGTTTTGATAAAACCTTTTAATTTGTGTAGTGGATTCCTTCTAATATAAAGTAGTTGTGGTAGTGAGGTTGTATGGTTTTGGAATAATCTCATTTTTAAGATGTGATGGTAAAGTAGTACGGAACAATTTGGTGAACTTTTCGGGGCTTATTAATGGAAGAGTTGACGATAATGAATCATGTTAAGAGTGTATTATTCTTAATGTTAGTAAGATGGCCTGTAAGGAATTGTGGCTTCGTGTGGTGATGATTCTTTTAAAAAGAATGTATTTTGATCGTCGTTCGTAATATCGTTTAAATGGAAGGTTTGGAGTTTTGAATTCATGAACTTTTGGAGTTCATGATTTATTTGGTAGATGAAATTGGTTTGAGCAAGTGACGAGTCGGAAAGCTTTATTGGTTCTTAAGTGATTAATGTGATTTGGTCTTTAAAAAAAAAAAATCTTTTTATTTGTCTCTTCTTTTGAGAAAGGAATAGTCGAATTGTTTTACAAAACCTTAAAGAGTGTATATTGGGAACTGGTTAATAGCGGTCAAGTATATGATGTTGTGAGACCCTGGGTTGCAAGTTAATTGAGGAACATTAGAGGATGAATTCATTTCATGATATAAATCTCATAGAGAATTGGATCTAAAAGGAATTATGGTCGTTGGGACAAAACTGATCATATTGTTACAATTAGTAGAACCTATAGTGAATAGTGATCCAAGAATATTTGTTCATGATGGTGGAGTATTGGATTTATCGAATAGTTGGGATATTGTGATGGTATACTTTGCAAGGTTATAAAGGTGAAATTGAATGGTGTGGTTTATTGAGGGTCCAAGATTTGTGAAGTAAATCGTTTTGGGCAGTCAATTGATTAGTGATGATGGTTGATATTAATGATTGAGGATATTGTTTGGATTGTGGGAATTCTAGACAGCGAATATGCGGATTTCTATCAAGTATACCAGAAGTCACTTTAGGAGTCCTGGCTGTTGAAATTGAGCATGTGTTTTATGCTAGAACCTTGGTTGCCCAATGATCATGTGTAGAAGTAGTAGAACAAAAGTGGATTCCAAATAGTATGAGGATCATTGATAGAATCCTTTGGTTTTAAATCAGTGTGTGTGGGCAGAGAATTTCAAGTTGATCATCCTTAAAAGATTGAGGTGATGTGATTGTGGGTGTAGATTTTATTTGAGGTGTTGGGAATCATTTGTCAAAATAGTTTCTTTGGTAGAGGAGGGGACTATAGTATCTTTTTATGGGTTAGTAGAGTCTCTCTAAATGGGAGTGGTTGTTGCTCTCAGGTTGAGCATCGCTTTGAGATTACCAGTTAAGAGGAATGAGTTAGTGTGATGATTTGAAATCCTATGAATTGAGAGAGTTTTATCCTAAAAGAAAAGTTGAAAAAAAAAAATTTTGATTCCTCGGGTAGTGAAATGCCCTCTTGATTCTTGTTTGAGCCGTGTGTTTATGATGAGGTCATTTACAATTTGAGTTGGCTTTACGTTGGCATGTGATTCTTTCTAATTTAGGGAAAGAAAAAGTGATTGATTTTGGCATTGAATGTTTTCTCTTTTGGCTTACGTGGTGTTTATTTGCAAACGACCTATTTGGAAAATGGAAAGGTTTTGTGTGATGAATCTTTGATTTTGGATTTGACCATTCGATGGGGAATTGGTAGCGCGTGATCGCGATGAGAATCCTTTGTTTTCGATTGGGTTCTATTTATAAAAGAGTTTGTTTGAAACTAGTTTGGTTGTGCGTTCTGGTTAAAGGAGGTACTCCTTGCAAATGTGAAGTGGATGATTGGGAGACAGGACAGGAGTTCAGTGTGTTATGTACAGGTTGTGTGGTTTGGTACCAAAACGGAGTTTGGCCCAAGTTACATTAGTTTGTTTCTGGAAGTTGTAGAGATTTTTGGAAGAAAGTGTATCGTTAGGACCGTCTCGTGTCCATGCGCAGGGCACACAACATTTTGTATAACCCGATGTCAAGGTAGTATTTGAGGGATCAGGATGACAAGGTTTTCTTAGAGCCGTTGACCACCAAGTAAGACCGTACCTTCGACTTCCGTCAGTTGAGTGTACCGAAAATTAACGAGATGAGTGCTGAGGCACAAGACGTTGGTATACGTCAAGGTGCTGTGGACGCATCAGTCCGAGAGAGAAGCGACTTGGGAGTTGGAGTCTCGCATGCGCGAGCAATACCCAGAGTTGTTCACGTCGGGTATGTGTTATTTTGTTGTTTAATTCGAGCCGTGCAGTTTTTATTTGAGGAGAACGGCGATGTAGAATTCGGGGTCGAATTCTGTTAAGGGGGGTAGAATGTAATACCCTGAAAATAATATTAATTTTAATATTCGCGTCTTAATGTTCGGAGAGTAATTAATTTAATGGTATTAGTAAATAATTAATTAAAATCGTCTTAAGGGCTTTTTCGTAATTAAATATATAAAAAAAATTCATGAAAATAGATTTTCGGATTTTTTTTATGTGCTATAAATAGATCTTGTTTTTTTTAGAAAAAAACCCTAGCCTTATTTTTCCAGCCGCCGAGCCGCCATCCAATTCTTTTTCCCTGCACTGGCCGCATGCGCGAGGTCGTCCTCGCCACCTTACTGCCGCTGCAGCGTGCGTCTTGTCCCGGCCATTGCATTCTTCGCTGAATAATACTCCGCTGCCGAGCCGTGGATCGCTTGGCGTGACGCGTCTTCTTATTGCTAGTTGATTCCCCTATTTTGCCTTCTTTGTGTTTTCTTTTCCTACCACCCTCCTGTGCGTTGCCGTGCATTTGTGAATTGCTTGCCAATCTTTCTGCCGACTGGTTCGGTGCAACACGTGCATCCTAATTTGGTTGCTAGCTTTGCATGCTACCGTGAGGCCAAGGAATCAAACCAAAGCATAGTAGAAAAAAAAATTAAGAGAGAGAAGAGAAGAGGAATTAGGAGGAAGTCGGGATCTCTTTTTTTTCGTCAACTGGTAACGATCTGATATTTGTTTCTCTCTATTTTTTTTTATTTATTTATGTTAATTAGAGATTTTAATCTAGATTATTTAGTGAGGTTTTATAATTTTCTAAGTCAAGGGGCCGATTAACGAGTCCGTTAACCTGCTGCTTTGTGGTACGATTTATTCGGGAATCTTAATGGCGAATGTTGAAAATATCGTCTACTAGTTAAATGTAGATAATTTTGATATCTTTCTATAGCATATTTAATCGTGTCAATCGGACAAGTAGAATTTGAGTTATGATTTTCGGAAGGCTGCTGTCTTTACGGTTGCCGTCTTTCGGCGCTGTTTTGGTAGATTGGTTATTAAAAATAGTAAACAGATTAATTAGTGTTTTTGATCTACATAAAAGCTGTAGATAATTGTCCAATGGTTCTGTAGGATCTGAGAACACGCATTTTGGTTGAGTAAAACAAAAGTTATGAAATTTGGAAGACTGCTGTTCCGAAGCGGACAGACCGACTTTCGGAGCTAAATACGGAGGGGTAGATGATTTAATTAGAAGTCTTCGTAATCTAAGAAAATGTAGATAATTTTATAAAGAATCCAGAATGGGGTGGTTTGTGGTGATCGGACTTTCGAGTCAAAAGTTACGCTCTTTTTAGTAACCGGACAGCAATGGGTAGCTTTTCGGTACCGGCGTAACGTGGTATATTTGGGGACGTGTAGGAGCGATGTAAATTGATTGTGATTCTTATGATGTTGTAGCTTGTATTGAGATGTGTGTATTTAATGTAGGAGAAGCGTCGTACTTGTTGCCGTCTTCTAATCAAATCGTCTTGCCGCAACTAGTACAGCAAGTGCATGGTGAGCGGCGATCAATGATCGATCAACGCTTTTCTTTATCTTCTATTACCATTATTGTTGTGCTTTTATTTGGTTTAATTGCAAACAATGAATTGGTATGTTTATATCTTTGTTGATGAGCATGATGGAAGTTGGATATGATGTTTATGATGGAGTTTGCATGTTTGCATTCATAAGCATCTTTGCATAAGAGAAGGTGATCATGATTGATCACAACTCCACGGGAGTGGAGGAGGTCCCCGATCCTTATGGAGGAACGGGCTTGAGAGTGAATGTTGTCGCGAGCATTCACTCACGCTATACCGGTATACGCGAAAAGAAGTGCATGTGGACATATAGATTAGAGGTGCATTGATATTTGAGATTAATGAATGAGAATGATAATAGAAGTGCATGTGATGATAATGAAGTTATTGAATGCTGTTGATATATTATTGTTCGTTGTATACGATGTGTTTGCTGAGTCGTGGACTCACCCTTGCTCTATTGTTGTCTTTAGGTGATCTTCGAGGATGCCGTAATTGAGAGCGAGTAGAGCACATGGACATCACATGACCATTCGCCATGATAATCATTCATTCAATATTGGTTTACACATGGACATGTTAGTTATTGAATAAAGTTTAGGACATCATTTGGACTAGACTATTTGCTTTATTAATTTGGATTCATTGGTTGATGCTGCTTTAGATTATTTACCTGGTTTTATTCTACTTGATCATTCATTATCGTTTGATCCATTGATATGATTATTGATGATTTCTTGATGTAATTTTATAGTGTGTCATTAATTATTAGTTTAAAGTGTAATGTGGTGGCATTCTAGGCTCAGTGTTGGGCTGGGGTGTTACAGATTAAGAACGTGATCGTTGCTGGATTACACCCACACCATCATGGATCAGTGGTCAATCCTAGATCACGAAATTCACCTCAAACCATAAAGAGCCCTAGCCTCCACCTCAACTCCCCCTAAGCCAATTAGGGTTTTGAAACAAAAAGAGGCGAGAGAGAAAAGAGCTGCTGGGTGCAGCCACCACCTCCCCCTATTTATAGTGGAGGCCTAGAACTCCTAGGGTTTGACTCCATTGGGCTGCCGTTAAGGCCCACTAACAAACAGGTCACACACGCACGCTTCGCAAAGCGCCGTCTTTAACCTTTGACCTAAACAGCTTCACCTAGCGCCATCTTGCGCCTTAGATTTGCTAATAGGTCACCCTTGTCCATCTTGCGTCACGCTTGAGTCATTGACCTCACCCGGCATCGTCGATCGTTCTGGACCTCAACTCTCCAAGTCTAGTCCCGATCCTCCTCGCCGTTGACCGTCGTTGACCACCAAGCTACCTGCACAACCATAGACAAGCAAACACAAATTCGGGAACAAGTTCTTCACAACTTGACCCATGTTAGTCAAAACATGCATCATGCAAACCATATGCCACGATACCAATGACTTTGACCTAACCAACGAACAACGCCGCCACGACGGGCGACGTTCAAGTGACAAACGGTCAGACCGCCCCTCAGGGCCGGTCTGACCGCCGGCCTTGCCGGTCGGACCGCCAGCCATAGGTCGGTCCGACCGCCCGAAAGGACTTAGCCGATTTTCAACCCCTGAAAATCCGAAACCTACTGGAAACTTTAAACCAATAGAACTTCTTACTGGAGACTCCAAAAATCATGAGACCAAGTGCATTGGGATCCCCTCACTTGCCTACAACACCTATTTTTAGCCCAGCTCGTTTTGACCACTTTTAGGTCAATGCCGGTCCGACCGCCCCACATGGCCGGTCCGACCGATTTGGGACCGGTCGGACCGCCGTGCTAGGACCGGTCGGACCGCCCCTGTCCAGAATGCGTGTAGCTTTGTCGAAAACTCGTGAAACGACAAACCGTAAACACCATTGCCAATTGTCACATCATCCTAAGATCTGGAACATATCCCCATGAAATCCACAATCTCCCCCTTGATGAACACATTGGCAATTATCCAGAAAATGTAAGTAAGAGGTTTGAAAACGAGTTTACTCGCAGTTTTCGCACAAAGGCACAACTTGGTCCATAAGCAAGAAAAAGCAATGTAAATGACCAAGCTGGCATCAGAATAGTATAGACATGTGAGACAAGGCATAAGTAAGCATAAAAACTTTGATTTCCAGAAAAGGGTCAAAATTCTCACATGAGGTCCATATGAAAGAACAATTGTTCAATTGACCTATGATCATTGTGAGGATAAAAGAATGCAATTCAAGTTCAGAATATACAATAAGACAATAAGAATGCAACTCAAGAACTCCCCCTCACTATGATCCTCAATTTTCAAAAACTTTCAAATTTTCAGTTTCTCCCCCTTTGTAAAACAATGATATATATTTATATCTCCAATTTTCTTCCCTTTGTATAATCTTCTCCCCCAACAATGAAATATCTTCTCATTAACACATCTTCTCCCCCTTTGACAATGGATTCATCAAGGAATCACGCCTTCCTCTCATCCAAAGATAACAAATAGAGAATAAAGGAAGAAGCATAAACAAAAGAAGCATAAAAAGGAGTATGCATGAAGTGCAATGGAGTGGCTTCATTTTTTGTATTTTTCAATTTTTGATTACAAGAAGCTTTGGAGATTACCCAAAAGAACAAGCTAGTATCTCTAATATTGCACAAACAGCATATCAAGCCTGAAAGCGCTAGCAAGATCATGGTAAGACATATATATCAAAGCTAAGCACAAAGGCTCAAAAGTAAAGCAGTAGATTTGATCAATTTAAGCAACGCTTCAAATTCAACCAAGTTCACAACCAGGATCCTAAAGTGAAATTGGCCATGTCAAAATGTCAAAGTGAGATAAAAAATCTAACAAAGACCACATTAAGAGTCAATCAGGTTCTGTATTGAATCATTTCGCTCAATCTTTTTGTAACAGCCCATTTGTCAACATTTTTCTCATATGCATTGAATATTGAAGTTGACTAATGATCTAACTTAGTGACAAGATCCTGGACTAGGAGCCATCCACAAATTCATCCTAAGCTTCGACCAAAAGTTGATTAACGATATATCTTAGTAAAGAAGATACTGGACTAGGAGCCATCCACAAACTCTTTCTAAGCTTCTACCAAAAGTTGATTAAAGGTATATCTTAGTAAAGAAGATCCTGGACTAGGAGCCATCCACAACCTCTTTCTAAGCTTCTACCAGGGCGACAAATCTTGAGGTTCATATCATTTTTGACAAGCAGTCCCCATGAGATCGTCTGGTTCATCAAACTATCTCCAAGTTCATGTCATTTGACAAGCAGTCTTGTAAGAATAGTTTGGCACAATTTAAGCATAAGACAATCTTGATTTTCATTTTTCACATGAGCAGTTTTAGAGTCTCAAGAACACACAAGCTCAAGTAATGGTCAATTTTAGATCAAAGAGCTAACAAAGAAATTCTGACAGGGCCAATGTCGCAAGAGGAGCACTAATTGCGCAACTCACTAAAACATCCACAAATTGCAATTTCTTAGTTCGAGTTGTTTTAAAAGTTCTAGCTCATATAGCAAAGACTTAGCTACACATGTAAAAGCATGATAATTCTAGCAAGTCAAAGAACTAGACATGACATTGAGCAAGAATTGAAATACAAAAGCTCCAAAGGGTAATAGGCAAAGGTCCATCAATTTTAAAAGATAAGCAGAAAATCTTATATTACAATGCATCTTTTTGGATTTTTCATACCACTTGTGTAACCACTTGTTGGATTTTTCATATGAATGCAATATGACACAATGAGATGCAATTAAAAAGCCTAAAAAACCTAAAAAGTTCAAAAAGATCACTAAGTTCAGAAAAAGAACAATAAAAGACCAAAAGAACAAGGAAAAATCAGAAAAGATCAAACTCCCCCTCAAACCAACCCATAGGGATAAATTACCCTTAACTCACTTCTCAAGGTGGCAAACCTAGTTGGGTCTAAAGGCTTGGTGAGGATAAAGTCAAACGACAAGAGAAGTGCCTAGTGAATGACAAGCGCCTGAAGAACTCTTCCTATTTAGCCGACAGCCCCCACAAACAGGATAAGAAAAACCCCCGAATGGACAAAGATAAAGAACATGAATATCAAATGCCATACAAAGAGAGTAGAATATAAATACCTGAATATGAGCTTAAAGGCCTGGCGATGGGAAGTTCTCGGAGATGCTTGAAACCCGTCGACCGCGTGAAGGAGGTGAACCATCTTGAGTCTCCGGCAATATGACGTGAGCAATGGGTCGACAAAGCACGTGCCCTTCCTCTTTCCGCGGCAATCCTGAAAAATCAAGGCACAGAAGAACGATGTGTCTCGATACTGGGGTTAGTTAAACAAGACTTGGGAACCCAGTACTGAGACACACGTCTGCGAGTAGTATACAAAGCAGAAGTGTTATCCTTGGTTCTATTTGCATTCCCATCATGAGTAATGGTCACAAGAACATGAGAATTATCCTGTCTAGGAGCATGATGATAAGCATGTGAAACCAATCCTAACCCAAGTTTATTCTTTTCAAAATGACCATGTCTCATAAAAGCTTTAGGTTGAGTGGATGAAATACCAGCAAAATTTTTCTTATCATTTTTCAACCTACGCCAACAAAACTCAATCAAATGCCCACTTTTCTTGCAATAAGTGCAATGGTACTTGGTACCACTAGAAGAAGCACCCTTTGAATTAACACACGGTTGGGCAAAACCTGCAGATTTAAAATATATTTTTGCAGGTTGGGTTTTGAATTCAATTAAACATTTTTCCAAGACTTGAATGACTTTTGGCTTTGAATTGTCTTGAAAAGAATTGAATCCTAAGCCTTCCTTCTTATAAGGAGTTTTAGACTTGTCAAGAATCATGTTTAACTGTTTCTTACCTTTAGAAAATTTCTCTAATGTATCATGAAGGTAAGCATTTTCTTTTCTCAAATTAACACAAGCATCACAAGTTTTATCCATAGATTTCTCCTTATATAAAGCAATTTCAAGCTTAAGAACGGAACAAGAAGCACAAATAGTAGTTTCAATATTGTCTTTAAGCTTAGCATATTTGACTCTAGCAGCTTCTAAGATATCTTTGATTTCACGTTCTTTTTCTAAGCATGAAGTGCAAGGACTAGAATCAATCACATCAGAAACAATCAACTTGCTAGACTCTAAGCATTTTTCACAAGGAGCAGATTTAATTTCAATTAGCTCGGTTCTAGCATTTTCAAGTTGTTGTAAAGCAGTATTGTGAGCAGATTGCAGTTTAGCTATGATGAAGCTATGAAGATCAATATACCAGTACAGCGGAAGACTAGTATTGAATCCAATTAAAACCCCTAAGCAATACGACAAAAATCAGCAAGAATCAAAACTAACAAAGGCTGGCCGGATGACCATTGTTATCTTGGCGCCCGATCAAGACTCAAATCGATCGGCCGGCGGTGGTGTGGGCGGATCGGCGCAGCTCGAACGATAAAAGCAAACACGATGACAAAGTTGCAATTAGGTCTAACTTTTGATTCTCAACTCCAAACTTCACGAAACTTTGGACACACCTTCTCTATGATATTAAGGACCTATTCCAATCAACAAATATGATAATTCTTGGACGAACAAAGATCTTTTACGATCTGATTGAAGAAGGGTGCAAAACCGGGCAAAGATGAAAACTAGATCCAATCGCTTGCTCGTGGGTGATTGATGATCAAATTGATCCTAGATGGGTTCCCACACATCACAGCAAGCTAATCCACGTGAAGAAATCAATCATAAACTCGCGGATCAAGGAAAGCCCTAAAATCACCAAATTGAAAGCAAGAACGAAAAGAGACTTATCTCAAGCAAACCTTGCATAGATTAAGAACGTGATCGTTACTGGATTACACCCACACCATCATGGATCAGTGGTCAATCCTAGATCACGAAATTCACCTCAAACCATAAAGAGCCCTAGCCTCCACCTCAACTCCCCCTAAGCCAATTAGGGTTTTGAAACAAAAAGAGGCGAGAGAGAAAAGAGCTGCTGGGTGCAGTCACCACCTCCCCCTATTTATAGTGGAGGCCTAGAACTCCTAGGGTTTGACTCCATTGGGCTCCCGTTAAGGCTCACTAACAAACGGGTCACACACGCACGCTTCGCAAAGCGCCGTCTTTAACCTTTGACCTAAACAACTTCACCTAGCGCCATCTTGCGCCTTAGATTTGCTAATAGGTCACCCTTGTCCATCTTGCGTCACGCTTGAGTCATTGACCTCACCCGGCATCGTCGATCGTTCTGGACCTCAACTCTCCAAGTCTAGTCCCGATCCTCCTCGCCGTTGACCGTCGTTGACCACCAAGCTACCTGCACAACCATAGACAAGCAAACACGAATTCGGGAACAAGTTCTTCACAACTTGACCCATGTTAGTCAAAACATGCATCATGCAAACCATATGCCACGATACCAATGACTTTGACCTAACCAACGAACAACGCCGCCACGACGGGCGACGTTCAAGTGACAAACGGTCGATCAGCCCCTCGGGGCGGTCGCCTTGACCTGCTTGGTCGGACCGCCAGCCATAGGTCGGTCCGACCGCCCGAAAGGACTTAGCCGATTTTCAACCCCTGAAAATCCGAAACCTACTGGAAACTTTAAACCAATAGAACTTCTTACTGGAGACTCTAAAAATCATGAGACCAAGTGCATTGGGATCCCCTCACTTGCCTACAACACCTATTTTTGGCCCAGCTCGTTTTGACCCCTTTTAGGTCACTACCGGTCCGACCGCCCCACATGGCCGGTCCGACCGATTTGGGACCGGTCGGACCGCCGTGCTAGGACCGGTCGGACCGCCCCTGTCCAGAATGCGTGTAGCTTTGTCGAAAACTCATGAAACGACAACCGTAAACACCATTGCCAATTGTCACATCATCCTAAGATCTGGAACATATCCCCATGAAATCCACAAATACAATATCACAGAAACGTAAATGCAATGCTTTGCCCATTCCCATCTACTGTGCACAGTGTGTCAAGTTTTAAGTTAATTAACCATTAACAGATTTTGGCAAATCAAGTTATTGAAGTTACTAACCTATTCACCACGGATCTAAGCCCGCTCTGATACCAACTGTAACACCCCAGCCCAACATGAGCTTGGAATGCTACTAAAATAACAAGTTAAACATAATTAACTAAAACTCTTTACCAAATTCCGGCAGAACCTCCTTTGTATAGTTAGTATACTGGAGGTTCCCACAAGCAAATATAACAAGAGGTAGTCTAGTAAAAAAAAGATCCAAACATAACCCACATAGGCTATTCATCTTTATCAAATAGACATCTGAAAGTAGATCATAAGTATCCAATTTTTAAACTCCTTTATTACAGTCTAATCCAATCAAGTAATGATCGTAAGCAGAATTTTAGGTAATTCATCCATCTACTGAATTAATTTTCCTTTTATTCTCATGGGTGCATATAGTGCGAGTGTGCAACTACCCTAGCCCTTCCTTTCTCCCACGCATGCCAATCTCATACAGGTACCTAAAACACAATAAACAACAAGGGGTGAGTCCAAAGACTCAGCAAGCATAATAATTGGTAACAACAGTATAAGAAAGAAACCCATCAATTATACATCACAAATCTATTCACCAAATAAACCACATACACATGACATGCAACCTGCTCATATGCTTTTTATGCTCTTTGTCTATATCTTTGTCTTTTTGTATTTTACCGGTAATGCAAAGTGCGCCTCCGTCGATGCACACCCATGCCTGTGCCATCTGGCACAGGGACCTTTTCCCATACTTTGCAAGTATGAGGACCCTTGCCCATGCTCTTCAAGCATGGGGACCTATTGCCCGTCACCAACATGACGGGGACCCAACTCTGGCTTGATCAACACATGACCAAGACTTCAATAAACTACATGATGCATATGTATGAATTCTCCATTTGACAACAATATACATCCATAACAACATTGCATATGAATATCCTACTCATACTACAAAACTCACAAACATAGTCCTTCCAACTTTCAATGCAACCATGATAAACACGAAACTCGTAACAATAGAGTCCATGCTCATTACCAGACATATGACCAAATCAATCATGAGCAATATAAATAACCATAGAATGTATCGGTCAAGTCATTCGATAATATCTAATATAACCATAATCACACTTGCCTTAACCGCGAGAGAACGTGGGACGTGCGTAAGGCGGCGCCCGCATGCCGTCCACCACTGAATAAATAGTTAACGCACACTAAGGCGTGATGGCGGGCCAAAGCAAAATATATATAACAACCTACTCGAACTCGCGAAAGGGTCTAACTCGATTCCAACCCCAAATCCTAAACGTCGATCTGTCCCCTCAGTGGACAGTCAACTTATAAAATTCATAACTTTCACTATCGGTATCTAAATTACGTGTTCTCATACTTTCTGGAAAGGTAATTAAATTACCTAAATAAACTTAGTTGGGGAGTCCTTCTGATTCTGCCATAAACTATCCCTACCAAGCCAATCTACAGAATATCAATTTTTTTACGTCGGGTTCTCTGGACAGAGCACCAAAACTGCCATAACTTTTGCTACGCAACTCGGAACAAGGTGATCTTGGGCTCTATGGAATCAAGACAAAACCAGCTACAATAGTCTAGTTGGGTAAGTCCCCTGATTCGGCCTCCTACTAGTCCTAATGTTCAGGTGAAGATCTCTGTCCTAACAATCTGACAAACAGAAAACAGCGATGTTAAAACTTCCATAACTTTTTATTGGCAACTCTAAAAAAATGTTATTTATCAACATAGAAAGCTTACGGAATTATCTACAATATTAATTTTGGTAGGCATTTTTTATTCGGCTTATAAAAAATTCAAATTTGCCAGACAAGACAATCTGCGAATTCAGGTCAACCCTCCTAGACAGTCTCGGTAAAACTACCATAACTCCTAAACCGTACGTCCAAATCAGATGATCTAGGTGCCAAAAGAAAGATAACGATGAGACCTACAACTTTCTAAGAGGTGACGAGGTCAGGAAATGAACGCAACATACCCAAATCTGACGGGCAACGGCGCACAGCAGGGAGAGGTGGGGAGAGGCGGCGGCCACTAGGGGGAAAAAGGGGGAGGGGTGGGGCATTAGGGTTTTGGGGGGTGGGTGTAACACCCCAGCCCAACACTGAGCCTAGAATGCCACCACACTACTCTCTAAACTAATAATTATCGACACACTATAAAATTACAGCATGGAAACAACAATAAACATACCCATGGATCACAAAAGAACATGCATAATTATGGATCAAACGATAATCAATAAGCAAGGGGAATATAATCAGGTAAATAGTCCAAAATAGCATCAACCAATGAATCCAAATTATTGAAACAAATAGTCTAATCCAAAACGTTGTACTAAACTTTATTCAACCCCTAACATGTCCAAGAGTAATCCAATTTTGAATGAAAAGATTCTTATGGCAAATGATCATGTGTTGTCCATGTGCTCTATTCGCTCTCAGTTACGGCGCCCTCGAAGATCACCTAAAGACAACAAAAGAGCAAGGGTGAGTCCACGACTCAGCAAACACATCAATAACAACGAACAATAATAAACCAACAGCATTCAATAACTTCATTATCATCACAGGTACTTTCATTAATACTCTCATGCAGTTATCTCCTCTTTGATTCACATCCATTAATCTCATGTATGAGTGCAACTCTAATCTACATGTCCACATGCACTTCTTTCGCGTATACCGGTATAGCATGAGTGAATGCTCGCGACAACATTCACTCTCAAGCCCGTTCCTCCATAAGGATCGGGGACCTCCTCCACTCCCGTGAAGTTGTGATCATTCATGATCACCTGCTCATATGCAAAGATGCTTATGTATGAAAATGCACACTCCATCATAAACATCATGTCCAACTTTTCATCATGCTTGTCAACAAAGATATAAACATACCAATTATTTGTTTGCAATTAAACAAAATAAAAGCACAACAATAATGGTAATAGAAGATAAAGAATCACAGTGGTCATCATTGATCGCTGTCTACCATGCACTTGCCTTTACTAGTTGCGACGCACGATTTGGCTAGCAGATGGCAACAAGCACGACGCCTCTCCTACATTAAATATACAAATTTCAATACAAACTACAGCATCAAGAATAGCACTCAATCGACATCGCTCCTACACGTCCCCAAATATACCACGCTACTCCGGTACCGAATAGTTACCCATTGCTGTCATGATACTAAAACGAACGTAACTTTTGACTCGAAGGTCCGATCACCACAAACCACCCCATTCTGGATTCTTTATAAAATTATCCACATTTTCTTAGATTACACAGTCTTCTAATTAAATCATCTAACCCTCCGTTTCTAGCCCAGAAAACCGATCTGTCCGCTTCGGAACAGCAGTCTTACTAAATTCATAACTTTTGTTTTACCGAACCAAAATGCGTGTTCTTAGATTCTACAGAACCATTGGACAATTATCTACAACTTTCATGTAGATCAAAAACTCTAATTAGTCTATTTACTATTTTTAATATCTGATCTACCAAAACAGTACCGAAATACGACAACCACAATGACAGCAGCCTTCCAAAATTCATAACTCGAATTCTACTTGTCCGATTGACATGATAAAATATGATATAGAAAGATATCGAAATTATCCACAATTAACTAGCAGATGACATTTCCAAAATTTGCCATTAAGCTACCCGAATAAATCGTACAACAGAACAGCAGGTTAACCTCGACTAAAAATTTCTAAAACCGCTCTCTAATCCCTATTCTAATCTCTAATTAAATCAAGAAAACAGAGAGGAAATAAAATGACAGATCAAGTCTACTCGTATACGCACAAAGAAATTTGCAAACGCTAGTTAATTTCTATTGCTAATTGTTTGCATGCAGGAGCGTCACATACACACATATACTGCAACATTGCCAATCTAGTTAACCACAGAAACTAACCAAGGTTCGCATGAAAACAATCTAACCTCCACGCGACCGCGTCAAAGAACAGCAGCAGCAGCCTCGGTCGGCCGCGTCAAAGATCAGCAGCAGCAGGATTTCGCTCGGCTACGCGGCAGGAAAAATAGGCGACGTTCGGCTCGTGGTGCCGGTAGCAAGAAGAACCAGCGGCGGCAAGAAGAAGCCTTCGGCGGCGAGCTTCGCTCGGCTCGGCACGCAGCCCACGCGCGCAAGCGGCCGCAGGCCAGACGCAGCGACGCGATCGGCGGCGTCCGCAGCGGCAACGCAAAGAACGCAGCCACGCGGTCTCGGCGGCGGCGATCCACGCGGCGATCCAGCAAGACAACAATGCAAACAACGCCGCTTCGGCGGCAGTCTGACCACGCCAGCAGCGAAGAGGCGGCTGCAGAGGAAAATCGGCTGGGGCGGCGCGGTGGAAAAGAAAAGCTGCTAGGGTTTTTTTTTCTAGAATTCCCACGAGTTATTTATATAGCTCTTAAAAATTCTGAAATTCTGTTTTTATGTATACTATTTGATTTAATTACACACAAGCCCTTAAAGACGTTTTTATTATTTATTTATTTTTTTCAGAGTATCACATTCTACCCCCCTTAACAGAATTCGACCCCGAATTCTACTCGCCGTTCTACTCAAATATAAACTACACTGCTGAAATTAAACAACAAAATAATACGTACCCGACGTGAACAACTCCGGGTAATGCTCGCGCATGCGAGACTCCAACTCCCAAGTCGCCTCTCTATCAGACTGATGCGTCCACAGCACCTTGACGTATACCAACGTCTTGTGCCTCAACACTCGCTCCGACCTCTCTAGAATGCGCGCCGGACGCGATTCAACTGTGAGGTCTTGCTCAATAGTCAGCGGCTCTAATGAAATCTTATGCTCTGGATCTCTCAAAAACTTCCTCAGCATCGAGATGTGAAACACATTGTGAACTCCACGCATGGACTCAGGAAGGTCCAAGCGGTAGGCTAACTTCCCAATTCTTGTAATAATCGGGAATGGTCCAACGTACCTCGGGCTAAGCTTTCCTTTGGTACCGAATCGGACAATGCCTTTAGTGGGAGACACTCTCAAGAGCACCTGGTCACCCACCGCAAACTCCAAGTCGCGCCTCCTCAAATCAAGCATAACTTTTACATCTACTCAGTGCCAACAAATTACGCCTCACCATGGCCACACGCTCAGCGGTCTTGAATCGGTCAGGACCCAAAGCGCCTTCTCTCAAGCGCATCCCAACAAAGCGGCGATCCGCACTTCCGCCCATAGAGAACCTCAAATGGCGCGGCTCTAAATCTTGGAATGGTAACTATTATTATAAGCAAACTCGCAAGTGGTAATGGTCCTCCCAACTACCCTTCCAAGACAAAACGCAAGATCGCAACATGTCCTCCAAAGTCTTAATAGTGCGCTCGATCGCCCATCATGCGTGGATGAAGCGTCAGACTAAAGGCGGAGCTGTGTGCCCAATGCACTCTGCAGACTCTCCCAGAACTTGGAGACAAACTTCGCGTCCCTGTCAGAAATGATGGTATTTGGCACACCATGCAGTCTTACTACCTCACGCACATAAATAGGAGCTAGATCACTCATTTGAATTTGTCGTGCGAATAGGAATGAAGTCGCCGACTTCTTTGAATCGATCCACCACTACCCAAATCGCATCCTTCCTCGCGGCGAAGCGAGGTAACGCCACCACAAAGTCCATAGAGATATCATCCCAAGGCCACTGGGGTACCTCCAAAGGCTGCAATAACCCTGCAGGACGCTTGTGTTCAGCTTTCACTTGCTGACAAACACCGCAAGAAGTCACATAGTTAGCAATGTCCACCTTCATTCTTTTCCACCAAAATTCATTTCAGATCTCGATACATCTTAGTCTCACCGGGATGAGCGATTATGCAGTGCGATGTGCCTCCCTCAAGATATCATCTTTGACCTCCGCCTTTTGCGGCACGCAAAGACGTCCTTTAAACCTCAAAGTACCAGAATCATCCATGCTAAAATCACCCTCTTTACCCTCATCCAGACGCTTCCTAACCTCCTGTAGTAACCGGTCACTCTGTTGTGCCAGACTTTGGTGCGGAATTGCTGACTCAAGAATCAACTGTGTCTCAACATGTGTTGTGCCCGCATAACAATAAGATATTCCCATGCGATCAAAATCAGCAATGAGGCAATCTAGAGTAGCAGGAGTCGCCTTGCGACTAAGAGCATCAGCAACTACATTGGCCTTGCCTGGATGATACTGAATAGTAAGATCGTAGTCCTTGATCAATTCCAACCACCTCCTTTGCCTCAAATTCAGATCCGTCTGAGTGAAGATATATTTGAGACTCTTGTGATCTGTGAAAATATCACAAGGCTCACCGTATAGATAATGCCTCCAAATCTTGAGAGCAAAGACAACCGCAGCCAACTCCAAATCTTGAGTGGGATAATTCGCTCGTGCTTCTTTAAGCGCCTCGACGCATAAGCAATCACCTTACCGTCTTGCATGAGAACACGGCCAAGACCCACTCGAGACGATCTGAAAAGATCGTGAACCGCTTTCCGGCTCGGGAAGAGTGAGAATAGGAGAGGTCACCAACTTTGTCCTTCAAAATGCGTAGCTAGCGCCACACTCAACAGTCCACTGGAATCTCACACCTTTTTGAGTAAGTTGAGACATCGGTTTGGCGATGATAGAGAAATCCTGCACAAAACGCCGATAATAACCAGCCAAACCCAGGAAACTCCTCACCTCCTTCACACTAATCGGCCTCTCCCAATCCACCACTGTGGAGACCTTGCTAGGATCAACAAAGAATGCCCCGAGGGTTAATCACATGACCCAGGAAACCCACTTCTGAAATCCAGAACTCACACTTCTTCAACTTAGCATAGAACTTGTGGTCTCTCAAAGTATCTAAGACCAGCCTCAAATGCCGCTCATGATCCTCATTAGTCTTGGAATAGATAAGAATATCATCAATAAACACCACCACGAAATCATCTAGATACTCGTGTAACATGTTGTTCATGGTCTCCATAAAAATAGCAGGTGCATTAGTCAATCCAAAGGACATAACTTTATACTCATAATGCCCATACCTGGTGGAGAAAGCAGTCTTCTCTACATCCTGCTCACGCACACGGATTTGATTATACCCTGACTGGAGATCAATCTTGGAGAACACTTGAGCTCCATTCAACCGATCAAACAAGTCCTCAATGCGGGGCAATGGATATTTGTTCTTGATTGTGACTGCATTAAGTGCGCGGTAATCAATACACATGCGCCAATTCCAATCCTTCTTCTCAGTGAATAGAACAGGAGCTCCCCACGGCGATACACTACGCCTGATCAAACCTTTAGCCAACAAATCATCCAATTGCTTCTTCAACTCGTCCTGAAACGGACGTGCTAATCGATATGGAGACATCGAGATGGGACGAGTACCCGGAACAAGATCAATGCGAAACTCCACGTCTCACGCAGGTGGCAAGCCCGGAAGTTCAGCCGGGAACACATCTGGGTAATCACTAACCACTGGAATCTCCTCAATCTGCGAAGCCACGCTCGGTTTCTCAGCAAGAGCTAAAAGAAACCCGATTTTCATCGCACGACGAGGAACATCCCGTAATATCGAAGAGAGCGCGGGCGCACTCCTGAAAAGTCAACGTCTCCCGGACGGAAGTCGCGCGCAGATTGTTCTACAGAAACAAGATATCACGGCTCGATAAGAGTGCAACCAATCCATACCCAAGATAACGTCGAACGGCTCCATTTGAATAACTATCAAATTCGCCGTGAACTTCTCTCCATCAATAATGATAGAACACCGGGACAAGCAAGAGAGCTAGCAATAATACCCCGGAGAACTAACCAACACCGATTGAGAAATCCATCGATACTCAAGTTCGCTCTCCTAGCAAACGCCGTCGAGACAAACGAAAAGGTAGCCCCTGAATCAAAAAGGACTAAAGCATCAAACGAATCCACAAGCAAAGTACCTGTCACCACGTCAGGACGACCCGCAGACTCTGCAGATGGGCATGGCGTACACTCTGTGGCGCCATGGCGAAGAAGACGATGCCGGGCGGCGAGCCCCAACAATCTCTTTGTGGCGGTGCGGTAAAGCCGGTCGTGCAACCTGAAGCGGTCTTGAGGTGGCCGCCGAAGAGTACCCTACCGAGGCGCCCAAGTCAAGGAAATGGCATCGCTGGAGGAGCGATCATCATCCGGAAAGATCCTCGGCAGACCCATCAAGAAGAAGATGGCACAGCTCCCACTTGATCACGCTTAGCGGGTTCGCGACACACCCGCTCCTTGTGACCTTGTCGGCCACACCGACGGCAATCACCCGTCCAAGTGCACTCAGCAGCAAGCGGTGTCCATCAACGCACTTAAAGCAAAGCATGCCCCTACAGGGACAGACGAAGAGCTGGAGTACACGCAAAAGGACGAGGCGCCAAGAAGAGAACGGCCTCGATCGCTAGGCTTGAAGGATCATGCGGTCCTCCTTGAATTTCTGAAAGCGGGTCAATGCACTCCACTTCCCTCACTAAAGCTCCTCTTCCGTCACCACCGAAGCAACGACCCACAGAGGCTTGTCGCCTTTGTGAGTGCATCTCCAACTCCATGCCCCTAGCTTGCTCCACAACAGAGTCAGAGTCACAGAGTGGAGTAGCTCCCAACACATGTCGGCACTCGAATTGAGACCCGACGGAACCTCTTGGCTTCGAAGATCATCGTCACATCAGAAGGGACGGCGAACCAAGTTGTTGAACTCACCTCATACTCAAGCAATAGACGTCTTCCTCGAGCAAAGGTTGTCAAGGCAACCTCCATCTTTTCAACAAAAGAGTAGGGTAGAACTTCCCTTGAACCGATCAACAAAGTCCTCCCAAGTAATCGGCCCTTGAGTGGCGGTCCTCAAGACAACACGCCCCCACCAAATATCCGCTGCCCTTTCAAATGAAAGGCTACAAAACGGACCTCTCGAGGTGAAGACATCTCTAAAGCTCCAAAGCGCCTCTCCATGTAGCGCAACGGTCGGTTTGCTCGACCGGTGTGCACCCACCATCAAACGGATCCAACCTCAACCCCATCCACTCTCAAGTGACATCCGCGCCTCAGAACCGGTGGATGTGCGACAGAGCAACAACAGATGCCGAGAAGAATAGTGCCGGCGCTGCTGACGAAGAGCACGGATCTCTCCCACCAACTCTCTCAAGAAAGCGGGGTCTCATCTCGACCACAACCGGAGGCGGGTCAACAAAGAACCCCTCACCATCGACTCATCTCACACTGGAGGTGGCTCCACGGAACCTCGCCCGCGGCCCCGACCTCCACGACCGCGGCCACCACGACCACGTCCTCTACCCCTCGGCATAGCTATCAACCACAATCAACAATACACAATGAGTTCAAAGATCGAAATAAAATCATCCATCAATAAACAACATAACGGAAGCGTAAAACTATATTCGTACCTCTCTCTAACCTACTGTGCACTAGTGTGTCAAATTTTAGGTTAGCTAACCATTAGCAAATTTTAGTTGATTTACTAAAACTAAAACAAATTTTAACAATTTTAGTTTGCCTATGTTGTTAATCTATTCACCACGGACCTAAAGCCCGCTCTGATACCAACTGTAACACCCCAGCCCAACACTGAGCCTAGAATGCCACCACACTACTCTCTAAACTAATAATTATCGACACACTATAAAATTACAGCATGGAAACAACAATAAACATACCCATGGATCACAAAAGAACATGCATAATTATGGATCAAACGATAATCAATAAGCAAGGGGAATATAATCAGGTAAATAGTCCAAAATAGCATCAACCAATGAATCCAAATTATTGAAACAAATAGTCTAATCCAAAACGTTGTACTAAACTTTATTCAACCCCTAACATGTCCAAGAGTAATCCAATTTTGAATGAAAAGATTCTTATGGCAAATGATCATGTGTTGTCCATGTGCTCTATTCGCTCTCAGTTACGGCGCCCTCGAAGATCACCTAAAGACAACAAAAGAGCAAGGGTGAGTCCACGACTCAGCAAACACATCAATAACAACGAACAATAATAAACCAACAGCATTCAATAACTTCATTATCATCACAGGTACTTTCATTAATACTCTCATGCAGTTATCTCCTCTTTGATTCACATCCATTAATCTCATGTATGAGTGCAACTCTAATCTACATGTCCACATGCACTTCTTTCACAGATATGCAGATAGCATGAGTGAATGCTCGCGACAACATTCACTCTCAAGCCCGTTCCTCCATAAGGATCGGGGACCTCCTCCACTCCCGTGGAGTTGTGATCATTCATGATCACCTGCTCATATGCAAAGATGCTTATGTATGAAAATGCACACTCCATCATAAACATCATGTCCAACTTTTCATCATGCTTGTCAACAAAGATATAAACATACCAATTATTTGTTTGCAATTAAACAAAATAAAAGCACAACAATAATGGTAATAGAAGATAAAGAATCACAGTGATCATCCTTGATCGCTGTCTACCATGCACTTGCCTTTACTAGTTGCGACGCACGATTTGGCTAGCAGATGGCAACAAGCACGACGTCTCTCCTACATTAAATATACAAATTTCAATACAAACTACAGCATCAAGAATAGCACTCAATCGACATCGCTCCTACACGTCCCCAAATATACCACGCTACTCCGGTACCGAATAGTTACCCATTGCTGTCTTGATACTAAAACGAACGTAACTTTTGACTCGAAGGTCCGATCACCACAAACCACCCCATTCTGGATTCTTTATAAAATTATCCACATTTTCTTAGATTACACAGTCTTCTAATTAAATCATCTAACCCTCCGTTTCTAGCCCAGAAAACCGATCTGTCCGCTTCGGAACAGCAGTCTTACTAAATTCATAACTTTTGTTTTACCCAACCAAAATGCGTGTTCTTAGATTCTACAGAACCATTGGACAATTATCTACAACTTTCATGTAGATCAAAAACTCTAATTAGTCTATTTACTATTTTTAATATCTGATCTACCAAAACAGTACCGAAATACGACAACCACAATGACAGCAGCCTTCCAAAATTCATAACTCGAATTCTACTTGTCCGATTGACATGATAAAATATGCTATAGAAAGATATCGAAATTATCCACAATTAACTAGTAGATGACATTTCCAAAATTTGCCATTAAGCTACCCGAATAAATCGTACAACAGAATAGCAGGTTAACCTCGACTAAAAATTTCTAAAACCGCTCTCTAATCCCTATTCTAATGTAACAGCCCAAAATTTCAATTTCATTTAAAAATAAGAATTTATTAATTTTTGTGGATTTTCTGGAATTTTTAAAAGCTTTTCAATAAAGTATATTAAGGCTAAAAGAATTTATGTGCAAAATCTATTACCAACTAAAAGTTGGAATTATTTTATTTAAGTCCAGAATGCCTCATAGAATTTATGTGAATTTTCTCAAAATTTTTGGACTTCATTTACTATTTTCTAAAGCTTATTTGAATTTCTGGAATTAAATCAATTGAAAAAGGTTTAAAATCTTTTAACAAAGATCGGGCATGAGCCCAAAGATCGCTTCGCGACCGCCCGCCTCCTCGCACTCCGCCATGGCCACGCGTCGCTCATCGCCGCCTCATCCTTCGCATCCAGCCGTCGCCGCCCACTCATCACCTCAGCCTCTCGATCTCCATCCAACGGTTGATCTCCGCCGCCCCCGCGCCCTCTCTCCCTCGCTCTGTTTCACCGGCGGTGGGACCGCCGAGCCACGCCACCGTCTTCAACCTCCGTTCTTCCTCGCAAGAACACCGTGACGGCCGCCATTCTGCTCGCCTCGGAGCTCGTCACTCCGCGATTCCTCCTCTCTTCACTCGCCATCACGCGCATTAACTCCCCCTCACTCCGCGCGTTCATTCCCGCCATTACCCCCTCTTAACCCCGAACGCCCCGCGCCGTTGCCACCGCCATTACCGCCGCAGACACGATCTCCATCTCCGGCCTCCCCTCGCCTATAAAGGTGCCCCGGTTGCGACTCTCTCCGCATCTCATTCCCCGCCTCCGTAACCTCGCCACTCTCAATCAAGCAGAATTGGAGTTTTTCTCTCGGCGGCCAAGCTTCGTCTTCCCGATTCGTGGCAAGCAAGCTTTCCCGGCCACCCGCTCGCACCATCGGCCGATGCCTCGCGCGATCCGGTGCACCCTCCTTGTCTCTGAAGATCGCCGAGCTCTACTTCCGCCAGAGAGCCGAACCTTCTCGCGCCACTCGCCGGCGCCAACGACCTTCCGGCCACTCTCCGCCACTGTAGCGCCTAGAACCAGCGTCCTCCCTCTATCTATTCAAGACTCACCGGAGCTCGCCAAGCCCATTGTTCGCCGGAACCTTGGTTCCCGAGCGCCGCCCCTCCCGTCTTGATGTGGCCGGCCAAGTCGGCGCCACAGGCGCACATGGGCACTTTGGCCGACGAGACCACACATAGGCGCCAGCGTGGGCGGCCACAGGCAAGGCCCGCCTCGCCCTCCTGCTATTGCGCGCGCCGAGTCCACCGTGGATTCAGTGACGCCGTGGACTCGATCCATACTTGTTTGGGCCCACATGTCAGTCTCGTGAGCAAAGGTCACGGCGTATGCTATGCAATAAATGGAATTTCCTTTAGAAAATTAATTGGAAATTGAAATTCGATTTTTGAATTAAATTTAGATTTAAACTTCGAGGAGCTCGTATTTCTTCATACAAACTCGATTTAGGTGATTCAAATTTCTAAATTTGTATAAAATCAAGATCTAGCTAACAAAACCAAAATTATTTAATTTGGAGTTAATTTGAATTTTCATTTGAATTTATTTGTGTTCATTTGAATTCATTTGAATTTGGAATATTTTCACGTATAGATTTTGACGACTCGGAGAGCTTGACCCTATTGAAGAAGTAGAATACAGGAATTTGAGCAAGGCAAGTTACACTATTGACCATTTTGCCCCAATATTTAAAATTATTTAATTTCATTTTAAATTATTATTGCATGCATAATTGTATTTAATTATTTTAAATTCTGTTTTAAATATTTAATTATTCCAATTCCTTTGTATAGCCAAATTTGATTGTTGTATTATCAATTCCTTGTAACCTTAGTCAAATGAATTTAAAAATAAATATATGCATAGCAAATGCTTAGACCATGAAATATTTGACTTTGGGAGAATTTAGCCAAAATTTCATAAATTGATAAAAGACTATGACATTGCCTTGTCATGGTGGACTTTTGCAAATGTCTTTGAAAATTTAAAATAAAAGAAAATGGTTTGTACTTGGGCAAACATGGACCGTTGGTGTGTGTGAGTTTATGCAGCCTGTCTCGTTAGGATCGAGACCTGTGGTTTTTATTGAAAGTTGCCCAAGTAGATTAAGGACCGGCCTTTGAGCCGCATCTTGCAAAAGCTCCACCAGTACTACCACATGTTCTGTATGGGCGTAACCGGGCTTAATAATTTGTATTACCTCGGTATTGTTTATGCCATTTTTGTTGTGTGGGTGTCGGTTAGACTTTATTCCCACTTGGCGCAAGAGGGGTTTTCAGCAGTGGTTAGCCTAATGGAAGTGAAACCTTAGCGGGCATATTGGTATTGAGGTAGTACATTGAAATGCCTTGTGATAATTGCCTAGTCACACACCTAAGGAAGTGTGTATTGGCCGACATAACTGCAAATTATCTCGTGTGGGTAAAGTTGTACAACCTCTGCAGTGTAAATCTATTCAATAGCCGTGTCCACGGTCATGGACATGCCGAGCAAAGCCACTCTAAGTTAGATTTGTTTTGGTTTTAAAATAACTTTGGACATGATTTGAGGATGGTTAATCCTTGTGGTAAATTTGGGCGGGTAGCCCTGTGATAGGAGGGTATCCATCACCGTGTTTCATATGGAGGTTATCCACTATAAAATGATCAATTTTAAATCTGATTTTAGTTATGCAAGGAAAATGTGCCTTGAAACTTAGTATAACTATTTAAACCAAAAGGTCGATTTATGCAAATAAACCCTACAACCTTCCTTTGAATAACTTATGCATGCATTCTAAATTACAGTATTGGGTGTAATTTGCGAGCACGGTTGTAGTGCTCACTCTTCTGAATATTATTATTCAGGAGAAGACTGTTATCCAGAAGGTGAGGAGCAGGACGATTAGGCCGCGATCTCCAGACGATTGCCTGTGGCGTATCGTGTGGCTTACCATTATTATTTGCTTCCGCTTAATGTTTTATTTGGCCTCGGCCAGCTTGTAATAAACTCTATGCTTATTAATACACGCTGGATATGTTTGTGATAACATTTTTGTGATGTGTACACCGGAAATCTGGACTAGTGTATGAACACAGAGAATTCGGATCCTTCGTTCCGGGTTCGACAAAAGTGGTATCGAGCCATATTGATGTGAGGTCGTGACCTAGAAGGAAATCAAACCCTTAAGGATTTATTTTGAAAATTAAAAATAACTTGGTCTTTCGAGTCATTCTCAACTTTTCTCTTGAAAATTATTTACTAACTCATCTCCTTTTCAAAAATTGTAGATGGCTGAAGTTCCGAATGCCATTTCCCATGGAGTCTTTGCTGGTCATTGGGCCGCCATTCTCTGGAAGATGATGCAGCATTTGGACTTTGAAGAAAGACCGACGTATCAAGGATACAAGTATAAGGTGGGGAATCAGGAACGGTGGAGAGTAGAGGTGATCCTTTACTCCAATCTATCGCCGAACACAGACTTCCACGTCTTCGATGCCCCAATGCGACGAGACTCCTTCGCCGAAGGCATCCAGGATGCAGCCAGGGAAGCAACCCGCAGACTTCGCTACATCTACGATCATCGCCTCAATGGCACTGGGTTCCACTATTACCCAATGCACATTCCAACCCGGCATGACAGTGCTTTCCGCTCAACTAGAGATGAAGACTGTCCCGATCTCACTCATCAGGTGGATCTGGCCAGAGCCATGGATTATGCCTACGGGAATACACTAGATGAGCTGTCTCTCCTGCAAGTAAAATTACAAGATGCAGAAGAAAAGTTGAAGATTGCAGATCAAGAACTGGCCTCCTACAAGGAAGGCGAGGCTAGTTCTAGTGAGCCAGATTATACCCCAATAACACCATAGATTTGACCTTAAATTTTCCTTTAGTTGCGAATTATGAGCTACCAAATCTTTGTAGTAGCCATAATGAATTAATAAAATAAAAATAAATTATTTTGCCGAAAAGTTTTTGCCTTGTGTTTGTTGAAATTTGGGCTATTTTAGATCTATACTCTTATAATTCCTGTCTCTCTTGTCTAATCTGTGAAGAGTTCATCAGATGGTGACCACCCGCACCGGAAGTGTCAGTGCTAGAGGGCAAGGAAATGAGAATGCCGAATATCAAGAAAACCCAGTTCAACACCACCACCTCCTCCAATCTGAAGCTCCCGATGGCGCCAAATGATGGCCAATCGACTCATCCGATTGAGTTGCTAGCCCAGTCCCTTCACAAAGAATCGTAATACCCAAGCTTCAAAGAGACCTATCATGCTCCTCCACCTCCCGCAAGAGTGACTTTGTCAGAGTTCATGAGGATGCGTCCGCCAACGTTTTCTAGTAGCACGGAACCGATGGACGCAGATGAATGTCTCAGGGCCATTGGAAAGAAACGGATATTGCTCAAGGTACGATCGTGAGAGAGTTTTGTTTGCCTCTCATCAATTGATTGGTCCCGCATCGAATGGTGGGATAATTCAAGATGTCCCATGCTAATGCCCAAGAAATCACTTGGGATGAGTTCATGCAAGCTTTCCACGATCTCACATTCCATCCGCATGATTACCTTGAAAAGAAGGAGTTTCGCTTCGCCCGCCAAGGAAACCGCTCGATTGGCGAGTATCCGCATAAGTTTAATCAACTTGCTCGCTATGCCCCGAGGATGTAGCCGAGACGAAGACAGCAAGAGCGATTTACGGAAGGGTTAAACGACGAACTCTCTGCTCGCTTGATTTCTCGAGATTTTACCGACTTTCTAGCTTGGTAAATAAGGCCATACGCCAGAAGGAAAACATCGAAATGGAGAATCGCAAGCGGAGGATGGCGGCTCGAAGTTTAACTCGGGAGGACTACCCAAGCCTCGCTTTCTCTCGGCCTCACCACCTCGGCGTGGGAGATTCGGACTACTACACCAAGAGTTCCAGGCTCAATTCGCGCCCAAATACTTCCGGATTCCGTAGTAGTTCATCCGAGGACAGTTCCAGCAGGCCGGCTATTTCCACAAGCAGAATCACTTGCTTTCATCGCAACGAGTTGGGTCACTATGCAAATAAGTGTCCCAAAAGCAGCAGATATCACCCCGTCAAGCCAACTCCGGAGTTTCAGCCTCCATGGGTCCCTCAAGACCACTGTGGTCGATTCATGAAGGGACGTGTGAATCACGCCACCGCAGAGGAAGCCCATGCAAAGACCAGATGTTGTTCTTGGTACGTTCCTTGTCAACTCGCATCAAAGATCGCTTTATTTGATTCCGAGCTTCGCATTCTTTTGTTTCAAATAAGTTTGTGGAAAAGTATGGGTTATCTACCTTCCCTTAGTTAAGCCCATGTTAATCCATTCCCTGCTCGTAAATGAGGGCTAGTTTATTACGTCCAGAATCTTACCTTTGAAATCTCGAGTAACTTTCTACCAACTTAATAGTCTGCGTTCGCAAGGATTGGACGTAATTTTGGAATGGGTGGCTTGCCAAAAATCGAAGCGTGATAGAGTGTGCTAGTAGATCTATCAACCTCACCAATGAACAAGGGATTTCAGTAGAGTTCCAACCCAAGACTTCTACGGAAAGAAGTCCTATCTTGACCAGTTTAAAGGAAGTAAAGCCGAAGATATTCCGTGGTACAAGAATATCCGGATGTTTTTCCGAGGACTTACAGTATGCCACCGACCAGGGACATAATGTTCTTAATTGACTTAGTCCTGTGGATCGCTCCAATTTCGGCGACCCTACTGAATCTTGCCGCAAACGATCTAGCAGAGTTGAAGAAGCGATCGAAGAACTACAGAGTAAAGGTTACATTCAACCAAGTTCATCACCTTGGGAGCTCCAAAGACTATTTGTCAAAAAGAAAGACAATAGTATGAGAATGTGTGTGGACTATAGGTCACTCAACGAGGTAACAATCAAAAACAAGTACCCGTTACCTAGGATAGATGATCTGTTTGATCAACTTAAAGGAGCCAGTGTTTTCTCCAAGATTGATTTGAGATCAGGCTACCATCGCTTAAAAATCAGACCGTAAGATATTCAAGACGACCTTCACCACGGATATGGTATGCGAGTTCACGGTGATGTCATTTGACTAACAAATGCCCCTGCTTATTTCATGAATATGATGAACAAAGTGTTCATGAAATTCTTGGATAAGTTTGTGGTGGTATTCATAGATGATATTCTCATCTATTCAAGAGATATGGAAGAGCATGAAAAACATCTCATAATTATTTTGGGCAAACTTGAGAACACCAACTTTATGCCAAACTCAAAGAAAAGTGAATTTTGGCTCAGTCAAGTGGCATTTCTTGGACACATTGTGTCGGCAGGAGGAGTTGCGAGACCCTCAAAGGTTGAAGTCAGTAATGGATTGGAAGCAACCCAAGTCATCCGAAGTATGAGAAGTTTTCTAGGATTAGTGGGTACTACCGCAGATTCATTGAAAGTTTCTCCAAGATCGCCAAACCCATGACTCAACTTCAAGAAGGAAAAGAAATTTGAATGGACAAATGCTTGTGAACAAAGTTTTCAAGAGTCAAGAAAAGACTAGTCTCGCACTAGTGCTAGTTTTACCGGATATACGTAAGGATTTTGAAGTTTTCCGTGACGCGCCGCCACTTGGGCTAGGATGTGTACCGATGCAGAAGGAAAAGTTGTGGCTTATGCATCTCGCCGATTAAGACCACATGAAGGAAATTATCCAACTCATGATTTAGAGTTAGCGGCAATTGTGCATGCTTTGAAAATCAAGCGGCATTACCTCATTGGTAAATCACTGTGAGATTTTCACAGATCATAAGAGTTTGAAATATATCTTCACCCAATGATCTTAATCTCGTGCAAAGAAGATGGTTAGAGTCGATAAAAGATTATGACCTTGGAATTCATTATCACCTGTAAAGCTAACGTGGTAGCGGATGCTCGAGTAGGAAAGCATCTCGCAACACGGTGTTAGTTCAAGAAAATCAACGAATTGTATGAAGAACTAAAGCATCCGAACTGAAATTATCACCAAGGTCAGATCAACACAAAGGAAGTCCAACCAACCATACAAAGTCGATCGTAGAAAAACAGCTAGAAGACGAAGACATCAAAGAAATCATGAAAAACATGAGAAGAGGCAAAGCCCGTGATTTTCTCGAAGGCGAAGCGAGGCACAGCTTGGTTTGGCAACCGCATCGTGTCCCTAAACATCATGAAACCGCATAACCGATTCGAAAGAAGCTCATGAATCACCTTACTCTATCCATCCCGGAGTACCAAGATGTACCAGATCCGAAGGAAAAGTATTGGTGGGTTAGTATGAGCGAGAGATCGGCGAGTTTGTTGCGTTGTGATGTGTGTCGTGTTAAGGCGAACATCGAGACTGCGGATTGTTACAACCATTACCAATTCCCGAGTGGAAATGGAAGGAGATTGGTATGGATTTTATCACCGGACTACCTAGGACCCAATCAGTTGTGATTCCATTTGGGTAATAATTGACCGATTAACAAAAGTGGCTCATTTTATTCCATCAAGACCACTTACGAAGCAATAAGTTAGCGTAATTGTACATGGCCAGGATCGTCTCTACATGGTATACCCAAGAAAATTGTGTCCGCAGAGGTTCGCAGCTCACTTCAAAATTTTGGCGAGTCTACATGAAGCTTTGGGAACCGGACTCAACTTCAAAGACAAAGATATCATCCCCAAACAGATGGCCGACCGAACGTGTAAATCAGTCCTAGAAGACATGCTTCGAGCTTGTGCTATAGATTATGGAAGAAGTCGATAAGAATTTGCCCTATGCAGAATTTTCCTACAACAACGACTTTCAAGCCACTGCAGATGTCGCCATTGAAGCATTGTATGGTAGAAAGTGTAGAACCCTCTCCTTTGGGATCAAGTAGGAGAACACCAATTCTTGGACGGAATTGATAAAAGAAGTGAAAGTAAGGTAAAAGCAATAAGAGAACGCGTTTGAAAGTAGCTCAAACCCGACAAAAGAGTTATGCCGATAATCGTCGGAGAGAACTATCCTTCGAGATGGGAGATTTTGTCTATCTCGTGGTAACTCCACCCGAGGAGTGAAGAGATTTCAGACTAAAGGAAAACTCGCACCTAGATTTGTCGGACCCTATAAGATTTTGGCAAAAAGAGGTGAAGTTGCTTATCAGTTGGAACTACCAACATCTCTGTCAACTGTTCACAATGTCTTCCATGTATCCCAGTTAAAGAAATGTCTCAGAGTACCAACAGAAGAAACACCGCCGAGAGCATCGATCTTCGTGAAGACCTCACCTATGTGGAACAACCAATCAAGATTCTCGATGTGGCAGAACGCGTCACCAGAAGCAAAGTCATCCGTTCTTGTAAGGTTCAGTGGAGCAATCATTCAGAAGAAGAAGCTACCTGGGAGCAAGAAGAAGTTTTGAGAGCCGAGTATCCCTACCTTTTGTCGACTAAGTCCGAATCTGGGTCGAGATTCCCTTTAAGGGGTAGGTTTGTAATGACCCAAAATTTCAATTTCATTTAAAAATAAGAATTTATTAATTTTTGTGGATTTTCCGAATTTTAAAAGCTTTTCAATAAAGTATATTAAGGCTAAAAGAATTTATGTGCAAAATCTATTACCAACTAAAAGTTGGAATTATTTTATTTAAGTCCAGAATGCCTCATAGAATTTATGTGAATTTTCTCAAAATTTTTGGACTTCATTTACTATTTTCTAAAGCTTATTTGAATTTCTGGAATTAAATCAATTGAAAAAGGTTTAAAATCTTTTACAAGATCTTGGGCGCAGCCCAAAGATCGCTTTCCGCGACCGCCCGCCCTCCTCGCACCCGCCATGGCCACGCGTCGCTCATCGCCGCCTCATCCTTCGTGATCCGGTGTCGCCGCCCAATCATCACCTCGGCCTCTCGATCTCCATCCAACGGTTGATCTCCGCCGCCCGCGCCCTCTCTCCTCGCTCTGTTTCACCGCTGTGGGACCGCCCGAGCCACGCCACCGCCTTCAACCTCCCGTTCTTCCTCGCGCGAACACCGCACGGCTCGCCATTACCGCTCGCCTCGGAGCTCGTCACTCCCGCGATTCCCTTCCTCTCTTCACTCGCCATCACGCGCATTAACTCCCCCTCACTCCGCCGCGTTCATTCCCGCCATTACCCCCCCTCTTAACCCCCGGTAACGCCCCCGCGCCCGTTGCCACCGCCATTACCGCGACACGATCTCCATCTCCGGCCTCCCCGCCTATAAAAGGTGCCCCGGTTGCGCCTCTCTCCGCATCTCATTCCCCGCCTCCCGTAACCTCGCTCACTCTCAATCAACGGTAATTGAGTTTTTCTCTCGCGTCAAGCTTCGTCTTCCCGATTCCGGCGCAAGCAAGCTTTCCCGGCCACCCGTCG
Organism: Hsuehochloa calcarea; assembly: GCA_036346395.1. NCBI lineage: Eukaryota > Viridiplantae > Streptophyta > Magnoliopsida > Poales > Poaceae > Hsuehochloa > Hsuehochloa calcarea. Next base: position 31,595,621 of record CM070594.1, read on the forward strand.
CACCATCGGCCGATTGCCTCGCGCGATCCGGTGCACCCTCCTTGTCTCTCAAGATCGCGGAGCTCTACTTCCGCCAGACCGAACCTTCGCCGCCACTCGCCGACGCCAACGACCTTCGGCCACTCTCCGCCACCGTGTAGCGCCCTAGAACCAGCGTCCTCCCTCTATCTATTGCGCACCTCACCGGAGCTCGCCGCCGCTGCTCACGGAACCTTGGTTCCCGGCGCCGCCCCTCCCGTCCGATGTGGCCGCCAAGTCGGCGCCACACTGGCGCCACATGGGCACTTTGGTCGACGAGTGACCACATAGGCGCCAGCGTGGGCGGCCGCGCCCGGCGCGCCTCGCCACTCTGCATTGCGTCGCCGAGTCCACCGTGGATTGGTGACGTAGTGGACTCGATCCATCTTGTTTGGGCCCACATGTCGGTCTCGTGAACGATCACGACGTATGCTTGCATAATAAATGGAATTTCCTTTAGAAAATTAATTGGAAATTGAAATTCGATTTTGAATTAAATTTAGATTTAAACTTCAGAGCTCGTATTTCTTCATACAAACTCCGATTTAGGTGATTCAAATTTCTAAATTTGTATAAAATCAAGATCTAGCTAACAAAACCAAAATTATTTAATTTGGAGTTAATTTGAATTTTCATTTGAATTTATTTGTGTTCATTTGAATTCTGCTTGAATTTGGAATATTTTCACAGATAGATTTTGACGACTCTAGAGCTTGACCCTATTGAAGAAGTAGAATACCAGAATTTGAGCAAGGAAAGTTACACTATTGACCATTTTGCCCCAATATTTAAAATTATTTAATTTCTGTTTTAAATTATTATTGCATGCATAATTGTATTTAATTATTTTAAATTCTGCTTTAAATATTTAATTATTCCAATTCCTTTGTATAGCCAAATTTGATTGTTGTATTATCAATTCCTTGTAACCTTAGTCAAATGAATTTAAAAATAAATATATGCATAGCAAATGCTTAGACCATGAAATATTTGACTTTGGGAGAATTTAGCCAAAATTTCATAAATTGATAAAAGACTATGACATTGCCTTGTCATGGTGGACTTTTGCAAATGTCTTTGAAAATTTAAAATAAAAGAAAATGGTTTGTACTTGGGCAAACATGGACCGTTGGTGGGTGCAGTTTATGCACGGCCTGTCTGTTAGGATCGAGACCTGTGGTTTTTATTGAAAGTTGCCCAAGTAGATTAAGGACCGCCTTTGAGCCGCATCTTGCAAAAGCTCCACAGTACTACCACATGTTCGTATGGGCGTAACTGTGCTTAATAATTTGTATTACCTCGATTGTTTATGCCATTTTTGTTGTGTGGGTGTCGGTTAGACTTTATTCCCACTTGGCGCAAGAGGGGTTTCCAGCAGTGGTTAGCCTAATGGAAGTGAAACCTTAGCGGGCATATTGGTATTGAGGTAGTACATTGAAATACCTTGTGATAATTGCCTAGTCACACACCTAAGGAAGTGTGTATTGGCCACATAACTGCAAATTATCTCGTGTGGGTAAAGTTGTACAACCTCTGCAGAGTGTAAATCTATTCAATAGCCGTGTCCACTGGCCATGGACATGCCGAGCAAAGCCACTCTAAGTTAGATTTGTTTTTGGTTTTAAAATAACTTTGGACATGATTTGAGGATGGTTAATCCTTGTGGTAAATTTAAGGGTAGCCTGTGATAGGAGGGTATCCATCACCGTGTTTCATATGGAGGTTATCCACTATAAAATGATCAATTTTAAATCTGATTTTAGTTATGCAAGGAAAATGTGCCTTGAAACTTAGTATAACTATTTAAACCAAAAAGGCTGATTTATGCAAATAAACCCTACAACCTTCCTTTGAATAACTTATGCATGCATTCTAAATTTCAGATTGGGTGTAATTTGCGAGCACGCTTGTAGTGCTCACTCTTCTTGAATATTATTATTCAGAGAAGATCATATCCGTAAGGTGAGGAGCAGGACGATTAGGTCGCGATCTCGCACGATTACTGTGGCGATCGTGTGGCTTACCATTATTATTTGCTTCCGCTTAATGTTTTATTTGGCCTCCGGCCCCAGTTGTAATAAACTCTATGCTTATTAATACACGCTGGATATGTTTGTGATAACATTTTTGTGACTGTGTACACTGGAAATCCTGGACTAGTGTATGAACACAGAGAATTCGGGATCCTTCGTTCCCGGGTTCGACATCTAATCTCTAATTAAATCAAGAAAAGCAGAGAGGAAATAAAATGACAGATCAAGTCTACTCAGATACGCACAAAGAAATTTGCAAACGCTAGTTAATTTCTATTGCTAATTGTTTGCATGCGAACGTCACATACACACATATATCGCAACATTGCCAATCTAGTTAACTACGTAAACTAACCAAGGTTCGCATGAAAACAATCTAACCTCCACGCGACGCGTCAAAGAACAAGAAGAAGAAATTTCTGGCCGGCCGCGTCAAAGATCGCAGCAGCAGGATTTCGCCGCCACGCGGCAGAAAAACAGCGACGTTCGCTTGGCGGTGGCCGCTTCGGCGCAAAGAAGAACTGGGCGGCAAGAATAGCGAAGCTTCGGCGAAAGCAAAGCCATTCGGCAAGATAAAGAGAGAGCGACCACGCGGCAGCGGCGACGCCGGCGCCGACGCGCAGCGACGGCGGCGCCCACGCTGGCGGTAACGCAGAACGCACCACCAGCGGTCTCGGCAGAAGATCCCACGCGGCGATCCAACGACAAGAATGCAAAGAACGCGCTCGGCGTAAGAAGCAAGCACGCACGCAAGAAAGCGAAGAGGCGTACCGCAGAGGAAAATCTACAGGGGGCGGTGGCAAAAAAAAGGAAAAGAAAAGTCGCTAGGGTTTTTTTCTAGAATTCCCACGAGTTATTTATATAGCTCTTAAAAATTCAAATTTGCTTTTATGTATACTATTTGATTTAATTACACACAAGCCCTTAAAGACGTTTTTATTATTTATTTATTTATTTTTTTCCGAGTATCACATTCTACCCCCTTAATGTAATTCGACCCGAACTCTACTCGCCACACTTGGGCCCCTCTCTGGCCGCGCCGAGCCCAAGTTATCGATAAAAGCGAAATTCCCTTTCTTTCGGTATTTTCTTCTTTATTGTCTTTTCTTCTCCTACAATTCCTAATTACCCGATTAAATTCGGGTATTACATTCTACCCCTTAAATGTAATTCGACCGAATTCTAACCATGGGTAACGACCGCACCAAAATTTACTAACACTTTACCATAATATCACGTGATCCAAGTGAATAACTCTAGATAAAGTCGGGCGCATCGCGGACTCCAATTTGTGTCGCCTCTCTCTCGATCGATGTGTCCACAACACCTTGACGTACACCAACGTCCCGTGCCTCAGCACCCGCTCTGACCTCTCCAGAATGTGCACCAGATGTGACTCAACTGTGAGGTCTTGCTCACAAGTCCGCGGCTCCAATGAAATTTTATGCTCCGGGTCTCTCAAAACTTTCTCAGCACCAAGGTATGAAACACATTGTAGCACCACACATGGACTCAGAAAGGTTCAGGCGTTGGGCTAGCTTCCCAATTCTCGCTTTAATCAGGAACGGTCCCACGTACCTCGGGCTAAGCTTCCCTTTGGTTCCAAATCATGGAATTTGCACGTAAACACATGGAACCCTTGTTCCATCTCTCAGTCGATCTGTTCATCCTAACACGACAAACCTTCATTAAGTAGGGACGCAAGACACCACTTATTTAAACATCTTTAAATAATCAGAACTCAACTGAAAACAAGGATTCACAATGCAACCCAACCTTAACTATCCTTCCTCTAAAGCACCCAGATCCAAAATCGAAGATTCATCAAGGAAACCTTTTCAGATTCCAACTAGGCCGTTTGCAAATAAACACCACATGGGCCAACAGAGAATTCATTCAAATGGCCTGATCAAACACTCCATTTACTCCCCTAAACCGGAAAGAACCACCTTGCTGATCATAAAGTCAACTCAAATTGCACATGATCCCCATCATAAAAACTCAACTGAAACAAGCACCTCTCTGCTCGAGAAAACATTCTTTCCTCATAGGTTCTTTTAAGAAACAAATCCTTTCCCAAATCACAAAGCTTCCAAATCATCACACTAATTCATTCTCTTAACCGACAATCCCACAACGACCCTAAACCGAAAGAACAACCAAACTCATTTAGAGGGACTATACTAACCCATAGAAGGTTTCTCTAGCCTCCACCTATCTGAATGGAATTATTATGACAAGTGGTTTCCACACCTCAATAAAGATTGTTCACCATGGCCACAACACCTCATTCTCGCTACGGATAATCAATTGGAACTTCTCAACAAGACAAACTCATTTATTACATCAAAAGGGTTCTATCAAGGATCTTCACCCTATTGGAATCCACTTTTTTCTCATTGTACACATAGTCATCGAGCAACTAAGGGTCTAGTATAGATCACCAAACCAAAATTCCATCCCCAAGGCTCCTACAATTATGATTCGTTATAATGAATCTGAAATCACAAATCTATCGATTGAAAATTCACACAATCCAACATACTCAATCATTAGCACCGACACTGTAAACATATTATCGGCCCAATCAACTCTAGAAATATTCTAACTTCCAGAGTATTACTCACTGAAACTATGTCATACTTGACAATGACTCCACAATTCCTGTTGTTTCTTTAACTGTCGTATTGATTAGATTACTCTGCTAATTCCCTCTCATTAAACCACACCATCATAAACCACCTACACAACCTCACAAAGTTCATTATCCATTTGTGATACTCTAATAAATCGATCAATATTCCTATACTTTCGATAATCCCAACATTCCAGCATGAACGAGGGTTCCTGGATTATAATTCGCTATGAGTTCCACTAGTTGCAACACTATCAATTGTATTCCAACGACAAACATTCCATGGATTCTCTCTAAAAGTTATAGGTCAAAACTAATCCACCCCTACCGTTCTTTACCTAAATTGGTTCATAAAACTTCACCACTACCATATACTTGTCCACCACTAACCTGTCTCATATGGCACTTTATAAGACTTGGCAAGACGAGTTAGTTAAACCCTTGCTCTAAAGGAAAGAGACAAACATACACAAATTTGAACACACAAGAAAACGTTGCTCCTTGGAGGGAGCACGAGACCAAGAGAAATACCAAATAGTAATGATCTCAAAAACAAAATATGTGTCCACAGTTGAGTGCAAAAGTTCCACTAGATTCTCGAAGCTCCAAAAATCAAAATAAAACATTGCTATGAAAATCCAAGAAACTCTTAAGCTGTAATGATAGAAAAGTTACAGATTACAATTCTTAACTCCAACCCCAATTACGTAAGGTACTTGTTTCCTGTTAGCAAATAAAGCAATTTTCTTTGGTTCCATCATTACTTGCCAACCCAAACAAGAGGTGCATTTAAAATTAAATCACATTAATCACTTAAGAACCAAGTAGAACCTCCTAATATGTCATATTGCTCAAATTAATTTCATCTACTACATAGATCATGAACTCCCAAAAGACCATGAATTTCAAACTGCAAACATTTCATTTAGTCGATAATACGAAAGGCCATTAACTTACTTTCTCTCTAGAATAATCATTACCGCTCCAACGAGTCAGAATATCTTGCAGACCATCTTACTAACATCAATAATAATACCCTTTTTACAAGAATCAATATCATCATCTCCTTCATTACAAAGCCCCAAGGGCTCACCAACAGTTCCATATTACTTGTATCATCTCATGCTCAATTGAGTGTGTACCAAATTCTTACACCCTCACTACAACAACCTCTTTAATGTAGAAGGAACCTACTACACACTTTAAAAGGTTACACCAAATCTCTATCATCAAAAGCATAATATTATCAAATAATATCTCCATCACGCAAACATAGATCACCTATTAAATCCTATCATAAACTCTTTCGAAAGAAACACAACAGATTATTCCATAATACTTCTATTATCTCAATAAGATTCCAGCGGTCAACTTGTTCTAGAGATTATCTGATACACAAACCACACTATCAAAGCAAACTTTACAAGGATATGCAGCCACAATTCCTCCTCATAAAACGCACGTGAGTAAATCACTTTTAAAAGGTCAACCCTTCACCTATTAGGAATGCTCACACCAATTTAGTACACACTAGTTCCAATCTGGAGGTTATCATAGACCATTGGAGATTACCCAACCATGGATGAATTCATGGTCCTTTCTCTATTTGTATTCCCACGAACATACATAAGATCAACAAACAGCCAATCAAAGAAAATTCCATATCATTATCTACTGAGACAACAGTCGAGCAAATCCTTATATTTCTCATTCTACACAATTAGTTTATCCCATCGAAACCAAATAATCCAATAAGTTTAGCAAACTACGCAATTCTAATGATCAACCATCTCACCAATGTTCCACTCTTTTAATAACTCTATTGATCCCAACCAAGTATAGTCGTACTCATAATCACAGCTCATCAGGAACTACTAGAGGACAACATCGACTTACTCGATTTCACTTCTAAGGATACCCGTTAGGATGTATTATGGACCACACTGCAGACCCAACTTGATATCCCATATCATATCCATTAATTTCTTTGATTATAACCTCTCGCTTAACCATGAGAAAACATCGCTAAAGGATTTAAAATTTTCTTTCATAAAAGAGAACCATTCAACTTCAACGCTCAGAATACCCAAAAGAGTTACATTGAGTCAAAACTTCCACATACTAAAAGACTTGCAAAAGCAAACTTTCATTATCCAAATCATCAAATGAAATAAATGGGTCACGTTTACCATTAAGAAAGACAAAACTCCAATACAAAGGTCAACCTTGATAATTAACCAAGTTTACCATTCGTAAGGGTAATCCAACAATTGGTGAAACAATAGTGGCTTTAAGAGACAAATTAAACCAATAGAAACACATCAACCGCAATAAACTAATTACCCAATGGAAATTCATCAGCCACAATTGGACTAGAGTTGATCAAATTTCAAATTCAACGAAGAGAGCAACTTTTCTGCAGATAATCACTTTCAACGCTTGTACTAAGATATCCGAGGTAACCACTTCACTTTTCTCCTACTACGAACGGTGGTGTAACCTGGTAAAGCCCGGGGTCACAACCACGACCTCAACCATTCAACATCAGCCATCCTTACACATAACTCAGGATAATCAATTAATTAGCAATCATGCTAAATTCATACCAGTAATCATCAATACTGTTGGACCGAAAAGGCGACTAGAGGGGGGGTGAATAGAGCACGCCACTTTTCACAAACTATGAATTCAACACAATTTCACTCCAATAGCTATGATGAAGCTATGAAGATCAATATACCAGTACAGCGGAAGACTAGTATTGAATCCAATTAAAACCCCTAAGCAATGCGACAAAAATCAGCAAGAATCAAAACTAACAGAGGTGGCGGTCGACCGTATTATATCAAGGCGGTCCGACCAAGCACCAAATCGGTCCGACCTTTGGTGTGGGGCGGATCGACCGGCAGCTCGTAACAAAGAAAAAAACTCGATGACGAAGTTGCAATTAGGTCTAACTTTTGATTCTCAACTCCAAACTTCACGAAACTTTGCACACACCTTCTCTATGATATTAAGGACCTATTCCAATCAACAAATATGATAATTCTTGGACGAACAAAGATCTTTTACGATCTGATTGAAGAAGGTGCAAACCGCAAAGATGAAAACTAGATCCAATCGCTTGCTCGTGGGTGATTGATGATCAAATTGATCCTAGATGGGTTCCCACACATCACAGCAAGCTAATCCACGTGAAGAAATCAATCAAAAACTCGCGGATCAAGGAAAGCCCTAAAATCACCAAATTGAAAGCAAGAACGAAAAGAGACTTATCTCAAGCAAACCTTGCATAGATTAAGAACGTGATCGTTGCTGGATTACACCCACACCATCATGGATCAGTGGTCAATCCTAGATCATGAAATTCACCTCAAACCATAAAGAGCCCTAGCCTCCACCTCAACTCCCCCTAAGCCAATTAGGGTTTTGAAACAAAAAGAGGCGAGAGAAAAAAGAGCTGCTGGGTGCAGCCACCACCTCCCCCTATTTATAGTGGAGGCCTAGAACTCCTAGGGTTTGACTCCATTGGACTCCCGTTAAGGCCCAATAACAAACGGGTCACACACGCACGCTTCGCAAAGCGCCGTCTTTAACCTTTGACCTAAACAGCTTCACCTAGCGCCATCTTGCACCTTAGATTTGCTAATAGGTCACCCTTGTCCATCTTGCGCCACGCTTGAGTCATTGACTCACGGCATCGTCGATCGCTCGGACCTCAACTCTCCAAGTCTAGTCCCGATCCTCCTCGCCGTTGACCGTCGTTGACCACCAAGCTACCTGCACAACCATAGACAAGCAAACACAAATTCGGGAACAAGTTCTTCACAACTTGACCCATGTTAGTCAAAATATGCATCATGCAAACCATATGCCACGATACCAATGACTTTGACCTAACCAACGAACAATGCCGCCACGACGGGCGACGTTCAGGACAAACGGTCGATCCAGCCTCGTGGCTTGGTCGATCACCGCCCGGTCGGACCACACCATAGGTCATCCGACCACCGAAGGAGGACTTAGCCGATTTTCAACCCCGAAAATCCAAACCTCTGGAAACTTTAAACCAATAGAACTTCTTACTGGAGACTCCAAAAATCATGAGACCAAGTGCATTGGGATCCCCTCACTTGCCTACAACACCTATTTTTGGCCCAGCTCGTTTTGACCACTTTTAGGTCACTGTTGTAACATCCCAAATATGGGTTTGTGTTTCAAATGTAAGAAAATCAGAAGAATTTAAAACTTTTCTTGCATCTTGAAGACTTGGTCATTTTTGGTAATTCTTTTCAAAAGAATTATGGAAAATCCAATTTAAATTCTCTTTTGACTCTAATCAAAAACCCTCCTTGGCAAAGGTTTTTTGCCAAACCCTTGGAAATCTTTTCCCTGAGTTCTTGGGAGGCTTGACAACACCTCTGAATTATCTCATGATTTTTAGAAATTATTTGATAATTTTTGGAGGCAAGTCAAACTGGTCAAACCCCAATTTCCTCACTTCTGGAATTTCTGGAGAATAATTCGGTGCATGAAAATCTCTGAAAATTTTATGGAAGGTTCCTCCTGCAGTCAGCAAGCTCCAGTTAAAATTTCATAAATTTTGGAGTTTGTTTTCTACCTCAAATAATTCCTCAAAAATCAGATGTTTAAAATTCAAATTCAAAACTGGTTTGCACTGTTCATCGGGTTCGAACCAGGCTCGGGCTCGAGCCACTTGACTCGGTCGAGTCAACTAAACGCACTGGCGCGGTCGCTCGGGCGCGGGCGTGGTGAGCCGTTGGATCAGCATCGAACGGCCCGAGATCAAGCGCGCGATCGAATCGTTGTAATCAGCCCGTTCTATTTCAACCGCTCGATTAAATCCAACGGCTATCCGCTGTCTTCCTCCGCTCGCGCGCGGCCGAAGTCAACAGCGGTGACGTGCAGTACCTTCGCAGAGCCGGGCGCGTCTCCTTTCGCCAACGGCTCTTCCGCATTTAATGCTCCCGTCCGCCGCCTCCACGATCGTCGCCTCCCTCACATTACTCGCCCCGTCGCCTCGGCCGACCTCAACTTCGGTGCAAGCCATTTTTCTTGCCGTTGCTTCTCTTGCTCCTCCGGCTATAAAACTCTACCGAGGCTTCCTTAGCATCCTTTGAACACCCTTGAGCTTCAAAGATCACTTCTAGTGCACCGAGTGAGCTCCTTTGTGGATTTTTCTCTACCGCCATTGTTGAAGATCCAAGTTCTTTCTGAAAGTGGTGTTCGGGCCTTCTCTTTCAAAACCTTTGCTTCCTCGTTACCTAGCATCTCATAGAGTATTAACCCTCTCATCAATTTTGCTTTTAATGAGAGAGCGGTTCAATTGCGGATTGCCCCTTTCGGCCGAAACCGCCACTCTTCTTCACCCGAGCCGATTCGACTCTCCTCCGTGCCTTCTTTGGGCTCAGGTAACTTCTCTTTAGTCCCCAGTTTGCTGGCACTCGCTCCTTTGGACCGCAGCTGAGCTCGTTTGCATTTTTCGTTTTCGGTCATTTTGCTCGCCGCGGTTATCTCCGCTTCTGGCGTTCTAGCACGCACCAAAACCGCCGTACCATTGTGTGCGCAAGAGTGTTAAGGACTCATTTTAGGCGTTTGCTCGCACCACCGCGGCCAGAGCCGCCGGCGGCGAGCCGATCTTCCCGGTCATTTTTGCCGGACGAAAATCTGGGACGAACGTTTGAACGTGAATCGTTGTGGACCGTCGATCCTGAGATCTACGGCCCAAGTTTGCGTTGAAGTTGAACTAACACACGCCTTGATCCGTGGACCGTCGAATCCAAGATCAACGGCCCCGATTCAAGTCCGCGCGGGGCGTCGGATCCCAGATCCACGGCTCGCGTGTGTGTGAACATTCGGATCGCCGAACGCTCGAATCCACATGAACCGTTGGATCTAGATCCAACGGCGGACGACCAGTGTCCCGGATCGCCCGCGCGCCCCGACCAAAGTGGTCGTGGACCGTTGGATCCTGATCCAACGGTTAACGACGTGGTTTCGCGTGATGCGCTTGCTGCGTTAGCGCTGGGACGCGGACCGTCGGATCCAAGATCGACGCTCGTCGTTCGGCCACGTCATTTCAAAATTCTGATTTTCCCGAAAGGATTTATTTATCAACTGAAAAATGTGATAACTTGTAAAATGCATAACTAATTCATTTTAAATCCTTTTCGGGAGATTCAAATTTTGTGGGTTATGTTTTCAACTGAACTTTAATCTAAAAATGTTTCCAACCCCAGTATAGCTCCAGAAATTTTTGCTAATGAATAGTAGCATTTTTGATTTATAAAAGCTGAGCAAAATTGTTTTGGTCATATCTTTGGCATTAAGAATCCAAATCAGTTGGTTCTTGTTGCTAAATTCTTTATAAATCATGATCTTGCTACTGTAAAATTTTCCAAATTTTTGGAGAGAGTTTACTGTTGGGTCTTTGCATTTTTATTCGTTCTTATCGGTTGCTTTTTGCTTTCTCGTTAGGATCCGAAGAGCACGTTGATAATATTATCGATCCTCAAGAACACCTTGACCCCACAAGCAAGGTGCAAGATATTTGATCATAAATGTCCCATTACTTTCAAAGTCTACTATCTTGTTTACAAATTATATGTATGCATTGCTTTTGTGTCCAATTATTTTTTGTCCTGTTTAGAGGTAGTTATTCCTAATGCATTGTTGCCATTAAAGTGTTATACCCTGCCACAACCATAAGTTATTAATATCGCTGGTGAATTAGAGCCCGGTGATTTAATTATGCTCTTTTATTGTCTTTTCGGTGTCATGCTTAGAAATGCTTAGATGTCGGTAGTAATGGGTGATCATCGATTTTAATCGATGATCTTGATCACACATTTATTTATTATTCCATTATGTCCAGCATTTGTGCTTTGTTACTTTGTAAAGTCAAAAACTGAAAATAAAATCGTTTTAGACTTGGGCACAATGGTATGTTGGTGTGATCTGTTGGTGTGATTGGAATGGTGCCTAGGTCATCAAGGACCGAGTTACTTGTGTCACTAAGCCAAGCGCTTATGCGTGCTAACCACGCGAGAGGGATATGGGACCTCTCTTGACTTAGTACTTTGGCGTGTGTTATCTCCGAGTCGCAGGAGGGGGTTGTGTGTGTTGTGTGAAACATGATATGTGTTCTCGTGTTCTTGTGTTGGGTGTGCGGTGGTGGAGATTCCGGGTAGGCTCTCCACCTCGAGGAGCGTCGTAGTTGTCCAAGGCTTTACCCGGGAAGGGTAGTTGACCGAGGCTTTACGATGACTCCGACACAACGTATGGGTTTCTATCCATACGGGCGGCTCGAGGGGTAATACACAATATTGGAAATGTCTCGTAGGACTTAGCTGTGCCGGCATACCAAAGGAAGTATGCAAATCTAGTGGCAAAAAGGCGGTCTGGCGTGTGGGTACATTGGTACACCCCTGCAGGGATAAAACTATTCGAATAGCCTCGTCCTAGGTTATGGACATGCTTGGTAAGGTCGTGCAAGAACTAGACTACAACCTTTTAAATTAAAATTTGACATGGTTAGTATGAATGGGTAATTCATGCTATTGTTGTGGTGACTAATGGGTTGGTCACTTCCAGGATTGTTGTTGTCATACATCTACTGTTATATTGTTGTCATTTACGTTTATTTGAACATTAAAAACAGATTTGTTAACTTGCTTTTCAATGTACTACATTATTGCAAATAAAACTCGCTTTATGCTTAAAAATTTGAGTCCTAGCCTCGCTCCACTTAAATAAGCTTGCATATAGTTATTGTTCGTGTCATTATCATTCTTCTATATCTTGTAGTACATTCAGTACTCACCCACTTTTGTTGAAGTCGCTTTTGTTTGCAGAGGAAGAAGGTGAGCCCCAAGGGCCTCACTTTTGCGAGATGTGCTGTGGATTCGACGACTAGCTTAGCGGTCCGGTCGGTTGCCTTGTGGGTTAAAGGCACACTGATTGGCTCTTTTGTTTATGGCCATCTTATGGCACTTTTGCTTCCGCTATTAAATTTCTTTATGTATTTTTCATTTGGCCGGTCGGCCTCTCTTTTGTAATGACTATCCTTTATTTATGTTATCTTCTGGTTGTTGCTTTGCTTCGGTTCTATGTGAATGAATGGAATTTATGCATAAATTTTGTAAAGAGGTGTGTATACTGCATTTCTGGGAAGTATACATGTCTCGAAGACACGGGTTATTTCGTTTGTGATGCTAGGGTCAATTGGTGACTAAGCATTACAAGCCCAATAATCCGGGGTCCTCACAAGGTTTGGTATCAGAGCCATACTGACCGTAGTAACCCAAGCTTGGTCGTCTTTAGGGTATTTTGGAAAACCCTAATTTCAAAGTATCAAATGATTTATGAAAGCTTAAGGAATTCTCAGATTTTATTCCTTACCTATCTTAGCTTTCTCCTCTCATCTCACTCTAATTTGAGTTTTGAAAGTTGTTTACCTCTTCTTCCTTCAAAGATAGTGTTATCGATTAAATGGGTTTTGGGAACCACTGAGTTTGGCAAATTGAAGTACTTAGGGTTTTGAAGTTTCTGGACTGAAGATTTCGGCTAGAGGCTTGGATGCGAATCTGAACAGCACGCCTCAGTTTCTAGACAGCGAGCTCAATGGTTTCTGATGGGACCACTGAGCTTGGCAAATTGAAGTGTGCCAGATTTTGAAGTTTCTAGAATGGAAGACTTCGACTGGAAGCTTGGATGCAAAATCGCTACAGCAACTTCAATTTCCGGACAGCAAGCTCGATGGTTTCTAATAGGATAGAAAATGAGAGGATAATCAACTAAAATTTGTGGGAATAGAAGGGTAAGATGTGATACTAGTTAGCTATGTATCTAACACTATTTTTGCTGATTGAACCCTGCTCTTTAGTGGTAATAGATCTTTCCTTAATCTTCTGATTTTTATCTTCTCAATCAATTACTCGTTCATTCAATACGGGTTAGTTGCGTTGGGAAGTTGAGCTTTGGTTTGATGATTCATTGCGGTTTTTGGAGTCTTTTTATTAGCCTGTTGAAGTTTACATACTTGCTGTTTTCGGCTTTCGATTAGAGTGATATTCCATCCCCCTAGTCGTTAGCTTTTTGCTTTCTTTTGGCTTTGATTTTGGAGTCTAGTTTTAACCAAAGTTTCTTGCAACAGGATGGCTGGACGCACTCGTAGCGGCCAAGGCCAGTCAGCTGGTCCGGACGAGGATCTTCCTTCTCCTCCGACCATGGCCGAGGTCCTTCTTCAGATTGAGCGCAACCGTGCAGAGGAGAGGAGGGTTCTTCTGGACGTCATCACGCGCAACACTTCCGCCTCTTACCGTGCTTGAGTGATCCGGGCAAGGAGTGGACACCAGCCGCGTGGGGGACTCGCGGAGTTTAATTCTTCGCACTCAACCCCCCACGTTCTCCAGGTCGGAGGACCCGCTTGACGCAGACGACTGGCTTCGTCTGGTGGAGCGGAAGCTTCGCATAGCGCAGTGCCGGGAGCACAAGAAGGCGCTGTCGCATCGCACCACCGGAGGGTGCAGCTTTGTCTTGGTGGGAGAGCTTTCGCCATGCACCGACGCCACACCGTCACTTGGGAGGAGTTCCGCACCGCCTTCCGTCGAGTCACATCCTTCCTACCTGATGAGGTCAAGAAGAAGGAGTTCTTGTCGCCGCATAAGGACGCTTTCGCCACGGAGTACTGCACGAGTTTAACCATTTGGCTCGTTATGCTCGGAAGAGGTGGCCACCGATGAGGCCAAGCAAGAGAAGTTCAAGGATGGTTTGTCCGAGGAGCCGCAGGACAAGCTATCTATCGTCGACTTCCAGATTTCCGTGCCTTGGTGGACAAGGCCATTGTCACCGAGCACTGGGGAGAGCGCTGTGGATTCCCGCAAGCGTAAGTGGGAGGCCCGGTCATCTAGGGCCGGCTATCCCCGCTTGATCCGCCTCGGGGTCGCACAAGAAGCTTCAAGACCCCGAGGCCGTCAAGACTGTTCTTTGCCCTTCGCAGCCGTGCCCTACCACGTGCACTGCGAGTCGCCAGGTGGCTCCCCGTGAACCCGGCCGCCGGGTCACTTGCTTGAAGCGGAAGGGGCATTATGCGAACCAATGCCCTAAGAAGACGAGAGCGCCCTCGCCCTAATGGAGGACGCGGCGTGAGGTGGTCCTTCTCAGACTCAAGATAGTCCCTACTACCCAAGGCGTGGGTAGTGGTCGCGTCAACCTCATCTCGGCGGAGGAGGCACAGGAGGCACCCGACGCCGTGGCCGGGTACACTTTCGTTAACTCTCATTCTGCCATCGCTTTGTTTGATTCAGAGCATCTCATTCTTTTATTTCGAGTCTTTTGCTGCTATTAGTGAGCTCCTCTTTACTCCATTGTTGATCCCATTGCTCATTCGCTCTCGGGTTCGGAGTTGAGAGTCAACTGAGTGTAGGGATGTCCCAATTGAAATTGAGGGAGTGAGATTCCTCGCGAATCTTATCCTCCTCCATTCAGCAAGTTTAGATGTAATTCTTGGTATGGATTGGTTGTCTCAAAGATAAGGGACAAATCGATTGCGCCAAGAAGTGTGTCTCTATCTAGTCTTTCCGTGGCGGGTTAAGTTCGCCGAGGAAAGTCGCTAGGTCCGCATCTCTTCGCGCCAGCGAAGCCCGCTCTAGATATTAGTGAAGTCCCCACAGTTCGTGACTTCATTGATGTGTTTGCTGAAGATCTTCCAGGGATGCCACCAGTTCGAGATCTCGAGTTTGTCATTGAGTTGGTTCCCGGTACTGCCGCGATTTCAAAGAGGCATTATCGGATGCCACCGAACGAGTTGGTGGAGTTGAAGAAGCAACTGAGTGAGCTGCAAGAAAAAGGTTTTATCCGCCCTAGCTCATCTCCGTGGGGTTGTCCAGCAATCTTCGTAAAGAAGAAGGACAATACTTTGCGCATGTGCGTTGATTACAGTCCGCTTAATGAGGTAACGGTAAAGAACAAGTATCCATTGCCCCGCATTGATGATCTCTTTGATCAATTAACTGGAGCTCGAGTATTCTCCAGGATTGATATGAGAGTGGGATATCATCAAGTTCGGATACGACCTGAGGATATTCCAAAGACGGCTTTCTCTACTCGCTACGGCTTGTATGAATACACCGTCATGTCATTTGGCTTAACCAATGCTCCCGCCTTGTTCATGAACCTCATCCTAATGTAATACTCTAAAAATAATAATAATAATAACGTCTTAAGGACTTGTGCGTAATTAAGCAAAAGAAATTTGTTTTGATGTTTTTACGGAGGGACTAGACCGCGTAAGATATAAAAGATCGTTGGGATTCTAGAAACCTAGCAATCTTTTTTTTTCCACCCTAGCCGCCGCCTTGGTTTCAATCTCTCCCCGTGCGCCGCCAGAGCAGCCGCCTCGCTCTCCTGCGCACTCGGGAACACAAGCCATCGGCACACGTCGCTGCTAATCGAGTGCGTGACGCCATCACGTCGCCATCGCCACATGCAGTTGTTTCTGGTGCGCGTGAGATTGCGTCCGAGCTGCTATTTCGCTGCGCCTGCGTGAGTACGCTACATGCTAGCGCCTGGCCGCGTGGCCGTTCGGTCGACGTGTGAGTGCCCGGAGGTTTCCTATGGTCCAATGCATGCGGCTGTGCGAAGGATCCCGTCTGTGCATGTGCGCATGAAAGCTGCCGCATAGCTTTGCACTTGGCCGAAGCCATCTACCGCAAACAGATGGAAGCCATCTTCGTTTCCACACGTGAGCTTTGCATTAGTTTCTACTTTGTCTGCTAGATAACATGCTTCTTGATTTGTATGTGTTGTATTGAGTTCAAAAGTAAGGGAGAGAGGAAGAGCCACTTCTTGCTAGTGTTAGTGTTGGTTCTACATCTTTTACATGTGTGCATTTTGCTAGAACCGTAAGGGGTTAGAAAGGGTTCTATTTTTTTTAATCAAAGGGCCAAATAATAGATCTGTTTAGCATGATGTTCTGTTGAACGATTATTTCGGGTACCTTAATGGCGAATTTTGAAAATATCATCTACTAGTTAATTGTAGATAATTTCGATATCTTTCTATAGCATATTTTATCATGTCGATCGGACAAGTAGATTTCGAGATATGAATTTTGGAAGACTGCTGTCTTTGTGGTTGTCGTCGTTCGGCGCTGTTCTGGTAGATCAGATATTAAAAATAGTAAATAGACTAATTAGAGTTTTTAATCTACATGAAAGTTGTAGATAATTGTCTGAGGGTTCTGTAGGATCCAAGAACTCGAAATTTGGTTGGGTAAAACAAAAGTTATGAATTTAGAAAGACCCGCTGTCCCGAAGTTAATAGATCGATTTTCTGGGTTAAAAACGGAGAGTTAGATGATTTAATTAGAAGTCTTAGTAATCTAAGAAAATGTGGAGAATTTTGTGTAGAATCCAGAGCTGGGTGGTTTGTCGTGATCGGACTTTTGAGTCAAAAGTTACATTCGTTTTAGTACCGAGACAGCAATGGGTAACTATTCGGTACCGGAGAAGCGTGGTATATTTGGGGACGGGTAGGAGCGAAGTATATTGATTGCTATTCTTGTTGCTGTAGCTTGTATTGAAGTTTGTGTATTTAATATAGGAGAGGCGTCGTGCTTGTTACCATCTTCTAGCCAAATCGTATGTCGCAACTAGTAAAGGCAAGTGCATGGTAGACAACAATTAATGATTGATCATTGTTTTCTTTATCTTCTATTACCATTATTGTTGTGCTCTTATTTTATTTAATTGCAAGCAATGGAATGGTATGGATTTATATGGTTAATGGACATGATGAAAAATTGGTTATGATGAGTATTATGAAATTATGCATGTTTGCATTCATAAGCATCTTTGCATATGAGCAGGTGATTATGAATGATCACAACTCCACGGGAGTGGAGGAGGTCCCCGATCCTTGTGGAGGAACGGGCTTGAGAGTGAATGTTGTCGCGAGCATTCACTCATGCTATACCGGTATACGCGAAAGAAGTGCATGTGGACATGTAGATTAGAGTTGCATTGATACATGAGATTAATGAGTGCGAAACAAAGAGAAGATAACAACATGATAATATTAATAGAAGTACCTGTGATGATAATGAAGTTATTGAATGCTGTTGATTTATTATTGTTCGTTGTATATTGATGTGGTTGCTGAGTCGTGGACTCACCCTTGCTCTTTTGTTTTCTTTAGGTGATCTTCGAGGACGCCGTGACTGAGAGCGGGTAGAGCACATGGATTAGATCTATACTTCAATCACATGATCATTTGCCATAAGAACCTTTTTATTCAATGCAGGATTATTCTAGAACATGTTAGAGGTTGAATAAAGTTTAGGACAACGTTTTGGACTAGACTATTTGTTTTAATGATTTGGATTCATTGGTTGGTGCTATTTTGGACTATTTACCTGGTTATATTCCCCTTGCTTATTTATTATCGTTAGATCCATAATTATGCATGTTCTTTTGTGATCCATGGATATGTGTATTGTTGTTTTCTTGCTGTAATTTTATAGTGTGTCGATAATTGTTAGTTTAAAGAGTAGTGTGGTGGCATTCTAGGCTCAGTGTTGGGCTGGGGTGTTACAGTTGGTATCAGAGCGGGCTTTAGGTCCGTGGTGAATAGATTAACAACTTAGGCAAACTAAAATTGTTAAAATTTGTTTTAGTTTTAGTAAATCAACAAAAATATGCTAATGGTTAACTAACCTAAAATTTGACACACTAGTGCACAGTAGGTTAGAGAGAGGTACGAATATAGTTTTATGCTTCCGTTATGTTGTTCATTGATGCATGATTTTATTTTGACCTTTGAACTCATTGTGTATTGTTGATTGTGGTTGATAGCTATGCCGAGGGGTAGAGGGCGTGGTCGTGGTGGCATGATCGTGGAGGTCGGGGGCCGGGCGAGGTTCCGTGGAGCCACCTCTGTGAGAGGTAGGGTTGTCACGACCCGCCTCGGCCAGGTCCAGATGAGACCCCGCTTTCTTGCCGAGAGAGTTGGTGGGAGAGATCAGTGCTCTTCGTCCAGCAGCGCGGCGCCTATTCTTCGCGGCATCCGTTGTTGCTCCTGTCGCACATCCACCGGTTCCTGAGGCGCGGATGACACTTCGAGAGTGGATGGGATTGAGGTTGGATCCGTTTGACGGGTCGGGTACACCGGTCCAGGCAGCGGACTGGTTGCGCTACATGGAGAGGCAGTTTGGAGCTTTGGAGATGTCTTCACATCAGAGGGTCCGCTTTGTGGCCTTTCCGCTGAAGGGGCAAGAAGATATTTGGTGGGAGGGCGTGTTGTCTTCGAGGACCGCCACTCAAGGGCCAGTCACTTGGGAGGACTTTGTTGATCAGTTCAAGGGAAAGTTCTACCCCTACTCTTTTGTTGAGAAGATGGAGGTTACCTTGTCGACCTTTGCTCAGGGGAAAAGGTCTATTGCTGAGTATGAGGCTGAGTTCAACAACTTGGTTCGCTTTGTCCCTTGAAGAGCTTAACGATGATCTTCGAAAGCCAAGAGGTTCCGTCTGGGTCTCACCCGAGTACCGACATGTGTTGGGAGCTACTCCACCCGTGACTACTGCTCTGTTGTGGAGCAAGCTAGGGGCATGGAGTTGGAGATGCACTCACAAAGGGGCGACAAGCCTCGTGGATGGTTGCCTCCGTGGTGACCGAAGAGGAACTCTAGTGAGGAAGTGGGTCTGCTCAACACCGCCAAGAAATTCAAGGGAGGACCGCAGATCTTTCAAGTCTAAGAAGTCGAGGCCGTTCTCTTCTTGGCGCTCGTCCTTTGCAGTGTACTCGGCTCTTCGTCCGCCCTGCGGGGCATGCTTTGCTTTAAGTGCGGTGATGGACACCGCGCTGCTGAGTGCTCTTGGACGGGAGATTGCCGTCAGTGTGGTCGACCGGGTGATGAGGATATCCCGACTACTTATGAGGCTGTTTATGAAGCAAGAGTTACACTTCTCAAACAACAGGTGCAATTGTTTCTTAATCTTTATGTTTTCACGTGAGAATTGGACACTACGTAAAGCAATACTTTGTGCATTCTCGTGTTCGACAAGCGTAATGTCTTTGGAACCAAGAGGGAGGACAGAGCCAAAGCAATAGAGGAGCACAAGAAGAAGGGTAACCATATTTGTTGCCTAGTGACGAAGAACAAGAAGGTCAAAGCGGTTGGGAAGGAGAAAGTCAAGCAGCCCATGCCGATTAAGGAGAAAAGAAGCCTGTGTAATGGAGAGCAAAAGGGGAAGAAGTCCAAGAACTTAAAGCTCAAGTTTTGGATAAGATTTTCAAGCCTAATTCAGATCTCCCACAACCCCAACCGAAATAAAATTCGGATTCAACTTAGAATTCAATTCGGATTCGGAATCAGCCTCAAATTCGGATTCGGAATCAGCAGGACAGTCCGGAGTAAAAAGGCCATAACTTTCTCATACGAAGTCCGATTGGGGTGTTTTTGGACTTGTTGGAAAGCTAACTTCAAGCCCGATCCAACGGATGCTCACGCACTACGAAATTCCTTCGGAGTCAAAAGATATGACCAAAACAATATGACGGTTTTAAAATTAGAGTTTCCTTTTTGTTTTAGATTGAGTCGGAATTGGAGTAGGAGTTCTAATTCCGAATTAGAGTAGGAGTAGGGCCTCTTGGTCAGCCATAAGGAGGAGAAGGAGCACTATATATTGAGTGTTAGACCCCCATTGTAACCTCAGACCAGTTTATGCATAAGAATAGAAACATAGCTATTGCTTGTTCTTTCGAAACCAGAGTTCATGCGAGGACTTTGAGAGAGGACTAGGCGATCCATTGGTTCGTTCTGCAATTCAAGGTCAAGCCGTCGTTCCATTGGGAATTGGGGACTTGGCGATCGCCGCTCGTGGTCTCGCGACGATCAACTACCCGGTGTTTTGGGCGATTCCAAAGAGTTGAGGGTTCGTGCATTGGCGCGAGTGTTCAGCTAGCGACATCATCTACTTCATATCATTTATCCACGGTTCCTCACTGAGAAGATCGGGCATCCCCCCGTATCACCGGGTCACAAGGAGCGGGTGTGTCGCCAGAACCCCGCTAGCGTGATCAAGTGGGAGCCAGTGCCATCTTCTTCTTCAGTTGGTCCGGCTCGAGGATCTTTCCAAATGATGGTCGCCTCTCCGTCACGCCACTTCCTTCACTTGGCGCCTCGAGGGTACTATCGGCACCGCCACCTTCGCACCGCCAGTTGCACGACCGCCATACCGCACCACCACAAAGCAGATTGTCGGGCTCGCCGCCCCGTCGTCTTCTTCGCCATGGCGCCACCGAGTGTACGCCATGCCACACCGAGTCCGTGGGTCGTCCTGACGTGGTGACAGTTACTTTTCTTGTGGATTCGTTTGATGCTTTAGTCCTTTTTGATTCAGGGGCTACCTTTTCGTTTGTCTCAACGGCGTTTGCTAGGAGAGCGAACTTGAGTATGCAAGATGGATCTCTCGATCGATGTTAGTTAGCTCTTCCGGGGAATTATTGCGAGCTCTCTGCTTTTTCTGGGTGTTCTATTGTCATTGATGGAGAGAAGTTCACGACGAATTTGATAGTTATTCAAATGGAGCCGTTCGGCGTTATCTTGGGTATGGATTGGTTGCACTCTTATCGAGCCGTGATATCTGTTTCGTAGAACGATGCCTCAGGTGCGGACCCGTCGGGAGACTTTGACCTTCGGTGGAGTGCGCCCCGCGCTCTCTTCGATATTGGCCGGATCGTTCCCGGTCGTCGTGCGAAAATCGGGCTTCTTTTAGCTCTTGCCGAGAAAGCGAGTGTGGCTTCGCAGATTGAGGAGATTCCGGTGGTTAGTGATTACGGATGTGTTCCCGGTGAACTTCCGGCTTGCCACTGCGCGAGGCGTGGAGTTTCGCATTGATCTTGTTCGAATACTCGCCCCATCTCGATGTCTCCATATCGACCAAAGACGTCCGCTTTGGGACGAGTTGAAGAAGCAATTGGATGATTTGTTGGCTAAAGGTTTGATCAAAGCGTAGCGTATCACCGCGTGGGAGCTCTGTTCTATTCACGGAGAAGAAGGATGGGAGTTGGCGCATGTGTGTTGATTATCGTGCGCTTAATGCAGTCACAATCAAGAACAAATATCCATTGCCCCGCATTGAGGACTTGTTTGATCGGTTGAATGGAGCTCAAGTATTCTCCAAGATCGATCTCGATCGTGGTATAATCAAATCCGTGTGCGTGAGCGATGTAGAGAAGACAACTTTTCTACGTGTATGGGCATTATGAATTTAAAGTTATGTCCTTTGGATTGACTAATGCACTCGCCATTTTTATGGAGACCATGAACAACATGTTGCACGAGTATTTGGATGACTTCGTGGTGGTGTTCATTGATGATATTCTTATCTATTCCAAGACCAATGAGGATCATGAGCGTCATTTGAGGTTGGTTTTAGATACTTTGAGAGACCACAAGTTCTATGCTAAGTTGAAGAAGTGTGAGTTCTGGATTTCAGAAGTGAGTTTTCTCGGTCATGTGATAAATCCTCAAGGCATTGCTGTTGATCCTAGTAAGGTCTCTACAGTGGTGGATTGGAAGAGGCCGACAAATGTGAAGGAGGTGAGGAGTTTCTTGGGCTTGGCTGGTTATTATCGGCGTTTTGTGCAGGATTTCTCTATCATCGCCAAACCGATGTCTCAACTTACTCAGAAAGGGGTAAGATTCCAGTGGAATGATGAGTGTGAGCGCAGTTTCTGCACTTTGAAAGAGAGGTTGGTGACCTCTCCTATTCTCACTCTTCCCGAGCCGGAAGCGGTTCTGATCTTTTCAGATCGTCTCGAGTGGGTCTTGGCTGTGTTCTCATGCAAGACGGTAAGGTGATTGCTTATGCGTCGAGACAGTTAAAGAAACACGAGCAGAATTATCCCACTCATGATTTGGAGTTGGCTGCGGTTGTCTTTGCTCTCAAGATTTGGAGACATTACCTATACGGCGAGCCTTGTGATATTTTCACCGATCACAAAAGTCTCAAATATATCTTCACTCAGAAGGATCTGAATTTGAGGCAAAGGAGGTGGTTGGAGTTGATCAAGGACTATGATCTTACTATTCAGTATTATCCAGGCAAGGCCAATGTTGTTGCAGATGCTCTTAGTCGCAAGGCGACTCCCGCTACTCTAGATTACCTTATTGACGATTTTGATCGCATGGGTATATCCTATTGTTATGCGGGCACATCACATGTTGAGACACAGTTGATTCTTGAATCAGCTATTCCAGACCGTGTGCGGAAAGCATAACAGAGTGACCGGTTACTACAGGAGGTTAGGAAGCGTCTGGATGAGGGCAAAGAGGGTGATTTTAGCATGGACGATTTTGGTGCTTTGAGGTTTAAAGGCCGTCTTTGCGTACCGCAAAAGGCGGAGGTCAAAGATGATATCTTGAGGGAGGCACATCGCACTGCATAATCGCTCATCCTGGTGAGACTAAGATGTATCGAGATCTGAAACAGAATTTTTGGTGGAAAAGAATGAAGGTGGATATTGCTAATTATGTGGCTTCTTGTGGTGTTTGTCAGCAAGTGAAAGCGGAGCACAAGCATCCTGCAGGGTTGTTGCAGCCTTTGGAGGTTCCCCAGTGGCATTGGGACGATATCTCTATGGACTTTGTGGTGGCCTTACCTCGTTCGCCGCGAGGGAAGGATGCGATTTGGGTAGTGGTGGATCGATTCAAGAAGTCTCGCACACTTCATTCTTATTCGCACGACAAATTCGTGAGTGATCTAGCTCCTATTTATGTGCGTGAAATAGTAAGGCGCATGGTGTGCCAAAGACCATCATTTCTAACAGGGATGCGAAGTTTGTCTCCAAGTTCTGGGAGAGTCTGCAGAGTGCATTGGGCACACAGCCCGCCTTAGTACTGCGTTTCACCCATGCATGATGGGCAATCGAGCGCACTATTGGACTTTAGAGGACATGTTGCGGTCTTGTGTTTTGTCTTGGAAGGGTAGTTGGGAGGACCAGTTGCCACTTGCAGAGTTTGCTTATAATAATAGTTACCATTCCAGTATTAGAGCCGCGCCATTTGAGGTTCTCTATGGGCGGAAGTGCAGATCACCACTTTGTTGGGATGCAGTGGGAGAGAAGGTAGTTTTGGGTCCGGACTGGATTCAGAAGACCGTTGAGCGTGTGGCCATGGTGAGGCAGAATCATGTAGCGGCCAGAAGCGCATGAAAAGCTATCGATGATGAGGAGGCGTGACTTGGAGTTTGCGGTGGGTGACCAGGTGCTCTTGAGAGTGTCTCCCACTAAAGGTATTGTTCGGTTTGGTACCAAAGGGAAGTTTAGCCCGAGGTACGTTGGACCGTTCCTAATTATTGCAAGAATTGGAAAGTTAGCCTACCGCTTGGATCTTCCTGAGTCCATGCGTGGGGTTCACAATGTGTTTCACGTCTCGATGCTGAGAAAGTTTTTGAGAGACCCAGAGCATAAGATTTCATTGGAGCCGCTGACTATTGAGCAAGATCTCACAATTGAGTCGCGTCCGGCGCGCATTTTGGAGAGGTCAGAGCGAGTGCTGAGGCACAAGACGTTGGTATACGTCAAGGTGCTGTGGACGCATCAGTCTGAGAGAGAGGCGACTTGGGAGTTGGAATCTCGCATGCGCAAGCAATATCCGGAGTTGTTCACGTCGGGTACGTGTTATTTTGTTGTTTAATTTCAGCAGTGTAGTTTTTCTTTGAGTAGGACGACGAGTAGAATTCGGGGTCGAATTCTGTTAAGGGGGGTAGAATGTAATACTCTGAAAATAATAATAATAATAACGTCTTAAGGGCTTGTGCGTAATTAAGCAAAAGAAATTTGTTTTGATGTTTTTACGGAGGGACTAGACCGCGTAAGATATAAAAGATCGTTGGGATTCTAGAAACCTAGCAATCTTTTTTTTTCCACCCTAGCCGCCGCCTTGGTTTCTATCTCTCCCCGTGCGCCGCCAGAGCAGCCGCCTCGCTCTCCTGCGCACTCGGGAACACAAGCCATCGGCACACGTCGCTGCTAATCGAGTGCGTGACGCCATCACGTCGCCATCGCCACATGCAGTTGTTTCTGGTGCGCGTGAGATTGCGTCCGAGCTGCTATTTCGCTGCGCCTGCGTGAGTACGCTACATGCTAGCGCGTGGCCGCGTGGCCGTTCGTTCGACGTGTGAGTGCCCGGAGGTTTCCTGTGGTCCAATGCATGCGGCTGTGCGAAGGATCCCGTCTGTGCATGTGCGCATGAAAGCTGCCGCACAGCTTTGCACTTGGCCGAAGCCATCTACCGCCAACAGCTGGAAGCCATCTTCGTTTCCACACGTGAGCTTTGCATTAGTTTCTACTTTGTCTGCTAGATCACATGCTTCTTGATTTGTATGTGTTGTATTGAGTTCAAAAGTAAGGGAGAGAGGAAGAGCCACTTCTTGCTAGTGTTAGTGCTGGTTCGACATCTTTTACATGTGTGCATTTTGCTAGAACCGTAAGGGGTTAGAAACGGTTCTATTTTTTTTTAATCAAAGGGCCAAATAATAGATCTATTTAGCATGCTGTTCTGTTGAACGATTATTTCGGGTACCTTAATGGCGAATTTTGAAAATATCATCTACTAGTTAATTGTAGATAATTTCGATATCTTTCTATAGCATATTTTATCATGTCGATCGGACAAGTAGATTTCGAGATATGAATTTTGGAAGACTGCTGTCTTTGTGGTTGTCGTCGTTCGGAGCTGTTCTGGTAGATCAGATATTAAAAGTAGTAAATAGACTAATTAGAGTTTTTGATCTACATGAAAGTTGTAGATAATTGTCTGAGGGTTCTGTAGGATCCAAGAACTCGAACTTTGGTTGGGTAAAACAAAAGTTATGAATTTAGAAAGACCCGCTGTCCCGAAGTTAATAGATCAATTTTCTGGGTTAAAAACAGAGAGTTAGATGATTTAATTAGAAGTCTTCGTAATCTAAGAAAATGTGGAGAATTTTGTGTAGAATCCAGAACTGGGTGGTTTGTCGTGATCGGACTTTTGAGTCAAAAGTTACATTCGTTTTAGTACCAAGACAGCAATGGGTAACTATTCGGTACCGGAGAAGCGTGGTATATTTGGGCACGGGTAGGAGCGAAGTATATTGATTGCTATTCTTGTTGCTGTAGCTTGTATTGAAGTTTGTGTATTTAATATAGGAGAGGCGTCGTGCTTGTTACCATCTTCTAGCCAAATCGTGCGTCGCAACTAGTAAAGGCAAGTGCATGGTAGACAACGATTAATGATTGATCATTGTTTTCTTTATCTTCTATTACCATTATTGTTGTGCTCTTATTTTATTTAATTGCAAGCAATGGAATGGTATGGATTTATATGGTTAATGGACATGATGAAAAATTGGTTATGATGAGTATTATGAAATTATGCATGTTTGCATTCATAAGCATCTTTGCATATGAGCAGGTGATCATGAATGATCACAACTCCACGGGAGTGGAGGAGGTCCCCGATCCTTGTGGAGGAACGGGCTTGAGAGTGAATGTTGTCGCGAGCATGTAACACCCCAGCCCAACACTGAGCCTAGAATGCCACCACACTACTCTCTAAACTAATAATTATCGACACACTATAAAATTACATCAAGAAATCAACAATAAACATATCCATATATCACAAAAGAACATGCATAATTATGGATCATACGATAATAAATAAGCAAGGGGAATATAACCAGGTAAATAGTCCAAAATAGCATCAACCAATGAATCCAAATTATTAAAACAAATAGTCTAGTCCAAAACGTTGTCCTAAACCTTATTCAACCTCTAACATGTCCAAGGGTAAAACAATTTTGAATGAAAAGATTCTTATGGCAAATGATCATGTGTTGTCCATGTGCTCTACTCACTCTCAGTTACGGCGCCCTCGAAGATCACCTAAAGACAACAAAAGAGCAAGGGTGAGTCCACGACTCAGCAAACACATCCATAAACAACGAACAATAATAAATCAACAGCATTCAATAACTTCATTATCATCACAGTTACTTCTATTAATATTACCATGCTGTTAACTTATCTTTGTTTCACACTCATTAACCTCATGTATTAATGCAACTCTAATCTACATGTCCACATGCACTTCTTTCGTGTATACCGGTATAGCATGAGTGAATGCTCGCGACAACATTCACTCTCAAGCCCGTTCCTCCATAAGGATCGGGGACCTCCTCCACTCCCGTGGAGTTGTGATCATTCATGATCACCTGCTCACATGCAAAGATGCTTATGTATGAAAATGCAAACTCCATCATAAACATCATATCCAACTTTTCATCATGCTTGTCAACAAAGATATAAACCTACCAATTCCTTGTTTGCAATTAAATAAAATAAAAGCACAACAATAATGGTAATAGAAGATAAAGAATCACAGTGATCATCATTGATCGCTGTCTACCATGCACATGCCTTTACTAGTTGCGACGCACGATTTGGCTAGAAGATGGCAACAAGCACGACGCCTCTCCTATATAAAATACACAAACTTTAATACAAGCTATAGCAACAAGAATAGCAATCAATATACTTCGCCCCTACCCGTCCCCAAATATACCACGTTACTCCGGTACCGAATAGTTACCCATTGCTGTCCTGTTACTAAAAAGAACGTAACTTTTGACTCAAAAGTCCAATCACAACAAACCACCCCATTCTGGATTCTTCATAAAATTCTCCACATTTTCTTAGATTACGAAGACTTCTAATTAAATCATCTAACCCTCCGTTTTTAGCCCAGAAAACCGATCTGTCCGCTTCGGAACAGCAGGTCTTACTAAATTCATAACTTTTGTTTTACCTAACCAAAATGCGTGTTCTTAGATTCTACAGAACCATTGGACAATTATCTACATCTTTCATGTAGATCAAAAACTCTAATTAGTCCATTTACTATTTTTAATCCGCAGTCTACCAAAACAGCGCCGAAAGACGACAACCACAATGACAGCAGCCTTCCGAAAATCATAACTCGAATTCTACTTGTCCGATCGACATGATAAAATATGCTATAGAAAGATATCAAAATTATCTACAATTAACTAGTAGATGTTATTTCCTAAATTCGTCATTACGGTACCCGAATAAATCGTTCAACAGAACAGCAGGCTAAACAGATCTATTAATCGTCCCCTCGATTAGAAATTCTAAAACCTCTCTAATTAATCTCAATTCTAATTCTCTAAAGAAATCAAGAAAACAGAGAAGAAACGAAATTACAGATCGTTACCCACTCGAATCCGGATCTTGGCTTCTTGTCTTCTAATTTTTCTCTTCTCTTTCCTTTATTTCTTTCCTATTCTTCTTGTTTGTACGCGCCGATGCGCGCTCTACTAAATCCATTGCTTTCCGGCTTCTCTCTGGTTGATGCACTACTGATGTGCTCAAGAAAGCATTCGCACATGGTGCTAGCATTGCATGGCTCAAGATTCACGGCAGCACAAGGCGATCCGCCGAAGCGAAGTTAGGCGAAAGCGGCGGGCGTGGATGGCTCAATGGGTGCCGGTGATGGCACACACCTCCACGCGAACACACGCAGCGACTGCTAGCGCTACAAAACGTGGGCGGCGGTGGCTGGAGAAAAATGTTTGGAGGCGGCTGCTGGCGACGTTCGGCCGTGGGCGCACAGGTGGAGAAAAGAAAATATGGCTAGGGTTTCTAGAATTCCCACAATCTATTTATATAGCTCTTAAAAACTCTGAAATTCTATTTTTTATGTACTATTTTATTTAATTACACACTGGCCCTTAAGAGGTTAATAATTATTTATTTATTATTACTATTTATTTTCAGAATATTACATTCTACCCCCCTTAACAGAATTCGACCCCGAATTCTACTCGTCGTTCTATTCAAAGAAAAACTATACTGCTGAAATTAAACAACAAAACAATACGTACCCGACATGAACAACTCCGGGTAAAGCTCGCGCATGCGAGACTCCAACTCCCAAGTCGCTTCTCTCTCGGACTGATGAGTCCACAACACCTTGACGTATACCAACGTCTTGTGCCTCAGCACTCGCTCCGACCTCTCCAAAATGCGCGCCTGACGCGACTCAACTGTGAGGTCTTGCTCAATAGTCAGCGGCTCCAATGAAATCTTATGCTCGGTCTCTCAAAACTTTCTCAAGATCGAGACGTGAAACACGCTAGAACCCCACGCATGGACTCGGGAAGGTCCAAGCGGTAGGCTAACTTCCCAATTCTTGCGAATCGGAACGGTCCAACGTACCTCGGGCTAAGCTTCCCTTTGGTACCGAATCGGACAATGCCTTTAGTGGGAGACACTCTCAAGAGCACCTGGTCACCCACCGCAAACTCCAAGTCACGCCTCCTCAAATCAGCATAACTTTTCTGTCTGCTCTGAGCTGCTAACAGATTCTGCCTCACCATGGCCACACGCTCAACGGTCTTCAATCCGGTCCGACCCAAAATCGCCTTCTCTCCTATCGCATCCCAACAAAGTGGCGATCGCACTTCCGCCCATAGAGAACCTCAAATGGCGCGGCTCTAATACTGGAATGGTAACTATTATTATAAGCAAACTCTGCAAGTGGCAACTGGTCCTCCCAACTACCCTTCCAAGATAGAACGCAAGATCGCAACATGTCCTCCAAAGTCTGAATAGTACGCCTCGATCGCCCATCTGCAATGGGTGAAACGTCAGTACTCAAAGCGGAGTGTGTGCCCAATGCACTCGCAGACTCTCCCTAACTTGGAGACAAACTTGGCGCCCTCGTCGAAATGATGGTCTTTGGCACACCATGCGTCTTACTATTTCACGCACATAAACAGGAGCTAGATCACTCGCTAAATTTGTCGTGCGAATAGGAATGAAGTGCGCAGACTTGCTGAATCGATCCACCACTACCCAAACTGCATCCTTCCCTCGCGGCGAACGAGGCAACGCCACCACAAAGTCCATAGAGATATCATCCCAAGGCCACTGGGTACCTCCAAAGGCGCAACAACCTGCGCAGACGCTTGTGCTCGGCTTTCACTTGTCGACAAACACCACAAGAAGCCACATAGTTAGCAATATCCACCTTCATTCTTTTCCACCAAAAATTTGCTTTCAGATCTCGATACATCTTGGTCTCACCAGATGAGCGATTGTCTGAGTGCGATGTGCCTCCTCAAGATATCATCTTTGACCTCCGCCTTTGCGGCACGCAAAGACGGCCTTTAAACCTCAAAGTACCAGAATCGTCCATGCTAAAATCACCCTCTTTACCCTCATCCAGACGCTTCCTAACCTCCTGTAATAGCCGGTCACTCTGTTGTGCTTCCGACACGGCCGGAATAGCCGACTCGAGAATCAATCGAGTCTCAACATGTGATGTGCCCGCATAACAATAAGATATTCCCATGCGATCAAAATCAGCAATGAGGCAATCTAGAGTAGCGGAGTCGCCTTGCGACTAAGAGCATCAGCAACTACATTGGCCTTGCCTGGATGATATTGAATAGTAAGATCATAGTCCTTGATCAACTCCAACCACCTCCTTTGCCTCAAATTCAGATCCTTCTGAGTGAAGATATATTTGAGACTCTTGTGATCGTGAAAATATCACAAGGTTCACCGATAGATAATGCCTCCAAATCTTGAGAGCAAAAACAACCGCAGACTAACTCCAAATCATGAGTGGGATAATTCGCTCGTGCTTCTTTAATCGCCTCGACGCATAAGCAATTACCTTACCGCCTTGCATGAGAACACAGCCAAGACCCACTCGAGACGATCTGAAAAGATCAGGAACCGCTTCTGCTCGGGAAGAGTGAGAATAGGAGAGGTCACCAACCTCTCTTTCAAAGTGCGTAAACCGCGCCACACTCATCACCCACCGGAATCTCACACCTTTCTGAGTAAGTTGAGACATCGGTTTGGCGATGATAGAGAAATCCTGCACAAAACGCCGATAATAACCTGCCAATCCCAAGAAACTCCTCACCTCCTTCACATTAGTCGGCCACTTCCAATCCACCACTGTGGATACCTTGCTAAGATCAACAGCAATGCCCTGAGGGTTAATCACATGACCCAGAAAACTCACTTCTGAAATCCAGAACTCACACTTCTTCAACTTAGCATAGAACTTGTGCTCTCTCAGAGTATCTAAAACCAGCCTCAAATGACGCTCATGATCCTCATTGGTCTTGGAATAAATAAGAATAACATCAATGAACACCACCACGAAGTCATCTAGATACTCGTGTAACATGTTGTTCATGGTCTCCATAAAAATAGCAGGTGCATTAGTCAACCCAAAGGACATAACTTTATACTCATAATGCCCATACCGTGGAGAAAGCGGTCTTTCTACATCTCGCTCACGCACACGGATTTGATTATACCGATCGAGATCGATCTTGGAGAATACTTGAGCTCCATTCAACCGATCAAACAAGTCCTCAATGCGGGGCAATGGATATTTGTTCTTGATTGTGACCGCATTAAGCGCACGGTAATCAATACACATGCGCCAACTCCCATCCTTCTTCTCTGTGAACAGGACAGGAGCTCCCCACGGCGATACGCTACGCCTGATCAAACCTTTAGCCAACAATTCATCCAATTGCTTCTTCAACTCGTCCTGAAACGGACGTGCTAATCGATATGGAGACATCGAGATGGGACGAGTACACGGAACAAGATCAATACGAAACTCCACGTCTCGCACAGGTGGCAAGCCCTAAGCTCAGGAAACACATCGGGATAATCACTAACCACCGGAATCTCCTCAATCTGCGGCCACACTCGGTTTCAAAGAAGAGCTAAAGAAGCCCGATTTTCTTTGACGACCCGGAACATCCAACCAATATCGAAAGAGAGCGCGAGGCGCACTCCTGAAAAGTCAAAGTCTCCCCAAACGAGGTTCGCATGCAGATCGCATTCTACGTAAACAGGATATCACGGCTCGATAAGAGTGCAACCAATCCATACCTAAGATAACGTCGAACGGCTCCATTTGAATAACTATCAAATTCGCCGTGAACTTCTCTCCATCAATGACAATAGAGCACCCAGACAAACAAGAGAGCTCGCAATAATACCCCGTGAGAACTAATTAACACTGACTGAGAAATCCACTGCATACTCAAGTTCGCTCTCCTAGCAAACGCCGCCGAGACAAACGAAAAGGTAGCCCCGAATCAAAAAGGACTAAAGCATCAAACGAATCCACAAGCAAAGTACCTGTCACCACGCCAGACGACCGCGGACTCACTGTGGGCATGGCGTACACTCCATGTGGCGCCATGGCGAAATAAGACGACGGCGGGGCGGCGAGAGCCCCGACAATCTGCTGTGGCGGTGCAGGTAAAGCCGGTCGTGCAACCTCAAGCGGTGCCGAAGGTGGTGGGTGCCGTGAGTACCCTACCGAGGCGCCAAGTCAAGGAAAAGGCGCTACTGGAGGAGCGATCATCATCCGAAAGATCCTCGAGCAGACCCATCAAGAAGAAGATGGCACAGCTCCCACTTTATCACACTAGCGGGTTCGCGCGACACCCGCTCCTTGTGACCCGGCGGCCACACCGACGGCAATCTCCCGTCCAAGTGCATTTCAAGCGCAGTGTCCATCACCGCACTTAAAGCAAAGCATGCCCCGCCAGGGACAGACGAAGAGCTGGAGTACTGCAAAGGACGAGGCGCCAAGAAGGAACGGCCTCGATCGCTAGACTTAAATGATTGCGGTCCTCCTTGAATTTCTTGAAAGCGGTTTTGAGAATGCACCCACTTCCCTCACTAGAGCTCCTCTTCCGTCACCACCGAAGCAACCACCCACCAGAGGCTTGTCGCGCCTTCGTGAGTCGCATCTCCAACTCCATGCCCTAGCTTGCTCCACAACAGAGTCAGTAGTCACGGAGTGGAGTAGCTCCCAACACATGTCGGTACTGCACTGAGACCCGACGGAACCTCTTGGCTTTCGAAGATCATCGCTAAGCTCATCAAGGGACAAAGCGAACCAAGTTGTTGAACTCACCTCATACTCAAGAATAGACCTCTTCCCCGAGCAAAGGTCGTCAAGGCAACCTCCATCTTCTCAACGAAAGAGTAGGGGTAGAACTTTCCTTGAACTCGATCAACAAAGTCCTCCCAAGTGATCGCCCTTGAGTGGCGGTCCTCAAGACAACACGCCCTCCCACCAAATATCGCTGCCCTTTGTTTGAAAGGCTACAAACGGACCCTCCGATGTGAAGACATCTCTAAAGCTCCAAACCGCTCTCCATGTAACGCAACCATCCACGCTCGACCGGTGTGCCCGACCACAAACGGATCCAACCTCAACCCCATCCACTCGAAGTGACATCCGCGCCAGAACCGGTGGATGTGCGACAGAGCAACAACAGATGCCGCGAAGAGCGGGTGCGGCGCTTGTTGACGAAGAGCACGGATCTCTCCCACCAACTCTCTCAAAGAAAGCGGGGTCTCATCTCGACTACAACCGGAGGCGGTCAACAAACCCCCTCGCCCATCGACTCATGCGCTCACAGGAGGTGGCTCCACGGAACCTCGCCGCGCCCCGCCTCCACGATCGCGCCACCACGACCACGTCCTCTACCCCTCGGCATAGCTATCAACCACAATCAACAATACACAATGAGTTCAAAGGTCAAAATAAAATCATGCATCAATGAACAACAAAACGGAAGCGTAAAACTATATTCGTACCTCTCTCTAACCTACTGTGCACTAGTGTGTGAAATTTTAGGTTAGTTAACCATTAGCAAGTTTTAGTTGATTTACTAAACTAAAACAACTTTTAACAATTTTAGTTTGCCTATGTTGTTAATCTATTCACCACGGACCTAAAGCCCTCTCTGATACCAACTGTAACACCCGAGCCCAACACTGAGCCTAGAATGCCACCACACTACTCTCTAAACTAATAATTATCGACACACTATAAAATTACATCAAGAAATCAACAATAAACATATCCATATATCACAAAAGAACATGCATAATTATGGATCATACGATAATAAATAAGCAAGGGGAATATAACCAAGTAAATAGTCCAAAATAGCATCAACCAATGAATCCAAATTATTAAAACAAATAGTCTAGTCCAAAACGTTGTCCTAAACCTTATTCAACCTCTAACATGTCCAAGGGTAAACCAATTTTGAATGAAAAGATTCTTATGGCAAATGATCATGTGTTGTCCATGTGCTCTACTCACTCTCAGTTACGGCGCCCTCGAAGATCTCCTAAAGACAACAAAAGAGCAAGGGTGAGTCCACGACTCAGCAAACACATCCATAAACAACGAACAATAATAAATTAACAGCATTCAATAACTTCATTATCATCACAGGTACTTCTATTAATATTACCATGCTGTTAACTTATCTTTGTTTCACACTCATTAACCTCATGTATCAATGCAACTCTAATCTACATGTCCACATGCACTTCTTTCGCGTATACCGGTATAGCATGAGTGAATGCTCGCGACAACATTCACTCTCAAGCCCGTTCCTCCATAAGGATCAGGGACCTCCTCCACTCCCGTGGAGTTGTGATCATTCATGATCACCTGCTCATATGCAAAGATGCTTATGTATGAAAATGCAAACTCCATCATAAACATCATATCCAACTTTTCATCATGCTTGTCAACAAAGATATAAACCTACCAATTCCTTGTTTGCAATTAAACAAAATAAAAGCACAACAATAATGGTAATAGAAGATAAAGAATCACAGTGATCATCATTGATCGCTGTCTACCATGCACTTGCCTTTACTAGTTGCGACACACGATTTGGCTAGAAGATGGCAACAAGCACGACGCCTCTCCTATATTAAATACACAAACTTCAATACAAGCTATAGCAACAAGAATAGCAATCAATATACTTCGCTCCTACCCGTCCCCAAATATACCACGTTACTCCGGTACCGAATAGTTACCCATTGCTGTCCTGTTACTAAAAAGAACGTAACTTTTGACTCAAAAGTCCAATCACAACAAACCACCCCATTCTGGATTCTTCATAAAATTCTCCACATTTTCTTAGATTACGAAGACTTCTAATTAAATCATCTAACCCTCCGTTTTTAGCCCAGAAAACCGATCTGTCCGCTTCGGAACAGCAGGTCTTACTAAATTCATAACTTTTGTTTTACCCAAACAAAATGCGTGTTCTTAGATTCTACAGAACCATTGGACAATTATCTACATCTTTCATGTAGATCAAAAACTCTAATTAGTCTATTTACTATTTTTAATCTGCAGTCTACCAAAACAGCGCCGAAAGACGACAACCACAATGACAGCAGCCTTCCGAAAATCATAACTCGAATTCTACTTGTCCGATCGACATGATAAAATATGCTATAGAAAGATATCAAAATTATCTACAATTAACTAGTAGATGTTATTTCCAAAATTCGTCATTACGGTACCCGAATAAATCGTTCAACAGAACAGCAGGCTAAACAGATCTATTAATCGTCCCCTCGATTAGAAATTCTAAAACCTCTCTAATTAATCTCAATTCTAATTCTCTAAAGAAATCAAGAAAACAGAGAAGAAACGAAATTACAGATCGTTACCCACTCGAATCCGGATCTTGGCTTCTTGTCTTCTAATTTTTTTCTCTTCTCTTTCCTTTATTTCTTTTCCTATTCTTCTTGTTTGTACGTGCCGATGCGCCGCTCTACTAAATCCATTGCTTTCCGCTTTCTCCTGGTTGATGCACTACTGTATGTGCTCTCGAAAGCACTCGCACATGGTGCTAGCATTGCATGGCTCAAGATTCACGGCAAAGACAAGGCGATCCGCCGAGCGAATTGGGCAAAGAAAGTACGGGCGTGGATGGCTCGGTGGTGTCGGCACGTGATGGCACGCACCTCCACGCGAACACACGCAGCGACTGCTAGCGCTACAAAACATGGGCGGCGGCTGGAGAAAAATGTTTGGAGGCGGCTGCTGGCGACGTTCGGCCGTGGGCGCACAGGTGGAGAAAAGAAAATATGGCTAGGGTTTCTAGAATTCCCACAATCTATTTATATAGATCTTAAAAACTCTGAAATTCTATTTTTTATGTACTATTTTATTTAATTACACACCGGCCCTTAAGAGGTTAATAATTATTTATTTATTATTACTATTTATTTTCAGAATATTACAGAGCATTCACTCATGCTATACCGGTATACGCGAAAGAAGTGCATGTGGACATGTAGATTAGAGTTGCATTGATACATGAGATTAATGAGTGCGAAACAAAGAGAAGATAACAACATGATAATATTAATAGAAGTACCTGTGATGATAATGAAGTTATTGAATACTGTTGATTTATTATTGTTCGTTGTATATTGATGTGGTTGCTGAGTCGTGGACTCACCCTTGCTCTTTTGTTGTCTTTAGGTGATCTTCGAGGACGCCGTGACTGAGAGCGGGTAGAGCACATGGATTAGATCTATACTTCAATCACATGATCATTTGCCATAAGAACCTTTTTATTCAATACAGGATTACTCTAGGACATGTTAGAGGTTGAATAAAGTTTAGGACAACGTTTTGGACTAGACTATTTGTTTTAATGATTTGGATTCATTAGTTGGTGCTATTTTGGACTATTTACCTGGTTATATTCCCCTTGCTTATTTATTATCGTTTGATCCATAATTATGCATGTTCTTTTGTGATCCATGGATATGTGTATTGTTGTTTTCTTGCTGTAATTTTATAGTGTGTCGATAATTGTTAGTTTAAAGAGTAGTGTGGTGGCATTCTAGGCTCAGTGTTGGGCTGGGGTGTTACACCTAAGATCTAGAACATATCCCCATGAAATCCACAATCTCCCCCTTAATGAACACATTGGCAATTATCCAGAAAATGTAAGTAAGAGGTTTGAAAACGAGTTTACTCGCAGTTTTCGCACAAAGGCACAACTTGGTCCATAAGCAAGAAAAAGCAATGTAAATGACCAAGCTGTCATCAGAATAGTATAGACATGTGAGACAAGGCATAAGTAAGCATAAAAACTTTGATTTCCAGAAAAGGGTCAAAATTCTCACATGAGGTCCAAATGAAAGAACAATTGTTCAATTGACCTATGATCATTGTGAGGATAAAAGAATGCAATTCAAGTTCAGAATATACAATAAGACAATAAGAATGCAACTCAAGAACTCCCCCTCACTATGATCCTCAATTTTCAAAAACTTTCAAATTTTCAGTTTCTCCCCCTTTGTAAAACAATGATATATATTTATATCTCCAATTTTCTCCCCTTTGTATAATCTTCTCCCCCAACAATGAAATATCTTCTCATTAACACATCTTCTCCCCCTTTGACAATGGATTCATCAAGGAATCACGCCTTCCTCTCATCCAAAGATAACAAATAGAGAATAAAGGAAGAAGCATAAACAAAAGAAGCATAAAAAGGAGTATGCATGAAGTGCAATGGAGTGGCTTCATTTTTGTATTTTTCAATTTTTGATTACAACAAAGCTTTGGAGATTACCCAAAAGAACAAGCTAGTATCTCTAATATTGCACAAACAGCATATCAAGCCTGAAAGCGCTAGCAAGATCATGGTAAGACATATATATCAAAGCTAAGCACAAAGGCTCAAAAGTAAAGCAAGAGATTTGATCAATTTAAGCAACGCTCAAATTCAAAGAAGTTCATCAACAGGATCCTAAAGTGAAATTGGCCATGTCAAAATGTCAAAGTGAGATAAAAATCTAACAAAGACCACATTAAGAGTCAATCAGTCTGTATTGAATCATTTCGCTCAATCTTTTGTAATGACCCATTTGTCAACATTTTCTCATATGCATTGAATATTGAAGTTGACTAATGATCTAACTTAGTGACAAGATCCTGGACTAGGAGCCATCCACAAATTCATCCTAAGCTTCGACCAAAAGTTGATTAACGGTATATCTTAGTAAAGAAGATACTGGACTAGGAGCCATCCACAAACTCTTTCTAAGCTTCTACCAAAAGTTGATTAAAGGTATATCTTAGTAAAGAAGATCCTGGACTAGGAGCCATCCACAACCTCTTTCTAAGCTTCTACCAGGGCGACAAATCTTGAGGTTCATGTCATTTTTTACAAGCAGTCCCCATGAGATCGTCTGGTTCATCAAACTATCTCCAAGTTCATGTCATTTGACAAGCAGTCTCGTAAGAATAGTTTGGCACAATTTAAGCATAAGACAATCTTGATTTTCATTTTTCACATGAGCAGTTTTAGAGTCTCAAGAACACACAAGCTTAAGTAATGGTCAATTTTAGATCAAAGAGCTAACAAAGCAATTCTGACAGGGCCAATGTCGCAAGAGGAGCACTAATTGCGCAACTCGCTAAAACATCCACAAATTGCAATTTCTTAGTTCGAGTTGTTTTAAAAGTTCTAGCTCATATAGCAAAGACTTAGCTACACATGTAAAAGCATGATAATTCTAGCAAGTCAAAGAACTAGACATGACATTGAGCAAGAATTGAAATACAAAAGCTCCAAAGGGTAATAGGCAAAGGTCCATCAATTTTAAAAGATAAGCAGAAAATCTTATATTACAATGCATCTTTTTGGATTTTTCATACCACTTGTTGTAACCACTTGTTGGATTTTTCATATGAATGCAATATGACACAATGAGATGCAATTAAAAAGCCTAAAAACCTAAGTTCAGAAAAAGAACAATAAAAGACCAAAAGAACAAGGAAAAATCAGAAAAGATCAAACTCCCCCTCAAACCAACCCATAGGGATAAATTACCCTTAACTCACTTCTCAAGGTGGCAAACCTAGTTGGGTCTAAAGGCTTGGTGAGGATAAAGTCAAACGACAAGAGAAGTGCCTAGTGAATGACAAGCGCCTGAAGAACTCTTCCTATTTAGCCGACAGCCCCCACAAACAGGATAAGAAAAACCCCCGAATGGACAAAGATAAAGAACATGAATATCAAATGCCATACAAAGAGAGTAGAATATAAATACCTGAATATGAGCTTAAAGGCCTGGCGATGGGAAGTTCTCGGAGATGCTTGAAACCCGTCGACCGCGTGAAGGAGGTGAACCATCTTGAGTCTCCGGCAATATGACGTGAACAGTCGGAGTCGACAAAGCACGTGCCCTTCCTCTTTCCGCGGCAATCCTGAAAAATCAAGGCACAGAAGAACGATGTGTCTCGACATCAAGTTAGTTAAACAAGACTTGGGAACCCAGTACTGAGACACACGTCTGCGAGTAGTATACAAAGCAGAAGTGTTATCCTTGGTTCTATTTGCATTCCTATCATGAGTAATGGTCACAAGAACATGAGAATTATCCTGTCTAGGAGCATGATGATAAGCATGTGAAACCAATCCTAACCCAAGTTTATTCTTTTCAAAATGACCATGTCTCATAAAAGCTTTAGGTTGAGTGGATGAAATACCAGCAAAAATTTTCTTATCATTTTTCAACCTACGCCAACAAAACTCAATCAAATGCCCACTTTTCTTGCAATAAGTGCAATGGTACTTGGTACCACTAGAAGAAGCACCCTTTGAATTAACACACGGTTGGGCAAAACCTGCAGATTTAAAAGATGTTTTTGCAGGTTGGGTTTTGAATTCAATTAAACCTTTTTCCAAGACTTGAATGACTTTTAGCTTTGAATTGTCTTGAAAAGAATTGAATCCTAAGCCTTCCTTCTTATAAGGAGTTTTAGACTTGTCAAGAATCATGTTTAACTGTTTCTTACCTTTAGAAAATTTCTCTAATGTATCATGAAGGTAAGCATTTTCTTTTCTCAAATTAACACAAGCATCACAAGTTTTATCAATAGATTTCTCCTTATATAAAGCAATTTCAAGCTTAAGAACGGAACAAGAAGCACAAATAGTAGTTTCAATATTGTCTTTAAGCTTAGCATATTTGACTCTAGCAGCTTCTAAGATATCTTTGATTTCACGTTCTTTTTCTAAGCATGAAGTGCAAGGACTAGAATCAATCACATCAGAAACAATCAACTTGCTAGACTCTAAGCATTTTTCACAAGGAGCAGATTTAATTTCAATTAGCTCGGTTCTAGCATTTTCAAGTTGTTGTAAAGCAGTATTGTGAGCAGATTGCAGTTTAGCTATGTTGAAGCTATGAAGATCAATATACCAGTACAGCGGAAGACTAGTATTGAATCCAATTAAAACCCCTAAGCAATGCGACAAAAATCAGCAAGAATCAAAACTAACAGAGGTGGCGGTCGATCATTTATATCAAGGTCCGATCAAGCACCAATCGGTCCGATCACGGTGTGGGGGGCGATCGACCGCAGCTCCGTAACAAAAAACAGCCCGATGACGAAGTTGCAATTAGGTCTAACTTTTGATTCTCAACTCCAAACTTCACGAAACCTTGCACACACCTTCTCTATGATATTAAGGACCTATTCCAATCAACAAATATGATAATTCTTGGACGAACAAACATCTTTTACGATCTGATTGAAGAAGGGTGCAAAACCGGGCAAAGATGAAAACTAGATCCAACCGCTTGCTCGTGGGTGATTGATGATCAAATTGATCCTAGATGGGTTCCCACACATCACAGCAAGCTAATCCACGTGAAGAAATCAATCACAAACTCGCGGATCAAGGAAAGCCCTAAAATCACCAAATTGAAAGCAAGAACGAAAAGAGACTTATCTCAAGCAAACCTTGCATAGATTAAGAACGTGATCGTTGCTGGATTACACCCACACCATCATGGATCAGTGGTCAATCCTAGATCACGAAATTCACCTCAAACCATAAAGAGCCCTAGCCTCCACCTCAACTCCCCCTAAGCCAATTAGGGTTTTGAAACAAAAAGAGTCGAGAGAGAAAAGAGCTGCTGGGTGCAGCCACCACCTCCCCCTATTTATAGTGGAGGCCTAGAACTCCTAGGGTTTGACTCCATTGGGCTCCCGTTAAGGCCCACTAACAAACGGGTCACACACGCACGCTTCGTAAAGCGCCGTCTTTAACCTTTGACCTAAACAGCTTCACCTAGCGCCATCTTGCGCCTTAGATTTGCTAATAGGTCACCCTTGTCCATCTTGCGTCACGCTTGAGTCATTGACTCACTCGGCATCGCCGATCGCTCGACCTCAACTCTCCAAGTCTAGTCCCGATCCTCCTCGCCGCTGACCGTCGTTGACCACCAAGCTACCTGCACAACCATAGACAAGCAAACACGAATTCGGGAACAAGTTCTTCACAACTTGACCCATGTTAGTCAAAACATGCATCACGCAAACCATATGCCACGATACCAATGACTTTGACCTAACCAACGAACAAAGCCGCCACGACGGCGACGTTCAGTGACAAACGGTCGATCGCCCGTGGGGGCGGTCGACCGCCCGCCTTGCTTGGCCGGACCGCCAGCCATAGGTCGGTCCGACCGCCCGAAAGGACTTAGCCGATTTTCAACCCCGAAAATCCAAACCCATCGGAAACTTTAAACCAATAGAACTTCTTCTTGGAGACTCCAAAATCATGAGACCAAGTGCATTGGGATCCCTCACTTGCCTACAACACCTATTTTTGGCCCACTGCTTTTGACCACTTTTAGGTCATCGCCGTCCGATCCGCCCCACATGGCCGGTCCGACCGATTTGGGACGATCGACCACTGCATGCTAGGACCGGTCGGACCGCCCCTGTCCAGAATGCCTGTAGCTTTGTCGAAAACTCGTGAAACGACAAACCGTAAACACCATTGCTAATTGTCACATCATCCTAAGATCTGGAACATATCCCCATGAAATCCACAAATACAATATCACAGAAACGTAAATGCAATGCTTTGCCCATTCCCATCTCATCGTACGAGTGTCAAGTTTTAAGTTAATTAACCATTAACAGATTTTAGCAAATCAAGTTATTGAAGTTACTAACCTATTCACCACGGATCTAAGCCCACTCTGATACCAACTGTAACACCCCAGCCCAACATGAGCTTGGAATGCTACTAAAATAACAAGTTAAACATAATTAACTAAAACTCTTTACCAAATTTCGGCAGAACCTCCTTTGTATAGTTACTATACTGGAGGTTCCCACAAGCAAATATAACAAGAGGTAGTCTAGTAAAAAAAAGATCCAAACATAACCCACATAGGCTATTCATCTTTATCAAATAGACATCTGAAAGTAGATCATAAGTATCCAATTTTTAAACTCCTTTATTACAGTCTAATCCAATCAAGTAATGATCGTAAGCAGAATTTTAGGTAATTCATCCATCTACTGAATTAATTTTCCTTTTATTCTCATGCGTGCATATAGTGCGAGTGTGCAAATACCCTAACCCTTCCTTTCTCCCATGCATGCCGATCTCATACAGGTACATAAAACACAACAAACAACAAGGGATGAGTCCAAAGACTCAGCAAGCATAATAATTGGTAACAACAGTATAAGAAAGAAACCCATCAATTATACATCACAAATCTATTCACCAAATAAACCACATACACATGACATGCAACCTACTCATATGCTTTTCATGCTCTTTGTCCTTATCTTTGTCTTTTTGCATTTTACCGGTAATGCAAAGTGCGCATCCGTCGATGCACACCCATGCCTGTGCCATCCGGCACAAGGACCTTTGCCCATACTTTGCAAGTATGAGGACCCTTGCCCATACTCTTCAAGCATGGGGACCTATTGCCCGTCACCAACATGACGGGGACCCAACTCTGGCTTGATCAACACATGACTAAGACTTCAATAAACTACATGATGCATATGTATGAATTCTCCATTTGAAAACAATATACATCCATAACAACATTGCATATGAATATCCTACTCATACTACCAAACTCACAAACATAGTCCTTCCAACTTTCAATGCAACCATGATAAACACGTAACTCGTAACAATAGAGTCCATGCTCATTACCAGACATATGACCAAATCAATCATGAGCAATATAAATAACCATAGAATGTATCGGTCAAGTCATTCGATAATATCTAATATAACCATAATCACACTTGCCCAATACCCAAATCTGGTCAGAAAATGAACGCAACATACCCAAATCTGACGAGCAACGGCGC
Source organism: Hsuehochloa calcarea (assembly GCA_036346395.1). Lineage (NCBI taxonomy): Eukaryota > Viridiplantae > Streptophyta > Magnoliopsida > Poales > Poaceae > Hsuehochloa > Hsuehochloa calcarea. Next base: position 31,638,447 of record CM070594.1, read on the forward strand.
ACAGCAAGGAGGGGTGGGGAGAGGCGGCGGCCACTAGTGGGAAAAGGGGGAGGGGGTGGGCATTAGGGTTTTAGGGGGGTGGGAACCCCTTGGCCAGCCACAAGAGGGGCCTCTCCTGGGCCGCGGCCCACAGCCCAGGTTGTCGAACAAATGCGAAAAACCCCCTCTTCTATCCAGGTTTTGCTATTCCTTTTAAGCCCTCTTTCTCCTCCCGACTTGTTCTTCAATTTACCGAACCGAAACCGGGATATTACATTCTACCCCCCTTAAACACAATTCGACCCCGAATTCTTCCAAGGTTAACACGCCAAAGTAGAAGCTACTAGAACCAAAGTATCACGTACCTGTGGTAAATAATTCTGGGAATTGCTCGCGCATGCGAGATTCCAACTCCCAAGTGGCTTCCCTCTCTGATTGGTGGGTCCACAATACTTTGATGTATACCAACGTCTTGTGCCTCAGTACTCGCTCTGACCTTTCCAAGATACGCACTGGTTGAGACTCAACTGTGAGGTCTTGCTCAATCGTCAGTGGCTCCAATGAAATCTTATGCTCTGGGTCCTTCAAAAACTTCCTCAGCATTGAGACGTGAAACACATTATGAACACCCCGCATGGACACTGAAAGGTCCAGGCGGTAGGCTAACTTCCCAATTCTTACAATAATTGGCAAAGGTCCAACGTACCTTGGACTAAGCTTCCCTTTAGTACCGAATCGGACAATGCCTTTGGTGGGGACACTCAAAGCACTGGTCTCCCACCGCAAACCCAAGTCACGCTCTCTCACATCCGCATAACTTTTCTCGCCGCCTCTGTCCGCTAATGATTCGCCTCACCATGGCCACACGCCGATCGTTCTTCAATCCACCGTCCTAAGATCGCCTTCTTACCCATCGCATCCCAAAGAAAGGGGCGATCGGCATTTCCGCCCATATAAAACTTCAAACGGTGCAGCTCTAATGCTGGAATGGTAGCTGTTGTTGTAGGTAAACTCTGCAAGTGGCAATTGGTCCTCCCAACTACCCCTCCACGACAAAACACAAGCACGCAACATGTCTTCCAATGTCTGAATTGTACGCCCGATCGCCCATCTGTCGGGGTGGAACGCAGACTAAGATTTGTGTGTGCCCAAGGCACTCTGCGCACTCTCCCAAAACTTGGACACAAACTTGGCATCTCTGTCCGAGATAATGGTCTTGGGCACCCCATGCAGTCTCACTATTTCCCGCACATAGATAGGAGCCAAATCACTTACTGAATTGGTCGTGCGGATGGGAACAAAGTGCGTCGACTTGCTGAATCGATCCACTATCACCCAAATTGCATCCTTTCCTCGTGGTGATCGAGGTAACGCGACCACAAAATCCATAGAGATATCATCCCAAGGCCATTGAGGGACCTCTAATGGCTGCAATAACCCTGCAGGTCGTTTATGTTCTGCCTTCACTTGTTGACAAACACCACAAGAGGCTACATAGTTAGCTATATCCACTTTCATTCTTTTCCACCAGAAGTTTTGCTTCAAATCACGGTACATCTTCATCTCACCCGATGAATGTAATATGGTGCGATGTGCTTCCTCAAGATGTCATTTTAACCTCCGCCTTCGTGGCACACAAAGGCGACCCTTAAACCGCAGCACCGCACCCATCCAAACCGAAATCCCTTCCTTGCCCATATCCATACGCTCGAACCCTCTCAAATAATCGATCATCTTCATTGTGCTTCCCGCACACGCCTCGGGATGGTCGACTCTAAGATCAATCGTGTCTCCACACGCGCGTGTCCGCATAGCAATAGGATATCCTCGCGTCAAAATCAGCAATAAGGCAATCCAGTAGCGGCGTTGCCTTGCGACTAAGAGCATCACCTACCACATTGGCCTTGCTCGGTGGTACCGAATTGTAAGATCGTAATCCTTGATCGCCTCCGACCATCTACGCTGCCTCAAATTCAGATCCTTCTGTGTAAAGATATACTTAAGAATTTTGTGATCTGTAAATACATCACAAGTCTCTCCATACAAGTAGTGTCTCCAAAGCTTCATTGATGACATGCCCCAAGAATCCCACCTGAGACGTACAGAACTCGCACTTTTTCAACTTAGCATAAAACTTATGCTCCCTTAGCGTCTCCAATACAAGCCTCGATGATGCCCATGATCCGCCTTCTTTGAGTAGATCAAAATATCACAATAAAGACGACTACAAAGTCATCCAAATACTCATCAGCATCCTATTCATTGTCTCCATGAAAGCAGCAGGGGCGTTCGTTAGTCCAAAAGACATAACTTTAAATTCAAAATGCCCATACCTTGTGGAGAACGCTGCTTTCAATATCCTCCTTGGACAGAATCGATTGTATCCCGATCGAGATCAATCTTTGAAAATACTTTTGCCCCTCTCAACTGATCAAATAAATCTTCAATACGTGGCAAAGGATATTTATTTTTAATGGTCAACTGGCTGAGAGCATGATAATCAATACACATGCGCCAACTACCATCCTTCTTCTTGGTAAATAACACAGGAGCTCCCCACGGAGACACCGACGAATAAGATCTTTCGCCTTTAGATCGCCCAACCGCTTCATTAATTCCTCCTCAAAAGGACGTGCGGATGATGCACGGGTCATAGAAACCGGTCGAGCGCCCGGCACTAAATCACTCCTGAACTCCACTAGGCGTGGTGGAGGCATACCGGGCAACTCTGCCGGAAATACGTCCAAGAATTCCAGAACCACCGGGATACTTCCTGCAATCAAATGCGAACTCGGTGTCTCTACTAATGACAAGAGAAATCCACTCTTTGCTGCTCTACTACCAGGATACAAACTAGCCAGCACACTGAGTGAATAGGAGGGGGCACCACCCTGAAAAACTATCTCCTGCCCCGACGGAGCTTGTAGAGTTACTGTCCTCCAAAAGCATGATATGACAGCACGGTAACTATGCAACCAATCCATACCCAAAATAATGTCAAATGGTTCCACCTTCATAACCATTAGATTAGCAATAAAGTCTTCTCCATCTAACGAAATCACACAACCGGGACAGACTGTGGAACTAGAAAGAATTCCCCCAGGCAAATTGACTAGAACAGACTGAGCTATATGTTGCATACTCAAATTTGCCCGGCTAGCAAACTCTAATGATGCAAAAGAGAAAGTAGCCCCGGAATCAAACAAGACATAAGCCTCAACTAAATCTACTGTAACTGCACTGTCACCACATCGTGACGACCCACCGACTCAAGCTTGGCATGGCGTAGGAGGCGATCGATGTCGGGCGGCGGAGCCCCAACACCTGGTATGGTGGTGCAAGAGGCCGGAGGTGCCAAGGCGCCACAAAGGAACATTGCCGCCGGGAAGGCGCCAAAAATACTCGTGGTGGAATCCTCCAGAGTAGGGTAGTTAATGAGGTCGCATCCAAGACCGAGTAGGAGTAGGTGTAAGCATCCGCATGCACCCTCGAGAAGAAGCAACCGGCATCGAGCCGACTCTTGAATTGGCTCCCACTTAATAATCTTGGTAGGATTCTCGCCACAAACCAACGACTTGTGACCATCCCGACCACAAGGGCGACAAGAACCCGACTGTGTACACTCAAGCACGATGATCATTGCCACACTTGAAACACTTCATACCTTGCCTCGGGACCGGACGATCCGAGGAGTACTCGATGACGGCCGAAAAGTGGAGGTTGATCGTGGCTTTGAGACCTCGGACTTGAAGGAATTTGCGGGCCCTTGAACTTTTAGAGCGGCTTCAGTGATGAACCACTTCCTCCTCCAAACTCTTCCTCCGACCGCCACCAAGCACTCGTAAACCATGGTACCTCCTGCACCTTGCAACTCTTCCCCAAGTCGCATCTCTAGCTCCATGCCCCGGCTTGCTCTACCAGGAGCTAAAATCACGCAGCCCAAAGCCCCCAATACCGATTTAAATTACTACGGAGCCCTCTACGAAACCTCTTAGCCTTCTCCGCCTCATTGGTAGCCACACTGAACGAGGCGGATTAAGTTGTTGAAACCCACTTGTGATCACACCGACATCTTACCTCGATTGAAACTATTCAAGGACACCTCCATCCTCTCCACAAATGAGGCAGGATAAAACCTCCTCCTGAACTGCTCCACAAAAAGTTCCCAAGTTGCTGGTCCATGGGCAGTGGTTCTAGCTGACAGGACTCCTCCCACTAGAGATCTGCTTGCCCCTTCAACTGAAAGGCCACGAACTGAACCCTCAGCTCTGAAGTCAAACCCAACGCTCCCAGATGCTCTCTATGTGTCGCAACCACTAGCAAGATCCACCTGCGTGCTCAAACTTATCAAAGGTGTCCAACCTCAAGGCATTCCACCGATGCAAATTTCATAGCAACCACCGCGGTATCGCTGCGCGAGAACCATCTCAGCGCTGCAAGAGGTGCGGCCGAGGAGCCTGTTTCCCGAACTCAAGCAACCTCCTCTTCGATCCCACAAAACCGCCTCCCGGCCACAGAGTTCGAACTTGGGGCGGAGGCACCGCTCGCCTCGCCCAAAGACACCACCGACCACGACCACGACCACGACCTCTACCCCTTGCCATCTCTAAACAATACAAACAAAGACAAATATTCAAACGTTAAGCACACAATCGACTAAAATAATCAACGGAAACGTAGATGTAATGCAACCCAAAACCCAACTACTGTGCTTAGTGTGTCAAAATTAATGATCTCAATTACCACGGACTGCGCAAAGACGCTCGATACTAATCAGAACACCTCACCAACATGAGCTTGGAATGCTACTAAAATGACATGTTAAACATAATTAACTAAAACTCTTTACCAAATTCCAGCAGAACCTCCTTTGTATAGTTACTGTTGGACCGAAAAGACGACTAGAGGGGGGTGAATAGGAGCACGCTCACTTTTTAAACCAAGATCAGATCCGATACAAATTTCACTCCAATAGCTATGGAAGCTATGAAGATCAATATACTAGTACAGCGGAAGACTAGTATTGAATCCAATCTAAACCCCGAAGCAAAACAACCAAAATCAACCAAAACTTAATTTCCAATTGAAGGGCGGTCTGACCTCTATGTTAATGGCGGTCTGACCTCCAGCCTGATGAAAAGTGAATCAGCACAAAAAATAAAGTTGCAAATAGATGTAACTTTTGATCTACAACTCCAAACTTGATGACACTTGGTACACACCTTCTCTAGGATGTCAGCAACCTATTCCAATCGAAGATCGTGAAGATCCTTGGAAAAGTTATGACATTTTTTAGTTTGAGAGGTGGATGGTTCAAAAGTGAGTCAAAACAAAAACTAGATCCAAAAACTTGCTCGTGGGTGATTGATGATCAAGATGATCCTATATGTGTTCCCACATGTCACAACAAGCTAGATCACGTGAAGAAATCAATCAAAAACATGTGAATCAAAGAAAGACACAAAATCACCAAATAGAGATAAGAAAGGCAAAGAGCCACATCTTTGAGCAAACTTTCCTTGGATTGATTTGATAGGGTTTGGGTTTACAGCCACTCCATCAATGGAGGACAAAGCTCAATCCAAGAGCACAAAATCAAATCAAAACTCTCTAGAACCCTAACCTCCACTAATCCTCTCCCTAAGCCAAACTAGGGTTTCAACAATAATGAAAGGGTTGAGAGGGGTGCAGCCACCTCCCTCCTCTATTTATAGTGGAGACTTAGACCTTCTAGAAGTTTAACTTAAATGGGCTCCCGTTAAGGCCCAACACAAATGGGTCACACACGCACGCATTTTAAAGCGTCGTCTTCAACACCTCTTGACCTAAACCGCTTCTCTTTGCGTCGTCTTGCGCCGCGGGTTGGCAAAAGGTCACCAAGGTGGTATTTGGTAAGATTACCAAAATACCGCTTCTCGATCCTTCTCCGAAGACCGAGTCCATCTGCGCGAAGCACTTCGCCTGCTCCGCCACATGTAGGTTGATCAACGGCTCTCTCTATGTCGGCAAGTCTCTCTCATCCGGCTCCCACCGAAACCACCATGGCACTTGCACCGACTCCCGCGCCGCTTGATCAAACCATTCGCGACCGAATCGTCTGTTCGGTCATCCTTGTCCATTCTCGCACCACACTTGAGTTCATTGACTCACCCCGCATCGCCGATCGCTCGACCTCGGCTCTCCAAGCCTAGTCCCGATCATCCTCGCCGTTGACCGTCGTTGACCACCAAGCAACCTGCACAACAATAGACAAGCAAATCGAATCCGGGAACAAGTTCTTCACAATTTGATCCACGTTAGTCAAAACATGCATCATGCAACACATATGCACTGGAACTCATGACTTTGACCTAACCAACGAACAACGCCGCCACGACGGGCGACGAACCAGTGGAACTGGTCGATCGCCCCTCGGGGCGGTCGACCGCCACTGCTTGGTCGACCGCCACCTACAGTCGGTCGACCGCCAATGGGACTTAGCCAAATTTTGGCCCTCAAATCCTGCACCCTACCGAATTTTATATCTCGAATAACTTTTTACTGGAGACTCCAAAAACCATGAGACCAAGTGCATTGGGATCCCCTCACTAGCCTACACCCTTTATTTTTTGCCCAGCCTGTTCTGACCATTTTTTATCACGGCCGGTCCGACCGCTGAACATGGACGGTCCGACCGATTTGGGACCGGTCGGACCGCCATGCTATGGCCGGTCGGACCGCCCCTGTCCAGAAAGCCTGAACTTTGTCGAAAACTCGTGAAACGACAAACCGTTAACGCCATTGCCAATTGTCACATCATCCTAAGATCTGGAGCATATCCCCATGATATCCACAATCTCCCCCTTGATGAACACATTAGCAAAAATCCAGAAAATGTAATTTGGAGGTTTGAAAAGTAAAATACTTTCATTTTCGCACAAAGGCACAACTTGGTCCATAAGCAAGAGAAAGTAATGAAAATGACCAAGCTGGCATCAGAATAGCATAGGCATGTGAGATAAGGCAAAAGAAAGCATAAAAACTTTGATTTCCAGAAAAAAGTAAAAAATCTCACTTAAGGTCCATAAGGAAGAACAATTGTTAAATTGACCTTTGATCATTGTGAGGAGTAATAAATGCAATTCAAGTTCAAAAGAGTCAATAAGACAATAAGAATGCAATTCAAAAACTCCCCCTCACTATGATCCTCGGATTTCAAAAAATTTCAAATTCTCTAACTTTCTCCCCTTTGTATAATCTTCTCCCCAACATTGAAATATCTTCTCCCCCTTTGACAATAGAGTCATCAAGGAATCACGCCTTCCTCTCATCCAGAGATAACAAATGCAGAATGAAGAAAGAAGCAAAAAGAAGAAGTATGCGTGAAGTGCAATGGAGTGGCTTCATTTTTGTATTTTTCAATTTTTGATTACAAGAAGCTTTGGAGATTACCCAAAAGAGCAAGCCAGCATGTCTAATATTGCACAAATAACATATCAAGCCTGATAGCGCTAGCAAGATCATGGTAAGACATATATATCAAAGCTAAGCAGAAAGGTTCAAAAATAAAGCAATAGATTTGATCAATTTAAGCAAAGCTTCAAATTCAGCAAGTTCATCAACAGAGATCCGAAAGTGAAACTGGCCATGTTAAAATGTCAAAGTGAGATCAAAAAATCTAACAAAGACCACATTAAGAGTCAATCACGTCCTGTAATGAATCATTTTGCTCAGTATTTCTTAAAAGCCCATTTGTCAACAGTTTTCTCATATGCATTGAATATTGAAGTTGACTAATGATCTAACTTAGTGACAAGATCCTGGACTAGGAGCCATCCACAAACTCATCCTAAGTTTCGACCAGAAGTTGATTAAAGGTATATCTTAGTAAAGAAGATCATGGACTAGGAGCCATCCACAAACTCTTTCTAAGCTTCTACCAGGGCGACAAATCTTGAGGTTCATGTCATTTCTGACAAGCAATCCCCATGAGATCATCTGGTTCATCAAACTATCTCCAAGTTCATGTCTTTGACAAGCAGTCTCGTAAGAGTAGTTTGGCACATTTTAAGCATAAGACAATCTTGATTTTTCATTTTTCACAAGAGCAGTTTTAGAATCTCAAGAACACAAAAAGCTCAAATAATGGTCAACTTTAGATTCAAGAGCTAACAAAGAAATTCTGACAGGGCCAATGTCATAAAAGGAGCACTAATTGCGCAACTCGCTAAAACATCCACAAATTGCAATTTTTAGTTCGAGTTGTTTTAAAGTTCTAGCTCATATAGCAAAGACTTAGCTACACATGTAAAAGCATGATAATTCTAGCAAGTCAAAGAACTAGACATGGCATTGAGCAAGAATTGAAATACTAAAGCTCCAAAGGGTAATAGGCAAAGCTTCATCAATTTTAAAAGATAAGCAGAAAATCTTATATTACAATGCATCTTTTTGGATTTTTCATACCACTTGATGTATTTTTCATATGAATGCAATATGATACAATGAGATACAATAAAAAGCCTAAAAACCTAAAAAGTTCAAAAAGATCAATAAGTTCAGAAAAAGAACAACAAAAGATCAAAAGAACAAGGTAAGATTAGAAAAGATCAAACTCCCCCTCAAACCAAACCATAGGGATAAATTACCCCTAATTCGCTTCTCAAGGTGGCAAACCTAGTTGGGTCTAAAGGCTTGGTGAGGATATAAGCCAGTTGAGCCTCAGACTCCACAGGCAAAGACAATATCACCCTTCTCGACATGGTCTCTAAGGAAGTGATAGCGAATGTCTATGTGCTTGGTCCTAGAGTGTTGCACCAGGTTCTTAGCAATGTTAATAGCAGAAGTGTTATCACAGAAAAGAGGAACACTAGCAAAATTTAACCTATAGTCCTTAAGAGTGGATACCATCCACAAAATCTGACTACAACAACTAGCAAAGAAGAACATATTCGACAGCAGAGATTGTGCAATGCAGGACCGCTTCTAGAAGACCAAGAAACAAGAGAAGTGCCTAGGAAGTGACAAGTGCTCGAGGTACTCTTCCTATAAAGCTGTCGAACCCGGGAACGAAGGATCCCGAATTCTCTGTGTTCATACACTAGTCCAGGATTTCCGGTGTACACAGTCACAAAAATGTTATCACAAACATATCCAACGTGTATATTTAATAAGCATAGAGTTTATTACAAGCGGGGCCGAGGCCAAATAAAACATTGCGGAAGCAAAATATAATGGTAAGCCACACGACACGCCACAGTAATCGTCTGAGGTCGCCGCCTAATTGTCCCGCTCCTCACCTTCGGATAGTCTTCTCTCGAATAATAATATTCAAAGAAGAGTGAGCACTACAACCGTGCTCGCAAATTACACCCAATACTGTAATTTAGAATGCATGCATAAGTTATTCAAAGGAAGGTTGTAGGGTTTATTTGCATAAATCACCTTTTGGTTTAAATAGTTATACTAAGTTTCAAGGCACATTTTCATTACATAACTAAAATCGATTTAAAATTGATCATTTTATAGTGGATAACCTCCATATGAAACATGGTGAAGGATACCTCCTATCACAAGGCTACCCGCCCAAATTCACCACAAGAATTTACCATCCTCAAATCATGTCCAAAGTTATTTTAAAACCAAAACAAATCTAACTTAGAGTGGCTTTGCTCAAGATGTCCATGACCGTGGACACGGCTATTCGAATAGATTTACACTCTGCAGAGGTGGTACAACTTTACCCACACGAGATAATTTGCCCGTTATGTCGGCCAATACACGCTTCCTTAGGCGTGTGACTGGGCAATTATCACAAGGCGTTTCCAATACCAATATGCCCGCTAAGGTTTCACTTCCATTAGGCTAACCACCTGCCGGAAGCCCCCTCTTGCGCCAAGTGGGAATAAAGTCTAACCGACACCCACACAACAAAAATGGCATAAACAATAATGAGGTAAGAGAAATTATTAAGCCTGGTTCTGCCCATACAGAACATGTGGTAGTACGGTGGAGCTTTGCAAGATGCGGCTCAAAGACCGGTCCTTAACCTACTTGGGCAACTTTCAATAAAACCACAGGTCTCGGTCCCAACTGACGAGCCGTGCATAAACCTGCACCCACCAACGGTCCATGTTTGCCCAAGTACAAACCTATTTTCTTTTATCTTTATAATTTTCAAAGACATTTGCAAAAGTCCACCATGACAAAACAATGTCATAGGCTTTTTATCAAATTTTGAAGTCTTGGCTAAATTCTCCCAAAATCAAATATTTCATGGTCTAAGCATTTGCTAAGCATAAATTTATTTTAAATTCATTTGACTAAGGTGACAAGGAATTGGTAATACAACATTCAAATGTGGTTATACAAAGGAATTGGGATAATTAAGTATTTAAAACAGAATTTAAAATAATTAAATACAATTATGCATGCAATAATAATTTAAAGCAGTAAATTAAGTAATTTTAAATATTGGGGCAAATGGTCAATGGTGTAACTTGCCTTGTTCAAATTCTGGTATTCTACTTCCTCAATAGGGTCAAGCTCTCCTGAGTCACAAAATCTATACGAGAATAATCCAATTTCAAATGTAAATCAAAAGAACACAAATAAATTCAAATGAAAATACAAATTAACTCCAAATTAAATAATTTTGGTTTGGTTAGCTAGATCTTGATTTTATACAAATTTAGAAATTTGAATCACCTAAATCGGAGTTTGTATGAAGAAATACGAGCTCTGGAAGTTTAAAACCTAAATTAAATCCTAAAATCGAATTTCCGAATTTTCCAATTAAATTTCTAAAGGAAATTTTCTTTATTGCGCCGGTGACGCCGCAGAGATCTTGTAATCGAGATCGACAAGTGGGCCCGACAAGATGGATCGAGTCCACGCCGAGGCGCAAGTCCACGGTGGACTCGGCACGCAATAAAGGCGGCGGGCAACAGAAGCGATTGTCTTTGGCGCGGCACGGCAGCCACGCGGCGCTGACTTGGCTGCCACGCACGCGAAAACGGTGAGGTGGCGCTGAGGTGGCTGACCACGTCGGCGCCGGAGAGGGGAGGCGCTCGGGAACCGAGGGTACCGGCGATTGGCGGCGCGGCGAGCTCCGGTGAGGTGCACAAAATATTCAGGAGGTGATGCTGAGTGCGATGCGCTACCTGGCGACGCGAGGGCGTGGCCGGAAGATGGTCGGCGACGGCGAGAGGCGGCGGTGTGGTTCGGTCGTTGGCGGCGAAGGAGCTCCGGCGACGCCCGAGGGCGCGAGGTGCGCACTGTGTTCGATCGGCCGAGGCGGTGGTGCGGTCGAGGCGGCCGAGGTTCACCGGTGGCGCTAGAGGCAATGGAGCACAGCCCGCCGGCGAGAGAAGAGCCAAATGCGCGATCGGGAGCGAGGAGGTGTGGAGAGTTGGGGCAAAGCTTGAGGGAGTAGAGGCGCACCTGGTGCTCCCTTTTATAGGACGAGGGCGAGGCCGGGAGATGGAGATCGTGGGCGAGGTGGCAACGGCCGTTTGCGGAGGTGAGGGCGGCGGTGTTACAGCGAGTTTTTAAGGCGAGTAAAGCCGGGAACGAACGCGGTGGGAACGGCCGCTCATTGCTGCGTGATGGCGAGAGAAATGGGGGAGGAATCACGGATTGATGAGCTCGAGGCGAAGCGGTAATGGCGGCGAGAGCGACGGGCGCGCGGGGAAGAAGAAGGGTGGGAAGACAACATCTGCGTGGGCCCCACCGACAAACGAGACAGAGAGGGAGAGAGCGCGGGCGGATTGATTGTCGGCCGTCCGATTTTGATCGGACGGCCAAGTTCTCAGCGCGGGAGAGTTGGGTCGAGACGCAGACAATCTGGCCGGGCTTCGCCCAAGATCAGAGCAGAATTTTAAATTCTTTTTCAATTGATTTAATTCCAGAAATTCAAATAGGCTTTAGAAAATAGCAAATGAAGTCCAAAAATTTTGAGAAAATTCACGTAAATTCTATGAGGCATTCTGACTTAAATAAAATAATTCCAACTTTTAGTTGGTAATAGATTTTGCACATAAATTTTTAGCCTTAATATACTTTAGGAAAAGTTTTTAAAATTTCCGAAAATCCACAAAAATTATTGATGTTTTATTTTCAATGAAATTGAAATTTTGGGTATTACAAACCTACCCCTTAAAGGGAATCTCGAACCCGAGATTCGGACTTGGTCACCAAAAGGTAGGGATACTCGGCTCTCAAAACTTCTTCTCGCCTCCTGTAGCTTCTTCTTCAATGATTGCTCCATCGAACCTTACAAGAACGAATGACTTTGCTTCGTGACGCGCTCGCCACATCGAGAATCTTGATTGGTTGTTCCACATAGGTGAGATCTTCCTCAAGATCGATGCTCTCGAGCAGTGTTTCTTCCGTTGGTACTCGAGACATTTCTTTAATGGGATACATGGAAGACATTGTGAACAAATGAGAGATGCCGTAGTTCCAATCGATAAGCAACTTCACCTCTTTTGCCAAAATCTTATAGGGTCCGACAAATCTGGTGCGAGTTTTCCTTTAGTCCGAAATCTCTTCACTCCTGAGTGGAGTTACCCCGAGATAGACAAAATCTCCCATCTCGAAGGATAGTTCTCTCCGACGATTATCGGCATAACTCTTTTGTCGGGTTTGAGCTACTTTCGACGTTCTCTTATTGCTTTTACCTTACTTTCAGCTTCTTTTATCAATTCTGGTCCGAAGAATTGGTGCTCTCCTACTTGATCCCAAAGGAGAGGGGTTCTACACTTTCTACCATACAATGCTTCAAATGGCGACATCTGTAGGCTAGCTTGAAAGCTGTTGTTGTAGGAAAATTCTGCATAGGGCAAATTCTTATCCCAGCTTCTTCCATAATCTATAGCACAAGCTCGAAGCATGTCTTCTAGGACCTGATTTACACGCTCGGTCCGCCATCGGTCCGGGATGATATGTCGTCTTTGAAGTTGAGTCTGTTCCTAAAGCTTCATGTAGACTCGCCAAAATTTTGAAGTGAATCGCGAACCTCTCTGGACACAATTTTCTTGGGTATACCATGTAGACAGACGATCCTGGCCATGTACAATTCTGCTAACTTATTGCTTCTGTAAGTTGTCTTGACTGGAATAAAATGAGCCACTTTGGTTAATCGGTCAATTATCACCCAAATGGAATCACAACCTGATTGGGTCCTAGGAAGTCCGGTGATAAAATCCATACCAATCTCCTCCCATTTCCACTGGAATTGGTAATGGTTGTAATAATCCGCAGTCTCTCGATGTTCGCCTTAACACGCTGACATACATCACAACGTGCAACAAACTCAGCGATCTCTCGCTTCATACTAACCCACCAATACTTTTTCTTCAGATCCTGGTACATCTTGGTACTCCCGGGATGGATAGAGTAAGGTGATTCATGAGCTTCTTTCAGAATCAGTTGTCTGGTTTCATGATGTTTAGGTACACAGATGTGGTTGCCAAACCATACTGCGGCCTCGCTCGCCTTCGTAAAATCCCGGGCTTTGCCTCTTCTCATGTTTTTCATGATTTCTTTGATGTCTTCGCCTTCTAGCCGTTTTTTCTCGATCCGACTTTGTATGGTTGGTTGACTTCCACCGTGTTGATACAAACCTTGATCGACAATTTCCAGATTCAGATGCTTTAGTTCTTCATACAACTCGTTGATTTTCTTGAACTAACACCGTGTTGCAAGATGCTTTCCTACTCGAGCATCCGCTACCACGCGGGCTTTACCCGTGATAATGAATTCCAAGGTCATAATCCTTTATCACTCTAACCATCTTCTTTGCCTGAGATTAAGATCTGACTGGGTGAAGATATATTTCAAACTCTTATGATCTGTGAAAATCTCACAGCGGTTACCAATGAGATAATGCCGCCAGATTTTCAAAGCATGCACAATTGCCGCTAACTCTAAATCATGAGTTGGATAATTTCCTTCATGTGGCCTTAACTGACGAGATGCATAAGCCACAACCTTTCCTTCCTGCATCAGTACACATCCTAGCCCCTGGCGGGATGCGTCACAGAAAACTTCAAAATCCTTACGATATCCGTAAAACTAGCATCGGGCGAGACTAGTCTTTTCTTCACTCTTGAAAACTATGTTCACAAGCACTTGTCCATTCAAATTTCTTTTCCTTCTTCAGAAGTTGAGTCATGGGTTTGGCGATCTTGGAGAAACTTTCAATGAATCTGCGGTAGTACCCAGCTAATCCGAGAAAACTTCTTACTTCTGTGACAGACTTGGGTTGCTTCCAATCCATTACAGCTTCAACCTTTGAGGGGTCTACTGCAACTCCTCCTGCTGACACAATGTGTCCAAGAAAAGCCACTTTACTGAGCCAAAATTCACTTTTGCTGTGTTTGGCATAAAGTTGGTGTTCTCGGAGTTTGTCCAAAATAATTCTGAGATGTTTTTCATCCTCTTCCATATCTCTTGAGTAGATGAGAATATCATCTATGAATACCACCACAAACTTATCCAAGAATTCCATGAACACTTTGTTCATCATATTCATGAAATAAGCAGGGGCATTTGTTAGTCCAAATGACATCACTTTGTGAACTCGCATACCCATATCCGTGGTGAAGGTCGTCTTGAATATCTTTCGGTCTGATTTTTAACTGATGGTAACCTGACCTCAAATCAATCTTGGAGAAAACACTGGCTCCTTTAAGTTGATCAAACAGATCATCTATCCTAGGTAACGGTACTTGTTTTTGATTGTTACCTCGCTGAGTGATCTATAGTCCACACACATTCTCATACTATTGTCTTTCTTTTGACAAATAGTACTTTGGAGCTCCCAAGGCGATGAACTTCGGCTGAATGTAACCTTTACTCAGTAGTTCTTCGATCCGCTTCTTCAACTCGCTAGATCGCTTGCCGCATTCAGTAGGGTCGCCGAAATTGGAGCATCCCTCGACTAAGTCAATTAAGAACATTATGTCCCGGTCCGTGGCATACTGTAAGTCCTCCGAAAAACATCTGGATATTCTTGTACCACGGGTATATCTTCCGATTCACTTCCTTTAAATCTGGTCAAGATAGGACTTCTTTCCGTAGAAGTCTTGGGTTGGAACTCTACCAAATCCCTTGTTCATTGGTGAGGTTGATAGATCTACTAGCACAATCTATCCTCGCCTCGATTTTTGGCAAGCCACCCATTCCAAGAATTACGCCCAATCCTTGCGAACGCAGACTATTAAGTTGGCCGAGAAAGTTACTCCGAGATTTCAAAGGTAAGATTTGGACGTAATAAACTAGCCTCATTTCGAGCCCGGGAATGGATTAACATGGGCTTAACTAAGGGGAGGTAGATAACCCATATTTTTCCACAAACTTATTTGACACAAAAGAATGCGAAGCTCCTAATCAAATAAACTGATGCCGGTAATCGAGTTGACAAGGAACGTACCAAGAACAACATCCGTGTCGTGATAGGCTTCTCTCTGCGGTGACGTGATTCACACGCCCTTCATGAATCGACCACCGGTCTTGAGGGACCGCCGAGACCAAACTCCGGAGTTGGCTTGACGGGGTGGCGATCTGCGCTTTGGGACACTTATTGGCATAGTGACCCAACTCGTTGCGTTGAAAGCAAGTGATTCTCTTTGTGGAAATAGCTGGCTTCACTGAATCGACCTCCGCATTGAACTACTACGGAATCCGGAAGTATTTGAGCGCGAATCGAGCTGGAACTCTCGGTGTAGTAGTCGAATCTCCACGCCGAGGTGGTCGAGATCGAGAGAAACGAGGCTTGGGTAGTCCTCCCGAGTTAAACTTCTGAGCTGCCATCCTCCGCTTGCGATTCTCCATTTCCTGATGTTTGCCTTCCTGGCGTATGGCCTTATTTACCAACTGCTGAAAGTCGGTAAAATCCTGAGAAATCAAACGAACAGAGAGTTCGCTGCTCAACCCTTCCGTAAATCGCTCTTGCTCGTCTTCATCTCTCGCTACATCCTCAGGGGCATATCGAGCAAGTTGGTTAAACTTATGCAGATACTCGCCGACTGAACGGTTTCCTTGGCGAAGCGAGCGAAACTCCTTTTTCAAGGTAATCATGCCAGATGGAATGTGAGATCGACGGAAAGCTTGCATGAACTCATCCCAAGTGATTTCTTGGGCATTAGCATGAGACATGCTGAAGTTATCCCACCATTCTGATGCGGGACCAATCAATTGATGAGAGGCAAACAAAACGCTCTCACGATCTGTGCATTGAGCAATATCCACCTTCTTTCCAATGACCCGAGCCAATCATCTGGCCCATGGGTTCCGTGCTACTAGAAAACGTTGGCGGACGATCCTCATGAACTCTGACAAAGTTACTCTTGCGGGAGGTGGAGGAGCATGATAGGTCACGACGCTGGGTATTCTCGATTCTTTGTGAAGGGATGGGCTAGCAACTCAATCGATGAGTCGATTGGCCATCATTTGGCGCCATCAGAGCTTCAGCTGGAGGAGGTGGTGGGTTGAACTGGTTTTCTTGATATTCGCATTCTCATTTCCTTGCCCTCTAGCACTGACACTTCCGGTGCGGGTGGTCACCATCTGATGAACTCTTCATAGATTAGACAAGAGAGACAGGAATTATAAGAGTATAGATCTAAAATAGCCCAAATTCAACAAACACAAGACAAGAACATTTCAGCAAAATAATTTATTTTTATTTTATTAATTCATTATGGCTACTACAAAGGTTTGGTAGCTCATAATTCGCAACTAAAGGAAAATTTAAGGTCAAATCTATGGTGTTATTGGGGTATAATCTGGCTCACTAGAACTAGCCTCGCCTTCCTTGTAGGAGGTCAGCTTTTTTCTCATAGCCTTAAACTTTTCTTTCGTGATCTTGTAATTTTACTTGCAGGAGAGACACTCATCTAGTGTATTCCGTAGGCATAATCCATGGCTCGCCGATCCACCGATGAGTGAGATCGGATGTCTTCATCTCTAGTTGAGCGGAAAGCACCGCCATGCCGGGTTGGAATGTGCATTGGGTAATAGTGGAACCCAAAGGCCGTTGAGGCGATGATCGAGATGTAGCGAAGTCTGCGGGTTGCTTCCCGGTCAGATCCTCGATGCCTTCGCGAAGGTGTCTCGTCGCATTGGGGCATCGAAGACGTGGAAGTCTGTGTTCGGCGATAGATTGGAGTAGAGGATCACCTCTACTCTCCACCGTTCCTGATTTCCCACCTTATACTTGTATCCTTGATACGTCGGTCTTTCTTCAAAGTCCAAGTGCTGCATCATCTTCCGAGAATGGCGCCCAATGACCAAAGAAAGACTCCATGGGAAATGGCATTCGGAACTTCAGCCATCTACAATTTTTGAAAAGGAGATGAGTTAGTAAATAATTTTTTTTCAAGAGAAAAGTTGAGAAATGACTCCAGAAGACCAAGTTATTTTTAATTTTCAAAATAAATCCTTAAGGGTTTGATTTCCTTCTAGGTCACGACCTACAGTCGATATGGCTCTGATACCACTTTTGTCGAACCCGGGAACGAAGGATCCCGAATTCTCTGTGTTCATACACTAGTCCAGATTTCCGTGTACACAAATACAAAAATGTTATCACAAACATATCCAACGTGTATATTTAATAAGCATAGAGTTTATTACAACTGGGGCCGGAGGCCAAATAAAACATTAAGCGGAAGCAAAATATAATGGTAAGCCACACGATACGCCACAGGCAATCGTCTGGAGGTCGCTAGCCCTTATTGTCCTGCTCCTCACCTTCTGGATAGCAGTCTTCTCCTGAATAATAATATTCAGCAAGAGTGAGCACTACAACTGTGCTCGCAAATTACACCCAATACAGAATTTAGAATGCATGCATAAGTTATTCAAAGGAAGGTTGTAGGGTTTATTTGCATAAATCAGCCTTTTTGGTTTAAATAGTTATACTAAGTTTCAAGGCACATTTTCATTACATAACTAAAATCAGATTTAAAAATTGATCATTTTATAGTGGATAACCTCCATATGAAACATGGTGAAGGATACCCTCCTATCACAAGGCTACCCGCCCAAATTCACCAAAAGAATTTACCATCCTCAAATCATGTCCAAAGTTATTTTAAAACCAAAAACAAATCTAACTTAGAGTGGCTTTGCTCAGCATGTCCATGACCGTGGACACGGCTATTCGAATAGATTTACACTCTGCAGAGGTGGTACAACTTTACCCACACGAGATAATTTGCCCGTTATGTCGGCCAATACACGCTTCCTTAGGCGTGTGACTGGGCAATTATCACAAGGCGTTAACAATGCACTACCTCAATACCAATATGCCCGCTAAGGTTTCACTTCCATTAGGCTAACCACCTGCCGGAAGCCCCCTCTTGCGCCAAGTGGGAATAAAGTCTAACCGACACCCACACAACAAAAATGGCATAAACAATAATGAGGTAAGAGAAATTATTAAGCCTGGTTCTGCCCATACAGAACATGTGGTAGTACGTTGGAGCTTTGCAAGATGCGGCTCAAAGACCGGTCCTTAACCTACTTGGGCAACTTTCAATAAAAACCCCGGGTCTCATCCTAACTGACGAGCCTGCATAAACTCGCACTCCACCAACGGTCCATGTTTGCCCAAGTACAAACCTATTTTCTTTTATCTTTATAATTTTCAAAGACATTTGCAAAAGTCCACCATGACAAAACAATGTCATAGGCTTTTTATCAAATTTTGAAGTCTTGGCTAAATTCTCCCAAAATCAAATATTTCATGGTCTAAGCATTTGCTAAGCATAAATTTATTTTTAAATTCATTTGACTAAGGTGACAAGGAATTGGTAATACAACATTCAAATGTGGTTATACAAAGGAATTGGGATAATTAAGTATTTAAAACAGGAATTTAAAATAATTAAATACAATTATGCATGCAATAATAATTTCAAACAGAAATTAAGTAATTTTAAATATTGGGGGCAAAATGGTCAATGGTGTAACTTGCCTTGTTCAAATTCCTGGTATTCTACTTCCTCAATAGGGTCAAGCTCTCCGGAGTCGTCAAAATCTATACGCGAGAATAATCCAATTTCAAACAGAAATCAAAAGAACACAAATAAATTCAAATGAAAATACAAATTAACTCCAAATTAAATAATTTTGGTTTGGTTAGCTAGATCTTGATTTTATACAAATTTAGAAATTTGAATCACCTAAATCGGAGTTTGTATGAAGAAATACGAGCTCCTGGGAAGTTTAAAACTTAATTAAATCCTAAAATCAGAATTTCCGAATTTTCTGAATTAAATTTCTAAAGGAAATTTTCTTTATTGCGCCACCGACGCCGCAGAGATGTGTAATCGAGATCGACAAGTGGGCCCGCAAGATAAGATGGATCGAGTCCACGAGGCGCAAGTCCACGGTGGACTCGGGCACGCAACAAAGGCGGCGGGGCTTTGGCCGGGCGCTATAGGCGCTACCGGGCACCACGCTGGCGCCGACTTGGCCGCCACGCACGCGAAAACGGTGAGGTGGCGCCGAGGTGGTCACCACGCCGGCGCGGAGAGGGAGGCGCCGGAACCGAGGGTACCAGCGATTGGCGGCGCGGCGAGCTCCGTGAGGTGCACAAAATATTCGTGGAGGTGATGCCGAGTGCGAGGCGCTACCGGCGACGCGAGGGCGTGGCGGAAGATGGTCGGCGACGGCGAGAGGCGGGTGTGGTTCGGTTGTTGGCGGCGAAGGAGCTCCGCGACGCCCGAGGGCGCGGAGGTGCGCACCAGTTCGCGATCGCGGCCGAGGCCGGTGGTGCGGTCGAGGCGGCCGGAGGTTCACCGTGGCGGCGCTAGAGGCAATGAGCACACGGCCGGCGAGAGAAGAGCCAAATGCGCGGACGGGAGCGAGGAGGTGTGGAGAGTTGGGGCAAAAGCTTGAGGAGTAGAGGCGCACTGTGCTCCCTTTATAGGACGAGGGCGAGGCCGGAGATGGAGATCGTGGGCGAGGTGGCAACGGCCGCTTATGGAGGTGAGGGCGGCGGTGTTACTGCCGAGTTTTAAGGCGAGTAAAAGCGGAACGAACGCGTGGAACGGCCGCTTTCATTGCGCATGATGGCGAGAGAAATGGGGAGGGAATCACGGATTGATGAGCTCCAAAGCAGCGGTAATGGCGGCGAGAGCGTGGCGCGCTGGGAAGAAGAAGGGGCGGGAAGACAACATCAGGCAATGGGCCCCACCGACAATGAGACAGAGAGAGGAGAGAGAGCGCGGCGGATTGATTGTCACCGTCCGATTTGATCGGACGGCCGCGCACTCGCGCCACGGAGAGTTGGGTCGAGACGCAGACAAAGGTCGGGCTTCGCCCAAGATCAGAAAGTAGAATTTTAAATTCTTTTTCAATTGATTTAATTCCGTAAATTCAAATAGGCTTTAGAAAATAGTAAATGAAGTCAAAAATTTTGAGAAAATTCACGTAAATTCTATGAGGCATTCTCGACTTAAATAAAATAATTCCAACTTTTAGTTGGTAATAGATTTTGCACATAAATTCTTTTAGCCTTAATATACTTTAGGAAAAGTTTTAAAATTTCGTAAAATCCACAAAAATTATTGATGTTTTATTTTCAATCGAATTGAAATTTTGGGTCTGTTACAAAAGCCGATGACCGCAAAAATCAATCGTAAAACCCCGAATGGACAAAGAAGAAGAGAAGGAGTACCAAATGCCATAATCGAGGGTAGAGTGTAAATACTTGAATATGCGCTAATACTTGGCGATGGGAAGCTCTTGAGACGCTCAAACCTCGCAGAGGTAGATCGTGAAGTGAATGTCCGGTCTTGAGGCCGCTGTATAGGAGAGAGCCGATCATGTCATGCAGTACTCGCTGATCCACGGGTTCTCCTTCCTCATCCTGGATCCAAAGCACCGAAGTCGCCATGGGAGTGGCGATCGACTTGCGATCACCCATGTCGGCCGCTTGAGCAGTCCTTAGTATACTTCGTCTGATGGATGAAGATCCCTTCGTTACATTGCTTGATTTGAATCCCCAGAAAGTAATTGAGCTCTCCCATCATGCTCATCTCAATTTCCCTGGACATATTCTCAGAAAAGCTGGAAACAAGAGCATGAGAAGGACCACCAAAGATAATATCATCAACGTAAATCTGAGCAAGTAAGAAGTCATTGCCACGCCTAAGAATGAACAAGGTCTTGTCTACCTTACCCATCTCAAAATCATTCTTAAGCAAGAAGGTCTTAAGCCTATCATACCAGGCTCTAGGGGCTTGTTTAAGACCATACAAGGCTTTGGACAGCTTGAAGACATGATGTGGGTTCTTGGAATTCTCAAAGCCTGGGGGTTGCCTAACATAAACCTCCTCCTCTATGAAACCATTCAAAAAGGCACTCTTAACATCCACCTGATATAATCTAAAGCCCTTAGAGGCAGCAAATGCAAGAAGAATGTGAATGGCTTCTAGTCTAGCAACAGGAGTAAAGGTCTCATCAAAATCTAACCCCTCAACTTGGCTAAACCCTTGAGCTACCAACCTAGCCTTGTTTCTAATCACAGAACCATCCTCATTTTGTTTATTTTTGAAAACCAAGCGGGTTCCTATAACATTATGACCACTAGGAGGTTCTACTAGGTTCCAGACCTTATTCCTCTCAAAATTCTCTAACTCCTCATGCATGGCATTGACCCAACTAGAATCAGATAAAGCATGTGATATATCGTGGGGTCAAAAGAAGCTACAAAAGCAGAATGAGAATAGAAGTTTGGATCATGATACCTGGAGCGAGTGACTCGCTCTTGGAGATTACATATCATCTGATCCGGAGGATGCTGCTTTTGAATGCGAAGTGGCACACCCGGAGAAGAAAATACCTCTTCGACCTCCGCAGGTACTGCTGATGATGAAGATGCTGCAGGTGCCTCAACTGAAGGCGAAGTAGTCACGGCAGGTTCTTGTGCTGGAAGAGGAGCGTCAACAGCAGCAGGTGGAAGAGCATCATCGAGTCCATCATCATCTTCCTCTACAAATATACTCTCACACCGTATCACCCAAATATCCGATATAGCTCGTGGCTAGTCTCATCAAAAGTGACATTGCATGTCTCCGAACCAAAGTTAGTTTCAACATTAAAAACTCGAAAACCCTTGAATGCACAGATAACCTGTAAATAAACCATCAAAAGTTCTTGACTCAAATTTATCTAGGTTTCTGCCTTGAGAATAAAACACTTGGATCCAAAGACTGAAAGTGCGGGATGAGGGTTTTCTACAAAACCAAGCTCATAAGGAGTCTTGCCCAAAGACGGTGTCAAAAGACACGATTTGCAATATGGCAAGCAAGAGAAATAGCTTCGCCCAAAACCTCCTGAGTGCTATACTCATCTAGCATCGCCCCAGCTATCTCGACTAGGGTCCTGTTCTTCCTTTCCACAACGCCATTTTGTTGAGGGACGGTGGAGAGGAGAACTGATGCTCAATTCCACGCCAAAGACAAAAGGAAGCAAAGAGGCATTCTTGAACTCCGTGCTATTGTCATCGCGGATCGCTCTCAAGGCACTCTAAGTTCGAAGCCAAATGAAGAACAAGATCATGACAATAATCAAAAGCTTCATCCTTCAAGCAAGAAAGAACACCCAAGTGTATCTAGAAAATCATCGACAATGACAAGAATGTACCATTTTCCACCAATCGACCGAACCTAAGCGGACTAATAAAGATCCATATGAAGCAACTACCCGGTCCGCTACCATGACCATAGTCATCGATGGGTGTGATGCGCAACTTGCTTGCAATGCCTACTGGGCGCACATACAAAGATCCTTGACGGCTTTGAGTTTGGGCAAACCTCTCATGAGCTCAAGGTTGCTAACTCGCGCCGATGATCAAAACCAATGTGCCCCAAACGACGGTGCCAAAGCCGTAACTCGTAAGAAGAAGATGAAATCATGCACTTGAGAGAGCCAAAGAAGAGATTCGAAAAATCAGCCCAAAGATCCTAGCAACTCTAGTAATCCCAAAAATAAGCTCACCAGTTGAATCAAGCACCCGACAAGCATTTTTCTTAAATCTAGTCACATAGCCATCGTCAAGAAGTTGAGAGACAGAAAGAAAATTAAACCTTAGCTTATCCACAAGGGTGACGCCTTGAGGATGAACTTGTCGTTCACCCTGATCGATCCCGTTCCTTCAATCCACCCTTGCCTATCATCTCCAAAGGTGATGAATTCATCACCTGTCGACCGCGTGAAGGAGGTGAACTATCTTGAGTCTCCGGTCATATGGCGTGAACAAATGAGTCGATTTAACCACGTGTCCTTCCTCTTCCGCGGTAATCCCGAAAATCAAGGCACGAAGAACGATGTGTCTCAACATCAAGTTAGTTAAACAAGACTTGGGAACCCAAGATCGAGACACACGCTCATGAGTAGTATGCAAAGCAGAAGTGCTATCCTTGATTAAGTTTGAAATTCTGTTATGGGCAATGGTTACTCTAATATGAGAGTTATCCTGTCTAGGAGCATGATGATGAGCATGCGACACAAATTCTAAACCAGGTTTCTTCTTTTCTACGTTACCATGTCTCCTAAAAGCTCTAAGTTGATTGGGTGAAATTCTAGCAAAAGTTTTCTTATGATTTTTCAACCTACGCCAACAGAACTCAACCAAATGCACATCCTTCTTGCAATAGGTGCAATGGTACTTGATACCACTGGGAGAAGCACCCTTTGACTTAACAGATGGTTGGGCAAAACCCGCAGATTTAAAAATAGTTTTTGCAGATTGGGTTTTAAATTCAACTAACCCATTTTCCAAGACTTGAGTAACTTTTGGCTTAGAATTATCTTGGACAGAGTTGTATCCTAATCCTTGCTTCTTATAAGGAGTTTTCGACTTGTCCAGAATCATGTTTAATTGTTTCTTACTTTTAGAAAAATTTTCTAAGGTATCCTTAAGATAAGCATTTTTTTTCAAGATTAACACATGATTCACACGTTTTGCCCTTAATGGCTCGAGCATATCTCTCCTTATATAAGGTAGCTTCAAGTTTAAGAGTTTCGCAAGAGATACAAGAAGCAGAATCAATTCTATCCTTAAGCTTAGCAAATTTAGTTCTAACTGCATTTACTACATCTTGTACTTCATGTTCTCGTTCAATGCAAAAAGAGCAAAGGCTAGAATCAACCACACCAGAAGCAACCAACTTGCTAGAATCTAAGCATTTTTCACAAGGAGCAGATTTAACCTCAACTAGCTCAGTCCTAGCATTTTCAAGTTGTTGCAAAGCAGTATCATGAGCAGATTGCAGTTTAGCAAATTCTAAATGTAGAGCATGGCAGGAAGAACATTCATCAGATTCAAGAGTCTTAGAATTTGCAAGTTCTAAAGTCAAATTATCTACTTGAGACTCTAAGTCCTTGTTCCTAGCCATGATATACTCTAAAGCCTTATCCTGACTCATGAGTTGCTCAAAGATAGTTTCGCATCTATCAGAAAGGACATCATAGGAGAGAGATACCTCATCGTCGTCGACGTCATCGGAGTCGGCCATGAAGCAAACGCCAGTGAAGTCCTTGGCCTTCCCCTTCTTATTATCTTGAGGGATATCCTCCTCCTTGTCATCCTCGCTCCCGGAGTCCACATCGCTTAAGGATTGTTCCCCAAAAGCGGCAAGAACCCGTGAGTCGCTTTGTCACTTGACAAAGATCAAATCTTGATTTGTTTCATTGAGGCTTCTTCCAAGCTGGCTTTCACTCCTTATGGTTGCTCTTTCCTTTCAACTTGGGGCAATTTGCCCGGATATGATTGAGCTCACCACACTCATAGCAAGTCACGGGACTTCCTCTCTTTTTGTTTCTCATATTGTTATAGGCACGTGTGGCTTTTCTAACTATGAGGGCTAACTCGGCCTCAGGGAGACTCTCAAACTCTTCTTCATGGATTGCAGATAAACCAGCAAGCGAAAATCCAGAAGAAAACTCAGAAGACCCATCAGAAGCTCTCTTGAGCGGGTCTACTACCAAGGCCATATTTTCCTTTTTGGGATGATCAATCCTCTTGATCTCATGAGTCTTGACATTGCTATAGAGCAGCTCCAAAGTCAGATCAGAGAGGTTGACGTTCTCCTCAATAGCGGTAGCCTTTATCTCCCACTCCTTGGTGTTGATTGCAGCCAAGAGGTGGGTGGCATTTTCAGACTGGGAATATTCAATTCCAACAGCTTTCATCTGATTAATCACTTTGTTAAAGCGACTGAAAATGTAATCGATGCTCTCTCTTAGACGCTTCTCGAATTTGTTATATTCACGCTTATAGATCGCAGCGCGATTTTCTTGATTTGGGACGAACCTCATGGTAGGTTTCGAGGGTGTTCCAAATCTCGTGCGCAGTCTCAAGATTGCAAATTCGATCATACTCCTGTCTACCAAGCCCACCATATAAGAGGTTCTTTGCCTTATTGTTGCTAGCCAAGAGGGCTGTTGAAGGCGGCGTAACAACTTCGGGAAGAACGAGCGGGGCTCGAACAACCTCCCATATAACTTGTCCTTCGATCTCAAGGAAGACTCGCATGCGATTCTTCCAATAGGCATAGTCGTGCCCATCGAAGATATACAGCTTGGTGGAGTACTTATCCATCTCCAAGTTCAGTGACCGGTTAAGATCAAGATTGAACTAACCGGGCTCTAATACCACTTGTTGGACCGAAAAGGCGACTAGAGGGGGGTGAATAGGAGCATGCTCACTTTTTAAACCAAGATCAGATCCAATACAATTTTCACTCCAATATCTATGGAAGCTATGAAGATGAATATACCAGTACAGCGGAAGACTAGTATTGAATCCAATCTAAACCCCGAAGCAAAACAAACAAAATCAACCAAAACTTAATTTCCAATTGAAGGGCGGTCTGACCTCTATGTTAATGGCGGTCTGACCGGTCCATGGGCGGTCTGACCTCTATGTTAATCGCGGTCTGACCTCCAGCCTGATGAACAGTGAAATCAGCACAAAAACGAAGTTGTTAATAGATGTAACTTTTGATCTACAACTCCAAACTTGATGAAACTTGGTAGACACCTTCTCTAGGATGTCAGGAACCTATTCCAATCGAAGATCGTAAAGATCCTTGGAAAAGTTATGACCATTTTCAGTTTGAGAGGTGGATGGTTCAAAACCGAGTCAAAACGAAAACTAGATCCAAAAACTTGCTCGTGGGTGATTGATGATCAAGATGATCCTAGATGTGTTCCCACATGTCACAGCAAGCTAGATCACGTGAAGAAATCAATCAAAAACATGCGAATCAAAGAAAGACTCAAAATCACCAAATAGAGAGAAGAAAGGCAAAGAGACACATCTTTGAGCAAACTTTCCTTGGATTGATTTGATAGGGTTTGGGTTTACAGCTACTCCATCAATGGAGGACAAAGCTCAATCCAAGAGCACGAAATCAAATCAAAACTCTCTATAACCCTAACCTCCACTAATCCTCTCCCTAAACCAAACTAGGGTTTCAACAATAATGAAAGGGTTGAGAGGGGTGCAGCCACCTCCCTCCTCTATTCATAGTGGAGACTTAGACCTTCTAGAAGTTTAACTTAAATGGGCTCCCGTTAAGGCCCAACACAAACGGGTCACACACGCACGCATTTTAAAGCGTCGTCTTCAACACCTCTTGACCTAAACCGCATCTCTTTGCGTCGTCTTGCGCCGCGGGTTGGCCAAAGGTCACCAAGGTGGTATTTGGTAAGATTACCACAATAACCCTTCTCGATCCTTCTCCGAAGACCGAGTCCATCTGCGCGAAGCACTTCGCCTGCTCCGCCACGTGTAGGTTGATCAACGGCTCTCTCTATGTCGGCAAGTCTCTCCCATCTCGCTCCCACCGAAACCACCATGGCACTTGCACCGACTCGCGCCGCTGATCAAACCAACCGACCGAATCGTCTGTTCGGTCATCCTTGTCCATTCGCACCACACTTGAGTTCATTGACTCACCCAAAGATCGCCGATCGCTCGACCTCGGCTTCCAAGCCTAGTCCCGATCATCCTCGCCGTTGACCGTCGTTGACCACCAAGCAACCTGCACAACAATAGACAAGCAAATCGAATCCGGGAACAAGTTCTTTACAACTTGACCCACGTTAGTCAAAACATGCATCATGCAACACATATGTACCGGAACTCATGACTTTGACCTAACCAACGAACAACACCGCCACGACGGGCGATTTAACCAGTGGAACCGGTCGATCGCTTCTCGGGCGGCCCGATCACACTACAGCCGGTCAGACCGGCCAATGGGACTTAGCCAAATTTTGGCCCCTCAAATCCAAAACCCTACTGGAATTTTATATCTCGAATAACTTTTTACTGGAGACTCCAAAAATCATGAGACCAAGTGCATTGAGATCCCCTCACTTGTCTACACCCTCTATTTTTGGCCCAGCCTGTTCTGACCATTTTTGGTCACGGCCGGTCCGACCGATTTGGGACGGGCCGACCGCCATGCTATGGTTTGGCCGGACGCCCAACCCGTAAAGCCCGAACTTTGTCGAAAACTCGTGAAACGACAAACCGTTAACGCTATTGCCAATTGTCACATCATCCTAAGATCTGGAGCATATCCCCATGATATCCACAGTTACTATACTGGAGGTTCCCACAAGAAAATATAACAAGAGGTAGTCTAGTAAAAAAAATGATCCAAACATATCCCACATAGGCTATTCATCTTTATCAAATGTATATCCGAAAGTAGATCATAAGTATCCAATTTTTAAACTCCTTTATTACGTCTAATCCAATCAAGTAATGATCGTGAAGCGTAATTTTAAATAATTCATCCATCTACTGAATTAATTTTCCTTTTATTCTCATGTGTGTATATAGTGCGAGCATGCAACTACCCTAGCCCTTCCTTTCTCCCATGCATGTCGATCTCATACAGATACCTAAAACACAACAAACAACAAGGGGTGAGTCCAAAGACTCAGCAAGCATAATAATTGGTAACAACAAGATAAGAAAGAAACCCACAATTATACATCACAAATCTATTCACCGAATAAACCACATACACATGACATGCAACCTGCTCATATGCTCTTTATGCTCTTTATCTTTATCTTTGTCTTTTTGCATTTTACCGGTAATGCAAAGTGCGCATCCGTCGATGCACACCCATGCATGTGCCATCTGGCACAGGGACCTTTGCCCATACTTTGCAAGTATGAGGACCCTTGCCCATGCTCTTCAAGCATAGGGACCTATTGCCCGTCACCAACATGACGGGGACCCAACTCTGGCTTGATCAACACATGACCAAGACTTCAATAAACTACATGATGCATATGTATGAATTCTCCATTTGACAACAATATACATCCATAACAACATTGCATATGAATATCCTACTGATACTTCAAAACTCACAAACATAGTCCTTCCAACTTTTAATGCAACCATGATAAATACATAACTCGTAACAATAGAGTCCATGCTCATTACCAGACATATGACCAAATAAATCATGAACAATATAAATAACCATAGAATATATCGGTCAAGTCATTCGATAATATCTAATATAACCATAATCACACTTGCCTTAACTGCGAGAGAACATGGACGTGTGTATACGCCACCCCTGCACCGCCCACCACTTGAATAAATAGTTAACGCACACTAAGGCGACAGTAGCGGGCCAAAGCAAAAAATATATATAACAACCTACTCGAACTCGCGAAAGGGTCTAACTCGATTCCAACCCCAAATCCTAAACATCGATCTGTCCCCTCAGTGGACAGTCAACTTATAAAATTCATAACTTTCTCTACCGGGATCCAAATTACGTGGTCTCAGACTTTCTAGAAAGGTAATTAAATTATATAAATAAACTTAGTTGGGGAGCCCTTCTGATTCTGCCATAAACTATCCCTACCAAGCCAATCTACAGAATATCAATTTTTTACATCGGGTTCTCTGGACAGAGCACCAAAACTACCATAACTTTTGATACGCAACTCCGAATAGGATGATCGTGGGCTCTATGGATTCACCACAAAACCAGCTACAATAGTATAGTTGGGCAAGTCCCTTGATTCGGCCTCCTACTAGTCCTAATGTTCAGGTGAAGATCTCTGTCCTAACAATCTGACAGATAGAAAACAGCGATTGTAAAACTTGCATACCTTTTGATTGGAAACTCTAAAAAAATATTCTTTATCAACTTAGAAAGCTTACAGAATTATCTACAAGATTTATTTTGGGAGGAATTTCTGATTCGGCTTCTAAAAAATTCAAATTGGCCAGACAAGACAATCTGCCAATTCACGTCAACCCTCCTGGACAGTCGCGGTAAAACTACCATAACTCCTAAACCATACGTCCAAATCAGATGATCTCGGTGGCAAAAGAAAAATAAAGACGAGACCTACAACTTTCTAAGAGGTGATCAGGTCAGAAAATGAATGCAACGTACCCATATCTGACGAGCAACGGCGCACAACACGGAGAGCTGGGGAGAGGCGGCGGCCACTAGGGGAAAAAGGGGGAGGGGTGGTGCATTAGGGTTTTGGGGGGTGGGAACCCCTTGGCCGCCCGAAGAGGGTCTCTCTGGGCATGCCCGCGCCCAAAGTTGTCGAACAAATACGGAAAACCCCCTCTTCTATCCAGGTTTTGCTATTCCTTTTAAGCCCTCTTTCTCCTCCCGACTAGTTCTTCAATTTACCGAACCGAAACCGGGATATTACAGGAGCGCACTTCCGACAAAACCCAAAGCTCCACCACCGCTTCTTCCTCGCCTCCGGTCGCCACCGTCATTGCCAGCTACTGGTAAGGGCACCGCTGAGTGCGCAATAGCACGGGGAACAATCTGGTACCCTTCGCCGCCGGTGACTCGCCGCCAAACGGCGGTGACCATCGGGTCCCGAGCGCCGCCCTCGCCGCCATAGCCACGTCAGCTTCGGTGCTTATGTGGCATCCATGTGGAGCCAAATCAGCGCCAGCACATACATGCGTGGCCCAGTCCACCGCATCAACTCTCCCGAGGATTGGTGCACTAAGTCCACCGTGAGCCAGAGACTCACATGTGGGGCCCACATGTCAGATTTCTTTTAAATCTATTTCTTTTTCCAGAAATTCTCGCCTGACGCAAGCATTGCGTAATAATCCGATTTTCCTTTATAAAATTAATTCGGGAAAAACAAATTAAAATTAGGATTTCAATTATTTTCCAATCTTCCAAAGCCCATAACTTTTCCATCCGACCTCCGATTGAGCCCATTCAAATTTCTAAATTTATATAAAATCAAGATCTATTTAATGGTGAATTTTATTTGATTTTTGGAGTTTGTTTTGCCTTTGTTATTTATTTGTTTTTATTTCTTTTGTATCGTTTGCGAGTAGACGTCGATACTTCAGGAAATTTTGGAGAAGAAGGAGCACTTCAAGATCAAGATCAGTACCTAGACCTATTCCAAGGCAAGTTATACCTTTGTTCATCTTGCACCCAGGTTTCAAAATACTTTGTTTCAATGTATTGCATTCTGATTCAAGTATTTATTTAAATGCTTTTGGGATAGTTATTAATCCAATTTGTTATATTCACCTTGTCTATTGTATGCCATGATCTTTTGTCACCCTATGTTGGTTCATTATTAGTTGGCATTATCGTAGCACCAACGTGGGTTGTTTAGATACGAGTATGTTGCTTAGCCATGCCACGAGTCATCATTTCATGTGAGTTACAATTATAAACTTGACTAAGTGATTATGGAACTGTGTGATAAAACTGTGTCTGCTGTGTGCTGTCTGTTGTGTGCTATTACTCGTTGATGGCATGTGTTGCACTTAATCAACAGGGTGGGAAAAGATTTGGACTGAGGCAAGTGGTGGATTTTGTGTGATTGGTGGAGCTGTGTGCTTTATAAACTTTGTGATTTGGGTTAAAACTGGAAGTCTTGCCTTGGTCAATTAAGGACTTAACTTTGTGCGCC
This sequence comes from Hsuehochloa calcarea, assembly GCA_036346395.1. NCBI lineage: Eukaryota > Viridiplantae > Streptophyta > Magnoliopsida > Poales > Poaceae > Hsuehochloa > Hsuehochloa calcarea. The sequence continues at coordinate 31,669,389 of CM070594.1, forward strand.
ATTGAACTGAGCCTTACTGTACGACCACATGCTTAGTATGGGCTGGGCCTAACTTAGTAAGTTATGGCATCTTGACATTGATAACTCAGGTTGTATTTAAACTATATGATGGGCTGGAGGTGTGATATGTCACATCACGGGACGGTTCGCTGCATCCCTGTCCAACGATGTGTGTCGTAACCAAACGCTGTGTGTATCGGTTGGCCAGCAGGAAAGCACACCGGGAGTGTCATTGCTTGAAATAAAGTCTCTGAAAGGTTTTGTTGTGATCAACTCTGATTCAGTTGATTTCATCGTGTGGGTAAAGTATACAACCTCTGCAGAGTGTTGAATCAATCTATTCGAATAGCCGCGTCCTCGGATATGGACATGCTCGGGAATTTCATACGAGGGGTAGATTTTCATAAAACAATTTGGAAGGGTCAACTATGTGACGTAACTTGTGCAGCTCTGTGAATAACTTGATTAGACTGTGTGTCCTTTGTGAAATCAAATGTTAAATTAATAGTCTTTATTTGTTTTAAATTTCGTTTCAATCTATTATCTGTATTCAATTGCAAATGTTGCATTTCTGCAAAATAACCACAGAAGCCATTCCTTTGGAATAAGCCATCATGTATAATTGCATTTTGTGGTATGACTTGCGAGTACGGTGTGTACTCACTCTTGCTAAACAAATCAACAGAAGTGGAGGAGTTGTCACTAGCTTTTGAAGTGGAATTCTACGAAGGTTGATCGTTAGGGTCTTGATCCCAGGCAGTTGCCTGTGGTGTATTGATGGGAGTCCGCTGGAGTTTACTTTGCTTCCGCTGCAATTTATTTCATTATTGTTAGCCTTGCATGGCTTAATAATTGTAAAACTCGACCTTAAGGTCACAACAGTTATTTGTTATTCAAATTACTCGTTTATTTAATATTTCGTTGTATGGAGTTGATATTTCATCAATGTTGACACTGTGTGCACTAGCGTGATCCTGGACTTCTGCAGAATACACAGAGGGTCCAGATTTGCATATTTGGGTCCCGACAGAGGTGGTATCAGAGTCATACTGACTGTAGTCTTCACCTTAGTTAGATCGGCCGTCGTAGTATGTTCAAAATTATTTTCTAAAACAAATATTAACTTGCAAGATTAATTGAACTTCTTAACACATCTCATGTCTCTCTTGACTCAACTATTGCTGAAATTCTCTCTCCCCGCTGTTTTAAAGTTGTTTTCATCTCCTTGTCCATCTTGACAGATGCCTCGTCTTCAGAGCTATGGAGAGCGCAAGGGAGGACTTGCCGCTGAACTTTGGAAGTTGTTGCAAGTACTTGGAGGATTCGATCACCCGATGTACCATGGCAGTGCTTGGATCGTGAATGGCCAAGACCGTGGAGTGATTTGCCATTTGACCGTCTACGCCAGGAAGAACACCAAGCAAGCAAACCCCTGAATATCTTAGCCCGAAGGAGTGTTTGGATTGGAGCAATCCAGGAGTCTTCGCGCCTTGCCATCCTGAGGATCTGCAACATCTACGCCGAGCTCGACACCGCCTTCCGCTACTATCCTCGCTCTTCCGACGTGGATCTTGCTGCACGCTACCCGTCTAAGGAGGGAGAAGGCAACGCCACCGTTATGCATCTTGCCCAGTTCGCCGCTGCCCAGGAGGAATCTTTGGAGTTAGCCGCCACAGAGCTGGAGTGTGTCTACGAGACAATTCAGAGAGCTGAGGAGAGGATCTCCATTCTGGAAGAAACTCTCTATGGACAGCACGATCACGAAGAAGAAACTGAAGAAGGATGAATTCTGTGCTCTCAAGCAAGGAGGAATGTCAGTGACTAACAACCTCAACAAATTCTCTCAACTTGCTCGATGTGCTGTAGAAGATGTTGGAAATATGCCCTAGAGGCAATCATAGAGATGATGATATTTCATTATGTTCATGATTTTAATAATATGTTATCGTGTTCCTTGAATGAATCATTTGTTATAGATCAATAAGTACGTGGCTTGTTGGTGGAACTCTTTAACTTATATGAGGTCATTCTAAATGTATCCCTGGTCGGAGGTCACTGGTCGGAACACCAGTGACTCTGTGACTAGCACATATATTGATTGATGACCTGGTTTCACCGGTCATAGATATGGAGATATCGAATCAATAATGTGAACACATGTTAGAGAACATGGTGTTGGATAGACCCATCATTGAGACACTATTGAGATTGTTATGAATCTTTGTGTCATTAGTTGGTCTCAAGTAATGATGATGTATAATCCTTAGACCTGAGATCAGCATGGTTTCCTACATGTGTAATAGCACTCTTAGGGGTTGCCAAACGCTACTCCGTAACTGGGTAGTTATAAAGGTAGCTTTCGGGTATGCTATGAAACATGCGGATGAATGTGACTGGTCGAGATGGTATTTGCCCCTCCTAACATAACAGGAGAGATGTCTCTGGGCCCCTCGTGGTGATCGGATAAAGAAAGTGCATGGCCATGCCACTAATGGTCGAAGTGTCGACCACATAATGTTATCCGACCCTCGATCGAGAAAGTATTGAACAGTCCATGGATGACACATCATCTCACCTGGAGTTCAACCAGACATCGTGAGGTAAAGGGAGAATGCATGAGTAGGTCGCTTAGTTTGATCAGTTACTATAACATCCCTATTTTCAGAGCTTCAAAAATCTTTTAAATATGGGTGGTAAGAAAATTCACCATTTGGATTTATTTGAATATTAATTTAAAAAGCTTAATATGGACTTTAAGGACAAATTGATTTAATGTGCTTAATCCCAACATCAACAATTGTCAAAACTATTTTATTTAGATTCTATATGCTTGGATATAGTTTACAGAATTTTCTGGAATTTTTCCAAAGTCATTTGCTATTTTCTAATTGCTATTTGCATTTTCTGGATTTATTTAAAAGAAAAATCATATGAAAATCTCGAATGTGTTGGGTCGAAGCCCAACACTATTCCAATCCGGCCCAACTCCCGCAGCCCATTCCCGCCTTGAGACCTTGGATCACCGCCGCATGTCCCCCTTCGCGCGATCGCACGCTCATGGCTGCGCTCGCTCGCCGCTCCCCACCTTTGATCCCGATCGATCGGTTGCCGTCGCCTCGCGCTACGCTTCTTTGCCGCCGCTGCCGGGTGGGACCGCCGCGCCTTCGCCTCGCTCGATTTCCTCGCGCCCGACCGATTCTTCCGCGCGCCACCGCCGCCCTCGACACGGACTCTAGGGTTCCTGCCCTATTTAAAGCGCGCCCGTGTCACGAGGATCGCCTCCTCCCACCGCTTTTCCCCAAAGTCTCCAAACTCTAGCAAGCCGCTTTCACCGAATCGAGCTCCAACCTCTGCCTTGCCGGAGCTTCTTCGCCCGATTGCGCCGCCATCGGTGAGCACCGCCGCCGCCACATCCACCCCGTGTTCGCCGCGCCAAGGGCTACCCCGCGCGACGCCGCTGTTCTCGGGAAGCCGCCGCCGTCGCCGCCGCCATCACCGCACCGCTCCGCCGCTTCTTCTTGTCGTCGCCGCCGCTCGTCATCTCCGGTGAGTAGCGATCGCGTCACCCGGCCGCCAGTTGCGCTGATTCCAGCGGCGCACTCCGCCACCGCCGAGCCGCCGTCATCCGCCAGATCCATGGTCGCCGGGTGTCGCGGCGTTTTGCCTCCGTGGCTGCCCACGCTTGCGCCACATCCTCTCTCGGCCGGGCGTGTCGCCTACGTGGCCGCCGCCGCGCCACGCCTCCCCTGCTCATCGCGCCAGCTTTTCTCGGCTCGGAGGACCCACCCACCGTGAGTCGAGAGGTCGACGATGATGGGTCCCACCGCCGCTTTTATTTTAATTTTAATTTTTTTCGAAATTTCTACGACGCAAGCATTGCGCAATAATTCGATTTTCCTTTATAAAATTAATTCGGGAAATTCGAGAAAATCCAATTTAGGGTTTAATTGATTTTTCCAATCTTCCAAAGCCCATATCTTTTGCATCCGAACTCCGATTGAGCCCATTCAAATTTGTAAATTCATATAAAATTCAGATCTATTTATTTATGAATTTTATTTGATTTTTGGAGTTTGTTTTGCCTCTGTTATTTATTTGTTTTGTTTCTTTTGTCTCGTTTATAGTAGACGTCGATACTTCGGGAATTTTGCAGAAGAAGGAGCACCTCAAGACCAAGACCAATATCTAGATCTATTCCAAGGCAAGTTATACCTTTGATCATTTTGAACCCAGTTTTCAAAATACCTTGTTTCAATGTATTGCATTCTATTTCAAGTATTTATTTAAATGCTTTTGGGTGTAGTTATTAATCAAAATTGTTATGCCACCTTGTCTATTGTATGCCATGATCTTTTGTCACCCTAGGTTGATTAATCATTAGTTGGTATTATTGTAGCACCAACGTGGGTTGGTTAGATACGATTAGACTGCTTAGCCATGCCACGAGCCATCATTTCATGTGAGAGTTGCAATTATGAACTTGACTAAGTGATTATGGAACTGTGTGATGAATCTGTGTGTGTTGTGTACTATTACTCGTTGATGGCATGTGTTGCACTTAATCAACAGGGTGGGAAAAGATTTAGATTGAGGCAAGTGGTGGATTCTGTGTGAATGGTGGATCTGTGTGATATAAACTTTGTGATTTGGGTTAAAACTGGTAGTCTTGCCTTGGTCAATTAAGGACTTAACTTTGTGCGCCATTGAACTGGCTCACTGCATGCGACCACATGCCTAGTATGGGCCGGGCTGACTTAGTAAGTTATGGAGTCTTGACATTGACAACTCAGTTGTATTTAAGCTATGTGATGGGTCGGAGGTGTGATATGTCACATCGCGGGACGGTTCACGCATCCTCGTCCAATGGTGTGTGTCGTTCCAAGGGTGTGTGTACAAATTGACGGCAGAAAGCACACCAGAGTGTCATTGTTTGAGATGAAGTCTCGAAAGGTTTTGTTGTGATCAACTCGATCCGGTTGGTTTCATCGTGTGGGTAAAGTGTACAAACTCGCAGAGTGTTTAAACAAATCTATTCGAATAGCGCGTCCTCGGCTATGGACATGCTCGGAATTTCACACGGGGTAGATTTTCATAAAACAATGGAAAGGGTCACTGTGTGAGATAACTTGTTCATTTGTGTGAATAACTTGATTAGACTGTGTGTCCTTTGTGAGATCAATTGTTAACTTATTATTGTCTATTTGTTTTGAATTATGCTTTCAATCTATTATTTGTATTCAATTGCAAATGTTGCATTTCGCAAAATAACCACGAAGCCATTTCTTTGGAATAAGCCATCATGTATAAATGCATTCGTGGTATGACTTGCGAGTACGGTGTGTACTCACTCTTGCTAAACAAATCAACAGAAGTGGAGGAGTCGTCGCCTGCTTTTGAAGAAGAGTTCTACGAAGGTTGAACGTTAGGGTCTTGATCCGATCGGTTGTTCTGTGGTAAATTGATGGGAGCCACCGGAGTTTATTTCGCTTCACGCAGTTTATTTCTTTATTGTCACCTTGCATGGCTTAATAAATGTAAACTCGACCGTAAGGTCCCAACAGCTTATTTGTTATTTAAATGTACTCGTTTATTCTTATATTCGTTGTATGGATGTGATATTTCATCGATGTTGACACTGTGTGCACTAGCGTGATCCTCGACTAGTGCGTAATACACAGAGGGTCCATATTTGCATATTTGGGTCCCGACAGAGGTGGTATCGAGCCATATTGATCGTAGGTCTTGACCCTAGTTAGATTGGCCGCTCTTAGTGAGTCCAAAACTATTTTCTAAAGCAAATATTAACTTGCAAGATTAATTGAACTCTTTAACTCATCTCATGTCTCTCTTGACTCAACTATTGTGAAATTCTTTCTCTCCCCACAACGATTTAAAGATGTTTTCATATCCTTGTCCATCTTGACAGATGCCTCGCCTTGAGTTATGGAGAGCGCAAGGGAGGACTTGCCGAGCTTTGGAAGTTGCTACAAGTACTTGGAGGGTTCGATCGTCCATTGTACCGTGGCGGTGCTTGGATTGTGAACGCCGAGATCGTGGAGTGATATGCCATTTGACCGCTCACGCCAGCGTAACACTAAGGCAAGCAAACCATCGAACATCTCACTCGAAGGAGTATTTGGATTGAAGCAATCCAGAGTCTTCACGCCTTGCCATCCCGAGGATCCGCAACATCTACTCTCGAGCTTCGTGACACGCTTTTCGTTATCATCCCCGCACTTCCGACGTGGATCTTGCCGCACGCTTTTCCGCTTCACGGAGGAGAAGACAACGCCACCGTCGTGCATCTCGCCCAGCCGCCGCCGCCAAGAAGAATCGTTGGAGTTAGCCGCCACAGAGCTGGAGTGTACCTATGAGACTCTTCAGAGAGTCAAGAAAGGATCGCCATATTAGAAGAAACTCTTTATGGACGACACGATCACGAAGAAGACATCAAGAGGAAGACCCGAGGAAGTCGATGGGTCGGCCGAACCGTAAGAGCCAGCAGAGGCAAGCAGAGCTGAAGCACCAAGAAGACTGCACTGTGGACACTGCTCCTATTGCACCATCCCCGGACATCGGATCGGTTCGCGAGGATGCCACCACTTTCAGTGTCTACAAGAAAGCGGAGCACCGTCAAGGTCATGAGGCTATTTGATTGAGTAGTCTGCTCGCGTTGTTTGAGCTTAGCCGCTTTAAGTCTTGAGTCGCCCTTTAGGCGGTAGTTTGGTGTGCTTAAGTTCGCCCTTATTTTTTTGTGCAAGTATGAGTGCAAAGGCCCTTAGGCATTTGTTGCAAGCCATACTATTATCTTAATCAATATAAGAGTTTCAGCTTGAGCTTTCTTAAAATATGTTGTTGGGTTTTACCTACCCCGATTAGTTCTACAACTTATCTCGTGCTTGCTACCTTATCTAACCCTCGAGATTCACGGATGGTTCGGACTCGTCAAGTCAGCCGCAAGTGGTTACGATACTCGATGTCGGAAGGACGGAGCAAATCCCGCAAGCAATTCCACCACAAGCACCTTCGATTGATCTGCAGAATTTTGGAGCATTCATGACACTCAGACCGGTGATGTACACCATGATGAATCGATGCAAGCTATGAATAACCGAGCAACAACAATCAAGATCACAATGGAGCCCCAGCTTGCTCATGGTCACAATGGATCATCCAAGTTGGCGGAGTTTATGAGGACCCGCCCACCAACCTTTTCTCGACATGTCTCACCAAGAGAAGTCGATGATTGGCTACGTGTTATTGAGAGAAAGCCGCCGATCACTCAATGCGGCGATCATGAAAAGTTCTGACGCTCTCACCGGATGGAAGGCATTGCCGCCGAATGGTGGAAAACTTTGTGCCGCGCATGGAACGCCGCAAGATATTACTTGGGAAGAGTTCACAAGCGCCGCCGATATCATGTACCGGAAGGAATCATGGATCCAAGAAGGATGAATTCGTGCTCTCAAGCAAGGAGGAATGTCGCTGATCGACTACCTCAACAAATTCTCTCAACTTGCTCGATATGTCGCAGAAGATGTCGCCACCGACAAGGCTCGCCGTAGTCGTTTTCGAAAGGATTGAACATCTGGACTTCAAGTCAACTTGATCGCCCACACATTTCACGATTTTCAAGAGTTGATCAACAAGGCTTTGATCCTAGAGGATAAGCGCAAGGAATTGGAAGATCATCGTAGCGCAGAATGGCTCGAAGGAAGTCACCAACCCCACCGAGGGCAAGAATGATTCCACCGCAGATTTAGCCGTTTTCCGCCACGCACTCGCTGACCACCGCACCAACTTCAGACTCGCCCGATTGCTCGTAACTTCCGCAATCCCGCACTACCAACCCCAATCCAAGAAGCAACCCACGAGAATACAACCGAGTTTGCTTTACCGCGTCCACCGGGGCATTTCGCCAACCGATGTCCGCAGAATGGGACTATCACCCGAAGACGCTTCAACCTTGGGAACACACCACCAAGACACCAAGACAAGGCAACCATCAAGGAACTTCTCAAGCTACCGGTCAATCCGGAGGAGCACCGCCATCGATGGTCGAGGCCGTGGTCAACCACGCCACTCTAGAAGGAGCCCAAGAAGCACCGACGTTGTAATCGGGTAAGTTCCTAGTAAATTCAAGACTGCATCGCCTGCTTTGTTTGATTCGAGCTTCGATTCGCTTGTTTCGGAATTTTGCAACTAAGAACAAATTGGAAGTTATGCATCTTAAGCATACTCTGTTAGTCCAATACCGAGCAGAGCTAAGTTCTAAAGTTGGATGTTTAGGAGCTAGGCTACTCATAGTGGAGTTGAGTTTCTAGCCAACCTAATAGTTCTAGACACTCGCACCATAGATGTCATCCTTGGTATGGATTGGTTATCCAAACATAAGCGCTGCTAGATTGTGGCCAAGAGCCGTGACAATAGAAGATACCACAGAAAGAAAGTAGAATTTCTAGCCACCTCAGTACGTGATGGACATTTGGTAGTCAACAGTTCGAAGATAGTTGCTTTGGAAGACGACTGTAGTCGAGATTACCGGATGTATTTCCGTAAGAATTACCAGAATGCCACCGACCGTGACATTGAGTTTGTCATCGATCTAGTGCCAGAACAAAGACCAATTTCAAGAGACCCTATCGGATGCGGTCGATGAACTTGTGGAAATGAAGAAGCGGATAGAAGAACTCTGGAGAAAGGTTTTGTAAGACCTAGTTCGCCGCCATGGGGAGCACTGCTTTGTTCGTCAAGAAGAAAGATGGAAGTATGAGAATGTGTATTGATTATCGTTCTCTCAACGAAGTCACCATCAAGAACAAGTACCCATTGCCCGTAATAGATGATTTGTTCGACCTGATGAAAGGAGCCGAGTATTCTCCAAGATCGATCCGCGATCAAAGTTACCATCGCTGAAGATTTGTCCTAAGGATATACCTAAGACCGCTTTCTCAACCGGTATGGACATTATGAGTTTTTAGTCATGTCTTTTGGATTGACTAATGCCCCTGCCTACTTCATGAACATGATGAACAAAGTATTCATGGAATATTTGGATAAGTTCGTGGTAGTGTTTATTGATGATATTTTGGTATACTCAAAGTCAGAAGAAGAACATACAGACCATTTGAGATTAATCCTAGAGAAGCTCAGAGGACATCGCTTGTATGCCAAGTTCAGCAAGTGTGACTTTTGGAAGAAGAAAGTTGATTTCTCGGTCATGTGATGCGGTACCAAGGAGTAGCGATTGACCCGGAAGGTTAAAGTCAGAATGAATTGGGAGCACCAAGACGGTTACTCAAATTCGTAGTTTCTTGGGAATGGCAGGATACTATCGTCGTTTCATTGAAGGGTTCTCAACGATTGCTAAACCTCTTACGCAATTGTTGAAGAAAGAGAAGAAGTTTATTTGGACCTGACTTGTGAAGAAAGTTTTCAAGAATTGAAGAAACGTTTGACTTCACCCGATGCTAGTTTTGCGGATATTAGTAAGGATTTTGATATTCACCGTGATGCTTGGCGCCAAGGATTAGGATGTGTCCTTATGCAAGAAGGAAGAGCCGCCGCTTATGCGCCAAGGCAATTAAGGCCTCATGAAGAGAACTATCCTACCCATGATTTGGAACTAGTCGCAGAGTGCATGCTTTGAAGATTTGGCGCCATTATCTCATCCAGAATCATTTGTGAAGTCTACAGCATCATAAGAGCTCAAGTACATATTCACTCACCGATTTGAACATGAGACAGAGAAGATGGTTGGAATTAATAAAGGATTATAATCTTGGAATCCATTACCATCCCGGTAAGGCCAATGTAGTTGCAGATGCACCGAGTCGTAAGAGCTACCGCAATGCTCGAAGCAAAAGAGTTGTGTTCGTAACTTCGTGAGGAATTCGAAGCTACGACTAGAAGTTGTTAGGAAGGATTTGTGGCCAATTTGGAAGTACAGTCTACTCGAGAAACAGATTCGTGAAGCTCAACCTAAGGATTCTGAGTTTGCTGATCTCAAGAAGATGTCAGAAGGAAAATTTAAAGACTTCACCATAGATGATCAGGATATACTGTGGATCAATGAACTTATCTGTGTACCAGATATGGATGGATTAAGACGGTGATTCAAGGAAGCCCATGACTCAAAGTATTCAATTCACCTAGAAGCACTAAGATGTATCAGATGTTAAGAATAAGTTTTGGTGGCCAAACTTAAAGCGAGACGTCGCAGAGTTCGTTGCCTTATGCGACGTGTGTCAGAAAGTAAAGGCCGAACATCAGAGACTAGCAGGATTGCTACAACCGCTGAAGATACCAGAATGGAAGTGGGAAGAGATCGGTATGGATTTTATTACCGGATTACCCAAGACTCAATCAGTTATGATTCGATTTGGGTAATAGTGGATCGCTTGACTAAGGTTGCCCATTTCTTGCGGTCAAAACCACTTACTCGAGAGACCGCCATGGAATTGTATATGTCAAAATCGCGACCGCATGGTGTGCCCAAGAAGATAGTGTCGATCGAGGATCTCAATTCACCTCTCGCTTCGCGAGTCTACATGAAGCCCCAGGAACTCATCTGAATTTCAAGATCGCTTATCATCCATGCATGGATGGACAGATCGAAAGAGTTAATCGATATTAGAGGATATGTTAAGAGCTCGTGCCTTAGCTAATGCTACCGCTTGGGATAAAAGTTTACCGTATGCGAAATTCTCGTACAACAACGATTATCAAGCGGTTTGCGATGTCACCATTTGAAGCTTTGTATGGTCGTGCTCGCAGAACTCCGTTGAATTGGTCGAGACAATTTGAACGTGTAGTGTTCGGGCCGATATTATTCAAGAAGTCAAGAACAAGTTGCTATGATCGAGAGAGGTTAAAGATAGCCCAGCCCAGGCAAAAGAGTTATGCCGATAATCGTCGTCGTGACCTTAGCTTTGAACCAGAAGATTTTGTGTATCTTCGAGTTACTCCGCTCAGAGGTGTTAAGAGATTCCACACCAAAGGGAAGCTTGCTCCAAGGTATGTGGGTCCGTTCAAGATTTTGGAACGCCGAGGAGAAGTTGCTTACCAGTTGGAGCTACCACGCCAAGTACAGCGAGTGCATGATGTCTTTCATGTCTCTCACCAAGAAGTGTCTTCGTGTGCTGGAAGAGCGCACTCGCTGGAGTCAATTGAACTAAAGGAAGATCTCACGTACAAAGAACAGCCTGTCAGGATTTTGGATGTCGCAGAGCGCCGCACCAGAAGCAAGACCGTTCGTTTCTGCAAAGTCCAGTGGAGTAACCACTCAGAGGGAGAAGCAACGTGGGAACGTGAAGAAGAGTTGAAAGCAGAGTTCCCTAGCCTTTTCTCTAGCTAGCCGGAATCTCGGGGACGAGATTCGTTTAAGGGGGGAAGGTTTGTAACATCCCTATTTTCAGAGCTTCAAAAATCTTTTAAATATGGGTAGTAAGAAAATTCACCATTTGGATTTATTTGAATATTAATTTAAAAAGCTTAATATGGACTTTAAGGACAAATTGATTTAATGTGCTTAATCCCAACATCAACAATTGTCAAAACTATTTTATTTAGATTCTATATGCTTGGATATATTTTACAGAATTTTCTGGAATTTTTCCAAAGTCATTTGCTATTTTCTAATTGCTATTTGCATTTTCTGGATTTATTTAAAAGAAAAATCATATGAAAATCCTTCGGAACAGTGCTGGGCCGAAGCCCAACACTATTCCAATCCGGCCCAACTCCCGCAGCCCATTCCCGCCTTGAGCCCTTGGATCACCGCGTGTCCCCTTCGCGCGATCGCCATTCGCATTCGCGCTCCGCCCGCCGCTCCTAGCCCTTGGATCCCGATCGACGGTTGCCGTTCGCCTCGCTACGCCTCTTCTTCATTGCCGCTGCAGTGGGACCGCCGTCGTCTTCGCCTCGTTCCGATTTCCTCGCGCCCGACTCCGATTCTTCACGCGCGCCACCGCCCGCCCTCGACACGGACTCTAGGGTTCCGGGCCCTATTTAAAGCGCGCGCCGTGTCACGAGGATCGCCCCCTCCAGCCGCGCTTTTCCCCAAAGTCTCAACCCTAGCGAGCCGCCGTTTCACCGAATCGAGCTCCAACCTCCGCGCCGCCGTGAGCTTCTTCGCCCGATTTGCGTCGCCGCCGGTGAGCACCGCCGCCGCCACATCCACCCCGTGTTCGCCGCGTCAAGGGCTACCCCGCGCGCCGACGCTCGTTGCCCTCGAAGCCGTCGCCGTCGCCGCCGCCATCACCGCACCGCCCGCCGCGCTTCTTGTCGCCGCCGCCGCTCGGTCATCTCCGGCGAGTAGCGACCGCGTCACCGGGCCGCCAGTTGCGCGATTCAGCGGCGCACCTCCGCCACCGCCGAGCCGCCGTCATCCGCCAGATCCATGGTCGCCGGAGTGTCGCCGGCGTTTTGCCTCCGTGGCTGCCCACGTGTGCAGCCACATCCCCTCTGTGCTGGCGTGTCGCCTACGTGGCTGCCGCATCAGCGCCACGCCTCCCGGTTCACCGCGCCAGCTCTTCCTCGGCTCGAGGACCCACCACCGCGTGAGCCGAGAGGTCGTGATGGGTCCCACTGCCGCTTTTATTTTAATTTTAATTCTTTTTCCGAAATTCTACCGACGCAAGCATTGCGCAATAATTCGATTTTCCTTTATAAAATTAATTCGGAAATTCGAGAAAATCCAATTTAGGGTTTAATTGATTTTTCCAATCTTCCAAAGCCCATATCTTTTGCATCCGAACTCCGATTGAGCCCATTCAAATTTGTAAATTCATATAAAATTCAGATCTATTTATTTATGAATTTTATTTGATTTTTGGAGTTTGTTTTGCCTCTGTTATTTATTTGTTTTGTTTCTTTTGTCTCGCTTATGAGTAGACGTCGATACTTCGGGAATTTTGCGTAAGAAGGAGCACCTCAAGACCAAGACCAATATCTAGATCTATTCCAAGGCAAGTTATACCTTTGATCATTTTGAACCCAGTTTTCAAAATACCTTGTTTCAATGTATTGCATTCTATTTCAAGTATTTATTTAAATGCTTTTGTGTGTAGTTATTAATCCAAATTGTTATGCCACCTTGTCTATTGTATGCCATGATCTTTTGTCACCCTAGGTTGATTAATCATTAGTTGGTATTATTGTAGCACCAACGTGGGTTGGTTAGATATGATTAGACTGCTTAGCCATGCCACGAGTCATCATTTCATGTGAGAGTTGCAATTATGAACTTGACTAAGTGATTATGGAACTGTGTGATGAATCTGTGTGTGCTGTGTGCTATTACTCGTTGATGGCATGTGTTGCACTTAATCAACAGGGTGGGAAAAGATTTAGACTAAGGGAAGTGGTGGATTCTGTGTGAATGGTGGATCTGTGTGATATAAACTTTGTGATTTGGGTTAAAACTGGTAGTCTTGCCTTGGTCAATTAAGGACTTAACTTTGTGCGCCATTGAACTGGGCCTTACTGTACGACCACATGCCTAGTATGGGCTGGGCCTGACTTAGTAAGTTATGGAGTCTTGACATTGACAACTCAGGTTGTATTTAAGCTGTGTGATGGGCTGGAGGTGTGATATGTCACATCGCGGGACGGTTCATTGATCCTCGCCCAATGGTGTGTGTCGTTCCAAGGTGTGTGTACAAATTGGACGGCAGTAAAGCACACCAGGAGTGTCATTGTTTGAGATGAAGTCTCTGAAAGGTTTTGTTGTGATCAACTCTGATCCGGTTGGTTTCATCGTGTGGGTAAAGTGTACAAACTCTGCAGAGTGTTTAAACAAATCTATTCGAATAGCCGCGTCCTCGGTTATGGACATGCTCGGGAATTTCACACGAGGGGTAGATTTTCATAAAACAAATGGAAAGGGTCGGTGTGTGAGATAACTTGTGCAAATTGTGTGAATTACTTGATTAGACTGTGTGTCCTTTGTGAGATCAATTGTTAACTTATTATTGTCTATTTGTTTTGAATTATGCTTTCAATCTATTATTTGTATTCAATTGCAAATGTTGCATTTCTGCAAAATTACCACAGAAGCCATTTCTTTGGGATAAGCCATCATGTATAAATGCATTACGTGGTATGACTTATGAGTACGGTGTGTACTCACTCTTGCTAAACAAATCAACGTATGGAGGAGTCGTCACCGCTTTTGAAGAAGAGTTCTACGAAGGTTGAACGTTAGGGTCTTGATCCGATCGGTTCTGTGGTAAATTGATGGGAGCCACCGAGTTTATTTCGTTTCCGCTGCAGTTTATTTCTTTATTGTCAGCCTTGCATGGCTTAATAAATGTAAAACTCGACCGTAAGGTCCCAACAGTTATTTGTTATTTAAATGTACTCGGTATTCTTATATTCGTTGTATGGATGTGATATTTCATCGATGTTGACACTGTGTGCACTAGCGTGATCCTGGACTAGTGCAGAATACACAGAGGGTCCAGATTTGCATATTTGGGTCCCGACAGTTACGGACTAGTCGTATGGAGATACGTGTTGGTCGTAGACTGGTCAAACGTAATCACAGAATGGTAAGAACCTGGGCGTAAGGAGTTACGAACTGGTCGTGACCAATTACAACCTGGTCGTATAGAGATACGAACTGGTCGTAAGTGATGAGGACCTGATCATAGATCATATTACATCAAGGTTCGTCCGATATATTCAATGTGTCTTTGGGAATCGTTATGTACTGCTAGGTACCGCTAACGACTAGTGATCGGAAAAGAGTTTCCGAGTCATAACCGATTACACATGAACCTGTGGGGTCGCACACTTAAAGGGCAAGGATCTGTTTTGGATAGTGATCTAAATTCGTATAGGCCACGGGTTCCTAATGGGCCTTAGGTACGAGACCCATCATGGATGCCTATATAAAGAGGGGCGGTGGCATAGGGTAAGGGTGATGAGGATGATCTTTAGAAGAACTTCCGAAACCCTAATAGCCACGCCTTCTTAACCACGCTGCTGGTGCTAGTACTCCAGCGCGTGGTGATCCTGCCCCGTACGTGTGGATACCTCAGAAGTGTTGTTGGAAAGCATCAGTACTAGGACGATCCGCAACTCGTGACGCTTACCGTAGTCAGAGGAGAAGTAACGTGACGAGTACAACCACTCGGAGGAGCAGACGCGCGACGAGTACGACTAGTCGAAGGAGGAGAGGCGTCGTGAGTACGACTACGACTGTATCAACTCGCTACAACGACTCTACTTCCGCTACGAGTCGGTGCGTCTAGCGGTAATCTCGTGATCTATTACTTGCGGTGGTTCTTTGGTTGCATGGTAAATTTTTGTTTGTGCTATCGTAGCATTGTCGCGTATCCCAACAAAAGATGTCACCACTGACAAGGCTCGCCAGAGTCATTTTCTGAAAGGATTAAACACTGGACTTCAAGTCAACTTGATCGCCCACACCTTTCCTGATTTCCAAGAGATGATAAACAAGGCCTTGATTCTCGAGGATAAGCGCAAGGAGTTGGAAGATCACCGTAAGCGCAGAATAGCCCAACAAGGAAGTCACCAACCCCAGCTGAAGGCAAGGATGATTCCACCGCAGTTTAGCCATTTTTCACCACAGAATTCTGTCAGGCCACCTGCACCAACTTCAGCACCTCGTCCAGTTGCTTAGAACTTCCGCAACCCCGCACCAGTCAACCCCAATCCAGGAAGCAACCCACAGGGTGGGCCCAGAATTTGTTTTACCTGTCGTCAGCCAGGGCATTTCGCCAACCGATGTCCGCAAAATGGGACTATCACCCCAATACGCTTCAACCTTGGGAACACACCAGCCAAGACGCCAATGCAAGGCAACCATCAAGGAACTTCTCAAGCTACCGGTCAACCCGGAGGAGCACCGTAATCAGTAGTCAGAGGCCGTGTCAACCATATCACTTTGGAAGGAGCCCAAGAAGCACCCGACGTTGTACTGGGTAAGTTTCTGGTAAATTTAGTACCTGCATCAGTTCTGTTTGATTCCAGAGCTTCGCATTCGTTTGTTTCTGGAGATTTTGCAACTAAGAATAAAATGGAAGTTATGCATCTTAAGCATACTCTGTTAGTCCAGTCGCTTGGAGCAGATCTAAGTTCTAAAGTGGGATGTTTAGGAGCTAAGTTACTCATAGCTGGAGTTGAGTTTCTAGCCAACCTAATAGTTCTAAACACTCAGACCATAGATGTCATTCTTGGCATGGATTGGTTATCCAAGCACAAAGCTGTGCTAGATTGTGGCCGAAGAGCCGTAACAATTGAGGATACCACCGGAAGGAAAGTGGAATTTCTAGCCACCTCAGTACATGATGGACATTTCGTAGTCAACAGTCTGAAGACAGTTTCTTTGGAAGATGTACATGTAGTCAGAGATTACCCAGATATATTTCCAGAAGAATTACCAGGAATGCCACCGACCGTGACATTGAGTTTGTCATCGATCTAGTACCAGGAACCGCACCAATTTCGAAGAGACCCTATCGGATGCCAGCCGATGAACTTGTGGAAATGAAGAAGAAGATAGAAGAACTACTGGATAAAGGTTTTGTTAGACCTAGTTCATCGCCATCGGGAGCACCAGTTTTGTTCGTCAAGAAGAAAGATGGAAGCATGAGGATGTGCATTGATTATCGTTCTCTCAATGAAGTCACCATCAAGAACAAGTAACCATTACCCCGAATCGATGATTTGTTCGATCAGATGAAAGGAGCCGGAGTGTTCTCAAAGATCGATCTACGATCAGGATATCATCAGTTGAAGATTTGTCCTAAGGATATATCGAAGACTACTTTCTCAACCCGGTATGGACATTATGAGTTTCTAATCATGTCTTTTGGACTGACTAATGCCCCTGCCTATTTCATGAACATGATGAACAAGGTATTCATGGAATACTTGGACAAGTTTGTAGTAGTATTCATTGACGATATTTTGGTATACTCCAAGTCAGAGGAAGAGAATACTGAACACCTGAGACTAATTCTGGAGAAACTCAGAGAACATCAGTTGTATGCCAAGTTCAGCAAGTGTGACTTTTCGAAGAAGAAGGTTGATTTCCTCAGTCATGTGATGACAGCCGAAGGAGTAACAGTTGACCCCGGAAAGGTTAAAGCTGTAATGAATTGGGAGCAGCCCAAGACTGTTACTCAAATTCGTAGTTTCTTGGGAATGGCAGGATATTATCGCCGCTTTATTGAAGGATTCTCAACGATTGCTAAGCCTCTTACGCAATTGTTGAAGAAGGAGAAGAAGTTCACTTGGACCCCAGCCTGTGAAGAAAGTTTTCAAGAATTGAAGAAACGTTTGACTACAGCCCTAGTGTTAATTCTGCCGGATATTCGCAAGGATGTTGATATCTATTGTGACGCCTCATGCCAAGGATTAGGATGTGTCCTTATGCAAGAAGGAAGAGCTGTCGCTTATGCGTCAAGGCAATTAAGGCCTCACAAGGAGAATTATCCTACCCATGATTTAGAATTAGCTGCCGTAGTGCATGCCTTGAAAATTTGGCGCCATTACCTCATTGGTAACCGTTGTGAAGTTTATACGGATCATAAGAGCCTGAAGTACATTTTCACTCAGTCTGATTTGAACATGAGACAGAGAAGATGGCTGGAATTAATAAAGGACTATAATCTTGTAATTCATTACTATCCGGGTAACGCCAATGTAGTTGCAGATGCATTGAGTCGTAAAAGCTAATGCAATGCTTTGGAAGCAAAAGAGTTGTGTTCGGGACTTCAGGAGGAATTCCAGAAGCTAAAGTTGGAAGTCGTATCTGAGGGATTTGTGGCCAATCTAGAAGTTCAGTCTACTCTAGAGAAACAGATTCGTGAAGCCCAACCAAAGGATTCTGAGTTATCAGATATCAAGAAGAAGATGGCAGAAGGAAAATTTAAAGACTTCACCATAGATGAGCAAGATATATTGTGGGTCAATGGACGTATCTGTGTACCAAATATTGATGGTTTGAGACAGCTAATTCTGAAGGAAGCTCACGACTCGAAGTATTCGATTCACCCTGGAAGTACCAAGATGTATCAAGATGTTAAGAATAAGTTTTGGTGGCCATACCTAAAGCGAGATATCGCCGAGTTCGTTGCCCTGTGTGACGTGTGTCAGAAAGTGAAAGCAGAGCATGAGAGACTAGCAGGTTTGTTACAACCGCTGAAGATACCAGAGTGGAAGTGGGAAGAGATCGGTGTGGATTTCATTACCAGTTTACCCAAGACTCAATCAGGTTATGATTCGATCTGGGTAATAGTGGATCGTTTAACCAAAGTTGCCCACATCTTGCCAGTCAAAAGCACTAACTCAGGGGATCGCCTAGCATAGTTGTATATGTCAAAGATCGTCATTCTGCACGGTGTGCCTAAGAAGATAGTGTCAGATCGAGGATCTTAGTTCACCTCTCGTTTCTGGCAGAGTCTGCATGAAGCCCTGGGAACTCACCTAAATTTCAATACTGTATATCATCCCCAGACAGATGGACAGACTAAAAGAGTAAACCAGATATTGGAGGATATGTTGAGAGCCTGTGCCTTGGCAAATGCTACTAGTTGGGATAAGAGCTTGCCGTATGCAGAATTCTCGTACAATAACAGTTATCAAGCCAGTTTACAAATGTCACCATTTGAAGCTTTGTATGGCCGTGCCTGCAGAACTCCATTGAATTGGTCAGAGACAGCTGAACGTGTAGTGTTCGGGCCAGATATTATTTAGGAAGCCGAAGAATAAGTTGCTATGATCAGAGAGAGGTTAAAGATAGCCCAGTCTAGGCAGAAGAGTTACGCTGATAACCGTCGCCGTGACCTGAGCTTCGAACCAGAAGATTTTGTGTATCTTCGTGTTACTCCACTCAGAGGTGTTAGGAGATTCCATGCCAAAGGGAAGCTTGCCCCTAGGTATGTGGGACCGTTCATGGTTTTGGAACGCCGTGGAAAGGTCGCTTATCAGTTGGAGCAACCGCAGTCGTTAGCAGGAGTGCATGATGTCTTTCATGTCTCTCAGTTAAAGAAATGTCTCCGGGTGCCGGAAGAGCAAACACCGTTGGAATCGATTGAGCTGAAAGAAGAACTCACCTATAAAGTGCAGCCTATCAAGATCTTGGATGTCGCAGAGCGCCGCACCCGAAGCAAGATCGTTCATTTTTGCAAAGTTCAGTGGAGCAACCACTCAGAAGGAGAAGCAACGTGGGAACGTGAAGAAGAGTTGAAAGCTGAGTTTCCTAGCCTTTTCTCTAACTAGCCTGAATCTCGGGATCGAGATTCGTTTGAGGGGGGAGCTTTGTAATATCCCAACTTTTGGAGCCTTTGAAAAACTTTTAATTAGTTGCTAGTTGGAAATCTCATCATTTGTATTTTATTGGAATTTATTTTAAAAGCTTAATAATATACTTTCATGACCAAATGATTTAATGTGCTTAATCTCAACTTCAACAATGGCCAAACTTATTTTATTTTGATTCTATGTGCTTGTATATATTTTCTAGAATTTTCTGGAATTTTTTCAAGATCATTTGCTATTTGCATTTTCTGGAGTTTCTAAAAAGAAAAATCAAACTTAATTCTTCGGAACAGTGTTGGGCCGAAGCCCAACACTATTCTCACGCGCCAGCCCATCTCCCGCTCCCTCGCGCCCTCGTCCATTGGATGTGCGACGTGTGCCCCTCTTTTCGATCGAACGCTCGCACCTTCGCCCGCTTTCCTCCGTTCGATTGCTGCCGCGTGGCCTCGCCCCGCCCGACTTTACCAAATCAAATCCCGAGTTATCCCGTACATATTTCTGTTGGAATCAAACCCGAATTCGGCAGATATCCCCGAGAATCAAGGATTTCAAAATCCTGGCCGTTTCGGACTCGAATTGGGGGTTTCCAATTCCAGCGTCCCCTGGGCCTATAAATACCCCCTTAGCATCGCCCATTCCTCTGCAACCCAGAGCCGCTACCCTCGTCTCCCCGATCGCTCTAGCGCCGCCGCAATCCAAGATTTAGGGTTTTCGGCCGAGCTTCTTCTCCGGTGAATTGCGCCGTCGTCGTTGTCGCCCTTGCCCCATCGACTGCACCACCGTGATCAGTAAGGTCCCAGCTACCTCGTGCGCCCCTCCTCGTCGCCAGAGCATTGCCGGAGTGCACTTCCGACAAAACTCGAAGCTCCACCGCCGCTTCTTCCTCGCCGTCGGTCGCCACCATCGTTGCCAGCTACTGGTAAGGGCACCCCTGAGTGCGCAATAGCACGGGGAACAATTTGGTACCCTTCGCCGCCGGTGACTCACCGCCAAACGCCGGTGACCGTCGGGTCCGGACCGCCGCCCTCGCCGTCGTAGCCGCGTCATCGCCACCGCAACCGCCGCGTCAGGTTCGGTGCTTATGTGGCACCCACGTGGAGCCAAATCAGCGCCAGCACATGCGTGTGTGGCCCAGTCCACCGCGTCAACTCTCCCGAGGCTCGGTGCACTCAGTCCACCGTGAGCCAGAGACTGACATGTGGGGCCCACATGTCAGATTTCTTTTAAATCTATTTCTTTTTTCGGAAATTCTCGCCTGACGCAAGCATTGCGCAATAATCCGATTTCCCTTTATAAAATTAATTCGGGAAATCAAAATCAAATCAAAATTAGGGTTTTAATTATTTTCCAATCTTCCAAAGCCCATAACTTTTGCATCCAACCTCCGATTGAGCCCATTCAAATTTTTAAATTTATATAAAATCCAGATCTATTTAATTGTGAATTTTATTTGATTTTTAAAGTTCGTTTTGCCTCTGTTATTTATTTTTTTTTGTTTCTTTTGTATCGTTTGCGAGTAGACATCGATACTTCGGGAAATTTTGGAGAAGAAGGAGCACCTCAAGATCAAGACCAGTACCTAGACCTATTTCAAGGCAAGTTATACCTTTGATCATCTTGCACCCAGTTTTCAAAATACTTTATTTCAATGTATTGCATTCTAATTCAAGTGTTTATTTAAATACTTTTGGGATAGTTATTAATCCAATTTGTTATATCCACCTTGTCTATTGTATGCCATGGTCTTTTGTCACCCTAGATTGGTTCATTATTAGTTGGCATTATCGTAGCACCAACGTGGGTTGGTTAGATACGAGTAGTTTGCTTAGCCATCCCACGAGTCATCATTTCATGTGAGTTACAATTATAAACTTGACTAAGTGATTATGGAACTGTGTGATAAAACTGTGTGTGCTGTGTGCTATTACTCGTTGATGGCATGTGTTGCACTTAATCAACCAGGTGGAAAAAGATTTGGACTGAGGCAAGTGGTGGATTCTATGTGATTGGTGGAGTTGTGTGCTTTATAAACTTTGTGATTTGGGTTAAAACTGGAAGTCTTGCCTTGGTCAATTAAGGACTTAACTTTGTGCGCCATTGAACTGGGCCTAACTGTACAACCACATACCTAGTATGGGCTGGGCCTACCTTAGTAAGTTTGGAATCTTGACATTGACAACTCAGGTTGTATTTAAACTATGTGATGAGCTGGAGGTGTGATATGTCACATCGCGGGACGGTTCGCTGCATCCCTGTCGAACGATGTGTGTCATAACCAAACGCTGTGTGCATCGATTGGCTGACAGGAAAGCACATCGAGAGTGTCATTGCTTGAGATGAAGTCTCTGAAAGGTTTTGTTGTGATCAACTCTGATCCGGGTTATTTCATCGTGTGGGTAAAGTGTACAACCTCTGCAAAGTGTTAAATCATTCTATTCGGATAGCCGCGTCCTCGGATATGGACATGTTCGGGAATTTCACACGAGGGGTAGATTTTCATAAAACAATTTGGAAGGGTCAACTGTGTGAGGTAACTTGTGCAGCTGTGTGAATAACTTGATTAGACTGTGTGTCCTTTATGAAATCAAACGTTAAATTAATAGTCTTTATTTGTTTTAAATTTCGTTTCAATCTATTATCTGTATTCAATTACAAATGTTGCATTTCTGCAAAATAACCACAGAAGCCATTCCTTTGGAATAGGCCATCATGTATAATTGCATTCTATGGTATGACTTGCGAGTACGGTGTGTACTCACTCTTGCTAAACAACTCTACAGAAGTGGAGGAGTCGTCACCAGCTTTTGAAGAGGAATTCTACGAAGGTTGATCGTTAGGGTCTTGATCCCAGTCAGTTGCATGTGGTGTATTGATGGGAGTCCGCTGGAGTTTACTTTGTTTCATTGTAGTTTATTTCATTATTGCCAGCCTTGCATGGCTTAATAATTGTAAAACTCGATCTTAAGGTCACAACAGTTATTTGTTATTCAAATTACTCGTTTATTTAATATTTCGTTGTATGGAGTTGATATTTCATCAATGTTGACACTGTATGACTAGCGTGATTCTGGACTAGTGCAGAATACACAGAGGGTCCAGATTAGCATATTTGGGTCCCGACAGCAAGTCTCCGAACACTACGTAAAGCATAATCGTGTCATCTTGTTTTATCTTGTGCTTTACTTTGAGCAATTTACATTACATGCTTTAATTGTTTATATGTCATTGTGTGATTGCTCTCTTGAATTGTATTCATATTGTTGGTGCACTAGTTGATTTAGGTTTTAATTGTGTAAAACCAATTTGTTATTAGCTTCCGCATTATATATTAGTTTAGCGCGAAAGAATTTTTAAAAACAGTCTATTCACACCCCCTCTAGTCGGCCACCTCGATCTTACAGCGAGACGTGGAAGAGTTCGGCGACGACTACGGTGGACGCGAACGCGGAGCCGTTAAGATATCATCTGGTGGTAGTCGCACGCAGCTATAAAATCTATAGTGTTAAATCGTGTTACCGTATTCCGATATTACTTGTGCATGATGCATAATCACCATAAGCATGGTATCTTTTTATGCATGTTTAAATATAATATGTATATTTAAAACAAACAGTGAACCATAAGTAGTTAAAGAGAAGAATATTTAGTGAACTAATTGATCAAAGAATGATTTGATTAGGCAAAGAATTAATATGATAGAAAAATTCACCTAAAACTATCAGAACATCTTAATGCATTGCTTATAAACCTTTTGAATGACGGATTGAATCACTCAATTATGTTTGACAAATGGATAATTAAATTAAGTAAGAAAAAGTTTGGGATCATTTGAATTGTGCAAAATATATATTTCCATTGCTCATCTCTCTTTTTCCAACAATAGACAAGCTGAGTAGTCACCGGTAAGAGTAATGGCGAAGGGACCGGAAGACGTTGTCATACTGTGATATTAGAAATAAGTTAAAGATTATTCTTAGAGTATATACACCGTAATTATATCCCTTAGCATCTAGACACTGGATTTTGTATCGTCAACATTTGCTTTCTTTTGTTCCAAGTAGTTGTGCATCGCCTACGAGCAGCATGTATAGCAATTATATATGAAATCTACGGTTGTTATTTTGCATCTTGTACTGGCCCAAGTGCCTTTGTACCCCCATTTGGTGTTCAATTTTGTGCATTGTTATGTCTTGATGCAAGCTCGATTAAGTAGTATGCACCCCCTGTCTAGATTTCTCTTTCACGCTCGTTTGAGTGTATCTTTTGTCAGGTTCTAACTATTCGCGTGGCAACAGGATGACGAGAGCTACAATTCACTCAAGAGCTCAACAAGGCCCGATGATGAGGATATCCCGACTACTTATGAGGTTGTTTATAAAGCAAGAGCTACACTTCTCAAACAACAGGTGCAATTATTTCTTAACAAGTTTCCTTGTGTTTTTCATGAGAATTGGATACTACGTAAAAGCAATACTTTGTGCATTCTCAGGTTTGATAAGCTTAAAGTCTTTGGAACTGAGAGGGATGCCGGAGCCAAAGTAATAGAGGAGCACAAGGAGGAGGGTACCCGTATTTGTTGCCTAGTGATGAAGAACAAGAAGGTCAAAGCGGTTGGGAAGGAGAAAGTCAAGCAGCCCATGCGGTTGATCAAGGAGGAAGGAAGCCGTGTGATGGGAGAGCAAAAGGGGAGAAAGCTGAAGAACTTAAAGCTCAAGTTTTGGATAAGATTTTCAAGCCCGGATCAGATCTCCCATAACCCCAACCGAAATCAAATTCGAAATCAACTCATACTCAAATTCGGATTCGGAATCAGCATCAAATTCGGATTCGGAATCAGCAAGACAGTCCGGATTAAAATGGTCATAACTTTCACAAACGGAGTTCGATTCGAGTGTTCTTGGGCTTGTTGGAAAGATAACTTCAAGCCCGATACAACGGATCCTCCCTCACCCCGAAGTTCCTCTTGTGTCAAAAAGATATGACCAAAAAAATATGACGGTTGTAAAATTAGAGTTTCTTTTTTGTTTTAGATTGAGTCGGAATTGGAGTAGGAGTTCTAATTCCGAATTAGAGTAGGAGTAGGGCCTCTTGGCCAGCCATGAGGAGGAGAAGGGGCACTATATATTGAGGGTTAGACCCCCATTGTAACCTCAGACCACGTTTAATATATTTTCAAAGCTTTTGCTTGATTTTCCTGTTGTGCTTATAGCCAAAACAGAGGGAATTGGGCGTTGAGAACAAGGGGTCGTTCTTGCTTTTCCGCTGGGAATTGAGGGTTCGACGATCTTCGCCAGGTCGCGAGGATCCAATCTAGTGTGTGTTTGGGCGAATTTTCCATAGAGTTGCAAGTCCGTGCATTGGCGCGGGGATCAGCTGGTGGTTCGTTAGGATACACAAGTTATCGAGAGGTTCTACGTCGAGAAGATCGGGCCCCCCGCATCAGGTGGTATCATAGCTTCGTTGACTCGGTAGGATCTTTATCCAATTATCTAATTTTTTTCCTATACACGAAAAAGCCATACAAAAAAAATTTCTTTCCACTGTAGTATTTAATTTGTTATTCTAGTGAGTTTTGTTAAGTTTTTGTCCATTAGAATCAAGTTTAGTTTGCTGATCTTGAATTCTTTTGCGTTGCTTTTTATTTGAGCCTAGTTTGATTTTTTAGTCGTGTTTATAAAAAATAATAACACGAAAAAAAGAAGTGAGACATCAATTTATCCTTTGTGAAACTTTCAATCCTTTGCGATTACTTTGAACCTATTTAAGACTAGCTAAATCGTTGCTTAGGGCTGCATATTAATATTTGTGTTCTTGCAATTGTTCAAAGATCAAAAGGTGGAAAAGAATTTTTGCTCATTTTTGGTAGAACAAGAATTTTGGCAATAGTTCAAAAAAAAGAAAGGAAAAAGAGAAGAGAGAAAAAAAAAAGAAGAGAAAAAGAAAAGAGAAAAGGAAAAAGAAAGTGCATAGCTGAACCATAAACTTGAGCGAAAATCCTCACTCATTCTTGATTCAATTGTTAGAATATCAATATTTTGTGCAATCTTGTGCCCTAGTTTCATTATTTGCAACTAGTTAGCGTCTTTCTATAACTTGTGCAATACGAGCTATTTTGTTCTTCACATATATCTTACATAGCTCATTCCTTGATTGCACTAAGTTCCAATATCTTTGCATGTGAGTTGTTTTTATTTTCACTTACATCTTTGTGATCGGCAACTAGGCATTGAATTCTAGTTTGGATATTTACTTAGCCTTACAATACCTAGAATTTTCAAATTAAGTAGGTATCCATACCAAGCTCCACAAAACACCTGTTGTCGTGCTTTGACTTACTCTTGAAATTCGCTCATTTCTCACGTTGTTTTAACCTGTAACATCAAGTGTGAGTTTGTCACCTCAATTCACTTCGGAAAGGTAAGAATGTAATTCGGTAAGACAAATGAGTTTGAGAGATACACATACACCTACATACATATTCTTTGCTTTGCTGCTAATAATAGCAGATCGCGAGTATACGTATCTTCCCTTCTATGGTAGTAATGATCCAAAGGAGTATCTTGAGTGGGTACAAAACATGGAGTTCAAGCTTGAATCCCATAAGTTCGAATCAGAAGCCAAGGAAGTGAGAGTGGCCACTATGTTTTTTTACGGACTATGCCTCTAGTTGGTGGCAACAACTAAGTGGAAAATGATTCATTACATCTTGGGTCTATTTAAAAAGGGTCATGAGAAGAGAATTTGTTACATCCTATTATGAGCGGGAATTACTACGACACGTGGAGAGCATTACACAAGGATGCAAAGTTGTCCAAGATTACAATATTGAGTTGAACCATGCAATGCGCCGTGCCAATATCACTAGTGCATATCAAGAAAAGGCATACTTCAAAGCAGGCTTGAATTATCAGATCGTTGCTGCACTTCAAGATGAATATTTTCGCAGTCTTGAAGATCTTGTGAAATATGCTACGAATGTGGAAAAGAGACTTAAAGACAAGCAAGCACATCAATTAAATCTGCACCGGCTCTTTAGTTCTTATCCATCCACTAGTCTGTCACTTGAGAAGAACATCGAGCATGTGAATTTTTCTTCGACCAAGGTGATAAGTAGTGCTGCCCCGTCACAACCCGCAACACGTGAGGATGTCGTGGTTGGTGGTAGTTGTGCCATTGCTGGCCCACGGTCTTACAAGGATGAGATGTATCAAAACTCATGTGAGAATGAGAGCCTCATAGGCAAATTGAGTGAGAGTGATAAAAAGAGTGAGTTGTGTGATTCTACCATATGCGAGGTTGAGAGCATCCCAATTGAGAGTATGAGAGATACATCAACAAAAAATAGAAATATAAATGATAGGACACGTAAGATTATTTTTGAACCTAACAACTTACCCTCTATTTCTAGTGTTGTATCTCACATTGTGCAGGTGGACGAAGCAAATAAGGAGTTGGAGATTCAAGAGCCCTCACCATTGGAAGAGAAAGATAAAGAGCTAACCATGGATGGAGAGGGAATACCAGAAGATCAAGGCAACACTATTGGTACTGAATTGATCGTTTATGAAAACAATGTGCGTAAAACTGAGAACTCCATTATTCATTTGATGATTCCACATTCTAAATATGATATGCTTAATTTGCATAATGTGAAATTGATTACTCAAAAAGAAGTTCTTAGTAGAATACACATTAATGATTCTTTGTGTTATATCATATTCGATAGTCCTAAACAGCTATCTAGTGTGATTAAGAAGGTTCTTGAAATTTCATACTTAAGATCACTAGTAAATAGCTACATAGACACATATAAATTCAATTTGGTTGGAGATGTTGGTTTCGATAATATGTTTCAAGTTTATCGAATATGCATTACTTGTGATAATCTTGCTGATTTAACATTGCATGTTTTGCGCAAACCATCTATTGAGCAATGTCATGGTCATTTTAAGATGGGTTTAAATACAAGTATCTATTGTTTAGAACGCAATATGATGCCTACTTGTTTATCTCTTACATATATAACTAATCAGAGTAGCGTAGTTGAAGCATGGAATGGTATCAATTTGTTTTCACCTACTTTAGTTGACTTTGATGTTGGGAAGGTGAAATTTTATCATTTGAGTCAGTTGTGCAATTTGAAATGTGATTTCGAGCTATCGATTGTGCAAAACAACGCGAATGACACAACAATTGATTCATACATATATCACGTATATACGTTGTTTTCTTTGTTTAGTACATGTTTGGCAAATCATCATGCGCACACGGAACTTGTTTGGATGATAAATACATATACCATGCATATACGTTGTTTTCTTTGTGTAGCACATTTTCAGGCTATCAAAAGCCGAGGATGGCTTTTTTTAGAAAGGGAGGATGATGAGGATATCCTGACTACTTATGAGGCTGTTTATGAAAAAAGAGCTACACTTCTCAAACAACATGTGCAATTGTTTCTTAACAAGTTTCTTTGTGTTTTCTGTGAGAATTGGATACTACGTAAAAGCAATACTTTGTGCATTATCAGGTTTGACAAGCTTAAAGTCTTTGGAACTGAGAGGGAGGCCGGAGCCAAAGCAATAGAGGAGCACAAGGAGAAGGGTACCCATATTTGTTGCCTAGTGATGAAGAACAAGAAGGTCAAAGCGGTTGGGAAGGAGAAAGTCAAGCAGCCCATCCGCATGATCAAGGAGAAAGGAAGTCGTGTGATGGGAGAGCAAAAGGGGAGGAATCCTAAGAACTTAAAGCTCAAGTTTTGGATAAGATTTTCAAGCCCAAATCAGATCTCCCATAACCCCAACCGAAATCAAATTCGAAATCAACTCAGACTCAAATTCGGATTCGGAATCAGCATCAAATTCGGATTCGGAATCAGCAAGACAGTCCGGATTAAAATGGTCATAACTTTCACAAACGGAGTCCGATTCGAGTGTTCTTGGGCTTGTTGGAAATATAACTTCAAGACCGATCCAACGGATCCTCCCTCACTCCGAAATTCCTCCTGTATCAAAAGATATGACCGAAACAATATGACAGTTGTAAAATTAGAGTTTCTTTTTTGTTTTAGATTGAGTCGGAATTGGAGTAGGAGTTCTAATTCCGAATTAGAGTATGAGTAGGGCCTCTTGGCTAGCCATGAGGAGGAGAAGGGGCACTATATATTGAGTGTTAGACCCCCATTGTAACCTCAGACCACGTTTAATATATTTTCAAAGCTTTTGCTTGATTCTCATGTTGTGCTTATAGCCAAACAGAGGGAATTGGGCGTTGAGAACAAGGGGTCATTCTTGCTTTTTCGCTAGGAATTGAGGGTTCGACGATCTTCGCTTGTGGCCAGCGAGGATCCAATCACGTGTGTGTTTGGACGAATTTTCCATAGAGTTGCTGTAGGACCGTAAAGGCGACTAGAGGGGGGTGAATAGGCGTTTTCTTAATTTTTCGCCTTAATCAAATTCAACACGCACTTTTCTCCTTTAGCTATGAAAGCTAAGAAGATCAGTGAATGCACAGAGGAAGCCTTGTGCTGAATCTGATTACCCCCTTTAACCACAAGACTCAACACTGGAGAATTAATCTCAGGTGGGTGGTTGCGAATCTCGACGGTCGACCGGCGGCCAAATGGCGGTTCGACCTCTGTGAATCGGTTCGACCGGCCGTTAACGGGCGGTCCGATGGCTGGCGGTCTGACCGCCGTTTCTAAATCGGTCGGACCGATTTAGTCCAGTACCAAAACACAAAGCCTAAATCCAAAACGAAAATTGGTCCAACTTTTGATTCAACCAATGAAACTTGACCAAATTTGGAGCACACCTCCCTAAGGATATCTAAGACCTATTTCTAGCGCCGATCGTTCAGATCCACTTCGAAGAATCGATCTCTTAAGGATTTGCTAAAGAAGTATTCCAAAACCTAGAAATATGAAAATCTTGATCCAACACTTGCTTGTGGGGGATTGATGATCTAGACGATTCTAGGAGTATTCCCATAGATCAAAGCAAGGTAAAAGAGGTCAAGAGACCAACCAAAATCAACCGGATCAAGGAAGCACCACAATCATCAAAAGAGAGAAGAAGGCAAATGAGACTTCATCAAAGAACAAGCATTCATGAATTGATTGATTCAATGTGATGCTTGTCAAAGCCTCTCCCTCAAGGAGGACAAGAGCTCAATCAAAGAGCACACATACAAATTTCTCCAAACCCTAGCCTCTCCTCTCCTCTCCTCTCCAAACCCTAGAAAAAGATGGAGTTGACCAAATGAATGCTTCAAGAGGCTTTTACATCTCACCCCTTCTATTTATATGGAGAGCTAGGGTTTCACTCATGGGCTCCCATTAAGGCCCACACACAATGGGATACACACACAAACATCTGTTGAAGCAATCGCCTGCTTCACCACGTGTAGGTTGATCAGCGGCTCTCATCATGTCGACAAGTCTCTCCCGTCCGAATCCCATCGGAACCTCGAGGACTTGCACCAACCGCACCGCTGATCCAACCGGCAACGAATCGCCCGTTCGATCCATCTTGCCCATTCTGCACCATGCTTGAGTCACACTACCTCACCCGGCATCCATGATCGTTTTGGACCTCAGCTCTCCAAGCGTAGTCCCGATCCACCTCATCGTTGACGTCGTTGATCTGCAAGCCACATGCACAGCAATAGACAAAGAAATCGTCTCTGGGAACAAGTTCTTCACAACTTGACCCACGTTAGTTCAACAATGCAATATGCAACAATAAAGCATTGAAATTCATACATTAAACACATTCCAGACACAACAATGCCAAAAAGGCTACACTCCAAGTGATTGACGGTCTGACCGCCCCATACGGCCGGTCCGACCGATTTCAGGCCGGTCCGACCGATTCCATAACGGCGGTCGGACCGCCAGAAAGGACTTAGCCAATTTTTCATCTCGAAAATCCGAAACCTTCTGGAATTTTCAAATGAATAGAACTTTCGACTGGGAGCTCCAAAAATTATGTGACCATATCCAGGAGACTCCCCTCACTAGCCTACACATCCTATTTTTTTCTCAGCTTCAAAACCCACCAAAACCTGTGGGCGGTCGGACCGGCAAGCATTGCCGATCGGACCGCTCCACTGGCCGGTCGGACCGGCGGTCTGGCCGGTCGGACCGCCAGTGACCTGACAGCATTGAAGCAAACCCGAAAACGTGAGATTTTACAAACCAACAATGTCATTGCCAATTGACTCATCATCCTAAGATCATGCACATATCCCCACGATATCCATAGTTGCAAGTCCGTGCATTGGCGCGGCGGATCAGCTGGTGGTTCGTCAGGATACACAAGTTATCGAGAGGTTCTACGTCGAGAAGATCGGGCACCCCAACTGACAAAATTAGCAAGGCGGACAGCAGAAAGAGAAGCTTTCCCTACCGCCCACGATGGCAGAAGTGCTCGCTTAGATTGAGCGTAACTGCATGGATCAAATGTGCATATTGGAGCAAATTGCGTGCAACTCCTCCACCGCTCCAGGGCCATCTGGAGGAGCGGCAGCTCACCGAGCACACAGGGGACTTGCTGACTTTTAAGCGTACAAATCCCCCCACGATCTTGAGCTCCAAGGACCCGATGGAGGCGGAGCACTGACTTCGTGTGATCGAGAAGAAGCTGACGATTGCTCAATGTACTGGAGTTGAGAAGCTCTTATTTGCAAGCTACCAACTCGACAGGGCAGCGAGCATATGGTGGGACAACTTCTACACCATGCAACCCAAGAGACACGTTCCAACTTGGAACGAGTTAAGAGCGGCCTTCCGCAAGGCCCACATTCTAGAGGGCGTGATGATTATTAAACAACAACAATTCCTTGCTCTCAAGTAAGGAAGGAAGAGTGTGACAGAGTATCTCCACGAGTTCAACTTCTTGGCTCGTTATGCTCCTGATGATGTCCCCACCAACTCCCGCCGATAGAGCCATTTCATGAATGGTTTGAGCGAGGAAATGCAACTTACGCTAGCCGTCCACGACTTCCGCAACTTCCAACATATGGTCAACAAGGTTATTGTGGTTGAAAGCAAGAGCCAGGCATTGGAAGAGTCAAGAAAGAGGAAGAAAGCCACGCTAATTTCAGCAAGCTGCAGTTTCCCGAGGCTGTGCATTGGGCAGCCCCAACCGCCTTGTTCTCAAGCTGCAGTACCACCGAGGCCACCCACATTCATACCAAGACCTCCTACACCAAATGTGCAGCCAATATATGGGGGAAACCAGCCCCAAACGATGGCAATCGCAAGTTTAACGTCATCTATTTTCATTGTGGACGTCAGGGACATTACGATACATCAATGCTTGGCAAGACAACGTGGGATGCCCGAGTCAACCCAACTCTAACTCCACATCGGTCGACTGCACCACCCGAAGGTGGCACCCAAGCTGCTCGGCTCGAGGATGTGGTCGAGTGAACCACATCACCGCTTACGAGGCAAACAACGCATCGACGTCGTTTGGGTACACTTCTCGTAAATTCGATCCGACTCTTCGTTTTATTTTATTCGGGAGCATCACATTCATTTATCAAGAAGGGTTTTGCTGCATAACATCAATTTGAAATGCATACACTTCACCACCATATCACATTCGATCACAAGGATCGGTTTGCAAACCGATCAAATCACGGGACGTAAAGTGTAGATTCAAGGGTAGAATTTTTGGCGTTATATTGGGAATAGATTGGCTGTCCAAAAATCAAGGTCATATTAATTGTGCTCAACAGTCAATTTCTATCACAAGTGAAAACGGCGATCAAATCGTTTTCGCTCCAAGAGTTGTCGGATCCCATCTTTATGCTCTAGAAGTTAGTACCACTCTCGAATTGGAGAGGGTACTAGTGGTATGCGAGTACCCATATATTTTTCCCAAAAAACTCCCAGGCATGCATGCCATTTGATTGCGAAGTCGAATTTGTGATCGCGCTTCCACCCGGTACTGCACCTATTTCAAAATGGCCGTATCGGATGCCTCCCAATGAGTTGGTGGAATTGAAGAAGCAACTCCAGGAGCTACAAGACAAGGGATTTATTCGGCCGAGCTCCTCGCCTTAGGGATATTCAGCTATTGTCGTCAATAATAAAGATAACAGTTTGCGGATGTGTGTTGATTACCGTCCGCTAAACGAAGTCACGGTCAAGAACAAGTGTCTACTGCCCTGGATTGACGACTTGTTTGACTAGCTGACGGGAGCTCAAGTATTTTCCAAGATTAACTTGCGACTGGGCTACCATCAGATCAAGGTCCGAACTGAAGACATACAGAAGACGACATTCCTACTCGCTACGGTTTATACGAGTACACCGTCATGTCCATCCGATTGACAAATGCATCGGCCTACTTCATGAGCCTCATGAATTCAGTGTTCATGGAGTATCTGGACAAGTTCATTATTGTGCTCATCGATGGCATCCTCATCTACTCCAAGTCCGACGAAGACATACGAGCAACACTTGAAGGTTTTGTTGGAGAAACTCCGCGAGCATTAGCTTTATGCAAAATTCAGCAAATGCGAGTCTTTGTTTCGGGAGGTTAGCTTTTTGGGTCATGTGCTATCCAAAAGTGGTGTCGCTATTTATCCAAGCAATGTGTCGCTATCTTCTTACCGATTTTTCCACTGAATTTTTGGAAGGAGTTTTTAACAAGGCAAGCATGATGTTAGCAAAGTATCCAAGGGAGAGTGTTGTAATATTTGCTTGTTGGGCCCAACCACGTGGACACTTTACCTAAATGAGGTCCATTCGTTGTTAAGTCCTATTAAGGCTCTTGAGGCATGGTTGTCTAGTTTAGTCACATATTATTTATTGATTGAATCATTGGAGACCCCCTCCGCCCATATAAGGGTGCATGTGCTCTTATTGTACGCACATGCGAACTATTCACCCATTAATAAAGAGAGGGGTTGTTGAGACTACTTATTGTGTTTTCTACTTTTTCGTGTGATTATTTGTCGAAAAGACTTCCTCTGATAAAGGAGGAAAGGAGAGATTTTCCTTTTTGGAATACTCCTTGCCGGACTGGCTTACGTGACTGGGCTCAAAACGGCCCCGGCTAGTTATCTTGTTTTTCCTCTTTAGCTTGACGGTGTTTGTTCTTTTTCCGATTGCTTTGTGTTCTTTAAGGGTTTGTCTGCTTGACATCCCTCTTGAAATTTTTTTTTACATTTTCACTGATATATGGAAAGGCATTTCGTAATAAAAAAAACGCCCCCGGCTGTCACCGTCTAAACCCCAAAGAGAACAGACACCTGCGCCGCAGCAGGGGAATCGATAATTATCAAGAAGGGATTTTCCGAAAACCCGTTTTCAGTCG
The DNA here is from genome assembly GCA_036346395.1 of Hsuehochloa calcarea. NCBI lineage: Eukaryota > Viridiplantae > Streptophyta > Magnoliopsida > Poales > Poaceae > Hsuehochloa > Hsuehochloa calcarea. Next base: position 31,703,012 of record CM070594.1, read on the forward strand.
GTGTGCCGCTGCCCGCTGCTCACTTGTGTCGTGTGGCCCCAAAACGGCACAAACCCCAGGTCCCCACTCCCCAGCCCAGGCGAGGAGAAGCGAAGCGACGCAAGCAACACACAGCAGCCGGAGCGAACCGTGCGCGATTATTATCATCTATCCGCCTCCCGCAGTGCCGCTGCCTCCCAAGTCCCAAGTGCAGCAGCGGAAGTAGACGGCCATGGGAAGCGCGGGGGCGCTGCTCTCGCACCCGCTGTGGCAGCTCGGCGGCTTTCACTGCCGCTGCCACCGCCTCTCCCTTCCACGCTGCCTGCCCTTCTCCGCCGCCGCCACGGCGCCCGATCCCATCCGCGGCCGCCGCCGGCACCTTCGCTGCTCCGCCGTCGACGGGGGCGGCGGCCGGGAGACGGAGTCGCCGCCACCGCTGCCCCAGAGGGAGGAGTCGCCATCGAGTGGCCTTGGCGCCGCCCTCGAGGACCCGCCTCCTGGACCCGGTACGCCTCTTCTCATGCATCCTTGCTTGTACTGTTGTGTAGGAGCTCTCAAAGAGATAGTGGGGCAGTGGCCCTTGATAGTTTAGTTATGTTGCCAATCTTAGCTCAATTCTTGACTCTTGTGTCACTGTTATCGCGGCGAGTAATTCCATTGGCCGTAAATGTAGCGGTTGAATTGGGAACTGAAGAGGGTGTCACTCCACTATTTGCTAAATATCTTGAATTTTTTTTACCTAAAGAAAAATTGATCCTCGAATTTCGAAAAATCTGTCCGTACACTAATTAACACAAACAGAGAAGGTTGGAGATTCATTGTTTGCTGATATTCTTTTGTTTTTCGTGCCAACGAATGACATCCCAAAGGTGAAAATGTTAGCCATTGCGTTCGTAGTGTCCATCCAATACCCAATAGACATTTCCTAAACATGTTCTCAGCTATTACGGCGGATTCCACAGTGGCTGGTGCCCATGTGTTATTTCACCTCTAATTTTTCTTTCTTAAGCCATTTCTGGGATGTAGTATTTAGTTACAGATGTTGTACAAGCACGAGTGATTTAGTTATGAGGTTTCAGGTTTTCATAAAACCATTGATCTCATTGATCATCTACGATTCAGTTCATTTTGCCTACCTGCAGTTTGTTTATTTCGATTTTGAAATAGTTATGCTAGAATTGTCACCTTCTTGTTACCACTTTATCAACTTTTGGTAAATGCAGCCTTCTAACCTTGTAATTTATCATCCATATTTTGAATAAAAAAGCTATACACTAAAAAGGCACATGGTAAGATGAGCAAGATTTACATTAAAAGTAGTTTGTTTGATTTCAAGGTGCTGCTCCAGCTCATTAGTGTTAACTGTTAAACAACTGGAAGAGGTGGATAAAAGGAAATTGTGCAGTTTCGTTGTGCCAAACAATTTAATCTCAACTTGTTAGAAAAGTACCATACCAAAACCCATCTCACAATGCCCCTTTTGAATTTTACTGGTCATAACTTTATTTATTCGTGTTACAAGATGTCTTACCATTATTTATTTCATTATACCTTGGTGGAGTTTCTTTCTGGAGTATGTGACAACTCAAATTTACCCTATACAGTCGAAAATGGTTCCTTCGGAGGTGTCACACAGGATGACGAACAGAGTAGTCTGTATAATTTTCTTTATCCGAGCAAAGAGCTACTTCCTGATGATAAGGAGATGAGTATATTTGATCATCTAGAGGAACTTCGTGAGAGGATATTTGTCTCAGTATTGGCTGTTGGAGCTGCGATACTTGGTTGTTTTGCTTTCTCCAAAGATTTGATTGTGCTTCTAGAAGCACCGGTTAGTGTTCAGGGTGTTCGGTTTTTGCAGCTCTCTCCTGGAGAATTTTTCTTTACAACATTGAAGGTGAACCTCTGAAAATCTAAAAGAACACACTCTTCATTTGAAATTTAGTTTATAATATTCTTGTCTTTTCTACTCATATGTTCTGTGGTGATAAACCTCTAAATTCTCTCTGTCTGTCTGTCTCTCTTTCTCTCTCTCTGAAGTTGATCATTATCCTACATGGTGCATAGTGTGTACGTGTGCCTGAGTCAGTGGAATCTGTCTGTTGCAAAGATGCCTTTCGGTGCATATGAACGGTGTTGTAGCAATCCAATCGGTGTGGGACTTACTCAAATTTTCTCAATCTGCGTACTGACACACTATCACCACTAGCATCCCAAAGATTGGACATATGGAAATACCCCCTCATATGATTGGGAAATTTAAATACAAGTTCACACCTGTGAGCCCATTTTCACCTCCCCTACAATTAGAATGCAAAGCTACACATTCACACCATGTAACAACATTGCACTTGACAAAGGGTTCTCAGGTTGTCTGGGCTAGCACAGGGAAATTTCTTGCTGCTGAGTGGGGTGGGCAGCAAGACTGGTGACTGGTGAGGAAGGAAAAGGGGTTTAGGGTTAAATTTCTAAAATGTGTATACTAGGATCACATAGGCGCACACAATCTCAATGCACTAATATACTTTCTCAAATGCTGTAAAAAAATGCTTTTTCAAATTATATAACCTTTTTGTATGGTTTACTTGTGAACATAACAGTAACAAAATTAATTCAAACATAAGTATAACATTAAAAACTTCTAAATGTAACTTTGTAGAAACAGACCTGCAATATTCACGATTATAATTCTATGTTTCCATACATGAAAAGGTGGTTAACTATGCACAAAGCCACAAACTCTGCATGCACTGGTCCATAAACTGCTCTGAAGACTGTTGGATTTCCTCTGCATTATATTAGTCTATATGCGAAAAGTTCAAAACGACTAATTTTCATATAATTGTTCCCCTTGTGTACTAGAAGTTAGTGACACATGTACTTTTCCATGTTGTACATTGCAGTTATACTTTATAGTGCTCTTGTTTTCCATGACCATACTTTATAGTGGTCATCAAGCAATTTAACTGTTGCTTATTCATTATTTTCAATGCTGTGCAGGTCTCTGGTTACTGTGGCCTTCTACTTGGAAGTCCTGTCATTTTGTACGAGATAATATCATTTGTTCTTCCAGGTTTAACAAGGGATGAGCGGAAATTCCTAGGGCCCATTGTTTTGGGTTCTTCTGTTCTATTCTACCTTGGCATTTTCTTCTCCTCGTAGTTCTTGCGCCTGCAGCATTGAACTTTTTTGTGAATTATGCAGAAGGGGCAGTGGAATCGTTATGGTCGATAGACCAGTACTTTGAGTTCATACTTGTGCTTCTGTTCAGCACAGGGTTATCTTTTCAGGTAAGCTAATGGCCCTTTATCTGGCCCTCACTTTAAGTATTTGAAACAAAAGTAACCATTGGATTGTAAAAGGATCTGAGACATTTACGTAGACAAATGGCCCTGTAGCATATAATTTGTTTTAGAGGTATAGCATATAGTTTTCTGAGTACCCACTTTATTGTAGTCCTTCCTAGGTACGTGGCAAGACTGTAAAATTATCTGTGACATTTTATGCAGACACAGTGAATTTCTGTAGCACAAATATGTTGGAATTATCAGAGTTATGCCTTTGGCAGAAAGGTTCTCTATTGAGTCTAATTCTTGAACATCCATTAAAGTATATGAATATATCATTAAATAAATGTTCATCTGACCATTAAAGAAGCGACTAAGCAAGTAAAATTTGAAGGACAAAGTTACAGAACATTGCTAATCATGTATGTTCGATTGGGTAGCTAATTGGAATTGTCACCTGTATGTCTAAATAAATCAAATTTGATTATCCAACTGTAGCTTTGATGATTGATTTCCCTTCCATTTGGTGCTAATATAATCATCCAATGGTTCATACGAAAGCTGTTTTTGATGCTAGTAAATTGAGTTGTGAGATAACTGCACCGCATATATTGCTTTACTACCCAAAGATACTGAGAAAAGAGCATTGCAACCGTCACATCTCAGTAAGAAGAAACATCTCTTGAATATTTACGATTCCCATGCTACTCTCTTCCAGGTCCCTGTAATCCAACTACTGCTGGGACAAGTCGGATTGGTTTCTAGTGATCAAATGCTTTCCATCTGGAGATATGTTGTTGTTGGCGCGGTGGTTGCTGCTGCTGTGCTTACACCCTCGACGGATCCGCTGACTCAGATGCTCTTGGCCGGTCCACTGCTTAGTCTGTACTTGGGTGGTGCATGGGTGGTCAAGCTGACTGGGCGATAACTGCTCCACGTATTTCAGTAATTGAATGTTGCATGAGTGTATTAGCATCATAGTCATGGTGATTGTTCGTGACAAATTACAGTCCACACTGTAACATAGTCATGTATAATATGAACTCGCTGTTTTTGCACATCTAAAAGTGCATAATCTTTGCGAAAAATCAAAACCGCATGTACGTGGATGTTCATGTACATCTTGCGCCATTGGATGGCTTTAAGTGATTGGTGCATGCACATCCATGTAAATGTGCAAAATGCAAAAACCACTCACTGTTTTGCCCTTTTATGCTGGCGAAGCATTGATTAAGTAGGATAACTATTACACTGTATAATTTACACATCACATGCCATTTGCATTATTTAGGGGTTCTGATACGTTTTCTAGCCAAATAGCACACCACCTGGAACTTGTTGCGTGCTAACTTCATTCTCTTGTACTTTCGTAGTAGACATTAGGCATTAACATGCTCTTCAACACGGCACATTTGACAACTACTTTTTAATAACGGCTACAAGCGGCAAGACGACACTGAATACTGCTACGGGCCAAGCAAGCAACTACAAGTGAAAAAAGAAGAAGATACACGCACAAGATGAGAGAGATGACTGTAATACCCCGTTTATTACAAGAAATAGAAAGAGAATTAGAAAAGGCATTTGCTTATTAGAAAGGAAAAGAGAGGGTTAGGGGGGTTTGTTGGACTGCCGGACCAAAGCCCAATGCGAATTTGTTTGGGTTTTGGCTTGGGGGGTGTTGTAGGGGCGATCCACCGGCTCCAACGACCTAACGAAGGTACCAAGCCAAGAGGTACACCTCGACAAAGTTGAAGGGTACCGGGTACCCTGTCGCACCTAGTGAAGGGTTCATGAGGGTCGCTGAAGGCAGTACTAACAAAAGAGTACAACACACCCTAAGGCACACATGGACTACCTCGTAGGGAGCAAAGGGGGTCCAGGAAGCCTCCACCTCGGAGCCATCTCACATGAAGTTAGGGGAGTTGGCCACGTACGGACCATCACTACAGTAGCGGTGGAGTAAACCCATGAGGGTCTATCGTGCACTGTAAGCTACACCTAGTGAAGTGGAAAATACTATGCGGCCCCCACAAGCACATGACTTTTTTAGGGGTAGAATTGTAATGTCCTGTAGCTAGATGTAATATTATAAATAGACCCTCTCCCCCATGTAATAATAGAGATACCTTTTTGTTGGACCGAAATGACGACTAGAGCGCGGGGGGGGGGCGTGAATAGAACTACTGTTTCGATCCTGGCCGATTTCACATTCTTCTTCTCCCCAGTAGCTATAGAAGCTATGAAGACCAGAAACACAAGCACATTGGAAGTCTTGCGTTGAAACCGGCAAACCCCGAGGCAATGACACCTAAACACCTTAGAATGGCTGATATAGGGGATGCTCGATCTTCACGGCAGGATTGTGATAACTTGGATCCGTGCAACCTGACAAACGACGGTACCAACCACTATCTCCATTACAACATCCTGCGACACTCAAATTCGCTCAACCACACGCTTCAATTCTCGTTTACTTGAACACACAAAGTAGATGTGCTATTGCTCCTATAAAATACAAAAAATTATAAGAATAATACGGTGGAGATTGTCCAATTCCCCTCTCTAGTTACAACTATGTGTGATACGTAGAAGATCTGCCTTTTACAAAAGTGGTACAGGGCTATATATAGTGGACTCGATCAAAGAAAACCAATCGACCACGAAATGAATGAATCTCGGATGTAGCGGACACGCGATAAAAAAGTATCCAGTCAAACACGAGACATAACAAAGTCCTCAAGGTGCAACCCGAATCCCAACGACAACTAAAGGTGGGCTTTAGTGGCTTCGATCGGTGAGCATGGTGGGCTCTGGTGGCTTTGATCGGTGAGCATAGTTTGGAAAGAAATAACCCATATGCCAGCCTTTATGGCCATATTTAAAGGTGGGCCAAATTGATAATTAAACACCACAAATTTCTTGTATAGTACTTCCTTCTCTTACACATAACATAGAACTATTAGGTAGTAACATATTCTTATTAGAATCAAGATTAAAATAATTTAAGAGCAAATTCATCGCTGGTTAATTAATTTAACCCTTGCTCGTGTAATCGGCCCAAAATGTCTATTTTGGAGCACTAGAATCATCTTGAGATGCACCGCATGACGAGGAAGATGTGCTAGTAGTAGGGGTGTCCTCATCATCCTCCACCTCTTCAAAAGGAGTTGCCCTCGACTCTGATTCTTCTGGTCCAAACAATCGTGATAAATCAGCAACATTGAATGTACAACTTATTGCATATTTATCACACGGAAGCTCAATTTTGTATGCATTATCATTGATCTTCTCTAGTACTCTGAATAGACCATCACCATGAGGCATCAATTTTGATTTTATTTTCTTTGAAAAAGCGATCTTTGCGTAGATGAACCCAAACCAAGTTGGTTCAAAGAGCATCTTCCTTCTTGTCTTGTTCACCTTCTCAGCATAGTAGCACATCTTCTTTTTAATTTCTTGTTTTGTTTTGATATGATTTTTTTCACATATTCAAGACCATCCTTGATGGCCATATTAGCATGTTCTTGTAGCAGAAGTGGCAGTAAGTCAAGTAGTGTTCTTGTACAACCTCGAATGGGCACATTTGAGTAGTAGAGTGTATCACCCTGTTGTATGCAAACTCCACATGCGTGAAACAATCTTCGCACTTTTTGTCCATTTGTCCATCCATTTGTGGGTGATAAGTTACTGAGAATAAAAACTTTTTCAGAGCTTGACCCACAAAGTCTTCCAAAAGTATATCATAAACATGACATCACCATCTGAAACAATAGTTTTTGGCATGCTATGCAACAAGTCAGCTACATGCGACCCATCGTCGCTTTTGTGACAAGGAATAAAGTGTGTTATTTTAGAGAACCTATCCACAGCTACAAAAATGGAATCCCTCCACTTCTTAGTCGTAAGCAATCCTAAAACAAAGTCCATACTAATATCCTCCCAAGATACACTAAGAACAGGAAGTGGAGTATATAAACTATGTTGATTAAATTTAGATTTCGCTTTGTGGCATGCCACACATCGTTGTACGAACCTCTTGATGTCACACCTCATCTTGGGCCAATAAAAGGGATCGCTCAACATCGTGAGGGTGTTTTCTCCCCCAAAATATCCCATCAATCCACCTACATGAGATTCCTGCAACAAAAAGCAAATGCACAGATGAATCTGGAACACATAGCTTGTTAGCACAAAATAAGAACCCGTCATCTACATGGAACTTCTCCCTTCTTTCCCATCTCGACATTTTGAATATGGTTTTGCAAAGTCATGATCTAAAGTGTACAAATCTCTCGAATGTTTGTAAACAGGAACTTTCACTTCCAACTGAGTTAAAAGCCCACTTTCACAAGATAAAGCATTAGCAACCACATTCTCCTTTTCTTTCTTGTACTTAACAACATATGAGAATATTTCAATGAATTCTACCCACTCAGCATGCTTACGGTTCAGTTTTGCTTGGTCTTTTAAATATTTTAAAGCTTCATTATTAGAATGAATAACAAATTATTTAGGCCAAAGATAATCTTGCCAAGTTTCAAGCACACACACTAAAGCATATAATTCTTTATCATACACAGGATGGTTCAATTGAGCACCTCTTAGTTTTTCACTAAAGTATGCTACTGGTTTTCCCTCTTACATCAAAACACCACCTATCCCCTATTCCACTAGCATCACATTCAATCTTAAAAGTTTTAGTGAAATCAGGTAAAGCAAGCAATGGTGCTTCAGTCAATCGTTTCTTCAATTCATGAAAAGATTTTTCTTGTGGTTCACCACATTTGAACACAACTTTGTTTTTAGTTAACTCATTTAATAGGGTAGCAATAGTACTAAAATCTTTAACAAAACGACGATAAAAACCAGCTGGACCATGAAAGTTTCTTATTTGACTAACATTCACATGAGTAGGTCAGTTCTTGATTGCTTCAATTTTAGTTTCATCGACCTCAATGCCTTGTCTAGAAATAACATAGCTTGAGAAGACAAATTTTTGGTACAAAAAGTGCACTTCTCAGGATTGACAAAAAGTTTCTCATTTCTAAGCACTTCTAACACTTGTCTAATATGATCAATGTATTCGTCCATCGTTTTGCTATAAATCAGAATATCATCAAAGTATACCACAACAAATCTACCAATGAAAGTTCTTAAAACATGACTCATCAAACGCATGAAGGTAGTATGTGCATTAGTTAAAACAAAGGGCATGATTAATCACTCATACAATCCAAATTTAGTTTTGAAAGCAGTTTTCCATTCATCGCCAACTTTCATCCTAATATGATGGTATTCATTTTTCAAATCAATTTTGGAGAATATAATAGCACCACTAAGTTCATCTAGCATATCATCTAACCTAGGAATAGGATGACAATATCTAACAGCGACATTGTTAATGGCACGACAATCAATACATATTCTCCAAGTACCATCTTTCTTATGAACTAAAATCACAGAAGCAACACAAGGACTAAGGCTTTCACGTACGTACCCCTTGTTAGGTTGTCCTAGCACTTGCCGCTAAATTTATTTTGTCTTCTCAGGAATGGTGTGGTAAGGCAGCTGATTGGGAAGTGAGTCATCGGGCACAAGGTCAAATTGATGCTCAATTCCATGCATTGGAGGAAGACCAGCAGATATCTCTTCCGGAAACACATCCCTGAATGCCTGCAAAACACTAGAAACAACCGTAGGAAGAGACGTTAAGTCGTTAGTCGAAAGTAATGGCATTTTTCTATAAGAGCACTGTAATATCCCATTAATTAGTAGAGGACCTAAAAGGATTATATAAAATTTTAGAAGGAGTTTAGAGGTGTAATTTTTGAATTTCCTGAGAAGGGGAGAGGGACGTGGGCTTTCGGCCCATGGAAACCTGGCCCATGGGGGATCGGTCGACCATATACGACCCAAGTGGGGGCAGCCTTGACCTAGCTGCCCCAGCCCCTGTGCCACCGCCCCCACCTCCAAGCTGTCACCAGCCATTGTGCCCCTAAGCGGCCCCTGCCATCTCCTCCCCTTGTGCCATCCCTTCCCCTCCCTGTCCCTCCTTGGCGCCACCCCTTCATCCCATACAACATCCCTTGCTGCCGGCCTTGGAACAGAAACAGAAGGCCAGAAGGGAGCCGGCCAACAAGAAGAAAGGAAAGACATGAGGAAAAGATAGAAGGAAGAAGGGGAGAAGAGGAGATATCGTGGAAAATTTATGATCTTCATGGTGATCTCCAAGGGTAACGATCTGAAACCATTTAGATATCCCTAGTTTAGTCACTATTCAAGTTGTGGAATGTTTGGTCAGTAGGAAGAGTAATTATTGTTCTACCCTAGTTCCTCGAGTTGTGACGAAGAGTCTTGCGGGGGTGATTAGGGATATCTAGGCTCGGATTCAAAGGTCGGTCCAATTAGAGAAAAGTTATATAATCTCTTTATGTTTTCAGGAAGATCTGGATCATTATAATTGTAGGACCGTAAAGGCGACTAGGGGGTGAATAGGTGCTTTCTCAACTTTCTCGCCTGAATCAAATTCAACACGAACTTTACATTCAACACGAACTTTACTCCTTTAGCTATGAAAGCTAAGAAGATCAGTAAGTGCACAGTGGAAGCCTTGTGCTGAATTCGATAACCCCGACAACCACAGGACACAAAAGTGGAGAATTGAACTCTTTGCTCGGGTCGGGCCTTTGGCGGTCAAACCAAATTTGGATCTTGGCGGTCGGACCGGTGGTCAACGAGCGGTCGGACCGGCTACTAACTGGCGGTCGGACCGTTGGCTATCGGTTCGACCGCGATCGAAGCGGTTCGAAAAGCGGGCGGTCGGACCGCCGTTGTAAAACCGGTCAGACCGGTTCAGTCCAGTACTGAAAAATCAAGCCCAAATCCAAAACGAAATTTGATCCAACTTTTGATTCAACCAATGAAACTTGACCAAATTTCGAGCACACCTCCCTAAGGATATTAGAGACCTATTTCTAGCGACGATCCTTCAGATCCACTTCGCAGAATCGATCTCTCAAGGTTTTACCAAAGAAGTGCACAAACCCTAGAAATATGAAAATCTTTGATTCAAGACTTGCTTGTGGGGGTTGATGGTCTAGATGATTCTAGGAGTATTCCCACACATCAAAGCAAGAGTAAATAGGTCAAGATACCAAGCTTAACTACTTGAATCAAGGAAGCACCAAAATCATCCAAAAGAGAGAAGAACACAAAGGGAGACAAATGATCTCTCAAGCAAGCATCACAAGATTGATTGATCTCACAAGATGCTTACAAAGCCACTCCAACAAGGAGGACAATAGCTCACACAAGGAGCACACACAATTTCTCCAAACCCTAGCTCTCCTCTCCTAACCCTAGAAAAAGGAAGAGGGCTCCAAATGCTTCAAGGGGTTTTACATCTCCCCCTTTCTATTTATAGGAGAAGCCTAGGGTTTCACTTTTGGGACCCACTTACACATGGGACCCACACACACATAACTATTGAAGCAATCGCCTGCTTCACCACGTGTAGGTTGATCAGCGGCTCTCATCCTGTCATCAAGTCTCTTCTGTCCGAATCCCATCGGAACCTCCCAGAGACTCGCACCGACATCCGCACCACCTGATCCAACCAGCTGCACCGAACCACCCGTTCGATCCATCTTGCCCATCCTGCACCATGCTTGAGTCACACGACCTCACCCGGCATCCATGATCTTTCTGGACCTCAGCTCTCCAAGCGTAGTCCTGATCCACCTCACCGTTGACGTCGTTGACCTGCAAGCCACCTGCGCAGCAATAGACAAACAAATCGTTTCCGGGAACAAGTTCTTCACAACTTGACCCACGTTAGTTTCACAATGCAATATGCAACAATAAAGCATTGAACTTCATACAATAAACACATTCAATTCAACTCAATGCCAACTCGGCTAACCTCCAAGTCAACGGCGGTCTGACCGCCCCACAAGGCCGGTCCGACCGATTTCAGGCCGGTCGGACCGATCCCACAACGGCGGTCGGACCGCCCGAAAAGACTTAGCCAAAATTGCATCGTGAAAATCCGAAACCTTCTGGAATTTTCAACTCAATAGAACTTTTGACTGGGAGCTCCAAAAATGATGTGACCACATCCAGGAGACTCCCCTCACCTGCCTACACAACCTATTTTTGGCTTAGCTCCAAAAACAACTTTTCAACAAATCGGTCGGACCGGCCACCATGGCGGTCGGACCTTCCTGGCGGTCGACCGCCCAACATCGCCGGTCAGACCGCCTGTGGTATGACAGACTGAAGCAAACCCCGAAAACGCGAGATTTTACAAACCAACAAAGCCATTGCCAATTGACTCATCATCCTGAGATCGTGCACATATCCTCACGATATCCACAATCTCCCCCTTGATGAACACATTGGCAATTTCCCAGAAAATATGGTTTTTCGAATTGAAAAGTAAAACAAATCCCCGTTTTCGCATAAAGGCACAACTTGGTCCATAAGCAAGAAAAAGCCTAGGAACCGACCAAGCTGGCTTCAGAATAGTATAGCCAAGTGAGATAAGGCAATGAAAGCACAAAAGGATTCAAATTCCAGAAAGTAGCCAAAAATCTCACTTAGGTCCATATGAAAGACAAAATGTTCTATTTGACCTTTGATCATTGTGAGTCTTCTTCAATTGCAATTAAAATCAGAAAAAGGCAATAAAACCCAGAGACTCAACTCACTATGATCACAAATTTTCAAAAGGTTTATTTTTTTATATGTGTTCTTATATATGAAACCTTATGTATGAAACCAAAAGCTCCAAAACAGCATTTTCTTCAATCCTTCTCCCCCTTTGACAATGAATTCATCAAGATGCATGGGAAAAGATAAAGAAGATGAAATGACTTTATTTGATATTTAGCAAAAGGAGCCATGACCATTATCGAAGTAGACAGTACAAGAATTATACCAAGCCATATAAGGTGTAGAAGCTATATTCAATCATGGCAAAACATGTCTTTGCAAAGCTAAAACCAAAATAGCAAGATGTCGAGATTAAAAGAATTAAAACCATGAAAGGTTGCTCAATATCATAGTTTCACTAAAAGCAACCAAAAATGAGTCAAGCCATGTCTATAAGTAAAAAGAGACTCAAAACAAGAACTGAGGCATTTTGAGCATTAAGAGACACTTTTGAAGCAAAACTCAAGCACTTAGCATTTTGAGCATTTTCCTAAAAAGAATTTTTTTCACGTGCTAGATCTCAAGCCTTGCGCGACCATCTCAAGCGATAAGCTTAAAAGAGTGGTCTAGGTCATCCAAAACTCCCCCTGAGTTCATGCCTAGTGCAATGGCAAGCCGTCTCATGAGAAAGGATTGGCGAGATCAGTTTTTTCGCACAGAAAATCTCATTTTTTCATTTGCTTGACTTAAGAAGATAAAAAGCTCATTTTCATCTCAAAATAAGTTCAAGACTCAATTCAGCCTATATGACATGGCAAGAATCATAAGAGGATCACTAGAGCAAAGCTAGTCACAAGATCCAACAAGACATGATTTGATTCAATTTGCTCACAGATATAAAGCTAGCAAGGCAAAAGCTGAGCTAAACAAGAAGAGCCATAAAAGAAGTCTAGCAGACTATCACTTGATATGACAAGGTATAGAGTATGAAATCAAGCCATACAAGGATAATAATCAAAGCTCCACAAGTTTTATTATGCAATACAAGACATTTGAAATGAAAATGCATTATGATACAATGAATGCAAAAAGAGCAAATTCCCTCAAAACATCCAGGCCTCAGTACTGGGATTTGAGATAAAAGATCTAGGTGTCCAGTACTGAGATGCACGATGCCTGGGAATAGCAAAAGAAGCAGCAGAAAAATGATCAGGCACAAAATCATAAGAATGCCCACGAGCACTACCTGAACCACTCCAAAACGATCTACCAAAAGACTGATACTCCCCCTGTCTAGGTGCTACCCGTGGTTTCTCCTCACGATATCCTAAACCAAACTGCTGCCTGGACCCACCAAAAGAGTCAACAAAGTTCTCTACAAACCTAGTCTTATATGTGGTACGCTGAATAGGCTGCCTGGCTCTAGAGACTACAGCTGAAGAAGAGACTCCTCTAATGGATCTCAAAGTGCTCATTTTCTCTTTCCTCTCAATCTTTGCTCTCCGGAAGCAAAACTCAACAGTGTGACCCTCTTTCTTGCAGAAGGTGCAATGGTACTTGACCTTTTGAGGGGTCCGTACTGGTGAGACAGAAGCACCTTTCTTGCTAGAAAGAGTTTGAGCAGAACCTGCAGATTTAAAAGCAACCTTTGAGGTCTTAGGAGGTTCTTGCTACCCAGACCACCTTTCACAACTCTAGCAATCTTTGGTGGGAGATTCTTGGAAACTTCTAGGGACTTAAAACCTAGGCCACTGTTTTTCACACTCACCTTGGATTGGTCTAGAATCAAGTTGAGTTTCTTTTTCCCACTAGAAAACTTCTCAAGAGTCATTTTGAGGTAATCATTATCTTTTGCCAAAACTCCACAATTAGAGCACTTTTTAGAATTGATTGCCTCAACATGTTTGCTCTTAAGAAGATCCACTTTCACTTTGAGAGCCTCACAAGACACACAATAGGACTCTCCAATCCTATTCAACTGCTCCTTAAATTTGACTCTAAAAGCCTCTTGTATCTTACCAATAATAGTTTCAACTTCAGCATGCAACATACAAGAGAAAGAATCAATGACTTTCTTGGAAGCAGTAAGAGACATGGATTTTTCAATTTTAGCTTTCTCTTCAAGAGTCTTGTTTAAAGCTTCAATCTCAATTGTAAGCTTAGGACAATTTTCACACGATCTGACTCTAGAGTAAACGACCATTTGGTCATCTCTTGCATTTTAATCCTATTGTTCTTACAATGAGAGCAAGTGTGACTAGCATCAAATTTTTACAATTCTTTTAAAGAGCTATCCAGTTTTAATTCTAGCAAAGCACAATTTGAGCAAGTTAACGGAATAGCGTCTAAAGCAGTCACATCAAGCGGAATGGCATCCATGCAAACAGAGCTAGACTTGAGAGATTCTAGTTCAACAAGAGTATTTTTCAGTTGATTCACAACAGAGGAATGAGCAGAATTTAAGCTTGACAATTCATTAAGCAAGCTAAAGCATGAATCACAGAAATCATCAGGATTAATGGATTTGAGCCTAACAACTTCTAGGTTCAAATTATCAATCATAGTATCCTGCTTCTTAATCAACTTAGCTTGCTTATGCAGTTTTTGTTCAGCAAGCACCAAAGCCCTTTGCATGTCAGGAAGTGAAGGGCATACCTCATCGGGATCACTAAAAGGATCCTCGTTGTTGGAGGAGTCGCTGTCGTGGCTGTTCTTAGCCATGAAGCACATGCTTGTGAAATCACGTGCCTTCTTCTTGCCACGGGAGTCACTATTGTCGTCCTCCGCCTCCGAGTCCACATCATCCATGCTCACATCCTCTAGAGCTTCAAGGACTCGGCTGACAAACTTGCGATAGTTTGTCTTCTTGTGCTTAGCATCTCTCGCTTGAGGATGCCTATGTGACTCCTCCTCCTTGCCCTTCAGCTTGGGGCATCTAGAGCGAATGTGGTTCGGCTCACCACATTCAAAGCATGTGATAGGTCCACCTCTCCTTCTATTTCTCACATTGTTGTAAGCTCTTGTGAATTTGGTGGATAGGAGGGCTAAGTCATCTTCAGGTAGTCTCTCAAGTTGCTCATCGCTCAAGGAATGCAAAGCAGACAAAGAAAAGTCAGATGAGCTAGCATCAAAAGAATCAGAATATCTACCCTTAGATTGGTCGACCACTAAAGCCATCGAATCTGTCATGGGGAGACGCGAGATAAAATCAATCTCATGCGTCTTCAACCTAGAGTAAAGCTTATCCATGGTAAGCTCACTCATGACAGTGTTGTCATTTATGGCAGTGATCTTCATCCCCCAGACCTTCACATCCAGAGCACCCAATAGTTGGCGTGCATTTTCAGACTCAGTGAAGACAAGATCAACAGCGCGGAGATCATGAAGAATTTTAGAAAATCTCCCCCACAGCTCATCTAAAGACTCACCAGGTCTTTGCTCGATCTTGGAGTAATTTTTCTTCAGCTGGTTCTGTCTCACTTCCTTGATCGCAGTGGACCCCTCGTGATAATCATAAAGAGTCCGCCAGATCTCATGAGCAGACCGCAAATGAGCTCACGCTCAAACTCTGATCGACTAAGGCCTTGGATCAAAAAATTCCGAGCCCTGCTATTGTTCTCCACATCTGGAGTGATCAAATTATCATCGGCTGGCACGACATAAGGGTGTTTCACCTTAAGCCAAATTGCGTGCCCTTGAGCCTCGATGTAGGCCTGCATTCGGGCCTTCCAATAAGCAAAATCAACTCCATCAAAAATATGTGGCCTAAATGTATACCTGTCAGTCGCCATGGCTCCAAAGACCGGTTAAGATCTATGAGAAGAGCTAACCGGCTCTGATATCACTTGTAGGACCGTAAAGGCGACTAGGGGGGTGAATGGGCGTTTTCTCAACTTTCTCGCCTTAATCAAATTCAACACGAACTTTACTCCTTTAGCTATGAAAGCTAAGAAGATCAGTAAGCGCACAGTGGAAGCCTTGTGCTGAATTCGATAACCCCGACAACCACACGACACAAAAGTGGAGAATTGAACTCACTGTTCTGGACTGGGCACTGGCGGTCAAACCGGCTGGATACTGGCGGTCGGACCGGTGGTCAACGAGCGGTCGGACCGGCTACTAACTGGCGGTCGGACCGTTGGCTATCGGTTCGACCCAGCGATCGAAGCGTTCGAAAAGCGGCGGTCGGACCATTGTAAACCGGTCGACCGGTTCAAAGATCTTGAAAAATCAAGCCCAAATCCAAAACGAAATTTGATCCAACTTTTGATTCAACCAATGAAACTTGACCAAATTTCGAGCACACCTCCCTAAGGATATTAGAGACCTATTTCTAGCGACGATCCTTCAGATCCACTTCGCAGAATCGATCTCTCAAGGTTTTACCAAAGAAGTGCACAAACCCTAGAAATATGAAAATCTTTGATTCAAGACTTGCTTGTGGGGGTTGATGGTCTAGATGATTCTAGGAGTATTCCCACACATCAAAGCAAGAGTAAATAGGTCAAGATACCAAGCTTAACTACTTGAATCAAGGAAGCACCAAAATCATCCAAAAGAGAGAAGAACACAAAGGGAGACAAATGATCTCTCAAGCAAGCATCACAAGATTGATTGATCTCACAAGATGCTTACAAAGCCACTCCAACAAGGAGGACAAGAGCTCACACAAGGAGCACACACAATTTCTCCAAACCCTAGCTCTCCTCTCCTCTCCTCTCCTAACCCTAGAAAAAGGAAGAGGGCTCCAAATGCTTCAAGGGGTTTTACATCTCCCCCTTTCTATTTATAGGAGAAGCCTAGGGTTTCACTTTTGGGACCCACTTACACATGGGACCCACACACACATAACTATTGAAGCAATCGCCTGCTTCACCACGTGTAGGTTGATCAGCGGCTCTCATCCTGTCATCAAGTCTCTTCTGTCTGAATCCCATCGGAACCTCCCAGAGACTCGCACCGACATCCGCACCACCTGATCCAACCAGCTGCACCGAACCACCCGTTCGATCCATCTTGCCCATCTCGCACCATGCTTGAGTCACACGACCACCCGGCATCCATGATCTTTACGGACCTCGGCTCTCAAGCGTAGTCCCGATCCACCTCACCGTTGACGTCGTTGACCTGCAAGCCACCTGCGCAACAATAGACAAACAAATCGTTTCCGGGAACAAGTTCTTCACAACTTGACCCATGTTAGTTTCACAATGCAATATGCAACAATAAAGCATTGAACTTCATACAATAAACACATTCAATTCAACTCAATGCCAACTCGGCTAACCTCCAAGTCAACGGCGGTCTGACCGCCCCACAAGGCCGGTCCGACCGATTTCAGGCCGGTCGGACCGATCCCACAACGGCGGTCGGACCGCCCGAAAAGACTTAGCCAAAATTGCATCGTGAAAATCCGAAACCTTCTGGAATTTTCAACTCAATAGAACTTTTGACTGGGAGCTCCAAAAATGATGTGACTACATCCAGGAGACTCCCCTCACCTGCCTACACAACCTATTTTTGGCTTAGCTCCAAAAATAACTTTTCAACAAATCGGTCGGACCGGCCACCATGGTCATTGGACCTCTCCACGCGGATCGATCGCCCAACATCGTCGGTCGAGACCTTTGTTGTCCGACAGATCAAGCAAACCCCGAAAACACGAGATTTTGCAAACCAACAAAGCCAATTGTGAAGCGAACCGTCCTTGCAAATTATCGGACAGTCTTTGGGGAAATAAACGGGACATAAAACAGTAGAATCAGAGGTTCGTCATAACTAGGATATGGTGGGTTTTTCGGGAGGATTCCAGAAAGACTTGGTTGGTCAAATTTGTAGTTCGGATGAATAAGTTGGAACTGTTTTACTACTGGGACAGCGGGTATGTCGATCGGTAGAATGAAGTTATTTGGATCGTTTTTGCGTAATCATGCTAGGGCAGATTATGTGATGTTTTGGTACCGTGTTTTGCATGTCTTTTAATGTATGTCTCTGAGAGCCCCTGAGAGATTGAACTTGTAATGCTTAACCTTCCCAATGGTCCTAGCATCACAAGGGATCTCGGTGTATTATGTACCTCCCAGGAGTCGTATACATACACCTTCACAAACATCAAGCCATACACAAGTTATTACAATACTGAATTCTTCATAGTTTAAACATAACAAGCATACAGGGTTCATATTTCATACATAGGGCTGACCAACCAAATAGCACACCAAAATAACGAGTTCGCAGCGGAAACACAAGCCATAAGATGGTAGCGAAGAAAAGCCAATCGACCACCCTTACCCACAAGGCAAACCGACCGGTAAACTAACTAGTCATCATGTTCATAGTCGGTCTTACAATAGCTAACCCCTTCGGTGTCAACCTCCTCTGCATCATGGACAATCTGGTTAAGTACAAAGTTGTACTGACAAGTCTAACAAACAACGGAATAAAGTAGATGCATTCAAGCATCAAAGGAAAGCTACTACACTAAGCAATTTTCAGCATAAAGACATTTTCTTTGCAATATAGTAACAGATTGTAAGATAATTTACCAAATCTATTTTTGTTGCTTAAATAACAGCGAGACAATATTTAGAAAAATAATAATCAACCTTGTAATACTCCGGAAATGGTTCGGTACAAGAAAGAGGTCGGAGAGAGTAAAAGAAATGGTTTTCATCGGAAAATTCCATACTTCGGGGGGGGGGGGGTTTACGTTATTGCCAGGCAACCTGGGCCGCAGTCCGCGACCCAGGTGGCCCAAGAGTGGGCCGGCCGGCCCATGTAGGGGCCGGCCAAAGGGGGCACCACCCCCAAAACCCTAGTGCCTCCACCCCTCCCCCTTGAGCCGCCTCTCCTCCCCCTTGAGCTGCCCCATCTCCTCCTCCCCTCCTCCTAGGCGCCTCCCCCTCCATTGGTGGCTGCCATTGGAGATCCCCGGAGCTGCACACCCGTTCTTCCACGCGTTCCTCTTCGGTTCTTCCTTCGTGGAGTTGGGGCTGGCCAAAGAAGGAGAGGGGAAGTCTTCGGGAAGTTGATCCTCGTCGTTCTTCGGGTCTACAAGGGTAACGAGAGAATCCATCGCTGTTTGATTGCGTTAGAGTTGTCGATTCAATGTTTTTGGTAGTATCGCGTAATCTCTGTCAGTAGATCGGTTCTGTACAGATTGTTGCAACTCGGTTTTGGGTGTCTTAGAGGCAGAATTGGATGTCTTCGCCTTCTAGAGTTTTGTTCCTTATTTCATTAGCTTTCTTTTGGCACCTGGATCACGAATTTTCACCCAGTAGATTAAAAGTTATGACTGTTTTAATACGTGCTGGTCTGTCTGTCAGAACTGCTGGGTATAGTCGGTTGCACCTAGGTTTTGATCTAGTTATAGTCAGAATCAGGTCGGCCAACCAACTAGGTTTTTGAAGATAATTTCACCATGTTTCCAGGCTGATACTAATCACTTTATTTGGATCAGTGGTTTAAAAGTTAGAGCATTTTCTTTAGGGCTGTTCTGAATTCTGGGCAGACTACAGTTGTAGTTTCTCATTGGATGGTTAGACCTCTGTATTGGCCGAATTAGAGTTTACCATCAACTAGAGTTTTGTAGCCAGTTAAGTTAAGAAAATTTGAGCACTGGTTTCAGGTCTTTTGGACTTACGGTTTTTTATTGGTGAATTTTCTAGTAAAACTGCCAGATTAGGGATAATTGAAATGTTTGGGTAAATTGATCAAATTGAACTTTTATTTGGTTAGTTTGGTTAGAGATTGAGGGAGGACATGTGTAGCATTTCCATACTCGCTTGTCCTCATTTCGATTATTTTATATTGTAGGCGGTGAAGCGGTGAGTGCAGGGGTATCTCAATTACCTCCCAACCCGTTGCAGCGCGGCAGGCAAGTACTGTATGCATAATGATATGTTGTTTACATGAATATTTTGTGCCTTGTTCATGATGTTGATATACTGCAAGTAATTTGTATTCAATGATTGATGTCATGTATGATGTGTGAATGAATGCTTACATTTGTTCGTATTTGTAGATGAATGCCATGTGTTCTTTTCATTTATGAGTACTATTCAATATTGACATGGGATCATCATGACATGCATACATTATTTTGGTAAGACCCATCAATTCCAGTATGGGCACTTGAAATCCCATCAATTCCAAGATGGGTACGTGAGTCCACCATTCCAATGTGGGCCACGTTGGACAGTCGTATGAAACGTTCTTCATACGATTACTTTAAGTGAACACCGACGGGTGATTCACTCGCTATACCAGATATATCTTTGCAATATGTTCATTTCCTTCAATGCACCATTCCACTTCATCCATTCATAAATTTGTTTTCAGTAGTTGTTCAAATTATGTTTGTGATATATTGCTCATTGTATGTTTGATTGTTACATCTGATTTGCTTTGTTGAGTCTTTGGCTCATTCTTGCTTTATTGTCTTATTTAGGTAAATGACAAGGAAGAATGATCTTGTGGAGGGTAGTTCATCACGTTGCACTCACTATCATATATCAAACAATCTGAGGACGTTTATTGTCGTTAATTATGATTTGTGTTGCATTGTAATAAGCCATCATGGCCTTGTTTACCATATCTTTCTGAATTGTTTACTTCCATTTCGTTGATTAAGACTTGAGGATGAATACTTGTTTCCATATATTCTTAATACTTGCTTCACCTTATCGTGCGATTTGATGTTATTCATTTGAAGAGTAGTGATTGTAGGTGACATCTTGACTTCCTTATAGTCGTGGTGTTACTGATTGGTATCGAGCGGGCTTGTGTCCGTGGTAATAATATTAAAATGACACACTGTGCACAATAGGAAGGGTTGGGTAAACCATTGTTTTTCCGCAATTTGCTTGGTTATGCCCCAATTATTTTGTTTATCAGTTTATTGAGCTAAGTAGTTGATTTTCGTTCTGTTGTGTTGTTCTTAGATGGCAAGAGGTAGAGGCCGTGGTCGTGGTCGTCCACCGACCCGAAGTGGTGGTCGTGGCCGCGTCCAGCGACTACATCGTCTTCGTCTGAAGGGTTGGTGGTCTTTGATCGAGGAGATTGCCTCGGTGTGCCTCCGTTCTTCGAGCCACCGCCGCAACCGTGATCTTATTCAGACCCTAATAAGGGAGAATCAACAACTCCGCCAACAATTGCGGCGGCCATTCTGCGCCGCCGCACTGTGGCGGAACACATTCTTCTTCTTTGTTCCACCCGAGGCTAGGATGAGCCTCCGTGAGTGGATGTCGCCGTCTCGACACTTTTGACGGAGCAGTACACCGTTCAGTTGCGGATGGTTGAGGTACATGGAGCGTCGATTTGGAGCCTTAGAGTGGCATCCGCGAAGAGCGCGATTGTGGCCTTTCGGTGAAGGGCCAGCCGACATCTGAGTGGGAAGGGTCTGTCTTCCGGGACTCCAGTAGCAGGTCTTGTTACTTGGGAGGTTTTGTGGAGAGGTTCAGACACGTTTTATCGACTCCTTCATCGAGAAGATGGAGCAATCACTCGACCTATGTGCAAGGAAAAATGTCGGTATCTCGAGTATGAGGCGGATTTAACAATCTGTGCGCTTTGTCCCAGTAGTGGCAAGTGATGATAAAGAGAAGGCTAAGAGGTTCGGCGGGGCCTCAATCAGAGTATCGCCCGATTCGGGAGCAACAGTCTCACGTGACTTTAGCTCGGTGGTTGAGCGAGCTAGAGGATAGAGTTGGAAAGAGCTCCTTCGCCGCAAGGGCATGTTGCTAGTGGGTCTGTTGCTCTTGGTGGATCTGGCGGTGGCGAGCGGAGTTCGGTGGAGGTGGTGGGTCTTTTGACCCATTTGCTAAGAGGTTTCACAAGAACCAACCATCCCGTCCGGTTCAAGATGGCGATCTTCTTCTTGGCGCCACGTTCTTCATCTTCGCCCCACGATTGCGTCTGTTCGTGTCGGGGCATGAAGTGTTTTCGGTGTGGTGATGGGCATCGAGCTTGTAATGTTCCTTCAAGGAACATGCCGGAAGATGTGGTCGGGAGGGCCACAAGTCCTCGATGTGCAAGCAAAATCCGGCTAGTATCATCAAATGGGAGACCGTCACAGGCTTCTTCCTCCGGCTTCCACGGAGGTTGATTCAGACTGACGGCGGTTCTCGCACCACAAGTACCCAAAGCATGGGGTCCACTGCGGCTTTTACTCGGCGCCTCCTGCAGGTTCTATTGGAATCCCGCACCATCGCACCTCCGTCGTTTGTTCCTCCCTGTTGTTTCCGGCTTTCCGTCGCAGAGTGTCGGTCGTCTTACTGCCGGTGCATCGGGGTCTCGCCATGCCCACCCTCGAGACCTTGGGACGTCTGATGTGGTGACAGTACTTTACTTGTTGATTCACATGATGCCTTTGTACTGTTTGATTCGGTGGCTACTTACTCGTTCGTGTCTTTGGAGTTTGTTAGAAAAGTGGGTTTGAGTTTTGACTTATTTCGAGTCGGTGGTAGTCGGCTCCCGGAGGACTTATTTCTAGCTCTACCGTCTGTCGGTTGTTCTATCTTGATAGATGATGAGGTTTTCACCGTGAATCTTATGGTTATTCAATTGGCACCATTCGATGTTATCCGGTATGGTGGTTATTCCAATACCGTGCCAAGATTTGTTGTTTCGGAAGACGGTGACCTTGCTAGCTCCTTAGGTGAAGCGGTATTCGAGCGCCGCACCGTCGATTCAAGATTTGTATCTTGGCTAATCTATTCCCTAGCCGTCGTGCATCGACCATCGGATTACTTTGCTCCTCAATGAAAAGACGATTCTTTGCGCGTATTGAGGAGATTCGATTGTGAAGGAGTTTTCGATGTCTTTCCTATAGAACTTTCGGAATGCCTCCGGTGAGAAAAGTGGAGTTCGGATTGATCTTGTTCCGAACTCGGCCGTTGTCCAAGTCTCCTTACCGCTTGGCTCGGCCATTTCGGGAAGAATTGAAGAAACAATTGGACGACTGCTTTGTCCAAAGGTATGATTCAACAGTAGCGTTCGCCTTGGGGGCGCTGTTCTTTTATTAAGAAGAAAGATGGCGGTGGCGTATGTGCATAGATTATCGGGCACTTAATCAAAGCGATCATGAAGAACAAATATCCTTTACCTCGCATTGATGATCTTTTCGACCAGTTGAAAGGAGCTAGAATATTTTCTAAGATTGATCTCCAGTCGGGTTATAATCAGATTCGAGTTCGTGAGCAGGATATTGAGAAAACGGCTTTCTCTACGAGGTATGGTCATTATGAGTATAAAGTTATGTCTTTTGGACTAACGAATGCTCTGCGATTTTCATGGAAGCCATGAGCGTTATCTTCGCATCAATACCTTGATGATTTCGTTGTGGTATTCATAGATGATATCTTGATTTATTCCAAGGCAGAGGAGGATCACACCCACCATTTGCGGTTGGTACTTGAAACTTTAAGAGAGAATCAATTCTATGCCAAGTGAAGAAATGTGAGTTCGGATTTACGAAGTTGGATTTTTGGGTCATGTTATTAATCGAGAAGGGTATTTGATTGATCCTAGTAAGATTTCGACGGTGTTTGAGTGGAAGAGACCAACCAATGTTAAAGAAGTAAGGAGTTTTACGGGTTTAGTGGCTATTACGGCGGTTTGTGGAGGTTTTTCAACCATTGCTAAACCGATGTCCCGATTGACACGAAAGGTGTTAGATTCCGATGGTCCGATGCTTGTGAGCGCAGATTTTGCTCTTTGAAAGATAGATTAGTGATTTGCTCCTATTCTTACTCTTCCCGAGCACAGGAAGAGATTCACTATCTATTCGGATCGTCCATAGTTGGACTTGGTTGTGTACTCATGCAGATGGTAAAGTGATTGCCTATGCATCGAGACAGCTGAAGAAGCATGAAGTAATTATCCCACCCATGATCTAGAGCTTGCTGCAGTGATTCATGCTTTGAAGATCCTGGCGTCATTATTTGTATGGCGAATCTTGTGATGTATTCACGACCACAAGAGCACGAAATACATCTTTACCGAAGGACTTGAACTTGAGGCGGAGGAGATGGCTAGAGTTGATCAAGGACTATGATCTTACTATTCAGTACCATCTCGGCAAGGCTAATGTGGTAGCCGATGCCTTGAGTCGCAAGGCGACACCTCCTATCCTCAGTTGTCTTATTGCTGACTTTGAGCGTATGGATATTTCTTTCTGCTTTGCGGGTACCGCACAGACCGAGACTCAGTTGATTTTAGAGTCAGCCCTTCCGGATCGGGTGCGAGTAGCACAACAGCAAGATCAGATGTTCCAACGAGTGAGGAAGCGTTGTGCTGAGGGCAAGCAGGGTCACTTCAGTGTGGACAAATTTGATTCTTTGCGATTTAAAGGGCGCCTTTGTGTGCCACAGGAGTCTCAGGTTAAATTGGAGATTTTGAAAGAGGCCCATCGTACTCCTTATACCGTACATCCTGGGGAGACCAAGATGTACAAAGATTTAAAGAAAAGTTTCTGGTGGAAACGGATGAAAATTGATATCGCACAGTATGTGGCTTCATGTGGGGTGTGCCAGCGGGTCAAGGCTGAGCACAAGCGACCAGCAGGACTGTTGCAACCCTTGGAGGTACCAGTTTGGCCATGGGACGATATATCTATGGATTTTGTGGTTGGTTTACCTCGCACGCAGCGAGGAAAGGATGCTATTTGGGTAATTGTGGACCGGTTCAGTAAGTCTGCACATTTCATTCCTATTCGTACAACCAATTCGGCAAGCGATTTGGCTCCTCTTTATGTACGAGAAATTGTGCGTTTGCACGGAGTGCGAAAGACCATTGTTTCGACCGAGACGCCAAGTTCGTTCCAAATTCAGGAAAGTTTGCGAGTGCATTGGGCACACAACTCCGTCTTAGCACGACCTTTCATCCCAGACAGATGGGCGATCGAGCGCACCATTCGGACTTTAGAAGACATGCTCAGTGTTGTGTTTTATCTGGAAAGGTAATTGGGAAGAGCATTTAGCCTTGGCGAGTTTGCTTATAACAACAGCTTATCATTCCGATTCGAGCTGCACCATACGAGGTTCTCTATGGGCGTAAGTGCAGTCCCGTTGTCTTTGGGATGAGGTTGGAGAGCGGCGATCTTGGGCCCCGACCGGGTTCGTGACGATGGCTAGAGTGGCGAAGTTAGGCGTAATTTGTTGGCGCCCAAAGCCGATGTAAGAGCTACTGTTGATGTCGAAGACGAGATTTGGAATTCGAGGTGGGAAATGAAGTTACATTGAGAGTATCGCCATCTAAAGGCGTAGTGCGTTTTGGCACCAAAGGGAAACTTAGTCAAGGTATGTTGGACCCTTCCCAATCGTGGTACGAATTGGGAAGCTAGCTACCGCTTGGACCTTCCCGATTCTATGAGTGGGGTTCACAGCGTGTTCCATGTTTCGATCTCGAGAAAGTTTCGAGAGACCCAGATCATGTCATTCCTTTGGAGCCTTTGATTGTCGTGCAAGACCTTACCTTGAGTCCGGCCGGTGAAGATATTAGAAGAATCGAACGGGTTACGAGGAATAAGACCTCAAGTATGTCAAAGTTCTTTGGTCTCATCGACCGAGCGAGAGGCCACTTGGGAGTTGGAGTCCGCATGAGAGAGCAATACCCGACTGTTCGTTTAAGGTAAATTGTTCAAGTTGTAATTCCGGTATTTATTTCTTTCTGTTGGATCGTTGATTAGATTCGAGGTCGAATCCTGTTAAGGGGGGTAGACTGTAATACTCCGGAAATGGTTCGGTACAAGAAAGAGGTCGGAGAGAGTAAAAGAAATGGTTTTCATCGGAAAATTCCATACTTCGAGGGGGGGGTTTACGTTATTGCAGAGCAACCCGGGCATGATCCGCGACCAGTGGCCCAAGAGGGCAAGGCGGCCCATGTAGGGCCGACCAAGGGGGCACCACTTCCCCAAACCCTAGTGCCTCCACCCCTCCCCCTTGAGCCGCCTCTCCTCCCCCTTGAGCCGCCCCATCTCCTCCTCCCCTCCTCCTAGGCGCCTCCCCCTCCATTGGTGGCTGCCATTGGAGATCCCCGGAGCTGCACACCCGTTCTTCCACGCGTTCCTCTTCGGTTCTTCCTCCGCCGGGCGCTTGCATTCCAATCGGGCTCGTGGAGTTGGGGCTGGCCAAAGAAGGAGAGGGGAAGTCTTCGGGAAGTTGATCCTCGTCGTTCTTCGGGTCTACAAGGGTAACGAGAGACACCATCGCTGTTTGATTGCGTTAGAGTTGTCGATTCAATGTTTTTGGTAGTATCGCGTAATCTCTGTCAGTAGATCGGTTCTGTATAGATTGTTGCAACTCGGTTTTGGGTGTCTTAGAGGCAGAATTGGATGTCTTCGCCTTCCATAGTTTTGTTCCTTATTTCATTAGCTTTCTTTTGGCACCTGGATCACGAATTTTCACCCAGTATATTAAACGTTATGACTGTTTTAATACGTGCTGGTCTGTCTGTCAGAACTGCTGGGTATAGTCGGTTGCACCTAGGTTTTGATCTAGTTAGAGTCAGAATCAGGTCGGCCACCCAACTAGGTTTTTTAATATAATTTCACCATGTTTTCAGGCTGATAAAAATCACTTTATTTGGATCAGTGGTTTAAAAGTTAGAGCATTTTCTTTAGGGCTGTTCTGAATTCTGGGCAGACTGCAGTTGTAGTTTTTCATTGGATGGTTAGACCTCTGTATTGGCCGAATTAGAGTTTACCATCAACTAGAGTTTTGTAGCCAGTTAAGTTAACAAAATTTGAGCACTGGTTTCAGGTCTTTTGGACTTACGGTTTTTTATTGGTGAATTTTCTAGTAAAACTGCCAGATTAGGGATAATTGAAATGTTTGGGTAAATTGATCAAATTGAACTTTTATTTGGTTAGTTTGGTTAGAGATTGAGGGAGGACACGTGTAGCATTTCCATACTCGCTTGTCCTCATTTCGATTATTTTATATTGTAGGCGGTGAAGCGGTGAGTGGAGGGGTATCTCAATTACCTCCCAACCCGTTGCAGCGCGGCAGGCAAGTACTGTATGCATAATGATATGTTGTTTACATGAATGTTTTGTGCCTTGTTCATGATGTTGATATACTGCAAGTAATTTGTATTCAATGATTGATGTCATGTATGATGTGTGAATGAATGCTTACATTTGTTCGTATTTGTAGATGAATGCCATGTGTTCTTTTCATTTATGAGTACTATTCAATATTGACATGGGATCATCATGACATGCATATATTATTTTGGTAAGACCCATCAATTCCAGTATGGGCACTTGAAATCCCATCAATTCCAAGATGGGTACGTGAGTCCACCATTCCAATGTGGGCCACGTTACGTGAGTCCACCATTCCAATGTGGGCCACGTTGGACGGTCGTATGAAACGTTCTTCATACGATTACTTTAAGTGAACACCGACGGGTGATTCACTCGCTATACCGGTATATGCTGCAATATGTCCATTTCCTTCAATGCACCATTCCACTTCATCCATTCATAAATTTGTTTCCAGTAGTTGTTCAAATTATGTTTGTGATATATTGCTCATTGTATGTTTGATTGTTACATCTGATTTGCTTCTTTGAGTCTTTGGCTCATTCTTGCTTTATTGTCTTATTTAGGTAAATGACAAGGAAGAATGATCTTGTGGAGGGTAGTTCATCACGTTGCACTCACTATCATATATCAAACAATCTGAGGACGTTTATTGTCGTTAATTATGATTTGTGTTGCATTGTAATAAGCCATCATGGCCTTGTTTACCATATTTTTCTGATTTGTTTACTTCCATTTCGTTGATTAAGACTTGAGGATGAATACTTGTTTCCATATATTCTTAATACTTGCTTCACCTTATCGTGCGATTTGATGTTATTCATTTGAAGAGTAGTGATTGTAGGTGACATCTTGACTTCCTTATAGTCAGGGTGTTACAAACCTAGAAGTGGATGCCCACAGCCACCACAACAATAGCACAAATTTACCCATTCGTACCCACCATTTTCAAGTTTTAACGAAAAGTTTGAGTAACTCTCACAAGTCCAATCCAAGTGTGTCCATAACCAAGGACTTAGCTATTCGAATAGATTATACCCTGCAGGGGTGTACAACTTTACCTACATACCAAACCACTCCTTTTGCCAAGCTATTTAGCAAACTTCCTAAGGTGTGCTGGCAGAGCTAAGTCCTACGAGACATTTTCCAATGAAATGTATTAGCTAAGAGCCGCCCTATGGGTGTGAAACCTTCCGCGAACCACCCTTGCGTGTGCAGACGGGTCTCCCACAGAGGACCCATATGTTGTGTCGGAGTCACTGGTAAAGCCTCAGCAACTACTGATGCACCTCAGGCAAGGGAACCTTTCTAGACCGCACCCCGCACATATCCAATAACAACAGAATATTTTTCTCCCTAACAATTACCACCCGCGGCTCATAGTTAACACATAACAAAGTACTAAGTCAAGAGGGTTCCCATAATCCCCTCATGTGGATGGATGCAATAGTGCTTGGATTCAGTGAAACAAGATGTTCGGTCTTTGTTGACTTGGGCACATACCACACACCCAACAAACACACCATACATACCATCTGCCCAAGTCCAAATTGTTTTATTTTCAGTTTTAGGTTTCCAAATATGATACTTACATGAGTACCCTTACCCAAGTAATTAGAGTGATGATATAATATCCATTACCGAAACGATGATCCCCATTCTACCAAAACTAAGCATTGCTAAGCGACACCGACTCGCATACAATATATATGACCATAACACATCCACTGAGCTCTACTCATCAGCGGAAATATTAACCTAGGCTCAGTTGCAAGGGATTAGCTCATGCAACTACTAGGATTAACTACCTCTAACGAGAAATTAATCATCAAAATAGAACATACATATATACAGTTGCAAACAAGATAGTTTGTATTGAACATAATAGGATCAATATGATCAATTGTGGGTGGGGGGTTGATTGCCTTGCTAGAGATAGTCCAGGTAGTGCGGAGGATCACTCTCATAGACAATCAAATCTCCGAAATCTATCGAACGTACCAGAAGAACAAAAAAGAACGAATAACACCAAAATTAACCAAAAATTCAAATTCATCCAAAATGCATGAAAAATACACAGTACATAGATTATTATTTTTTATGAATTTAGAGACAAACATCATTTGATTAGGAGTTTTCATGTAAGAGTTATGCCCTTAAGAAGATCTACTAGGAGAGAAAATACAACAAAATGGCTTTCCGTTACTATAGACGAATTTCATTCTTTACTTAAAAATTTCCAGAATTGTGATGGAGACAAATACTACATGGTCTAACATGGAATAAAATTATATGAACAACAAAATTGGATTAATCTCTTTTGGAGTTCATATGAATTTTCAGTGCAAAAATAATTATTTTCTGAATTTAATTCTAATATTTAAATTTTATATTATAGCAACAAGTTTCAAACCTATTCCAAGTTAAATTAAATTAAAAATAAAAATCAACAAAATTGGTTTCACTCAATTTGGAGTTAAAATGAATTAGTTATGAATTTTTAAAGTTATTTGAATTTATAGTGCAAAGTTAATTCATTTCGGAATTTCTAATCACATTAAATACTTTTTATACGCGGATTGAGCTAGCCACAGTCACTGACTGGTGGGACCCATGGCTATTTTATATTCTTTTTAATTTATTTTTGATTTAGGAATGTACCAGAGAATGACAGGTGGGTCCTTTAGTATTTTCTTTTCCTATCTATTTACATTTCTAAAGAAAATCCGTAGTCACATGTGGGACCGATTTGTCATAGGCTCGGTCTACACGAATAGTGTGTGGACCGTGGACCACAAGCAGAGTGCATTGGTCTATGCGGTGGGTCACTGTGCGATTAATGGCCTCGGACCCGCGTGTCAGCGTCTCACAGTAGATCTGGTTTTAAATGAGTTCCATTAACTCGCATAGGGCCCACACATCATTGACTCAGTGGCAATCAAATCCATCGTTATTCAATGTCTTTCCCTAACCCCACCGAGATTATGCTAATAAATGACGTGCTACAACACTATCAGTTTTTCCGACAAAAAAGAGAGCTCCGGTGTTGCTCACTATCGCGCTCACCGTTGGCGAGTCAATGCATGGAGGTGCTAGTGGATGCCCAAAATGGGTTCCTATGGTCCAGGCGACCCTAGGGGTGGTGGTGTTGAGGCTCAGTCGGCTCAGTGGTGGCGCAGCGAGGCAGCAGCCGCCAAGCTGTGGATGTGACAAGGTGAGGCGGCGCATGGATGGGAGAGCGGCCAAGATAGAGGGGGCATGAGCATCCATGGGGTGCCCGAGCATCTTAGGAGGGTCGGTGAAGGAGCAGAATCTCCGAGGTGGGCTGGCAATGCGAGCCATGGGGGGTGGTGCTTCGGTGAGAGGAAGCAAGGGTGGAAGGTGGGGGAAGGTAAAGAGAGGCCATAGGGTGCTTTAGGTGCAAGGAATCGAAGAGGGGATCATTGGAGAGGTAATGGTGCCGGCAGTGGAAGTTTTGACAGGTTTTGAGGAAGACAAAGGTGGTGAGGTTTTTCTTCAGGTTAAAGGCCGAATTAACTTGGGGTAATTGACTCTTGGGAGCTAGAACATGAGATGAAGCAGTCCATAGGTGGAGGGACTAACCGAGTTGGCCGGAACGGGGAGTTGAAGCAGCGGCCGTGTCCTGGACGTCACTGGATGCGAGGAAGACAACCGTGTTCCCGAAGCTCCGGCTGAAAAGGGAGCAAAATAGAGTGAGGGATAGAAAGAGGACGTCGAGGGAATATAGAATGACATGAATATTAGGGCCCAAGTCCTTTGGTGTAGGTGGAAAGCTTGCAGGCAGCACAACCATGTCCAGGAGCGGCATTCAGGTCCTTGCTCGATTGGATAGGAAATGGAGAGGAAAGGGTGGGGAAGTGAAAAAGCTATCTTGGCGCACATGGTGCTTCGTTAAATAGGCGCAATGGGGCGGAGATGGAGGTATGCTTGGCGATGTGCTCGGTGCAGCAATGTCGATACGGCATGGGCACAGATTTGATTGAGGCGGTCAAAGATGCGATAGGGCAAGACGCAGGGCATTGGTGAGGCGCTACGATACAAAGTAGGCGGTAGCGTGAAACAACAGGCGGTTTGGCCAAACCAGCGACATGCGACATCGTGACGCGTGGGCTCGGTGAGCAGAGCGAGAGCTGCTGCAGTGTCGCGTCTGAGAAGGCGTCGGTGGGACCTGTAATACCTGAAACAAATTAGACAATTAGAAAATCGGTCGGGAGGAGAAAAGACAATTAAAGGAGTAGAAATTCCTGAAAAGAGAAGGGGTTTTCCGTAATTTTTTGACAACTTGGACCACGGGCCGCGACCCAGGGAAAGCCCACAAGTGGCCGGCCAAGGGGGGGTTTCCACCCCTAAACCCTGCGCCACCCCCTGCGCCACCAGCACCCCAGCAGCGCCTCCATCCTCCCCGACGAAGCCCTTGCTGCTGCCCATTGAAAGGAAGGCGAGGAGGTGTCCGTTGGAGAGCCGGCCAAAGAGAAGGAACAAGAAAAAGAGGAGAAGGAGGGAAGGAAGAAGGAAGAGGAGGAGGAAAGGAGAGGAGAAGAGCACCTGCACGCAGCGAGGCATCGTTCTCTGGTGATTCACCAAGGGTAACCTCGATCCCCGATAGCTTGGTAGATTATTCAACTCAGTTTGGTGCTGTCAGTAATAGATCAGTTTGGTTCAGTGACGTTGCCCGTCGGTTTTGGGTAGGTTACGTGCATTTTATGGTCTGGCCATATCTTATAAAGTTGTAGTGCTCGTCATTAGCTTTCTATAGGCACAAATATCACCTAAATTTGGAGTTACGGTTTAGGAGTTATGATAGTTTCTTTGCGACTGTCTAGAAGGGCTTACGAGAATTGGCAGTTATCTTGTCTGGCCATTATGAATTATTTAGAGACTGAATCAGAAAGGTCACCCAATATGAATGTTGTAGGCAATTCAGCAAGATTTCCAAATTGATAAAGAACACAATTTTTAGTAGTGTCAATCAAAAGTTATGGAATTTACACCACCGCTGTACTTTTGACTACCAGATTGTAGAGACAGAAACTTTACCTGAATATTAAAATTAATAGGAGTCGAATCAGGGGACCTTTCCAACTAAGTTATCGTAGAAGGTTTTGTCATGTTTCCAAAGAGTCCAAGATCACCCCATTCCGAGTTTCGTAGTAAAAGTTATGATGAATTTAGTACTACTGTGCTGTGGGACTTTCTGCTAGACTGTCGGAAAAAATTGAGTATACCCCTTATTCGAACCCTATGTTTCGGGAAATCGGGTTAAGGGGTGTGAGTGGATACATTTTCCTCAGCGTTCTTATTGTTAGTGATATCCTTGTGTAGGAGGCGGAGTTCTGGAGTGAGGGGCATCATCCTTAACTCCCCGCACGTCGTAGTGGAAAAAGGCAAGTACAACGGTATGTTGTGATTGATATGTGTTTTTCCATGTTTGGTTAATATATGATGAATAATGGTGATATGTACTTGCTCATGGTGGTATCGGATTACTATGTTTCAGTTGCTGTTACTTCATTATTCATCTTGTTCATTCATGCATGCAAGTATTGTTCTTGCGACACCCACGAGAGTGGGTAGTGAAGTCCCAGCATTCCAACCTAGGCAAGTAAGACCCACCATTCCAATGTGGGCAATTTGGATCTCCGTTTTGAAATGTTCTTCAAACGGGCCTTGGATCCCCGCGTTTTGGATAACGCAGGCATAAGTGAACACTGACGGGTGTTCACTAGCTATACCGGTTTGAGCAGAAGTGAAGGGCATGTGCATACATTCATTCATGTGGTTTTTGTCATCTCATATTTTGGTTCAACTGTAGGCTTGATGGATTATACATGTTTTGGTTCAAAGTTTTGTTTTGTACTTGCTGAGTCATGGATTCACTCTTGTTTTGTTTCTTGTTTTAGGTGAACCATGATGATGACGTTTGTGGAAGGGAGTAGACACACAGTTGCACACATCTTGAATAATCATTTGATATTATTCCGCATTTATGAGATTGGACTGTAATAACAAGTAGCTTTGAAGGACCATTTTTGGATATTGGTATACTTAGGTTATACGCGTTATGGATTCATGCTCTCCCATTTTAGTCTTAGTAGTTTTCCCTTTGAACTCAGATATTATAAGTTTATTGCTGAATTTAGGGTGTTTGTTATTGCTAGGTTCCTCTCTACTAGATCTTAGTTGCTCTTCTTGATTAAGATAGTTAAAACATTGTTCAAATTATTACTTGTGGTAGAGATTTTAGGTAACATCTTGCCTTTCGAATAGCCAGGGTGTTACAGGCCCGCAGGTCAGTGAGAGAGAGAGAAGTATTAAAGTTTTCCTGATTTTTGTAACTAGGATGAGAGCATAAGGGAATTTTTTAGACATAGTTTTCGAGCTCCAAAAATAATGAAAATTTGAGGGAAGGCTGAGGACATAGAGAAGATTATTGTATAAAATTTATAGGTTTTTTTATAATAAAATTTCCCTAGAATTATTTGAAGTTCCTATTTTTGTTATTTGACTTTTTATTATCCACATTGACTTGTTGTTTAGAAATAGCAAATTAATTCTAAAAATTGTGAGATTTTGTAGGTGAATTTCTAAGGTTATTAAAAACCTATGAAAAATATTTATAGGCACTTATCACAATATTTGTTTGTACTTTAAATTCAAATTCAAATTTGAACATGCAAATTAAATGAGAACCAAATAACCTCCAAAAATTCTAGAAAAAAATCAAACAAGCATAATATAGAAGATAGAATCCAACTAAAATATTCCCAGCTATGGGTACCACTATATGTTCAAAGTAAAAATCAGTTTGTATTTCTAAGCTAGAGAAAGTATATTTTCAAGTTCGAATTTGAGAATTCTTTTGAAATTACCTCAAGCATTCTAGGAGCCTTAGAGGTTTTACTGTTTATAAGTTGAATTCCAAAATAAACATTCCAATACTTCAAACCTTTTTAGTTTTGCCAACTTTTTTAGTTTTGCCCCAAATCCAATTTGAGCCTTTTGAATTGGAGGAGTATTGGATTTCTAGGCTTAATTATAGTATTCAAAATCAAAGGAGTTTCAACATATGGTTTACCCTCCACTCTCGACTAAGTTTAAGGTTTTGACAAGATTTTATTTTATTTTAGAAAATTCATTTCTAGGATTTTGAAGACTAGGTTTCAGCCTTTTTTCTTTGCAACAATTTTTTTTAAAAGTCCAAAATTTCACAAATACACATTAGATGCTTAACTAATCCAACTTAGGGATTTTGGGCTGTTACAATGTCAATTTGTTTTCCAGGGAAAGTGTTACCTCAAGCACCGTGCCACCTTTGCATCATCCGGCTCCTAGAAGTTAAAGAGCTGTGTGCTTGGTATAATGGTGAACAACGGGTGGTTGCCATTATCATGTTGGTCTATTTGCCATGAGATTTATTTATATTATGTTAAATATTTGCCATGGTAATATTGATGAAAATAGATATATTGTGACATTTATGCAAATGTGATATTTATGTAACTACCATGGGGATGACATGGTAATTGTAATACCCCGGAATTGAATCGGGTAATTAGAAAATAGCCGGGAGGAGAAAAGACAATTAAATGAGTAGAAATTCCTGAAAAGAGAAGGGGTTTGAAGAAAATCCTCTACAACCTGGGCCTGCGCCGCAGCCCAGGAGGGGCCCATGTGGTGGCCGGCCAAAAAGGGGGGTTCCCACCCCCAAACCCTAAACTCTCCACCCTCCCTCCTCCTCCCCCACTTTGAACCGCCACCCCCCTACCCCCTTTCCCTTGCCATGCGCCACCACGACCTTCTCCCCTGCGCCACCATCTCCTCCACAGCACCACCACCCTCCCCGGCGAAGGTCCTTGCTGCGGTCCATTGGAGGGAAGGCGAGGCGACGACGGTTGGAGGGCCGGCCAAGTGGAGACAGCAGATCGATTTTGTTCAGCGCTGTTTCTCGTCAGATTTGGGTAAGTTGCGTTCATTTTCTGATCTGTCCACCTCCTATAAAGTTGTAGCCCTCAGTTTTAGCTTTCTTTTGGCACTCGAATCATTCGATTTGGACTTACGGTTTAGGAGTTATGATAGTTTTACCGCGACTATCAAGGAAAGCTGACGTGAATTGGCAGATTGTCTTGCCTGGCCAATAGGAATTATTTAGAGGCCGAATCAGAAATGCAACCCAAAATGAATGTTGTAGATAATTCTGAAATATTTCCAAGTTGATAAAGAACACAATTTTTATAGTTTCCAATCAAAAGTTATGGAATTTATACCGTCGCTGTTTTCTGACTGTCAGATTGTAAAGACAGAGAACTTCACCTGAATATTAGGGTCAATAGAGCGCCGAATCAGTAGACTTTCCCAACTAAGTTTTCGTAGACGGTTCTATCGTGATTCCAGAGAGACCAAGATCACCCTGTTCCGAGTTTCGTAGTGAAAGTTATGATATTTTTTGTTCTGCTGTTCTGTGAGGCTTACTGCTAGACCGTCGGTAGAATTGAGTATATTTCTTATTCGAACCCTAGGTCTTGAGGGGCTGGGTTAAGGGGTGTAAACGGAGTCCTCTTTCAACGTTTTTATTGTTACCACTATGGTTGTGTAGGAGGTGGAGTTCCGAAGTAAAGGCACCAAGATTGCTTCTTCGTGTACCATAGCGGGAAAGAAAGAAACAGGCAAGTACAGTAGTGGTAAATTGTTCATGGTCGTTTGTTCCTGATTACTATATTATGAGTATATTGTGTTAATCATGGATGCTTGAATGTTATGGTTGTCAATGGTCACGAATGCTAGTAGTATGAGTAAGTTTCATTTATGCATGATGATTTAAGTGTTGATCATGTGCATCATGATATCATATTGGAGGCATGGTCACGTGGTGACCAAGCATTGATTGAGGTCTCCGTCATGATTATGATGGGCTTTTGGGTCCCCATACTCGTGGAGTATGGGCTAAGGTCCCTGTGCTAAAAGGCACAGGCATGGGTGTGCATCGACGGATGCACACTCGGCAATACCGGTATATGCAAAAGAGAGAAAGAAAAGTGCATTTGAACAGTTTGCATCGCATAAGCATGAGACATATTTCTTATTGGGTTTTGTGGATGGACGTTGTTAATTACAGTTGCGTTGGCTATTGTCTCACTATTGGTACTTTGCTGAGTCTTGGACTCACTCTTGCTGATGTTTTGTTTTTAGGTACCTCGTTTGCAAACGGCATGCATGGGAGGGAGTAGGGTTGCTTTGGTTGCACTCACTACCACACCTTCTTTAAAAGATGATTATCATTTAGACCGTACCTTAATAACAAGCAAACTGCTTAAGGATTAACTTTGGCTATACTTGAATGCATTGGTTTATTTGTAATAATGTGAGTGGTAAATTTTAATTATGCTTGCTTATGCTTTAGCTGAGTAGATTATTTATGAATGCTTCGATGAACTTTGGATGTTGAAATAGTGATAATTTTATATGCATCTGTTGGAATCTCCGGTAAACTTAGTTATACAAAGGAGGTTCTGCTGAAATTTATTGTAGTGTCTTAGATTTGTATTTGTTATATTGTTATTTTAGTAGTATTCGGACTCATGTTGAAATGAATTATTCTGATAATATTATTATTGTTTAATAAATTGTTGCACCATTCACTTGCATAAGGGCCAGGGCGATGTGTACTGCAATCTATATGGGTAATCCGGCGTGGCCCATGTTAAAATCCTATAGAAGTAGGGACACCACCCTAAAGAAAGTGGGGGAGAAATGTATGGCAGCGACGGGTGAACACTTGATATACTGGGTATCGGTGTAAGAGGTGCATTATGGCATTTGCATACACGAGAATTATATTGTTGAGAATGGGAATGAGAATGATGAGAATTTTGATAATGCATTGATTGTTAATGAGCTTGTGTTCTTATATTGTATCTAGCGCCTGCGGAGTCGTGGATTCACCCTTGTTTATTTTGTTGCTTTAGGTGGTCGTTGTGGCATCCCGCATGGGAATGGCTAGCACACATGGACAATTGCACTTTCTTTACTCAAATGAATTAATTGGCCATTTGAACGTTTATTTTGGTATGATGAATAATTCATTCTAGGACTTGATAAATATTGATTCGGGTTATGATGAGAACATGACCCCTATGGATACAACCATATTTGCTATGCTTGCTATTCCAATTACAAGAGCTCGTACGCTTCACTTAAATTATCTGGTGAGCTCGTTTTTAGGAGTGTATTTATATTATATGAACTATATGATGCTACCTAATGATGAAAATATATATTTACGTAGCATCATATCACTTTTTGTCCAAGCTAAGCAAGAGTTCGAGCTGGACACATTTTGGAATCCAATTCGGCCTCCAGAGACAGCACCGACTTTAAACGCACATAACTTTTGCAAACGGAGTCCGATTCGGGTGTTCTTAGACTTGTTGGAAATCTTATTCCGAGATCTTTCCAACGGATCCAGCCTCACCTCCAAATTCCTTCTGTGAACTTGGAAATCGCCAAAAATACTATATCACCTATTTGGGACAATTTGAGCCTTGTAATCGCACCGGAATTGGCCCACACGCTAGCCGGCCACCTAATAGGTCCCATACTGTTCATATGAACAGTACACTGCTATGAATAGTTTATGAATAGTACCACCCCTATCTTTTAAGCTATGTGCGGTTTCCCCTTCTGTGAGGACCCCGGTTTATTAAGCTTGCAATGCTTAGTCACCAATTGACCCTAGCATCGCAAACAAAATAACCTGTGTCTTCGAGATATGTATACTTCCCAGAAATGCAGTATACACACTCCTTTACAAAATTCATGCATCAATTCCATTCAAGACATTGAACCAAAGCAACACTTAACAATTCAAGAGACATACATAGTAGAGCTATTACAAAAGGGGGGCCGACCGGTCAAAGGACATACAATTAACTAATTAGACAGCGGAAGCGAAATACCATAAGATGGCGATAAACAAAAGTGACAATTAGTGTGCCTTTACCCACAAGGCAACCAACCGGACCGCCAAGCTAGTCGTCAAACCCGCAACATATCTCACAAAAGTGAGGCCCTTGGT
Source organism: Hsuehochloa calcarea (assembly GCA_036346395.1). Taxonomy (NCBI): domain Eukaryota; kingdom Viridiplantae; phylum Streptophyta; class Magnoliopsida; order Poales; family Poaceae; genus Hsuehochloa; species Hsuehochloa calcarea. Next base: position 31,741,071 of record CM070594.1, read on the forward strand.
GCTCCCCTTCCTCCTCTACAACAAATATTTAAGCAAAGCAAATGAGTACAAAAATTGTACTTCGCAAGACTTACGTGTAGAGTAACAGACCTATACATAGCTATATGCAATCTTACTTAAGTGGAGGCTGTATGTTTCATTTTCAGCACAAAGCAAGCTTTATTTGCAATAATGTAGTACATTTAAAAGCAAGTTTATAATCTGTTTTTATTATTCAAATAATAGTAAATAACAACATAATAACAATAAATAGATGACAACAACATTCTGGAAGTGACTAACCCAATAGTCACCACAACAATAGCATGAATTACCCATTCATACCACCCATGTCAAGTTTTAATTAAAGGTTGTAGTCTAATTCTTGCAGGAAATAACCAAGTTTGTCCATAACCTAGGATGAGGCTATTCGAATAGATTTAACCCTGCAGAGGTGTAACAATGTACCCACACGTCAGACCGCTTTTTTGCCAAGCTATGAAGCACACTTCCTTAGGTATGTCGGCACGGCTAAGTCCTACGAGATATTTCCAATATTATGTATTTACTACGAGTCGCCCATATGGGAGTAAACCCCATATGTTGATGCGGAGTCATCAAAGATGCTCACCTCCTTATAAAGGACGATGCTCCTTGTAGTGGGCAACCCCCACTACTGCTCACCCAAACACACAAGCTTTATTTTTCAACACAACGCACACAACCACCATGCGACCCGGAACTAACACATGCCAAAGTACTAAGTCAAGAGAGGTCACATATCCCTCTCGTGTGGTTAGCACGCAAAAGTGATTGGATCAATGGCGCAAGTAATTTGGTCCTTGTTGACTCAGACACCTTTCCTTATCACACCAAACAATCACACCAACATACCATTATGCCCAAGTCAAACAATTTTATTTTCAGTTTTAGTTTTACAAATTAACAAAGCACAAGGTGCTGTACATAATGGAGTAATAACAAGATTTGTGTGATCAGGATCATCGACTAAGTCGATGATCGCCCAAAACTACCGATAGCTAAGCATGTCTAAGCATATTAACTCGTAATCTACTAAGTGACAAGAGCCCATTCAACGAACTCTAATCACAGCAAATAACCTAGGCTCAGGTAGTAGAGAGTAATCATTTACCTACAGAGTATGCAACTATAGGATCAACCAATCAAACCATAATTTAACAACAAAATAGCAATGCATACATACAAGTTGAAATCAATATATTAGACTTGAAAATACTGGGATTAACATGATCAAACTTCTTGCCTTTATTTGCTAGAAATCTGGACATTCATACGAGCTTCTCAATTGCACTCTGAATCGTCGTCGTCTAATGGTAAGAACTGACAAATTGAAAACACCGAATAAACAACAGAACTCCAAAAGTCTCCAAAAATTCTGAAATTAATACAGAAAATAGAAACTGATTTTAGATGCGTTTAGGTGATAATTTTTAGTTCAATTGGAGTTTATTTCAATTAATTAGGAATTTATGAAGTTTTAATAAACTTAACAGGACACCTAGTACTCACAAGACTCTCTCTAGGCATTTTATGTATACATCCACGATTATCATACAATCAAAATCAATCATCTTATATTCGACTCTCTCTAGGTATTCTATGTATACATCCACGATTATCATACAGTCAAAATCAATCATGTTATATTCTTGATTTAACCATCTGAATTCCTTTACTAATTGTACAATTATCAAGCTTGTATTTTGCTTGATCAACTACAACTAGTTCAATCATGGAATTGATTAACTATGATGACATTATTCATTTCTATTAATCCTCTACTGATTTGACTCACTAATGTACTTGACAGTTGCAGCACTTATTCAAATCACTTAACTAACTATATATCTGACTAAATAAGACATAGTGCTATGTATGCATTTGTTAAATATATTTGAGTAATCACTTAGTTCATGGTTAAAATAAATAATTTGTTAATCACATTTAAACATGCATGACTAATAAAATGACATGCTTAACATGGTTATGCACAAGCATAAGTAATATCGAATGCCGAAATGCAATTAAAATAAAGATTTTACCGCCGCACGCGCTAGGCGTGCGACTACCATCGGACGCCGCCTTCTCGGTGCTCATCCACCGTAGTCGTCGACGACAAGCCACCGAGCCGTGCTCGGCTTCTCGATCACGTCCACGTCCAGGCACATGCATCGCGCCCTCGGTGCTGCGCCACGCCGTCAGCTCGGCTTTGGCCGCCACTACCGGACTCCTGGCCTTTGCCGAGAGCCCGAAGCTCTCGGCAAAGACGAGTTGACGCTCGGCAACCTATTTGCCGAGAGCAGCTCTCGGCAAAGAGCCGTCGGCAAAACATCTACCGGCAAAGGATTCTTTACCGAGAGCCCCTCTCGGCAAAATATTTACCGAGAGTAATGGCAAGGCTCTCGGCAAACTATAGCTCTCGGCAAACCGGGTTGCCACAGTAGCGACCAAACGATCACTAACGGTGTGACGACTTCTTTGCCGAGGCGGCCGTCGGCAAAGAACTTCTTTCGAGAGCGACCGTCGACAAAGAATTGTTAAAAAATATTTGCGGCCGAGGTGGTTTTCAAAAAAATAGGTTTGCGAGAGCGAGAACCAAGCTCTCGGCAAAGAGGAGATGTCTTGAGAGCTAGGCTCTCGGCAAAGATCAGATTTCGAGAGCCGAGAACCAAGCTCTCGGCAAGAGCAGATGTCTTGAGAGCTAGGCTCTCGGCAAGATGCAGATTTGCCGAGAGCCCTACTCTAGGCAAAGAGTCCAGAGAGCATTTTTTATTTTGTTTATATTTCCAGCTTCAACAACACATATTTCACAAATATAACACATCATCCACATCACATATATCACAAATATGTCATCCACATCACATATATCACAACATCTCAAATCCAACAACACATGTCCATCTCAAAGTGCTAAGTTCATCTCACACAAGTTCATGTCACAAAGTGCTAATACATGATGAAGAACAACAGGCTCACCCCCAAGGCTCCCACCCCCCCCCCCGACCCTCCCGACGGCGGCCGGCTGCTGGCGGAAGGTGTGGATACCCGACCCTCCCGACGGCCGGCCGGCGATCACGGCGGTTGGTACCGACGGCGGTGATGCGGGTGGTACACCGACCCTCCCGATTTACGCGATGGCGGAAGTTGTGGATACGGTTGGTGCCACGACCCTCCCGACGGCGGCTGCTCAGGCACATCATTCGAACCCGCCGATTGATTCTGCACAAAGGAGAAGAAAAATTAGTAATTATAGTAATACTAAGGCATATAATTGTAATCTAAGCGTAGACAAGTCAAAATTTGCAGAACTAGGTATAAAATTGTAATCTAAGCCTAGACACATCAAAATTTCGGCAGCACCTCCCCTGCACGGTGGGGTTTCCAAAACCTGCAAGAAAACCAACGGCACGATGGCCGCCCACCACATATCAACGGCATGATGGCGGCACATATATATCAGCGGCACGAAGGCCTCCCATCACATATCAACGGCACGATGGCGACATGCACGATAAAGAGCTTTTGTTAGAGAAGTTGAACTCACGTATGAGTAAGGCGGGTATGGGTAAGGCGGTGGAGGAGCGAACAGCTCTAGTGGCGCTGGACGACCCATCGTGACGCCAAGACTTGCCACGTACTGAGCCAAGGCGTCAAACCTCGCCCGCTCGGCCTCCCACCTCTGTCGCTCGGCCTCCCGCTCCCTCTGTCGCTCTTCCTCCACCCTAGACTTATGCTCCTCGAGCGCATGCACCTGGGCCTATAATTTTTCACCGCATTGTTACAAGCAATTTCGAGGAATGTAAAACCAATGAGCAGCGAATAAAGCGAAATAACTTTGTAGTCTTGCCACACGATGCGTCAAGTGTCTGCCTTGGGTGTATGGGCACGCTACCGCTTCGTCCGCTTGTCCGGACTGTGAGAGAGTGGGAGTGGTGTGCGGTCGAGCGTCTTTATTGCCGATGAGGTACGCCCATGCTTCTTGCCTCCTCCCACCCTCATGACGATGTCGCCGTCAATGTCCGCGGTGTGCGGATCCCAGTCTGCCCCATGGACTCCCCTTGCCGCCTCGGTGTACTGAGTGATGCGCTCGAGGATGCTCTCGTTGGTGAACGACTACTGGTCGTCCGGGTTCGATCGATGTTGTCGTCGCCTTGCCCTTGTGGGCGGAACCCATGACTTGAGCTCTCGCATGGTTGGTTTTGATGTGCGACCATTGCGAGAAAAACAAGACGATTATAAATCATGCAGGAATAAACGTCTGAAAGAATAAATGAAGCTACACCAAGTCACGTACCCATCTAGACCCGAATTCGTGGATGTTAAGGTTGCCTTGGTGGTGTGATACACTGCATCGACAAACGCCGCTCCCGGAGGATTCGTGTGGTTATCCGCCAATTGCCACTCACCCACTTGTCGACCATCATCCGCCAGCCCGCGTTTTATTGGCGCACCGGCCGGAGGCACTGCACGACATCAAGTACATTGTGAGATATAAGAACAATTCAAGCCTACCCAATCTCGGAAGAAATCAATATTGATGTTGTATATTTACCTTAGTCTATCGCTCTTTGGTCGATGCATTAATCTTGCATCTTCTTTCTTTACCTTCCGATGCTCGTAGATGGCACGATGTCGATGATGGCACGAGCCGCGCCTCGTAATGCATGTCCGAGATCGACCTCTAAAAGATTTGGCCAACGCCTTGCCGCCCTCGCCTCGTAGTCCTCGGCACATTTGAAGAAGTCACGCATATAGAAAGATGTATCAATACATTGGTTCAAGAAACTCGCGAATGCAATGTATTGAGCAAAGTAGTGGGAGGAAGACTTACCCAAAACTCGCACATAACCCGCTCCGCCACGCTTTAGATGCGTGCGCCCGTCTCGTCCTCCGCATCGGGCGCGACGTAGTGCTCGACGTGTAGGTTGGCTCGAGCTTGGCAGAGCGAACCAAGCACAGGAAGTGTTCCTGCGAGAAGACCGGGATGCCATTGGGCAACCTTTTGTGAGCACCTGGGACCACGACCTTCCAAGACCTGCGTAAGTGATTAAGAAAAAACTGTTAGTTTCCATTGTGATTCTATCATATGTAGGAGCGAAAAAAATGTAAAAGTTACGTACTTTTGCCCAACAGTCGAATGAATGGGCGTGAAACCTCGGTGTCGGCCGCTCGGGTAGGCTCATGGGACCTCGTTAGTAGACACCGAGGTTCGGTGGGCTGAACCTCCTGCCTCGGCCTCCTGCTCGTCCTCCCGCTCCTCCTGCTCGTCCAGCTGCTCGGCCTCCTGCTCGGCCTGCAGCTCGGCCTCTCCCTGCTGAGCCTGCTCGTCCACCTGCTCTTCCTCCCGCTCCTCCTCGGGCTCTGGTGCTGCTGCTACTGCAAGCTGAGGCGGTGGCGCCCTACGCCTCCTCCCGGCCGCCCTCCTCCTCCTCCCCTGAGGTGGTGCCGACCCCCTGTAACATCTCAAAGTTCTGTTACCAAAATAAAATATATAAAGTTATTATTTTATTGGATTTTCTGACTGTCGAAGATTTTCTCGATTTTTCTGTAACCTAAAAAGAGTTTTCACTGTTAAAAGTAAAATAATAATAATAATAATTTAATTTCTTGGTTTTAATGTCAAAAAGGAAGTTTATTAAGTTTATTTGATTTTCTATGATTTTATTGGATTTAAATTGAAAAATAAAATTTTAATTAATTTTCTGGTATTTAAAAAGGTTTTCCTATTTTCTAGAAAATAAAATCAAAAAAATAAAAGCCAACTTTAAGTTGAAATTATTTTTATTAAGTTCAAAATAATTTTAGCAATTTTTATGAATTTTTCTAAAATTTTTGGACTCTATTTACTATATTCTAAAAGTACATTTAATTTGTGGCTTAAAGGAATTTCGAATTTTAAAATAAAAATCAAAAAATCAGATTTGAGTTCCCAGCCAGTCACCCATCCTCAATTGCTCCCAGCCGAGCACACTTAACTCCCATGCATGCACTACCATGTGAGCAATTGCTTTGTATTGATTAGTATTCTCCTTCCTTCTTTTTATTTCTTCTTCCATTTCATCTTCTACCTCCAGATCAGAACGTGGTTTCTTCTCTGGACTCAACTCCTCCCGTGAGCTTTCATGAAGCACCACCACCACTCCTTGCCACCAGCCACCACCAACCACCCCGCCGGCCACCCATCACCCCGCCGCTCCTTCCCGGCCGCCGGCCACCGCCTCCGCCGCCCCTGCCGGCCGCCGCCATTAACAAAAGCTCCGAAGCTCCATTAATGGCAGACCTTCACTCTTTTTCTCGTTTCTTCTCACACGAAGCATCAAATTGAATGCCGTCTGTTCCCACATGTCCGTATTAACTTCCTCTACGTTACTACACCATCAATTGGCCGTTTATTCCTCCCATTTATGAGCAGTTTTCAGTTTTCCGACGGTCATTATGGCACCCGAAAACTGAAGCTTTTATTTTCGCATTTTCTCATCAATCCGGCCACCACCTCCCCTATATAAAGTGCCCTCCAGGAGCTCCTCTACACCCTCAACCCACCCCCAAAACCTCTCCTCCCCTCTCCCCATAGTTTGGCCAAACCATGCAGTTGAAGTTTTTCGGCCGATTGTCGTTTTTGCGTTCGTGCATCGCCTCCGGTGGAGCTTCGCCACTTTCGTCACCACCGTTGGCACCGCGACGTCGTACTCTACGCGTCCATGGCTTCGCCTCATCAAAACGTCGCCGGAGCTGCCGCCCACCTCCCATGGCCGACCACCACCGTGCGCCGCCGCCGCCGTCGCCGGCCATCTCCGACCACGCCGTCACCACCGTTGACTCCGTCTCGACGTCGGCAATCCATTTTGGTAGTTCTCCGGCCACCTTTCCCTCTCTTTCCCCCATAGCCATGGCTTGGTTTCATTCTCTGTTGATTCGAAAAGGAAGAAGATGACCAGTGCTCATTTTTCTAGTCATGCTACTGTAGCTTTTCTTTTTGTTGTGATTTTTGCTTCCAGAAATTATTGCTCTCTAATGCAAACTCCGAATCCGATAATTCTTCCACGTAAAATCATCTAAATTCATCCTTTATTTTTCAGTATTTATTTTGTAATTTTGAGTTTTTATTATATATTAGCTGTTTTTCTAATTGCGGCGTTCTTGCCACAAACCCGATCGCCACTACGAATCGCTACCATTGGGTAGAGTACCTCACCGGGATTCCATATTCGTTGTTCGCCGCCCAACTCTCCATTCCTATCGCCTGCACGGCCAATTCTTTTACAATATTTACTATTCACGTGAGTTGCATGTAAATGAATAGTGCCATGCAAAATACTATTCACCCTCCCTTCCGGAATTTCGTTCTCCCTCATACGAACTCCGATTCCATCGATTCAAATTCCTATATTCATATAAAGTCGATATCTTACTTCCAGCATTTATTTCTTAATTTTTGGATTTTATTTGGATTTCATTTGAATGCTATTTGAATTTGGATCGTTTACGCGTATAGATTTCGACGACTTGGGACATCCGCATTTTGACGCCGTTTGAGAATAACATATAACCAAGCAAGGCAAGTTATACCTTTGATCATATTTGATCCTATTATTTTAAATTATTTAAATTCTGTTTAAAATTATTATTGCATGCTTATTTTTATTCAATGTAATTTAAATACCTGTTTTAAATTTATAGTTATGCCTAATTCCTTTGTATGGCCAATGTTGATATTTGCATCAAATATATTGTCACCCTAGATAAAAACCTAGTTGATACGATAGTATGAACTGGGATCATTTGAAAATATTATGTAAAGACATGCTTACACCAAAAATGTTTAGTTTGGGAAATTTTAGCCAAATGATTAACTATTGTTTAAAACCCTATGACATTGGTTTGTCATGGAAGATTTTGCAAATGATTTTGAAAATCAAAAAGCAAAATCTGGTTTGTACTTGGGCGAAATGGATGCTTGGTGGGTGCAGGTTTATGCACGGGCTCAATCCGGGTAGGTTTGAGGCCTAGGGGTTATTTTGAAAGTCGCCAAGTCGATTAAGGACCGGTCTTGAGCCGCATCTTGCAAAGCTCCACCGTACTACCACAAGTGCGGAATGGGACGAAAGAATGAATAATTTGCAACGTTCCATTGTTAGTTGTGCCATTTTGGTGTGTGGGTGTCGGTTAGGCAGTATTCCACTTGGTGCAAGAGGGGTTTCGTGGGTGGTTAACCCAATGGAAGTGAAACCTTAGCGGCGCAAGAGGGGGCTTCTAGCGGATGGTTAGTCCAAAGGAAGTGAAACCTTAGCGGGCATGACTACTTTGGAATGACGCATTGTAAAGGTCTCGTGATAATCACTTAGTCGCACACCTACGGAAGTGTGTCAGACGGACATTTAAAGTTGATTATCTCTTGTGGGTAAAGTTGTACAACCTCTGCAGAGTGTAAAACTATTCGAATAGCCGTGTCCACGGTCATGGACATGCTGAGCAAAGCCACTCAAAGTTAGACTATGATTTTGTTTTAAAAATGATTTTTGCAAATGATTTGAGGATGGTTAATCCTTGTGGTAAAATTGGGTGGTTAGCCATGTGATAGGAGGGTATCCATCACCATGTTTCACATGGAGGGTATCCATCACCATGTTTCATATGGAGGTTATCCTACTATAAAACTTGAGAATTTGTAAAATGAATTTTAGTTATAGAATAACTGCTTTAGAACTTAGTAACAAATATTTAAAGAAAATATTGCTTTATGCAAATTCAACCAATAAGCCTTCCTTTGATATATCCATGCATGCATTAACTCTGTTACTGGGTGTAACTTGCGAGCACGGTAGTTGTGCTCACTCTTACTTCATGCAAATAAATTTCAGAGGAGAAGGACTTCGGATCTCGACGACTAGGCCGCTACCCCAGTCGATTGCCTGTGGCAGATCAGCTGGACTCCACTAATTCTTCGTCTTCCGCTGTGTTTGTTTAATGTTGGCTTGTAAGCCTTTCTTGTAATCAACTCTGATATTTATTAATAAAGTTGTGCGATTTATGGATGTTACCATATCTGTTTACTGTGTGAACTAGCAACTGATCATGGGACTAGTTCAGAAATGCACAGAGGATTCTGGGGTGTTACTCCCGGGTCCGACACCCCCCAGCTTCACCTGAGGGCCCTGGTGTACTGCCCCCTGTGTCGTAAAGCGACCTGACCGCCCGCAAAGCTCTGCGGCCCGCCATCTTTGCACAATCACCTACAAGACATAAACAATAAGATCGGATTAGATGGATCATAAACAAGACATTATTATAAAGAGATGCAAAATAAATAAAGCATAATTTCAAAATAACATAATATTACATGTATTAGAAATAATCATCCCCATCGGGATTAGTTGGATCATAGCTCTCATCATCACTATCAGCCATGTCGAAATGTTCAACACTTTCCAAAGGAGCAACTATGTCATCATTGACATTGCCAATATGCAATCCTTCAAGTAACGCCAAGTCCTTCGCATTTTCCACCTCATCCCCCTCGTCCACATCAACATCCATTTCATTGTCTACTTCCATTTCCATAGCTCCGGTTAAGTCAATCTCAAAAGTCCCTTGTAGGCCCTCTTCTTGATAGAACTCTCCATCATATGTGTTTGGGTCGAAGTTGTAGTCTTCTGCGTTTGGGGAAGGTGCTTTACCGTGCGGCGATACCTTGTGCACAATATCCCAACCCTGAAGACTAGGGTCCCTTTGGCACAGTAGGGAGATAATAAACTTGTGTGGCTGTTGAGCCACAATATAGACATCCTTTCCGCCATAAGCGGAATCTGTCAATTTCTACTAGCCCAAGGGAAGGACTTCGTCTCGTTTCTTGAGGATCAAACCAATGGCATTTGAATACGACAGGGTTAAGAGGTTTGCGACCACGAAACCTAAGTTCGTATATTTCTTCAATTCTTCCATAATACTCGGCCCCATCAAGGCCGCCAGTAAAAACTCCGGAATTCGTGGTTCTTCGATTGGGCCGGCTCTGCTCGTGTCTTGTTGTGTGAAATCGGTATCCATTCACATCATAACCAGAAAATGACTTGACCCTATGTTCAAAGCCATTGGCAACCTGTCTCAACTCTGGATTCATAGTCAAATCGGTTTGGCTCTGCAAGGTCAAGGAGGATAGATCGTTAAATTGGAATGTACAAGCAACTGGGAATGTCAATCGGCGAACGAGCTAAATTGCATAGTACCTTTTGTTTGAACCAAGAAATAAAATCGGAGATTCCATTTCCCGCACCCTGATGAAGAATGGTGTCACGTTCTTGCGGGGTAGGTTCCCTTGATAGATGCCAGTTCTCATTAATAAACTCCCTGTAACAGCGAGAAACAAGGAGGTTGGATGCAGAATGTTGACGGCATATTTAATTAACAAGTTCGTGCAAGAAGCCACTTACTGCATGTACGGCTCCATTTCGGTAAGATTGGTGAACACATATATCATGATTGTGAGCCACTCTTCGTTTTTCAACAACAATGAGGTCGCATCACTCGCACTTCCAAGTTGCCCTTGGAAAAGGCTGAGTTTTGATTCATTTTCACCAGCATTGTAACGAGGGGGTCGATTATGCACACTAGGAAGCTTGTCACCATAGTATGCTTGTGTGAAGTTAGTAACCTCCTCTAAAACGAATGCCTCCGCCATGGAAGCCTCGATTTTGCATTTGTTTACGCATTTCTTCCGAAGAACCTTTAGACATCTCTCGATTGGATAGCACTAACTGGCTGCGGGCCCCCCCATTCATGCCTCATACGGAGGTGCGAGAATCAAATCTTTGCATCGGGTTGAAGAAGCCGGGTGGAAAGATCATCTCCAACTTACAGAGCAACACAGGTGCTATTTTTTCCAGTCGCAACCACGCTATGAGATAACTCCTTGGCACAAAGCTGGCGGAAGAAATAGCTCAACTCGGCTAGCGTCTTCCACACATGCTCAGGGACATAGCCTCGGAGCATCGCTGGAAGAAGACACTCAATCCATATGTGATAGTCATGACTCTTCAGGCCGTTGATTCGCAAGGTAGATAAGTTCACTCCCCTCCTCAGATTCGCTGCATACCCATCAGGGAACATTAATGTTTTGAACCATTCTAATACTTCTCTCTTTTGTTCCGGTTTCAATCTGTAATCGGCCTTAGGCCTTGTCCATTTCTTGCCGCTTCTAGGAGGTTGCATGTGTTGCTTTGGTCTATCACATATCGTTGCCAGGTCCAGTCTCGCCTTTACATTGTCCTTCGTCTTATCCTTAATGTCCATGATCGTTGCCCAAAGCGCCTCGGCAACATTCTTCTCGGTGTGCATTATATCAATGTTGTGTGGAAGAAGAAGGTCGTTATAATAGGGGAGCATCATCAAGGGCGACTTATGAGTCCACATATGCTCCTCACCATATCCCACGAACCTACCATCTTTTTCATTGATCTGGAGAGCATCTATCGATCATGAACCTCAACACTTGGTCATCATCGTGGTGCGGGTGCGTAACCATGACACCTTTAGTAAAGTTCTTGATGTCTCGTGCGAATGGATGCTCGGCGAGGGAGGAATTGTCGATGTTTGTCGAACGCGGAATATTTGCCGCCTTCTGCGTAATTGAGCAACATTTGCCTTGCACAAGGGGCATGGAAACTTCCGTGAACACACCAAAGCGAATATCCCATATGCTAGGAAGTCATGCATAGAGTATTGATACCAAACATGCATGTTGAAGTTTGTCTTTGTAGCTCGATCGTATGTCCATACACCATGGTCCCAAGCATGGACCAGTTCATCGAACAAAGCTCCATGAACACACCCATGTTATTCCGGTGTTACGGAATTATCAACGACAAGAACACATTACATCGTTGGAAGGAGACGCCGGGGAGATTGAGAGGATAACAAACACGGGCCAACAAGTGCATGGGGCAGCCATCATTCCATAAGGATTGAACCCATCATTGCGATTGCAACACGCACATTACGTGCCTCCCCACTTTTGTTACGATGAATGTTATCAAAGTGATGCCATGCTTCACCATCTATTTGGATGTACCATCTTCTCGGATCGTATCCTTTTCCATTTTTGTGCCATATCATACATTTGCGGACTCCTCTGTCATGAATAGCCGTTGGATCCTCGGTATGAATGGAAGGTACCGTAGGATTTTCACGAGTACGGACTCGCCTCTTCTCACCATCACGAGTCTACCTCCGGATACCTAGAGGATTTACACTTTGGGCAATACTTTGCATCGCGTGTGCTTTTCTAAAGAGGACGCAGCCCTTCGGACAAGCATATATCTGCTCATACGGCATCTTAAGTGCACGAAGGACCTTCTGCGATTCGTACATGTTACGTGGCGAAGGTGACCGCCGGAAGGATGGAGCCAATAAGCATCAACATTTCATCAAAGTTCTCTCGTCGAGGTTGAGCTGGGACTTTAAGGCCATTAAGCGTGAAATGCCATCAAGCTTTGAAATGCGTGTGTGGCCATGAAGGGGTTTCCTGCATGCAGACAACATGTAAATGTCGCCTTTGCGCTTGCCTCTGGCTCCTCCTCCTCCTGCGCCTACATCCTTTGAAGTGTGCCCGTGAAACTCATCTAACCAAGCTACTACCCCGGCATCAGCATTGTAATCCTCGACACGTGGTCTCACCACCTCCTCTCTCACACGACCGGCTTCACCGTGGTGGGTCCACTGGGTATAGTTTTTCGTAAATCCATGCCTAGCCGGATGTGAAGTCATCACCTCCTTTATGCGCCTCTTTACATTCTTACGATTGATGCGAGGGACAAAAAAGCGACGCGCTCGGAACTGGTCAAATACTTGCTTGATGAAAGCCTCGGTCTTGTCGACCCATTCTCTGGTAATCTCACGGGCGCTCCGGCGGCCCGAGTACATCCACTCACGGTCATCCATCCTCTAACATATATATCACCAAGTAATAAATATAACCATGGATTCCTTTGACAAACCTAAATATTGTAAACAATATCATTGATGCTTTTCTTAGTATCTCTTACTGAATAAACCACATATTCATAGCATAAAGATACTTATGCATTAATTCAATCGTATAGTGTAGACACTCACCAACATCAAGAATTAATCGGTGACCATTTATATGTACCACATTGATGAAAGTCTATGGCCTTAGCCTACTAGCCTTCACTTAGTGATCGACCACATTGACTTAATGCGATTCTTAGCTACAAGGTGTCCTACTATTTCTTTAGCTACACGATTACTATTTAAAATGGACTATGGCTCTACTGTTCATCCAACCGATAACTTCCAACCGACCACTAGGTTATAACCTCATATACATATACTTTAATACTTCGATTAACTATTTCGTTTAAATTATTATTGCGACAATGATTCAGGGTTTACTGGTTCTTGACCATATGTTTATGCATGTGTCTAATTATGACTACATCATCTTAGGTTCTAAGATAATGCCTTGGTTAATGTCACATTTTAGGCCTAAATAGTAATGTGACCTAACTAGCCTTATAACAAAACTTGTATGGAGCCAGGACACCGCCACACTACATTGAACTAGTTTTATCTGAAAATCTAATATAATTGCTTATTTTGTCAACTGACTGTTATTATCTGAAAATATAGTCCATCAATTGAATATTTGTCAACTATCTAATCTTCTAATGTCTTTTAGGTCAATTACTTAAATTAGTCACTAAGGCACTATCATATGCTCACTAATTTGTAGTCAACCACTAATTACTCCATTTGACCACTGATTAACACAAACTATACTGTAAACTATTAATTAAACTCCCTCAACTAATCAGCCTACTAATCCTTGTTTAATACTAATCAGTCTACTGTCCTCTACTACTAACCTTATGACTACTATCATTTCGATATGATTTAAATATGTTTTTGCACTAGAAATTATAATAGCTTACTTGGTTGTTTTTGCACTAGCAATGGCTTAGGCTTTCACTGCCATCTAGTGAGACCTACATTCATGCATCGATCATGCAGACACAATGTGACCGAGCTGAGGAATTATATAATGATCGATGGACCGTATATATAACCTAGATCTATTACACTTATCACTTCAGACGCTTCATCTTCATTTAAGCACCAGGACTTTGGTAGATGCTAATGACTTAGTAATGTATAGAAGCACCATTAGTCCAATTAATAAGTTTCTTTTTTGAAACATAAACCCGAATTAATTAGTAATTCATGTATACAACATACCTTGGGTAGGGAGAGCCCTTGATAGGCTTACGGCCGTACTTCCTCCAAGCCCAGAGATCGAAGGAACCACCTCCCAAAGACCTTTGGGTCTTCCCCGCCGGCCGTGGCAGCGCCGGATGCACACCACCTTCCTTGCCAGTTCTTCCTGTGCACATCGATCATTGGAAAGTTAGCACCGCTGAAATTAAGGATCACTAACCACACGATTACTTCTACGAACTCTAGGGTACACGCAATGTTGCAACCAAGCAAACTAATTTCTTGGAAATTTTGCAAGCGATTGAAACGTATTAGCTTAGGGTTTCAAAAGCGACCTTGCCGTCCGGAAGAAAACTAGCTAGCTAGGTCTAGATGCACATGTGCACACGACCCTATATAGGCATTGTTTGCCAATTGAAATATTCCCACCGATCACCATGTGTTCATGGCGACTCTTGTGCCTAAAATTTGTTGTAGGCGGCCTCACGATCTTGCAAATTCTTGCGCATCCAGAAATCCTCGGAACTCCTCCTCATTTCTTACTTTCCTCGGAGGTGCGGTCGAGAACACGGAAATTTCAAAGATTTCAAAGATTTTGATACACTGACCTACAAAGATTTCAAAGATTTCAAAGATTTTGATACACTGATTACACCTACATACCGGAGTCAGCTCGGGCAGGACTCACAGACGGCAAGGGAGGCGACGGTGGAGGCCAGCGTGGAGAAAAATGAAACCGGTGGGTGAGGTGAGCTCAATGGGATAAAGTGAACTCACCGTGCGATTGGTTGGGGACGAGGAGGCAGGCGAGGGGCGGGCAGTGGGCAAAGCAGTCTGGCGAGGAAGTCGTCAGGCGGCCGGGTGGTGGAGAGCCTCAATTGGAGGTTAGGGAAGCTTGTGGGAGGGAAGGGGAGGCGCGAGCGAGGAAGGGGGACGGGGCGGCTATGAGGAGGGGAAGGGGAGGCGGCAGCTCTGCGAGCTAGGGAAGGGGAGGCGGCGGCAGTTGTGGGTGAGGAAGGGGGCGGCGGCGGCTATGAGGATGGGAAGGCCGGAAGGGGGAGGCGGTGGCGGCGGCGGTAGCCGAGGAGCGAAGGGGGGCGCGGCGTGCTGCGAGGAAGGGGAGGCGGCGGCCGAGGAGGAGAAGGGGGGCGGCGGCTGCGAGCTGCGAGGAGGAAGGGCGAAGGGGATTGGGGAGGCGGCGGGATTGGGAAAGCGAGGAGGCGAGGATCGGGATGAGGTTTCGCGAATATAGAAACCCCATTTGCCGAGAGCGGGCCCAGTTGCTCTCGGCAAACCTATTCGCCGAGAGCCAGCTCTCGGCAAACCATTGATCCATGCTAGGTAAAAAAAGAAATCTGCGCCGAGAGCGGACCCAGTTGCTCTCGGCAAAGAGCCTTTGCCGAGAGCAATCCCCTGAAGCTCTCGGCAAAGAATATCCAAAAAAAAATTAATAAATAGCAAACGGCTCCGGAAAAATACGAAATTTTGCCGTGTTACAACTTATGCTCTCTAATGGCTATACAAAAAGTTTGGAACTCCAAAACTAATTAGACCGTGATATTGTTTGAAAATCCTAATGGATCCTCCTCAACTTTATGAAACTTATTCGGAGATGTATCAGATTGTAAGAATCATACGCAACCACTTGCGCGAAACATTTTCAATTTTTTACCACAGCCTCCAAGTGTGATACCATGACTTCATTGCAAATATCACAATTTTCCAAATTCGTTTCCTTTTTTAAGAATTTTTAAATCGTTCGGCGACATATGTTCGTGGTCTTGATTAAGTAAAATAAAAGGTGAAAAAACGTCAACAAGATGTTATTTGCCCCAATAATGCATAAATAGCATTAATATCATTTTCTACTTAATTTTTTCCGTGTTTAAATCAATTCTTTGTTCAAATTTTAATCGATTAAAAAACTCCTTGAAATGCAATTAATTAATTATATATAGCAAATAATTACAAAAATACACAAAATTTTAATATTGAGTACAACTTTGTAGTATGTGTATAGAGAAAAAAGTTTGGAGCATATGAAAGAAAAAATAATTTAATTGAGAGAGTTAGGAGAAGAGAAACACATGCACATGAAATATAGAAACCACATTTGCCGAGAGCACAGGAGGGCTCTCGGCAAACATTTGCCGCTCGGCAAAGCAGTTTGCCGAGAGCCGAAGCGGTGGGGCTCTCGGCAAGCGGTGACGCCGTCGAGGCGAGTCACGGCTATGGGCCTGGCAATGTTTTGTCGAGAGCCCGATTTTGCGAGAAACGCGGCCCACGGCAAAGGCCCATTTTGCCGACGGGCATTTTTGCGAGCGAGGCTCGGCAAAATGGCCCACTTCGCCGAAGTTATTGTTTGCGAGATGCGGGCCACGGCAATCTTATCGATTCGACGGCCCGTGTTTGCGAGAGCCGCTCTCGACAAGCGGTTTCATTGCCGAGAGCCAGCGTTTTGCTCTCGGCAAAAATCGCGACTCTGGGCAAAGGGCGTTTTCCGGTAGTGCGCGCCGCTGCGAATGCATGCGCCGCGCAAGCAGCACGCCACATGCACGCCGGCCGCGCCTCGACCTCGGACATGTCCACCGCCAACAAACACGTCACCGTCAAGTCGATGCCGTTGAGCCCGGTCACATGCACCGCCTCTGCATGCATGGCTCGGCACACCCTAATGTCGCCGCCTCGGCCTCGGCCCGCCGCCCGCATGGCGTCGCCCGCCGCTTAGGCGCTTTCTTGCCATTCTTTGCAGCCGACTGCCGCCGAGTGCATCTTGCGTGCATGTCTTCTTGAAGCCTCTGCCTGTGCCTCCGTAAAGCGGCTTGCCGCCATCTTAAGCGCCGCTGCCCGATGGCCTTCTTGCCCTCGGTAGGAGGCTCTTTGGTCTTTGCATAGGGACTTCCGCCGATTCTTTGCCTTGCTAAGCTGCGATCAAAGGTCTTGTATTCTCTGTCTTATTTGCTATCTTTGGTCTTCTTGCATTCTACTCAAGCGACCGGCCACCCGGCATGTCGCACTGTTGCTCAAGCCGACATTGCGTATGCGCTGAGCAAAGCGACTTCGGCCGCTTCGCTTCCCGACGCTTTCTCAGCTTGCCGCTCGGTATTCTTGGCCGTCGTCTATTTATAACGAAGGTATTCTTGCCCTGCCATTGCCTTTGCCGGCCGGAGCTAAGCTGTCGCATGCATGCGCGCATTGGCCGCTCCTATCTTGTTCTTCAGCCGCGCCTACAGACTTGCCATTGCTTGCCGCCGCTAGCTAACTCTGTGACGCATAATTTCTTTGCTTGATTGCATTGAATTTCTTCTTTGCTGGGCTTCATGCTACGGCCGGTAGTAGCTTTGGATGGAGCCTAGAGTCGCATTCTTGAGCTGTGCGATTACCACTACTACTTCTTCCCCTTCCTCTCAAACTCACTCAAAAGTCTTTGCATGTAAAATTATTTGGATGGATGGAAAGCTTAGGAGATGAGGAACACCATGGCATAACATGCATGGGCTAATTTTCGATTTTTGTGGGGATTGGAAGGAGAGAAGGTGTAAAAATGAACTAGTGCTAGTTTGGGAAGACTAGAAGTCTTTGAAATTCTTTGTTGGGAGGAAGGCAGCAGTGGGGTAGAGGTGGGAGTCGGGCCGTGCTTTCCCGGGCCAGCCCAAAGCCCGGCCGGCAGCACGGCCGAAGCACGGCCCGGCCCGACACGTGGCGGGCGGGTGGCCGGCTGAATGGTGGGTCGTCTTGGCCGCGCATAAGCCGACCCGTCGGGCGGCGCGACGCAAGACGACAACAACCCGGCTGCGTCTCGCCGCGGCCGCAACAACACCCTGAAACGGCCGAGAACCCAGCCCACGCCCACCGCAGTCCTCCGTCTTGGCCGTGGCGCGCCGCTTCGCCCCGCCGCTCCGTCGCGTGCGGTCGCGCCGCGCCCGCTACTCCCGCTGCGCGCGTGGCCGCCCGCTTTGCCTCCGTCTTGCCCGGCCGCCGCGGAGGAGGTAGGAAGGGGATGGGCCGGAGGCGACAGGGAGAGCCGAGGCGCGGGGAAGGGGATGGGCCGGAGCCGCCGCCCTCGCCCCGCCGCCCTTTGCCAGCCGTCGTGTGGCCGCCTCCCCCTCCCCGCCCGCCGCCTCCCTTCCCTTCGGCGGGCAGCGGAGGGGCGACCGAGGGACGGGGGGGAGGCGGCGGGGTGGAGGCGGCGGGGAGGCGAGGTGGAGGCGGCAGGTGGGCCGGTGGAGGCGGCGGCGACGTCGGCGGCGGCACTGGGACGGAGGAGGCGACGGGGAGGGGAGGCGAGGCGAGGCGCGACCACGAGGAGACGAGGCGGCGAGCGGAGACCGAGAGAGCGAGGGAGGCGAGGCGGAGGGAGCGAGGGAGGCGAGGGGGCGTCGCGTGGAAAGAGGGGGGGGCGGTGTCGCGTGGGAAAAGAGGGGATGGGGAGAAAGAGAGGGAGGAGAGAGAGAGAGAGAGAGAGGAGGGGAGAAACCGAGAGGGAGAGTCGGAGAGGGAGAGAGAGAGAGAGAGAGGAGGGAGAAAGCAGAGAGGGAGAGAATTCGGGAGGAGAGGAGAGAGAGAGAGAAATCGGGGAGAGAGAGAGAGAGAGAGAATGCCTTTTAGTGGGACATCCGAGAGAGAGAAACCGGAGAGGGAGAGAGGGGGCAAAGGGAATCGATCAAGACACAAGTCACGCATAGCGTTGGAATCAACTCAACACGACTTCGCTTTCTCTCAAATCAAGTCACTTTGCTTTCAAATCAACTCAACACAGCCGCTTTTAAGTCACACAGCGTTCGGATTTGGAGCGCAGCGTTCGAAAACTTCAGCGTTCGGCAACTCACCGTGCGTCCGTGCCTATAAAATCACCAAGCTTTTTCAATCGTTTTGCTCACCAACGAAAATCAACTCTCGATCTCTTTTCTTCACCATACAAAAAAGCTTTCATTTCTTCATCATCCCATCTACTCTCCTCATTTCTTCAACATCCATCTACTCTCCCCATTTATTCACCATCTATTCACCCATTATCTTTGCCAAGAGTCGGAGCACCAAGGAGTTTCGGCGGTATGCTACTGAGGAGTCGGAGCACAAAAGGACAAAGAGGCGACTTAGTGTAAGCTCTCGCCGTCGCTCCCTAGTCCTCCTCAGCTCCGACTCCGTTGATGCTCGCCGATTCTCGCCAAGCATGGGAGACTACGGCATGGATGACCGTCATATGGGCTGATGCGGAGGGCTCGAGGAGTACCAGGCGATGCAGAGCCAATGGGGCCTCGAGTTCTCTCCGCGACCACGGACGGCAACATTGGCGGAGTCCGGCGAAGGGCTTAATTCTTTGGAAGCACATGACACTGGAGCAGGGAAATCCAAGACGACCAAGCGGTAGATATCGCAACATGTAATTATTGCCAAGCTAAATTATCGCTTTCGTGCATTTGCAGGGACAGGCACTTGAGCCGCACTACAAAGCATGCTTGCGCAAGATCGGAGCGCAGAGCCGAGGGTGAGGAGTACAAGCGCAGCTAAACTTCGAGGCGGATGGCTCTGTAAGTACTTGGGTATACAACCGCTTTACGCTCGTGAGAAATTGCTAGATATATTGTTGCGGAAGATCAACCAATTAGGATGGGTGAAAGTCGCGCGTTGAAAAAATGATCCAACGGCTTTTGCCCATGATACCAACATGTTAGTAGGAGAACCACTACATCGATATTTTACGGATGTATCGTAAGGAACTAGCGAGCTAAAAGAACTATTCCTACAAGTTCGGTTCTCTTTTGCTATAACCCGGATATTTGGACATCATCACACGGAGAAGTGCCTACCTTAGTGTTGTAGCCCATTATTTAGGCGACAATTATAAACTAAACAAGAGAGTCATAGGGTTTAAGCTAATTAACGAATCACACACGGGAGAGGCCATTGCCGAGCGTATACTACGTACTTGATGATTTTAAGATAGACAATAAGATTGCTTCTATAACTCTTGATAATGCATCGACCAACACATTGCTATGAACATCCTCACCCCAAGCTTGCAGGCGTATATTGGTGGTTATGTTCTCCACGAGAGATCGTATGTCATATCTTGAACCTTGTTGTTCAAGATGGTATGCAAGCGATTAGCGGATTTTTGAACAATGTCTGTGACGCGTTCGCTACCTCACAAATTCCCAACAAGTGACAACTAGGTTCATGGAGTCTCTTAGCGGCCAATGGGAAGGAACCAAGAAAATTCGGTCTTGACATGAAGGTGAGGTGGAACTAGACCTATATCATGTTAAAGAAGTTACAAGAATACGAACATATCATATCCGTTTTGTTAGCGCTAACTCTCAAGACAATGAACTAGTAGTTACTAATTGATTGGCGGTTGCTAGTCATTTTCGAGAGTTTTAAAACCTTTTATAAAGCAACAAAGATGTTATCGGTGTTTATTACCCTACCTCTCCCTTAGTTATAGAATATATTTGGTTAATTGCGAGATAAGATTGCCAAATCTAGGAAGGATCCACTTTTAGGTCATCTTTGTCGCACTAATGCGGAAAAATTTATTAAATATTTTGGTTCTATTTCACACGTGTATTGCTTTGCTATCATTTTCGATCCTCTGAAAAAGTTGCGGGTTTGCATTTCGATGCGGAGGGAATAGGTGAATGCCTCGGTCTTGATTACTCGGAAGCTTTCGCACATGTCAAAGATGAGCTCTTTCGTGTTTTCCGCATGTATCATGACAAATTTAGCGGCGTGCATGAGATCGGATGCCTCACGGCGGTAGCGACAAGGAAAGAAAAGCTTGACATCCGACTTGTGGAAGAAGCTAAAGGGCAAGTCCAGTTCTTCGTCCTCTCAATCTCAGGCAGCTCCCGTGTGGAATCCTGTCTCAGAGCTAAACCACTACCTGGAGCATGATTTTGCAAACATCGATCCTGATCTTTCCGGTGAAAAGATAGACTTGCTCGAGTGGTGGAAGAACAACAAGCGGACATGTTCCTGTACTGTCACATTTTGCAGGATGTTCTGCTGATGCCGGTGTCCTTGTCTCTTGAAGCAGCGTTGACATGGCGGGGAGAATAATTGAAGAAAGAAGATCATCCCTCACGCCTAAGATGGTGGAGGCAATCACATGCGCAAAGGACTGGGAATTGGCTAAAGAGCATCAACAGCATCAACTAGAGGATCTTGAGATCGTCCAGGCGTATGCTGACCTCGAACGCATGAACGATCTGGACATTGATGAGTAGTTAGTATGTACACATGTTATTACTGTACTCTTTTCCTTACTCGGGGAACCCCACTCTGGGGCGTAAGGTTTTTAACGAGGCAGTAACATTGTATCTGTAAAATATCAATAAAAATTCAATTTTCCCTCGAAATATTTACGTGCCCATGTTTTTACCAATTAATTCAATTTTAACTGGGTTCTTTATTAGGCGGGCACAAGAGGAATGAAGATGGTTGTCGTCACCATCATCGCCACCTCCGCCGTATATAGTAATTTTGGGCTGGGCTTGGGCTGGCACGGCACGACCCCAGCACGATGGGCTTTGGGCCGTGCCTGGGCCTGGCCGGAGGCGAAGTGGTCGGCACGGCACGGCTTGCAGATAGAGTAGTGACGGGCCGAGCCAGCCTGACAGCGGCCCAAGCGCAGTGGGCTCGGGCCGAGGCGGCACGGCTGCGACGCCCAACTCCCACCTCTAAGTGGGGCGGGAATGGCGTGGTGCTACTTGATTGGAGAGAAAATAAATGAATGGGCGAGGTGTGGATGGTTTCGTTGAGATTAAAGAAATGAGGATGGAGTTGGATTGTTGGAGAGAAGCTGAGTGGGGAAAATGGCGGTGTGTGCTCGCTCGGTTGGGGAGGAAAAAAATGGCATAGTGGGGTGGTTGTGTAGAGGGTAAGAAACGGCAGTGGATTGGGCAGAAAAGAAACAGCAGTGCATTTCTTTCTTTAATTTTTTGAACTTACTCAAACGATCTCGAATGCGAGAACTAAAGGTGGGAATGGATTGCCCTTGCGATGACGATCGCAACGGTATAACATGCGTTGCATGATTTTTGATTTTTGTTGGTGATTGCGAGGAGAGAAGTTAGGGACGAGAATGGACACGCAGGTATTTCATCTGCTGCTTATTTTCTCGTTTTTGTGAATTCACCCAAACTGCCTTGCATGCGAAAAGAGATTATAGAATCGGGTTGGTCGTGCGATGAGGATCGCGGTGGTATGACATGCATGGCTTGGTTTGAGTCTTTGGGTGATATTTGAAGGAGAGAAGCGAAAATAGTTAGTAGGGACAGCAGACGGAAAAGATGACCGAAAAAGACAGGACACACATGCGTTTCGTCTGCGGTCGGTCGATCCGAAAAAGATGAATGATGATACTAATACATGCATAATGATATGATTTTTCTGATGCATGCGGATCAAGAAATGAAATTAATTTTAATTACAATCTTTCAGACCTTCGATCTAATATTGATTATTATTACTTAATGTGCGACAATTTCATAACATGCTTTAAGTAATTCCTCAATATGTATTTAGAATAATTATGCAGAGTTTAGATTGGTAATTTCATTTGTTTTATTTATCTATTAAGTTTGCGTTTTAATTTCAATCTCCACATTGAACAAGCAAAATAAATAGGGAACCAAATAACCTCCAGAAATTCCAGAAGAATTCAAACATGCACAATAGAGAAGATAGAATCCAACTAAAATATTCCCACAACTGAAATCCTTTTTGTTTTTCTCCGACTTCAAATTGAGTTTTTGAATGGGAGATGATGTATTAGAGTGCTAGGTTTTAAATTCTAGCCTTCAAATATTACAGGATTCTCAATATATGGGTTACACAGAAAGTTTTAAAAAGTTCAAAATTTCACAAATGCACATTAGATGCTTAACTAATCCAACTTAGGGATTTTGGGTTGTTACACCTTCCCTATATAAGGAGGTCGCACCTCTCTAGTTTTCTTGTATTTCGTTTGATTAGTTTCTCAATTGTGAAAACTTTCGTTCTTCGCTTGTGTCGACTAGACCAACCGTAAAGGACCTCTGCCGAATCCCACCTTTTGAACTCAATCATATATTTGCAATACATGAGATTGCGTTTTACCTTGTTCTTGCGTGCTTCTTCGGTGTATACAGGAATCGATCTTTGTGATCAGGTCATCCGGGTATTTGTGCACGGTTGATAACGACTTGTCGAGCAGTTCAGCGATTGCGTGGTTTCGGGCCTTGCAATTTTGTATCCAGGATCGTGAGAGTTGAGCGACTTCTACTGAATATATCTTCTCATCGAAAGATTGGGCCAAATCAGGATCTCGGAGGTTCATCAGGTTAGGTGATGGTTACAAGTTGATTATTCATTCGATGGCTTGGTTTATCCTCTATTTGATTCCCTCACTACTACAGAGAGGGTCATCATAGATGGCTCCAAGCCGTCATCACAAATAGTTTTTGAACCGTCTGAATCTATGTGTCTGTGATACTGTGAAAACGGTTTGTGAGCCAACTATGAAAAGTCATATCACAGACAGTTTCTACCAAAAACCGTCTGTGCTATTTGGGATATCACAGATAGTTTATACCAAAAATTATCTGTGATAGTAGGCCTTCATAGACGATTTTTGATAGTAGCCGTCTGTGATATTTGACATATCACAGACGGTTGTTGGTGGTAGCCTTTTGTGATCGGCTATATATCACAAGCGGGTGTTAGTAGTAGTAAATCTGTGATTCTATACATATAACAAAAGGTTGTTAGTAGTAGCCATCTGTGAGTATCATTCATAAGCGGTTTATTTCACAAAACCATCTGTGATAATTACGTAATACTTTGAATATTTCTAAGGAAGGAAAGCAAGTAAAAGAGGGAATAAAAATTTAAGAGGGCTTTTCCGCAAAGATCTGCTAACCTGGGCCTCGGGCCTTGGCCCAGGAGGCCCAAGTGGGAGCCGGCCAAAGGGGTGGGTGCCTCCCTCCCCCAAAACCCTAGTCGTCCTCGCTATTCCCCCTCTCCCCTCCAAGCCACCACCCCTCCTCTCCCCTAGAGCCGCCGCCCCATCCTTCCTCCCTTGCGCCACCTTCCTCCTGTCCAGCAGCCCTCCCAACACTTCCTTCCCTTGGTGTTGACTCCATTGTTGCTGGCCGAAGCTAAGAAAGAAGGGAGAAACCCGTTGTTACGCCGGCCAAAGGGTGAATGGAAGGGGGAGTGGAAGAAGGAGTTCTTCGTGGGGAATTACCAGCGACATCATTCACGCGTCTTCAAGGGTAACGATCATCTCCCCACTGTTTGGAGCCGGTTTGATCCTTAATTGCTATCGATTAGAGAATTCTTGAACTGTTGCGATTAGAATTAGTAATATGTATTCTCCTTACTCGTCAGTTTTTGCATAGTTAAATTCCGAATTCGAGGTTAGGGTCTGCTAGATATTTGTGGGGTTTGTTCTCAGCTTTCCATAGAGTCTGAGATCACCCAATTCTGAGTTGTAGTTTGGGATATACGTTAGTTTATTTATCGCTACCGAAACTCGGCGAGATTCTGATGATCGACTTGTTCAAGATAGATAAGGTTCAGATAGTGGCCGATTCAGGGGGGGTCTCCCAACAAAACTTTCGTAGAAAATTTTATTAGCTTTCCATATTGCTAAAGATTATGAATTTTGGTTCAGTTATTTGAAAGATATGAATTTTTCTTGTACTACTGTTCCTTCAGATTGTCATATTCTGACTTTAGGTTTTCAACTGTAAATTAGATCATGTTAATGGCAGAATTAGAGAATCTCGCTAAGTAAGTTATTGTAGATAATTTGTTATCTTTCCAGAAAGTCCTAGACCATTGAATTTGGATGTACCAAATAAAGTTACAAAATTCCCAATTCAGTAGTATGTTTGGACAAATTGTGATTTGGAGTGCATCAGTTAAGTTCGGGTTACGATTAGGAGCGATTGATTTCATTTTATTCTATTGCTGTGTTGTTCATAATCTTTGGGAGTTTCAAGTTTTATGTGGTAAATGAAGTTTGTCGAGTAAAGCGTTAAGTTACAAAGTTATAATGGTTCTTCAGTGATGCGAGTACTTTGATCTTGAATGCTCGTTTGTTCTTATCAGTGAAAGTCTAATATTCTCTTCTTGTGAAGCCTATGCTTTCAACTATGGACTTCACATATATTTTTCAAGTTCTTTGCCTAATTGGTTTTCCCCTTGGTTATGTATTTCTTGCGAGTGGTAAATGATTTTCTAGTTGGCGACAATCGTTTTCATGTGCCTCTTCTTTTGAGAAAGATTCAACCAAACCTTTCCGCACGGGTCTCTCAAGGTATTTCCAAATTGTTGTTATGAGTTTGATTAAAATTATTTTAAATAAAATGGTGCATAGAGATATCCTATTGCTTCTTAAGATTTTTGAGTGATTTAGTCCTAAAGGCTCCTTGGTTTGAGTTCGCAAATAGAGGTTGCAAGCAAAGGAGATTTTCGTTGATTTCTTCGAGAGTAAATTAATCCATTGCTTTCAGTGAATTTCTGCAAAGAAAAAGTTTCGAGTTTTTGTGGCTGACATGATTTGGATCCCATGTTTTATAGTTTGTTGAACTGTTTTGAACAAATATGAAGTGTTGAAGGATTTTTCTTGGTTCTTAATTAGATCTTGTGGTTTGGACTAAAAACCTTATCTTGTTTGTTGTGGCAAAATGTTGTTAGTCAAAGGATCAATTTCAGTGTTAAAGGAAGGAGTGCAGTAGGAGTATTTGAGAATTTGAGTCAAGTTTTATAACTAGTGGTTATTTGATTTGTTTCTAAACTTTCTGCTCTTTCCGCTCAAGGGATGTCGAGTTTCAATTGCAATGTCTTTTACTTATCGACTGTTATTTGCTATTCCTTATGAGGGATGTGTGCCCTCAGCTGCGAGCACAAATTTTGTTTTTCCAAGATCCTTGTTACCAGATTATTTCTTTTGGTTTCGTGCTCGCTGCGGGGAGCAACGTTTTCCTGTGTGATGAAATTGTCCTTATTCGCCTCTTTCTTTTGAGACAAGACTCAACAGTTTTATGTTGCAAAGTTTGCAAAGTGTAAATTGGCAACTATTTGGTGGTGATTAAGTAATGGTAGTGATGAGAGTTTGCTATCAAGTTGTTGGAGGAGTGGTAGGAGATGAATTGGTATTGACCTGTACCTCTTGGAGGAAATTTAATTCACATGGAATGTTTAGTTTTGAAGTAAATATGAATAGCGTTACGACTGAGTGGAACCTATGGTATAGTGAAATTCCATAACTTCAGTTCATGATGAAAGGTCGGGGATTATCGAAGGTAGGGAAACCTTGATATTTTTTTATAGAGTAAAGCAATTGGATCTTATTACGAGATGGTGGGTGTGATTTCCGATGATGTCAATGAGTGAGTATGATAGAGTTGCAGGAATTTTAGAGATTTAGTCTGACGAATTCACTATTGGGTATAAGAGAAATTTGTTGTAGATGTCTTGAAAATGAAATCCGGGCTTTGCCATTTTATGCTAGACCACTGGTCACACATGTGTTTGTGTGTAGAGAAAAGTGGAATAATGGAGGTTCCTGAGCAGTGGAGTGATCGGTGATAGAACCTTTCTGATGTAGTACTTGAACGTGCGTACTGAGGATTCTGAGTTGTTCTTGAAAAAAAATGATGAGAGCTAATGTGATTGTGAGGGATCTATTTTGTGGCGTTTTGGGCGCCTTCTATCAACTCGATTTTGTTAGTAGAATGAGTTACCTAGAGTATTCAGTGGATTCCTTATAGCCTCACCACAGAGGTGTGGATGATGTATTTCAATTTGAGCATAATTTGTGGATGTTTAACTAAGAGGTTTAAGCTCATGTGGTAGGCAGTGAATTCGAATTTCAAGGTTCGAGAGAAATTTTATTCCTAGAAGCGAGGAACTGTGGCAAAGGATGATTCGTGGGATAATAAGGCGTTTTCTTGATTCTCGTTTGAGTTTTGTGTCGTTGACTTGTGTTTTCCGCAATTTGAGTTGGCGCTGTGTTGGCGTGTTGATTCTTTCCAAATTCAGACAAACCGCAAGTATTTGGTTTGGCGTTCGAGTGATTTCTCCTTTGGTTGTCATTGTGTTCATTTGTAAACTGCTTATTTGGAAAATGGATTTGTTTTCGAGATGATTGTCAAATTTGGAATCTAACCTTTTGGTGGAGAGTTAGCATTGCGTGGATGCGATGAGGACTCTCTATTTTTAGTTGGATTCTCTTCGTTTTTGAAAGTTGTAGAAATTAGAACGTTGGCTTATCGTGTTGACCGTCTCGGGTCCTTATGCGCGAAATCGCATCGTGCGGTGTGCTCGAGTGTTAGCGAGTATCGAGCAATTCAAGCTTGGAATATCATTGTTTCATTCGAGTCGTAGTTTCCTTACGATTAGATTAGTGTGCAGATTCGAGGTCGAATCCTATTAAGGGCGGTAGAATGTAATACCCTGGATTCGGATCGGGTAATTAGAAAAGCAGCTGGGAAGGGAAAAGGCAAACAATAACTAAAATTTCCTGAATCGGCGGTGGGTTTTCAGCGATCATGCGACAACCTAGACTGGGGTAGTAGCCTCAGAGAGGGCCCATGAGAGGGGCCGACCAAGGGGTGTTTTCCTCCCCCCCCAAACCCTAGCCTCTCCCCTCTCTCTCCCCACTCCCCTCCCCAAGCTGTCACCCCCGCCTCCCCCTCTCCAACCGGCCGCCACCCTCCTCCCTGTCATGCGCCAGATTTGTTCGTCCGATTTGGGTAAGTTCCGTACGTTTGCTGATCTTCCCACCTCTTATAAAGTTGTAGCTTTCTTTAGGCACCGAGATCATCTGATTTGGAGTTCTGATTTAGGAGATATGGTAGTTTTACATGATCGTCGGGGCGGTGACGTGTTTTGGCAGATTTTCTTGTCGGGCCATTATGAATTACTTAGAGGCCGAATCAGAAATACCTCCCAAAATGAATGTTGTAGAGAATTTAGTAAGCTTTCCAAGTTGATAACGAACACAATTTTTAGAGTTGTCAATCAAAAGTTATGGAATTTTAACCGCGTCTTTGTACATGCATCGAGATCCGGGACTATCGGTTTGTTCCTCGGTTTTCATCTAGTGAGATTCAGATTCAGGACGGCCACCCAAAACGGTTTTTGTAGATAATTTCACCATGTTTCCATGTTGATAAAGATCACCTCCATTGGATCAGTAGAATGAAAGTTATGTCATTTTCTTTACTGTTGTTCTGAAATCTGGGCAGATATCTGTCAGTTGTTTTCAACTGTTGTTTAGGCCACTGTTTTGGCCAAATCAAAGAATCCCATCAGCTAGAGTTTCGTAGCCTAGTTCGTTAAGATTAATTGAGCCCTGATTTCAAGTCATTATGAGTCACAGATAATTAATTATGATTTTTATCGTACCGCTGATCAGAAGGGCTGTAAGCTGGCTGAATAGTTAGGTCGTCATTTTGAGCTGTTGTTTATGTTGGATAGTTAGAGGGTTATGGTAAGACACGTGTAGTCATGTCATTCCATGTTGTCCTTATTCCGAATATATGTTTGTGTAGGCGGTGAGTGGAGGAGCACTTTCGTTGCCTCCTAACACGTCCATGACGTCGAAAACAAATCTTGCATGTTAAATTGTGTTATTTTCAATTGAATGCATGATGATGTGATGTATACATGAATGTTCTTGCGCTTTGTTCATGATGTTGATATGCTTCAAATTGATAATTCTTGTGAGAAAAGATGATGACTTTCATATTACTTGCTTCATTCCATTCATGCATGGTTTAATTTAGTCCACGGGGTGGAATTTTGTAAGTTACATCAATTCCGGTATGGGCACGTAATACCCACCACTCCAATGTGGGTATGCCCACCATTCAATGTGGGCAATGTTGGACACCGTGATGAAACGTTCTTCATACGGTATTTGAGATCCCGGACTTTGTTAAATGCGGGCTTAAGTGAACAAGCGGGTATTTCACTTGCTATACCAGATAAAATTGTGAGCATGTCCATTCCTTCAATGCATACCTTCATTCGATTCATTCATGGGTTTGTTCCAAGAAGAGTTCATATTTGATTGTGTTGGTGATTCACTTAATGCTGTTATATTTTGTATAGCACTTCGAGTCTTTGGCTCATTCTTGCTTTGTTGTTTTACTTAGGTAAATGACGAGGGAGACCATGCTAATGGAGGGGTAGTCCAGCACGATGCACACCACTTATCTTAATTCATGATTCTTGATAGTTTAATTCATGTCAACTATTTGATAATTGTTGAATTGTGATAATCCAATTTGGATATGGTTACTTCTCGTTCGCGATATAACTGTTTCCCTACTACTCAGTTAGAATTGTTACAGTATAATGTTAGCTTCGTAGCAATTATTGTTTCAGAACTATTACTATTGTTGTTCATCTGTTCGTTTCCTGAAGTTTTGAATGGTTTTGGTAGCATCTTGGCTTTCGAATAGGCAGGGTGTTACAACTACAACTAAAAACAACATGATTTGGACTTGGGCATATGGTTGTTGGTGTGGTTATCAGGTGTGTGGTTGTATGCCTAAGTCAACAAGGACTGAACATCTTACGTCACTGATCCAAGCACTTTTGTGTGCATCCACATGAGAGGATTATGGGGCCTCTATTGACTTAGTACTTTGGGGTGTGTTAATTAATGAGTCACATGCTGTAGTTGTTAGGGAGAAAAATATTATGTTATTGTTGGGAATGTGCGGGGTGGATCCGGGAAGGTACCCGCGCCCGAGGAGCATCGGTAGTTGCTAAGGCTTTACCGATGACTCTAACACAATGTATGGGTCCTCTGTGGGAGCCCCGTTTGGGTGGTTCATGAAGGGTTAACCCCCATACGTGCGGCTCTTAGTTAATACATGCCATTGGAAAGTGTCTCGTAGGACTTAGCTCTGCCGGTATACCTTCGGAAGTGCGCTTTATCGCATGGCAAAGGAGCGGTCTGGCGTGTGGGTAAAGCTATACACCCCTGTAGGTTTTTAATCTATTTGAATAGCCAAGTCCTTGGTTATGGACACGCTTGTTTAGGTCATTCAAGAGTTAGATTATAATATTTTTGATAAAACTTGAAATCAGGTGGTACGAATGAAAATTTATGCTATGTTGTGGTACCTATTGGGAAGCCACTTCTAGCATGTTTACTATGTCACTAATATTATCTCGCTGTTATTTAAACTAATAAAGACATATTTGATCAATTGCTTTATAATATATTACTCTATTGTAAAGAAAATTGCTTTATGCTAAAATCTACTTAGTGTAGTAGCCTTTCCTTGATACATGAATGCATCTATCTATTCTGTTGTTTGTAAGACTTATGAGTACAACTTTGTACTTATCCGGATTGTCCACTTGTTCAGAGGAGGATGATCCCCAATGGGTCAACTATTGTAAGACTGACTATGAGCAGGACGGCTAGCTCGGTGTTTTCAGTCAGTTATCTTGTGGGAAAGAGTAGCTGGTTGGCTTTTCTTTGCTGCCATCTCATGGCTTGTGCTTATGATAATTTTGGTATTTTGTTATGATATTTGGTTGGTCGGCCCTTTTGTAATAACTCTAAACTTTGTATGTCTTTTGGTGTTGGAAACTATGTTGTTATCGGTATTGTAATAATTGTGTATGACATTGGTGCTTTAATTTTGTGAGGGTGTATGTGTACCGCTCCTACGAGGTACACAATATACCGAGAGTGGGGAAGTTTAATTTGTGATGCTAGGACCAATGGGAAGTTGAAGCATTACAAGTTAAATCATCCGGTAACTACCACACAAAATCAAAGGGACAACACAAGGACTAAGGCTTTCGCGTACGTACCCTTTGTCAAATAAGTCTTGCACTTGACGCTGAATTTCATTAGTATCTTCGGGATTGGTCCTATATGGTGCACGAGTGTGAAGCGAGGCTCCTGGAATTAAATCAATTTGATGCTCAATTCCTCTAATTGGAGGCAGCCTCAGGGGTTTTTTACATGGAAACACATCAGCAAACTCCTGCAAAAGGTTAGCAACAGCAGGAGGTATATCTTTCAAAGAAAACTATGCTTCTTTGCACACTAAAGCATAGCAATCAGATTTGCTATCTTCCATCTCACAAATACCAGATTTAGTAGCAAGTAAAACAGAACCTTTCATTTTAATTTCACCTTTCCAAGCACTAGGTTCTTTCTTCTTCTGGTGCATAAGTTCTTTAGTTACAATCTAATTTTCACTTTTGCTACTCTCCTTTTCTCTATTAACTCTATCTAATTCATCCTTTAAAATAGTTGTAGGAGACATGGTCAGCAAAATGATTTTCTTTTCTTTAAACATAAGAGTATACTTATTAGTTCCACCATGATACACCATATCTCTATCATATTGCCAAGGTCTACCTAACAACAAAGAACATGCTTGTATAGGTACTACATTGCAATCAGCATAATCATGATAAGAACTAATATAAAAATATACTATCACAATGCGGGTTACCTTCAACTTACCACAATTGTTAAAACATGGAATGTAATATGGACGAGGATGTTGTTGTGTAGTCTATGCAAGTTTCTCAATTATGTCCATACTCGTCGAATTGTTGCAACTTCCTCCATCAATGATCACACAATATGAATGCTCTTTGATGATAAGCTTTGTTTGAAATAAATTATGGTGTTGATTCTGCTCAACACGCTCCATTTGTGCACTAAGTACACGCTTCAATATAAGGCTTAAATACTTATCTGAAATTTCAGTTCCATATTGTTCCTTTTCTCGCTCAGATTCTTGGTCATCACTTGCGGGGTCAGTTGCAAGTATAGCATATTCTTCCTTAATGTCACTAGCTGAAGTATACTCCCCATTTTCCTTTATCAAGAGAACTCGCTTGCTAGGGCAATCCTGTATCATGTGTCTATAGCCCTTGCAGCGATGACATTGCGTTTCTCATGCTCTACCATTTGAAGTAACCAAAGATGAACTTTGTGAGGGGACTTATACCATGCTCTTGTTTTCGGTGCACGTGATGGTGTAGTGGAATGTCGAGACCCAAATATGCAAATCTGGATCCTCTGTGTATTCTGCACTACTCCATGATCACGCTAGTGCACACAGTGTCAACACTGATGAAATATCAACTCCACACAATGAAATATTAAATAAACGAGTAATTTGAATAGCAAATAACTGTTGTGACCTTAAGGTCAAGTTTTACAATTATTAAGCCATGCAAGGCTGACAATAATGAAATAAACTGCAGCGGAAATAAGGTAAACTCCAACGGACTCCCATCAATACACCACAGGCAACTGACTGAGATCGAGACCCTAACGATCAACCTTCGTAGAATTCCTCTTCAAAAGCTGGTGACGACTCCTCCACTTCTGTGGATTTGTTTAGCAAGAGTGACTACACAACCGTACTCGCAAGTCATACCACAGAATGCAATTATACATGATGGCTTATTCCAAAGGAATGGCTTATGTGGTTATTTCGCAGAAATGCAACATTTGCAATTGAATACAGATAATAGATTGAAACATAATTGAAAATAAATAAAGAATATTAATTTAACATTTGATTTCACAAACGACAAACAGTCTAATCAAGTTTTTCACACAACTGCACAAGTTATCTCACACAGCTGACCCTTCCCAATTGTTTTATGAAAATCTACCCCTCGTGTGAAATCCCTGAGCATGTCCATATCCGAGGACGCGGCTATTTGGATAGATTGATTAAACACTCTGCAGAGGTTGTACACTTTACCCACACGATACAATCAGTGTAGCTAGCACTGGTCATAACAAAACCTTTCAGAGACTTCATCTCAAACAATGACACTCCGATGTGCTTTCCTGCCGGCCAACTGATACACACAGCGTTTGGTTACGAGACACATCATTGGACAGGGATGCAGCGAACCGTCCCGCGATGTGACATATCACACCTCCAGTCCATCACACAGCTTAAATACAACCCGAGTTGTCAATGCCAAGACTCCATAACTTACTAAGTTAGGCCCAGCCCATACTAGGCATGTGGTTGTACAGTAAGGCCTAGTTCAATGGTACACAAAGTTAAGTCCTTAATTGACCAAGGCAAGACTTCCAGTTTTTCCCAAATCACAAAGTTTATAGCACACAGCTCCACCAATCACACAGAATCCACCACTTGCCTCAGTCCAAATCTTTTCACACCCTGTTGATTTAGTGCAACACATGCCATCAACGAGTAATAGCATATAGCACACATAGTTTTATCACACAGTTCCATAATCACTTAGTCAAGTTTTAATTACGACTCACATGAAATGTTGACTCGTGGCATGGCTAAGCAGTCTACTCGTATCTAACCAACCCACATTGGTGCTACGATAATACCAACCAATAATGAACCAACCTAGGGTGATAAAACATCATGGCATATAATAGACAAGGTGGATATAACAAATTGGATTAATAACTATCCCAAAAGCATTTAAATAAATACTTGAAATAGAATGCAATACATTGAAACAAAGTATTTTAAAAACTGGGTTCAATATGATCAAAGGTATAACTTGCCTTGGAATAGGTCTAGTTACTGGTCTTGATCTTGAGGTGCTCCTTCTCTCCAAAATTTCCCAAAGTATCGACGTCTACTTGCAAACAAGACAAAAGAAAAAAAACAAATAAATAATAGAGAAAAAACAAACTCCAAAAATCAAATAAAATTCACCATTAAATAGATCTTAATTTTATATAAATTTACAAATTTGAATGGGCTCAATCGGAGGTCGGATGCAAAAGTTATGGGCTTTAGAAGATTGGAAATCAAATAAAACCCTAATTTGGATTTTTAATGAATTTCCTGAATTATTTTTATAAAGGAAAATCATATTATTGGCCATGCTTGCGTCAGCCGAGAATTTTCGAAAAAGAATTAAATTTAAAAGAAATCTGACATGTGGGCCACACATGTTAGTCTCTTGGCTCACAGTGAACTAGGTTCACCGAGCCAAGTGGGATCTGGTGCGGTGGACTGGGCCACGTGCGCGTGTGCTGGCACTGATTGGGCGCCACACGGATGCCACACAAGCACAGAGGCTGACGTGGCGGTTCCGATGGTGCTGATGAGACTACAGCGGCGAGGGCGGCGCTCAGGACCCGATGGTCGCCGGCGATTGGCGGCGAGTCACCGGCGGTGGAGGGTACGAGTGGGTTGCTAGAGCTATTGCGCACCTGTTGGTGCCCTTACTAGTGGCTGGCAACGACGGTGGCGACCGGCGGCGAGGAAGAAGCGATGGTGGAGTTTCGGGTTTTGTTGGACGGGTGCTCCGGCGGTGTTCCAGCGATGAGGAGGGGTGCACAAGGTAGCTCGGACCTTGCTGATCACGATGATGCAATCGGTGAGGGCAAGGGCGACAACGACGGCGGCTCAATTCGTTGGAGAAGAAGCTCGGCTGAAAACCCTAAAGCTTGGATTGCGGCGGCGCTGGAGCGATTGGGGAGACAAGGGTGGCGGCTCTGGGTTGCCGAGGACTGGACGATCCTAGGGGGTATTTATAGGACCGGGGGCACCGGAATTGGAAACCCCCAAATCGAGTCCGAAACGGTCGCGATCAGAATTTTTGAGATTCAGGGAGATTTGGAGGGATCCGGTAGCCGATTTGATGAGGGATGAGTACGGGATAGATACGGCTAAAATTTGGTGGGGTCGGCGCGAAGAATCAGCGACCATTGCGAAATTGTCGGACGAAGCTTCCACGGGCGGCAATGGCGAGCGAAGGCGCGGGCACGAGGAGGAAGAAGGGCGCGGAGACGACGACTCGGTGGCGGTCCCACTGGCGTGGCGATGAGCCACAAAGCGAGCGGCGGCGAGATCGGATCGAGGCCACGAGGCGACTATCCAACGGAGGAAGGCGGGGTTGAGCGCGGGCGTCCGATCGAAACGAGGGGCACGCGTCGCGCATCCAACGGGGTTAGGTGGGCAAACACAGGCTGGGCTGAGGCGCGGTGTTGGGCTGCACAGTGTGTGGCCCAACACTGTTCTATGGATTTTCTTTTGATTTCTCTTTTTAGAAAATCCAGAAAATGCAATTCGCAAATAGAAAATAGCAATTGAACTTGGAAAAATTTTAGAAAATTCTAGAAAATATATCCAAGCACATAGAATCCAAATAAAACAATTTTGGCAATTGTTGATGTTGGAATTAACCCTAATAAACTATTTTGGCATGAAAGTCTATAATAAGCTTTTAAATTTAAATTCAAATAAAATGCAAATGGTGAGATTTTCAACTAGCAACTAATTAGAAGATTTTCAAAGACCAAAAGTTGGGATGTTACATGGAAGTAGATGAACGCTAGCTATTGGAGGAGTTTGTAGATGCAGGTGTTCGGCTGGAGGGAGTAAATGGTGCTCTTGATTGCCCTTGACCTATGAAAGAACCTGCAAAATTTTCTTTGTTCCTGTTTGACGTCCTTGTACCCCTCTTTTAGCTTTACAAGTAAGATGAAACAAGCGAGTGATAGAATTGTATTCTTTATAATCAAGTATGTCTTGAATTTCACGGTTTAAACATCCCAAAAAATCTAGTCATCTTAGCATCTTCAATTTCTTCTAAACCACAATACAATAAGCCAGTTTGCAATTCTTGATAATAGTCCTCTACTGAACTACCACCTTGTCTTAAGCATTGCAGTTTATTAAGCAAACAACGAGAATAATATGAAGGTACAAATCTATATCTCATTGCTCGCTTCAAAGCATTCCAAGTTTTGGGTATGTTCTGATTAGTACGACAATATTCACTCCATCAAATAAAGGCAAAATCGACAAACTCACTAGTAGCAGTCCTAACTTCTTATCTTCAGGGAATTCATGACAAGCAAATTTTTATTCTACGGTTAACTTCCATGTGAGATAAGCATCAAGATCAAATTTTCCAGCAAAAGAAGGTATAGTAAATTTAATTTTACCAAATGCATCATTATGGTCACGTACCTCACGTGGTGGGTCTCTCCTCATACCTTGTCGATTGAAGCGTCTTCACCGATGATCATGGTTATTATTGTGGTTAAAGCCTCCCTCGGACTCCGTATCAACAATATATTAGTTTGCTTCATGATTGACCTCATCTTGTTGTTCTACATCTTCGGCCATGACCGAGCAATGGAGGGGTAGGGCGTTGTTGTGGAACACTGGCAGTAGTGGGGGCAGCAGGTACAAGAGCTGTAGCTGCTTGTGCCGGTGGGGCTCTCTCCAAATGCTCCACACATGCATGGATGTCATCAATGGCCACCTCAAGACGCTCGGATTGTTGATTCAACAAGCGTGTGAAGTGTTGTACGATTCCTTTCATATGAGATGTTAGAGGGTTTTCCTCCTCAGAGTGATCAGCGAGACCTGCCATTGTTAGTATAAAATAAAGAACAAATCACAGTGTACATGTCCCTATCAACTACTAGGTACTGGAGGTTTAAAAGTCACTCACACTCAAGCTTATACTAAGTTCTTACCAATTCTTACCAAGCAAAATAGGTGTTGACCAGCAACTAGTGTCGGTGTCCAACACTTTCCGAAGATTGATAAAGCGATTGCAAGCAAAAGGTGGTTGTACAATGGTAGAAGGTGGAGCTAGGATATGCTTCAATATGGTAGCAAGGATTAGCAACAATCAAATCAGTAAATGCAAGTTAAAAAATTGCTCAAAGTATTAGTCAATGTTGCTGATCCCAGCCTAGAAAAAGCTAACTAATAAAACTCTATGAAGCAACGTGTAAAAAAAGATCCCTATTAAGAGAAGTGTAAAAATGCACACGCAAATATCAATATGACTTGATGTAAGGAAAAGAAAATATCACACTAAGTGCTAGGAGAGATACTAGCCAACCACTCAAACTTCTGTCTAGGGGCATAAGATTGTTCACAAGATGTAGAGCACAAAAACAGTATAACAGTGCAATGTAAACAACCCTCCAGTTTAAGAAGTAAACAACAGCTAGTCTCAAAAGATGAAATAGCAAAGTTATATATGGCTTATATATACTCAAAAGAAAGGTTTTGATGACATCTATAACTATGCAGTTTAGGCGAACTCCAAATTTCGAAGGGAAGACCAAATGAAATGGCAAAAACATCGACCAAAAACTTGCGACGTGAATTTGGGGTTAAAAATGACCAATTTTGGGGCACTGGAGGGTGACTGGTGCAAGCGGGTCAGCTTTTTTGGATCAGGCTCATTGTTAGCTTTCCAACGAGCATAAGAACGTCGAGAACGGAATCCTGCTCGGACTCGAATTCGTTTTGGGTTCAAATTTGAAACTGATATATGTTGCAATTCCGTGGGCCAAACTTGTTGAATTTTTTTGTGGAAGCTTGTGGCGATATGTAGGGCTCCACCAATTTTCACTGGTTTTGCGTGAAACTTTGATGCGCTTTTCAATTTTCAGGAAGGTAGACACTTTTTTTGTCCTTCTGTTTTTCTTCTCTTTTTTTTGTCCTTCTTCGGTTTTTTA
The DNA here is from genome assembly GCA_036346395.1 of Hsuehochloa calcarea. NCBI lineage: Eukaryota > Viridiplantae > Streptophyta > Magnoliopsida > Poales > Poaceae > Hsuehochloa > Hsuehochloa calcarea. The sequence continues at coordinate 31,778,818 of CM070594.1, forward strand.
ATGGCACCAGCCAGTCAAGATGCAAGCCGCGTGGTAGGGAAAATTAGTAACGGCAGGGGATGGTGTGGCACAGCAGGGGATGGTGCCAACCTTGTGGCAATGATCAAGATGATGGTGTGGCAGCGGCTGTGGATGGTGTGGCGCGGCAGGGGAAGATTGGCAGTGGCAGGGTATGGTGCTAACCTTGCGGCAAGAATCAAGATGCAAGGGGATGATGACCTATGATAGGAAACAATGCACAACAAATGCAATCTAGACAACGACCATCTAGACTTTAACTAGAGCTAGTAATCGGCACTTGACACGACTATGCAACCAAGAATTCAACATTGTAAATTACTGAAAAGAAAATTGCAGGCAAAGATTGGTTTGGAACGAATGAACTAACCCTATTTTTTTAATTTTTCATGGCCTTTGTGGACTGTAGGTAAAAAAATCTCACTGATCAACTTGTGCTCTGATACCACCTGACGCGACAATGGGTGTCCCGATCCTTCGATGAGAAGGATAATTCAATTTGAGGAGATGACTCATGATTCGGCTACAATCATACAAGACCAATATGCCCAGCAATCACTGAACCAACTCCAAGATTATTATCAACCTTGCTAGAAGCACGATCAACCTGATCATGAAGATTAATTCCTACAAGCAATCAAAGAACAAGCAAGAACGAGGGATAAGCAATCTGAAATTGTGAATAGAAATAAGTATTATATTGATAAATGGGGTTCTGAAGAACATTGTCGTTGTTGCACTCGTCAAACAAGAGGACAAAGTATAAAGTAGCATAAGCTAAACTTCAATATAATAAAACTCGAGTTTGAGCAAAGGGGTGGTAGCTCCTATAAGAGGAGTTGCGACCAAGCAGGTGGCTAGGGTCATCCTAGGGTTGGGTAAGGCTAGGGAGGAGGATGTACCAACCGGGGCTTGACCCGGTACGATTATAAAGCCCAAATTGGGCCAAACAGGTGACACAACACCTTCTTTTGATTGAGATGCACAGACAGTGAATCTGAAAGTGAGACTGGATTCGTTGAAAAGGCCTTATCATAAGCTTTCCATCAAGTACTTGTGCATCTCCAACGGACTCCGTATATGAAAGTTACGCATGTTTTAAGTCGATGTTGTCAGGCTGACTACGAATTGATCTAGAATTGAAACTGGTTTGGCCTGGATTGTTGTAGTAGTAGTGTTGCTCCCCTCGCCTTGGTTCCTGAGTAGAATTACATCACAAGACTTAGCAATCCATCCTCAATAGGACAACTATGAACTCCTAGAAATGAAGTTACCTGATAATTTAGTAGACGAGTACGTGCTTTGGTAATTAGTCCTTGCACATCAAGTTGAGGAGTAACAGCAGCAGGCATGGTTGTGTCAGTGGAAGTGATGTCCTCATCAATTGGTGTCATATCCTTTGCTTGAGCCTTCTATTCAACATCAAAACTAGCAACCAGATCCTCGACATAAATATTTTGCCTCTTGTGTTTCGGAGATGTGACAAAATTCCTCCAAGTTGGAGGCAATTTGACAATAATGCCCCCAGCTATAAATTTTTCAGGCAATTAACAACCATAGTGGGCGAGTTCCCTCACAACGAATTGTAGTTCATGAGCCTGCTCGACTACAGAATGGTTATCAACCATTTTGTAATCATGATATTGCTCCATGACATACAATTCATGTCCAGCATCTTAGGTAGCGAACTTGTGTTTGAGTGCATGCTACAGATTTGTAGCGTTCTTCATGTGCATATATACATCACAAAGCTGGTCAGACAACACGCTTAGAAGGCACCCGACAAATATTGCTGTAGTCATGTCGTACTCTGTTTGCTGTGCAGTAGTACGAGGTCCTACAGGATTTGGTATCACGACCCAAAATACATTCATAGCAGAGAGCCACAACTGGACCCTTGCCTACCATCTCTTGAAGTTCACACTAGTGATCTTCTCCGATTTCATAGCCTCGGTAAAAACAGCCATCACAAAGTGACTATCATGTTTTTGGATTGTTAGGTATATACACATTTTTGTGATTATTATAATTTCTAAAATAATAATTTAATCAATAACAACATATATACTAGGCATATTTGGAATTATGAACATAGCGTGATCATCAACTCAAATATATCCATCTCATATATATGCGCTAACAGGGCAAAGCCTAGAATAAAAACACTACTGACAAAAGTAGGATCCACCGTCATCACATGACTACTAACAGAAGTCATGAGCAGTTGCGCGAACGCTTCCCAAAAACCTTATTTGCCCCAACCCGTACAGGATCGCGAGGGATGTCAGCATCGGAGACACTGCTCTCCCCACGTTGGTGCAAGCTGAAGAAGGAATGGAGTAGCCGAGTAGCGCAGCACCAAGGAACTCGGTGAAAAAACAGATGAAAAGTTCTCTGTTCTCTGTTCTGTTGAGAGGAGAAAAGAGATCTGCCTCATATGGAATTAGCAAAAATCAAAAGGAAAACTATCGTAGTTAACTCCACAAAATCATTTTTGGAAATGTAATTAATTGCAATTAATGTGTGTCATAAAAGCCCCATATAATCAGTGTAATTCAAATAGTTTCCAAAAAATGTATAGATGCTATGCATGGTTTTGAGGTGTAAAAAGAAGCAGCAGCCCCACACCTAACCGGACACGAAATCAGCGGACCATTCAAGCGCGTGAGCGGGAGAGGGCAATGGGAAGGCGAGCGAGCAAGCGCGCGTGTATTTTTATTTTGCTTGCTTCAACTAGGTGAAACCAACTACACCTTATAAGTTGGCCTTCTTCCACCTAAACTAGTAATATGGTACTAAACTTCTCACCTTCCACCATGTATGAGTTGGTCTTTGGATTTTTCCTATGATTTATTTAGAATATTATATGGGCCAAGCCCATAAACTCCAATAGTAAGGATGATGTCACTGGCATCGAGCACCACAGCGAGTGGTGGTGTAGGGTCCGAATAGGACCCAGTAAGAGCAACAACGGGTGTTAGTCCTACGCCCAACCATCGCCAAGCCTCGGATGTCTACACGTGTTGAGGATGATATCGCCGACATCGTTGGTGTTGAGGTCGAGACCCGGTGTCAAACACTTGGTGAGCAGCTTGGTGACTAGGGTGGTGTCTGCACCCAGAGCATAGGCGGCCGTAGTATGGTCCCCCACCAATGATGGAGATAGACATCGATGCAATCACCAGCAGTGGCTTGTCATCCGAGAAGGTGTTTGTCTTTGTTGGCATCTCTCCGAGCACTTCTCGCGCATGGAGTGGTTACGCCTCCCCTTACGAGAGAAGAGCAAGAATGTCGCGACAACGGCAAACGGGCCTGCCTCCACTGATGAGGACATCACTCCTTTGGATACACGCACTACACAAAATCCTCTAGATTCGGTTGCTGAACTACAAGGTCCTATGACAAGAGCTCGAGCACATCACTTAATTTATCAGGTAAATTCATTTCTATGGCTGAGTGTATTATTTGAGAACTCTATGATGCTGCCTAATGGAGATGATTTACTTGTACTTAGGAATCTAGGTCTACGACCAGTTCAAGAAGGTCTACGACCAGTTCCGCAGGGTCTACGACCACTTCAAGAAGGCCTACGACCAGTTTCACCAGTACTCGGCGAGCACAGGACTCGTTGGGAGCAATCTACAACTAGAGAAATGAGCACCGTACTTGTTGGACACAATCTACGACCAGAGATAACATGGACTCCTCAAGACCACCCTAGGACTAGTCCTACGACTAGGTCTTCGACCAAAGATACGTGACATGAATAGTGAATAAGGTGTTGCGTCACCGTTTTGGGTCTTGTAAGCGTGACGAGGTCGGAGCCCAGGTTGTGTACGCCTCTTTCCACGGACGCACAACCCTAGGTCAACCTCCTCTCTCCCCCCTATATATATATATACAGTAGCCGTCATAGATTAGGGTTGGGTTTTTCTTAGATTATTCTGTCATTTTGTAGTTTCGCCGATTGTTCGGTTTGAGGAACACCACTATGTGAACTTCATCCATATTCGCAATACAATTCAGACTGCATCTTCCTTGTTCTTGTGAGTTGCTTCGATTGCTTGCAGGAACACTAACCCTCATGGTAAGGTTGATCGCATGCAAGCGTGGTCGATAACGACAGTCGTGCGGGTGTAGCGAATTGCGAGGTGACGGTCTGCAGGTCGGAAGCCTCAAAGCGTCAACGTCCTCACGACGAAATCAATCGAACCTATCGGAAGATCGAGCCGCCGTACCTCATCAAGTGGTATCAAAGCAAAGGTTGCCCGTTAGGTAAAGCAAAGGTTGCCCGTTAGGTAATCTCGTTTATCCCCTTTTGTTAGTTGTGTTCCATCAGCTAGAGTCCAGAAAATTGCCCCACAAAAAGTTTTAGATCTTAGTTCTTCCGCTGTCCAAACCACTTCGTGCCTTTCGCAATTGTGTTTTCAGTTTTCGCGTTGTTGATTTCGAGTCCATCGTCGGTGTTTTTGTTGCTGGTCTAGTCATCGTGATCTAGTTTCTAGCGTCGAGTCTTTGCTGTTTTGGTCATCGTGTATCTCGGCTTGCCCTTGGTTGCATCCGTTACAATTAGGGTTTGTCTGCTATAGCCGAGTTCGAGACACCACCCCCATACGACCACCTACTTAGATTCGCCTTCTCCACCCAAATCAGAATCGACCACCTATTCGAGCAACACACATTCAACCACCCACTCGGGATCTACCACCTAGTCGGATTCGATTACCTACTCGGATTCGACCGTCCACTCGTCTCCGCCCAGACAAACCTATCTGTTTCTGGTTGCTCTCGGACACCCCATGCACTCATCATATCGCGTCCTACCAAACAAAAGCTAGGAAGATTTTCCATAGCTGAAACATAACTAGCCAAAGTTCAGAGAAAGAGAGAGTTACGTTCGTAAAAAAAAAGTTTACCTTTACAAAAAAAAGTTTGTGACCCACTCACCTCTTTTTTTACCTTTATACCACTGCTCTCCGGAAAAAGTTTGTGACCCACTCACCTCATTGGACCCAGAAAAGGTAGCAGAAGAGTTTTGAGCTCGGGTCACGTTCGTTAAAAAAAAAGGAGGCAAAGAGTGAAAAAAAAAAGAAAAAAGAAGAAGAAGAAGCAAAGAGTGCAAAAAAAAAAGAATTCAAAAAAGAAGGAGGAGAAAACAGTTACATTGCTAATTTTGTTCCGTTGTGTTTGTATCTACCCTATTTTTTAGCTTGCTTGAGCTAGTTCTAGGAACGCGTTTGGGCCAGCAACTGCGACGAGTACTGTGGACTTTGATTTAGCTTTGCTAATATGATTTCATTATTGCTATTCCTTGCTACTAAAAATTGCCTGCCCGAGCTCCACATACTTCCGGCCCTCAGATTTGGATCCTCGCATTCGCCTCCGCCGTGGTCCTACATCCCACTTTCTCCAATCATACCACCTGCTGCAATTTGGTAAGAAAATCATACGAGCCTGGTAAAATGCTTGAGAGTGTGTGATTCCACCTTCCACCACCTAGTAGTTGATAGGGATAATGCATTTGTGTTGTCTTTTGTCTCCTACTAACCATGGCAGGTGAAGAATTGGATGCGCAAGAGCGTGTGTTGAGGGAGAGCTCACGAGGGTGTTGGATGAGCACCGCCATGTTATTAATGACGACATTGATAGGAAGCTTGCAGAAACAAATGCTACACTGTGATAACTCAATGATAGTATTGCAATGCTCAATGCACGCATTGATAGTTTGGCCAATCAACGACCAAACAATGGACGTGTGGAACCTCATAGTGCAGCCCATGACCATGAGTTTGACAATGATAATGAGATGCGCAACCACAACGCCTTTGATGCACGACAATGGAACCAGCTGAACTTCAACCGTCAAGGTATGAGAGGTAATAACTTTCAGCAACATAATGCACGTGTTAATGATGATCCATATGCTAAAGTCAAGTTCACTATACCATCTTTTGCGGGTGCTTATGATGCTGAAATATATCTAGATTTGGAGATGACGGTAAAACAGAAATTTAATGCTCACTTAATTCCTAAAGTGCATAGAGTTAGGCAAGCCACAAGTGAATTTAAAAACTTTACCATCATTTGGTGGAATAGGGTATGCAACGATGGATTAGCGCCTACTACGTGGGATGCTTTAAAGGTTGCTATGCGTAACAGATTTGTTCCACCTTCTTCTAAACGTGACTTGCGTAATAAATTACAGCACTTAAACCAAGTTAATAGATCCGTAGAAGAATATTATTAGGAGCTACAAATTAGTATGTTGTGTTGTGATATTATTGAGGACGAAGAGGCTGCTATGACATATTTTTATGGGGATTAAGATGTGAAATTCAGGACATAGTTGATTACAAAGAATATGATAGTGTCCCTAGATTGTTCCAACTTGCGTGTTTGGCAGAAAAGGAATTGCAGGGACGACAGCAGAGGCCAAGGAACAATTTTGGAAGCACGTCTACACCAAGATCATGTTAGGATACGCGGCAATGCTGCGATAGCACAAACAAAAATTTACCGCGCAACCAAGGAACCACCGCAAGTAATAGATCATGAGATTACCGCTTGACGCGCCGACTCGTAGCGGAAGTAGAGTCGTTGTAGTGAGTTAATGCAGTCGTAGTCGTACTCACGACGCGTCTCCTCCTTTGAGTAGTCGTACTCGACGCGCGTCTGCTTCTTCAAGTGGTCGTACCCACCACGCGACTTCTTCTCCGACTCCGGTGATCAACACAAGTCGCGGGTCGTCCTAATGCTGATGCTTCGCAACAACACTTCCGAGGTATCCACACGTACGGGGCAGGATCACCACGCACTGGAGTGCTAACACCGGCAGCGTGGTTGAGAAGGCGTGGCTATTAGGGTTTCAGGAGTTCTTCCAAAGATCATCCTCTACCCCCTTCCACCCCATGCCACCGCCCCTCTTTATATAGGCATCCATGATGGGTCTCGGCCTGGAGGTCCATTAGGAACTCAAGGCCTATACGAATTCGGATCACCATCCAAAACATATCCTTGCCCTTCAAGTGTGCGACCCCACAGGTTCATGTGTAATCGGTTATGACTCATAAACCCTTTTCCGACCACTAGTCGTTAGCGGTACCTAGCAGCACATAACGATTCCCAAAGACACATAGAACAAATCGGACGAACCCTAATGTAATATGATCTATGTTTAGGTCCTCATCACTTACGACCAGTTCGTATCTCTATACGACCAGGTTGTAATTGGTCATGATCAGTTTGTAACTCCTTACGACCAGGTTCTTACCATTCTGTGATTACGTTTGACCAGTCTACGACCAGCACGTATCTCCATACGACTAGTCCGTAACTGATCAAACTAAGCGACCTACTCATGCATTCTCCTTTTGCCTCATGATGTCTGGTTGAACTCCAGGTGAGATAATGTGTCAACCATGGAATGTTCAATACTTTCTCGATCGAGTGTCGGATAACATCATGTGGTCGACACTTCGACCACTAGTGGCATGGTCATGCACTTTTTTTATCTGATCACCACGAGGGGCCCAGAGACATCTCTCCTGTTATGTTAGGAGGTGCAAATCCCATCTCGACCAATCACATTCCTCCGCATGTTTCATAGCATACCCGAAAGCTACCTTTATAATTACCTAGTTACAGAGTAGCGTTTGGCAACCCCTAAGAGTGCTATTACACATGTAGGAAACCATACTGATCTCAGGTCCAAGGATTATACATCATCATTACTTGAGACCAACTAATGACACAAAGATTCATAACAATCTCAATAGTGTCTCAATGATGGGTCTATCCAACACCATGTTCTCTAACATGTGCTCACATTATTGATTCGATATCTCCATATCTATGACCGGTGAAACTAGGTCATCAATCAATACATGTGCTAGCCATAGAGTCACTGGTGTTCCGACCAGTGACCTCCGCGACCAGGGATACATTTAGAATGACATCATATAAGTTAAAGAGTTCTACCAACAAGTCACATACTTATTGATCTATAACAAATGATTCATTCAAGGAACACGATAACATATTATCAAAATCATGAACATATTGAAATATCATCATCTATATGATTGCTTCTAGGGCATATTTTCAACAGATCAATGCCGGGGCAAGTTAAAACAGCCCCCCTTCAGCTACACGTTCTGTTGCCCCCTCCTCGAGTAGGGCACGTTCAGCAGCACCTCCGACAACATCACATGCACCCGAGGTAAGTAAATCTACTAGTGTGCAGACCACAGCCAAGAGTTCTTCTTCGGTTGCTTCCACAGGGCGTACCACCGGGATTGTTTGCCACTGTTGCAAGGGAATGGGACACGCCATGAAGGACTGCCCAAGTCAGCGAGCATACCTTACCACCGAAGACGGTGGATATGTAAGTGCTAGTGATATTGAGGATGAATATGTACTTGCAGCTAACCTTGTAGGTGAAGGAGACGAGATAGACAATGATGCTGATGATGTAGAGGAACAAGTAGCTGTTGTTGACACAGGGAGTCATGTGTGCCTTGTTATGCAACGAGTGCTGAGCGCACAACTGGAGAAAGCGGAGCAAAATCAGCAGCACGACTTATTTCAATCCAGATTTCTCGTTAAGGACAGAGCCTGCAGAGTCATCATTGATGGAGAGAGCTGTAATAACCTTGCAAGCTCCGAGATGGTAGAGAAGCTTGGCTTGGCCACACAACCACACCCACGTGCCATCCCTAAACTGATAGACAAACGGAGGTTGTCAACCGCACGTTATCCACCATGTTGCGGGCTGTTTTAAAGAAGAATTTGAAGATGTGGGAAGAGTGTCTACTACGTGCCATCCCCAAACTGATGGACAAACAGAGGTTGTGTACGCCTCTTCCCACGGCCGCACAACCCTAGTTCGACCTCCTCACGTCCCCCTATATATACAGTAGCCATCATAGTTTAGGGCTGGGTTTTTCTTAGATTATTCTGCCACTTTGCAGTTTCGCCGATTGTTCGGTTTGAGGAACCCTACTTTGTGAACTTTATCCATATTCGCAATACAATTCAGATTGCATCTTCCTTGTTCTTATGAGTTGCTTCGATTGCTTGTAGGAACACTAACCCTCGTGGTAAGGTTGATCGCGTGCAAACGTGGTCGATAACAACAGTCGTGCGGGTGTAGCGAATTGCGAGGTGACGGTCTGCAGGTCGGAAGTCTCAAAGCGTCAACGTCCTCACGATGAAATCAATCAAACCTATCGGAAGATCGGGCCGCCGTACCTCATCATCCACGCCATCCAAACCAATGGTGGTGTTAGTCGAGCCTTCGGGGGCGGTCGCAACAGAGGAGGTTGAGGAAGACAGTGGCCACCCAAGCATGTTGTACAATGTCTCCTTCATCTCAGACACCATCTTTAGGCACCTTTCTTTCTGCTCGTCAGACATGGCGTCCCAGTTCCTGCCCAGTGCAGGCTGTGAGACTAGCTCGGACATGGGTTCATTAGTGCTAGCGGGGTGCATGTTAGGTGGCAAGGAACGTGGATCTGCGACGACAACTTCGGGGGCGCGTGCAGAGGCCACCACGTCGCGCCATCGTAGTGGAAGTGGAGTTCGCAGCCATCGTAGATGCAACGGCCATGCAAGGCATCTCGAGCACGTGTCGCCTCACGCCATGATCGAAATTGTACCATGGCCTTCACATGGTTGACTCTTGGAACATGGATATTGTCTCCACGCCATATGCCTCGAGGACTTGGTGTAGCACCTCCTCAGTCATCGGATAGAGTACATGGCTCACGATGATGCATAGAACGCCGCCCGTGGCCGCCTCCTAGTGGCTCGGCATTTTGCCGACTAGGTGGTGAGCGACTCCTCCACCAACACTGCCACTGCTCGAATCCAGCCGCCGGTCGCAGCTACCACCACCAATCCTTCCCCCACACCATCTCAACGATAAAAATCCCATGAATCGACTGCTCTGATACCAGTTGGATGAACACCGATACATACCCAATACAGAGCAATATGGTCGTAAGGAACGGGAGATCGGGAGTATCAATCAGACTAGGTAGTAGAAACAATTTGGATTGGGGAAATCGGAGAAAAAATTAGAGAGGAAGGAACAGAGCTCGGGGAAATAAGAGAGCCGACGTTTGGCTTTTCATATGTTCTTCGATGCCCCCTTCGATTGCTACTGCTTGTCTTTTGTACTTGAAGACCAGGACAACCAATGCCTCTTTCTAGCCGATTGGGCCCAGAGCAAGCCCACTGCTTGTCTAACGCCACGAAGCCTAATCACCAAATGGTATATGTCCGTGAGGACTCCATCCTAAGGAGCAATAGGTTGCCGACCTTTTGCCCTAATATTTTATGAGATTATCGATGATTTGCCTCTAAATTAATGTGTAATTGTATCTCACTGACATTAGATTATCAATTCCACGTTAATTACTGTAATAAATTATCAAAACTATAATATTTTATTGAGTCGCACCTTTGGCCCATCTAGCTGGGGCGGATCTGTGATCCGTTGGATGGGGCTGGACCATCCCCCAACCCCACCCACCCAGCCCCACGGGGTCGATCCATAGCTCAACCGAATAGAAACGAGCGCCGGCGGCGGACGGTGCGGTATGGCGAGCAGCAATAGCGGCAAGCCTAGCACGGCGCCGCAACCGAACAGGTGGTACGAGCTCCGGCTTGGCTCCTCCTGCCGCGACCCTTCCCCCACCGCCAAGTACTGCACCCTCCGCTGTACGATCTCAAAATCCCCCCTCGCTCTCTTGTTGTTACTCACGAATCACATCAGCATCTCGTCAAAATTGCATGTGTAGCATAACATCGCCCTAGTGTAGGATCCTCATCGGCGATAATTTGAGCGTTGTTTAGTGGGATGGAGGTAGGGTTTCTTGGACCGAGTGTAGGCATGGTTCGTGATGCGTGGCGTGTTGAAATTCGTGGTCTGTAACTCCAATTGGTGACCGCAGCCTTCCCTGGTAAGCTGGTACCGACCTTTGGGTTGTGATTGCTTTGCCGCGTAGTGCTCTTAGTGCTTGATGTGGTAACTCATCTTTGTGGTCTTTTCTGTGAATTTGTTTTGTTCCGCTGAATACGTCTCGCTTCGTAGATCAGGTAGCGATTGTTGTTTCGCTAAAATTATGGTGTGGTTAGATGACAACCGCAAAAAGAATTATTTGAAAGGATTAAACTCACAACAAAATTATTTTGCCAAATACTATGGTATGTTTTCCGTATCCGTGGTAGATAGTAAGGAATCAGTTTTTTTTTTAATTATTTTATTTAGGTCTCTTACATTGATTTCTTGGTTGTTTGGTCAGTCACTTCATTGCTTTCTTGGTTACATAGGAGAACATCGTCGTTATATATAATTTTGGCTGTAAATATCATGATCCCTATCTTTGTGGGAATGTTTGCATGATTTAGATTTGATATGGTGGAGAAAATATTCCCAGTTTCATTCGGTATGAAGAGTCACCACAACAAGAACGATAGACGAATAATGATAACAATAACACGTTGGCTTGTCGTGAAGAATGTGTCCTTTATCCTCTCTTTTCTAAGTACTTCTAGTCACTTTGTGGCCTCAGTGTCTCTCCTCTCTTTTCTCTTTCGGTTTATACATCTTTTTGGCCTTCTTATTCCATAAGTCATGGTTTTCATCAGGTAGGACTCCCTCTTAAATTGGAGATTGTGAACTTGCATCCCTGAACCATCCAACTTGACCAATTTGAAACCCCAAGTCAGGCAGGATTTAGCTCAAGCCCGGTTCCTTGGAATAATTAGAAATTAAATTTATCTCAATGAAATAATGGTGGGCTTAGCAGTTTGCACACAGTAGTTGAGGGCACCTTTTGTTTTGGCTCCATGCACATTTATTGACGAAAAAAAATTGAACTGAGAAACAGGTCCTGCTAGTAGTTTCTTTATTGTACCTCCTTATTGTGTTCGTACTTCGTACTACTGGGCCATACGAATCCTTTTCATTATTAATTTTTCACTATGCCCCAGAAATTAAGTCATTGGCTATCAAAAAGAATCAAAATTGGCGTTCACCAAAATGGGAAGGATTATTTTTCTAATTTTTTCTTCCGCTGATGTCTTGAAAACTGAAAAGCTGCCATGGCTGTGTAATTCTACTTCAAACCAGCAAATTGCTGTCCTGGGCAATTGTTATCATTCTCCAGTGTTGAACTTGGGCATATCGCTTCAGCCTTCACTGAATGTCCAACTGTCACGCTCGGGAATACTGTTTACGAGTGTGAATAGTGTGTGTGGTACTGTAGCACCATGCGCTGTTCATGTCAGGGCTGCGGGTGCATTAGTAGTTGGAAAATAGAGATAAGAATATTTAGCTTCCTTGTTAGTTGGGTTTACTTCCTTAGATATATTCCACCTAATAGAGATAGGTTTCCTTAGAAATAGAGATTGTTTCTTATGGGTCAAGTCGGATTGTCCCTATAAATAGGATAACACGTATCCATTATCAATCAAGCAAGAAAGATGAATTAATCTAGTTTCCTTCCAAGGTTCTATCATCTTAGTTTATAGTCTAATATCTCATCCCACCAAACCGCTGCCGTTCGGCCTTCTTCTTGGCGGTGTTTACCCCGTCATGAACCAAGGTTCGTAACATTTGGAATCAGAGCAGTCGACACCTTCCCACAACTTCTGCTACCATGGTTATGGTGACAGATCAAACCATCAGACCTAGTGGTGGCCAGATGGGTTACCCGGCACGTCGCATCCTGGTCCACGAATTAAACGAGACGGGCCGTGCTGGCGAGGTAGCCTAGGCACGGCTCGACGGCCTTCGTGCCGTGCCGACCTGAGCTGGTTGGCCCGAAGCCATGTTCGGCCCACTTAGCATGTAGAAAATGAGACAAGCATATTGAAAATGTAATAAAGAGCTTTATTAATGTTCAAATGGCTCTCTCTCTGTCCTCTGGCCTTCCCTCCCTCTCCCCTCTCCGCAGCCGAGCCACATGGGCCGTGCTGGGCTCGTACCGTGCCTTGCACGGCTCGACATTGTGCCTGTCGTGCTGGCCCGTGAATAGTGCATGCCGTGCCTTGGCCGGGCCAACAGTATCGTGTCTCGGGCCAGCACGACCCATCTGGCCACCTCTAATCAGACCGCTGTCGAGTCATTGGCCGTGATAAAGTATAACGCGAACAAGACAGCCATGAGTACTAACAACAACGACAAGAAGATGGTGGTCATCTTCCTTGACATGCATCCTACTTTATAGAAGATGATCGCGGATCAGAAGGAGAAGAAGGCGCAAGAGGTGGCGGTGTTTCCAGCAACCACAGTGATGTTCTCGGAACTTGCCGCAACGATACCGTTTCCTGCCATAGCGTCGTCGAAGCCTACCACAATAGAGCTAAAACCTTTAGCGGTGCTGCCACGTCTTGTCGCGAAGCTGGCGGAGCCTACCGCGGCCCTACCGAAGTAAGTCGTGTCCACTGCGGCGCTGTCAGGGTTGCTGCCATAGCTGCCGCAGCAATTAATGAGTTTGCCGCAACCACGTGTGGAGGCAACGATCTCCAAGGACTGATGTCACCATCGCAGCCTCTCGTTAACATGCGGTCACCTAGGGCTTCAGGCCTTCAGCCATGGCCGCCGCCACAGCTCGAGGACGAGTTATTGCTGAAGTGGGGAGAAGTTGTCACATGCTGGAATGTTGTTCACGAGCGTGGATAGTACGCACGGTGCTGTAGCACTGGCATGAAAGCACCGTGCATTGTTCATGCTGGGCCCGCAGGTGTATTAGTAGTTGGGAAATAGAGATAAAAATAGTTAGTTTCATTGTTAGTTGGGTTTACTTTCTTAGAGATATATTCCATCTAATAGAGATATGTTTCCTTAGAAATAGAAATTGTTTTTTAGGGGTCAAGCCCCGTTATGAACCAAGGTTCGTGACACCAACGCAAGTACATTTTTGTTGGCTGCTTTCCAGCATTCTCTTCCATGTGGTACTATTTTTTGACAACTGAGTTCTAAATCACATTTTTTTTACAGATAGGCACATGCTATCGATATATGTAATGCGTTGATCCATGCACACTCATCTTTAAACTTTCTTTATGGTTATCTGGGTATTCAGCTGTTGGCTATGTCTATGAGGCGTTAGAGGCCATTTGATCTCTCCTTCCAGTCACTAACTGGATGTTAATAAAATTATCATACCTTTAGTTATTTCTTTCTCGTGTATTGTATGTGAATTTCCTACAACAAAAATTATCACAGTGGGCATAATTGACTAGGAAGCAAGCAAAGCTAGTTCCTCTATAGTTTCTAGCATTCTAACTGCATAGTTTTGTGATCTGTAAAAGCTCACGTGTCCTTATTCTTTGATGTTATCGTAATCAGATTGTGCAAGCAAAGCTAGTTCCTCTATAGTTTCTAGCATTCTAACTGCATAGTTTTGTGATCTGTGAAAGCTCACGTGTCCTTATTCTTTGATGTTATCCTAATCAGATTATGCATTAAATCAATTTCTTTTGTTTGAGTGACAGATGAATTTAAGCCAGCATCCATTGATAAGACTCAAGCTGGGTCTCTGCAGAAGACCAAAGATAACCGGGTTACTGTGGAATTCCATAATAATCAGCCTGGCAAGCCTAAGGTGACATTCGAGGGAAGCCAAGAAGAGTACAAGGATAATGATGGTGTCTTGTTTTTTGATGGCGAGACCTTTCGTTTGGAGCGGTTACATCGGGCTGTCAAGAGATTAAGGCATGTCCGAGTTCCAGGAGAGTCTGCAGCAGCTACTTTGCCAACTACAACTTCTGGAATGGGTGAATCTCAATCTCCTCCATTAGCGAAAGTTGGCAAGTCGCAGACCATGAGCAAACCTGCTGTACTCTCAGTTCCAGTAAGTTCTATTAGTATTTTAGATTCCCTAGCTAAGTGTTGGTCATTATTCTATCATTTGTTAGCTATTCACTTAGATCGAGAGAAAAGAGAAAAGCTGAGATAATATTTGAATAATAGGCTGGTTGTTGTGCTAATGTGCTTTAAGCCTTTAGTTGCAAATTTTTTGTTTGATTTTAACCATTCAATCAATTTATAGTTTAGTATTTTGAAAGGTCAAACATTGGATAGCGAGTTCGCACAATATTTATCACATAAATACTGTATAGGACAACTTATGAAGGTTTATTTTCCAAAATATTGTAGTTGGCTCCATTCCATTTCTTTAAATGTGGATCTTGGTGACTTGATAAAAATGACCATGTTCAACTACTCTGCTTACTGCATAAATCCTAATTAACTCTTGTTGGGATGGCAATTGGCCTGGGGCCGACTGGCCCAGGGATTGTTTTCCTATCCTCATCTTCATTCTTTTTCATCAAAGAAAGCCTTATCCAATCCCTGTCCCTGATGGGGATTTTGTTAGGACCATTACCTGGTCAAATAAAAGTGTTAGATGGATGTGGGAATTTGTTAACATGTTGTAGAATCATTCTTTATTTGCATAATGACACCAAACACTTTTTGTTTCCAAGTTTGTTATCATCGAGGTTGAAGAAAGCGCTAGGTGCTAGTCGAGTGGGACGCTAGGTGCTAGTCGAGCGGTGGCCGCCGCCTAGCGCCTAGGCTACCGACTAGGCTACAATGCTTAAGTCCATAACTATCGAACGAAGCCCACTCGGCCCAACTATCGATTGAACCAACCTTAGCTGCTCGCAACTACTCCCCCTCATTCACATAGTCTTCCTCCTTTCTTCCTTCGCACCGACGAGTTGAGCCAGATCCCGATGATCTCGCCGCTGGCCCGAGATCTACGTGCACCAACGCCACCTTCCATTTTCTTCTTCGTCCCCAGCGTCGCTCCACACGCCTCCACCCCCACGCTCACCCCCGCTTCCACCACCCGCAGCGGCGTGGTGCTCGCCGCCCTTTCCGCGTCGTCCCTTCTTTCCTCACGCCCTCGCCAACCCCACCCACCCTAATATTCCCTTGGTGGCGGCGCGGGGGCGAGAAGCAGAGCAGAGAGGGCGGAGCAGGGGTGAAAACCAGAGTAGTCAGCAGAGGGCAGATCGGGCGCGATGCAGAGAGCAGAGGCGAGAAGAAAGCGCAGCCGGTGTGGGGGCGAATACGTCGATTCGGCAGCGATTGTTGGAACGAACTCATCTATTCCAATGGGTTAAAAGGCAACATATACAGGTTACATGTGTACGAAAATATGCAAAGAACACCCTATACACGTCATATCTGACACCCCCTTCGAACTCATGGTGGATCAACAACATTGAGTTTGGAGAGGTAGAAGCTGTGCTGAGCTCTAGTCTGCGTCTTGGTTAAGAAATCTGCTAACTGAAGCTCCGAAGGCACATACTGAACAATAATTTGGTCCTGCACCTGCTATCTCATGAACGAAGCATCTACTCCGGTATGCTTGGTGAGCTCATGCTTCACTGGATCTGGAGCAATGCTGATCACACCAGTGTTGTCTGATAAGAGAGGAGTTGGTGCAGAAGGTGAAACACCGAAATCCTCAAGTAGCCACTGAGGCCAAGTGATATCAGTTGTTAACACCTCCATGGTTCGCAACTCAGCCTCAGCACTCAAACGGGAAACAATAGTCTGCTTTTTGGTCTTCTAGGTAATCAGAGAGGAGCCAAGGAAAACACAATAGGTAGCAAGAGATCAGCGATCAGAGGGATCGCTAGCCCAGGTCGCCTCAAGTACGCCTGCAGCTACAAAGGGCTAGAACGAGGAAAGAAAAGGCGACGACTGATGGTCCCACGAAGATATCGCGGAACATGAAGGTGACTATAGTGGAGCTAAGTTTGAGTAGAAACGAACTGACTCTGAATGTGGACAGGGTGAGAAATGTCAGGTCGAGTGATTCCAAGGTAGACGAGGCTCCCGACAAGATGACGGTAGCAAGTAGGATTCTCAAGAAGTTCCTCATCAGTGGGCCGAAGGTGAACACCAAGGATCCCTTGAATGTACTTCCCCTGAGAGAGGTAGTAGCCCTTAGGCGTGGAGATGACCTCAATCCCAAGGAAGTACCGAAGAGGACCCAAATCAGACATCAAGAACTTCTCACTGAGACGCTCCTTCACAAAATCAATGTACTGAGTCGTCTCGAATAATGATCATATTATCTACAGAGGAGCGTCCGACCCCGAAGAGGTGTACAAAGAGGGTAGGGTTGTGATCACTGGCGGAGAAGCCAACAACAGTGATAGCAAAGTAGAAATAGTCAAACCAAGCATGAAGGGTTTGCTTGAGCCCATAAAGAGAACGACGAAGGCGACAAACCATACCAGCAGGGACATAATACCCAGGGTCGGCTGCATGTAGACCTCACACAACTTGCCATTGAGAAAGACATTCTTGACGTCTAACTGAGAGACGGGCCACTGTCGAATAGAGACCACAACAAGAATAGTGCGAGCAGTGGTCATGTGGGCGATAGGAGAGAAGGTCTCATCGTAGTCACGACCATGCTCCTGCGGAAAACCATGAGACACAAGACTAGCCTTATAGCGTTCAAGAGAACCATCCGAGCGGGTCTTGATCTTGTACACTCACTTGCACGTGATGGGAGTGATGCGCAGGTAAGGGCACAAGATCCTTAGTGCTAGTACGCTCCAAAGAAGCAATCTCCTTAGACATCGCAAGCTGCCACTCAGGGTGAGAAGTAGCCTCACGGTAGGTTGTAGGCTCAGAAAGAGCTGCGGCTGCAAAGCTGTAGTGCTCAAGAGGCTTGACAATGCGATGATCACAAAGATCGTATCTGGGAAAAGGCAAAACAGGACCCAGCAAGGACAGAGGAGAGCTGTGAACAGGGCCCAACAAAGACGGAGGCTTAACTAGACTAGTAGGCCGAGGACGGCGAGTAGTGCAGAGGAAAGGGTGAAATCTCAACAAAAGAACTGGAAGGAAACAACGGCAAAGGGGGAACTGGTGGAGCTGGAGGAGAGGGAAGCGATGAAGGTGGAAGTGGAAGCGAAGCAGAAGTGGAAGTGGAAAGCTAAATGTCAACAAAAGTCAGAAATAAGATCGACTCAACAAGAGACTCTGAGCTGAAGTAGAGGGATGAGGGTAGTAAGGCCGGGACTCATCGAAGCTGACATCCCGAGAGATCCTCATCCGGTGAGCAACAGGGTCGTAGCAGCGATAACCCTTATGTTTAAGACTGTAGCCAAGAAAAACACACTCAACCGACTGAGCAGTCAGCTTGGTGCGCTCACGAGGTGGAACAAGGACGAAGTAGACACAGCTGAAACAACGAAGGTGACTGTACTTGGGAGCCTGACCGTAGAGATACTCGACAGGAGTAGAATCCTGAAGAGCGGTGGAAGGCTGCATGTTGATGAGGAAAGCAGCAGTGGAGATAGCCTCAGCCCAGAAGTGAGATGGAACAGAAGAGGCAAGCATGAGAGCGCGAACTGTCCCAAGCAAGTGATGATGCTTACGCTCAGAGATACCATTCTGAGCGTGAGCACCAGGACAAGAGTGCTGGGGAAGAGTACCTTGCTCAGTGAGAAAGCAGCTCAAAGCAGCAGATAGGTACTCGCCAGCAGAATCAGCACGAAAAACACGAATGACCAAATCAAATTGAGTGTGAACCATGGTGGAAAAACTCTGGTAAATAGAGAGAACCTGACTGTGAAAGGACATGAAGTAGATCCAAGTATGATGAGAATAATCATCAATAAAGATCACATAGTATCGATGACCCTCTTTTGAAACGAAGGGAGCCGGACCCCAAATGTCGGAGTGAATAAGATCAAAAGGATGAGCCGAGACAGAATTACTAGAGGAATAGGGAAGCTGCAGCTACTTGCCAAGCTTTCAACCCATACAAGGTAAAAAGGTGTCACTGGATACATGCCCAAGAAGAGCATGACCTACTAGAGAAGACAATCATGATCCACGGAGATGACCTAAACGATGGTGCCACCGAGCAAAGGAAATAGTAGAGGACGCAACAAAAACAGAGACAGGTGTAGTGACTTGCTGGCTGGTGGAGGCAGCGGAAGGAAGGTGCAGCCAATCGAGCTCCCAAAGACGCTTCAAATCACGGCGCCGAGGGCTAGCACCAAGCAGAGTTCCCGTGTGGCGGTCCTGGACACAAGAGTCGAACTCAAGAGTAACATGACAGTCATGATCAGTGATTTGACAAGCCGACATAAGATGCATAGTAAGCTTGGGAACATGAAAGACGATAGGAACATGAAAAGAAGTGGAAAGGATGCCTCGGCCTGCAACACGAAGAGGTATCATTTGTAATCTAAACTGTGGAAGTAAGAGCTGTAGGACACAGAAGTGAGACGAGTAGAATCTGGTGTCAAGTGAAAAGAAGCAAAAGAGTCCAAGATGCACAGAGACAAAATACTAGACGAGGGAGGTAGCAGAGACGAGGACTGCTGAGAAGCAAGAGCCAGAAGAGCAAACCTTGAGGCAGGGGCGGCGATGGTGACGTGCCCGGTGGAGTAGCTCACGAGGAGGCGAGCTTCGACGACGGTGCTCGGGGGCAGTAGCTCGGGCCAGAGAGGCCAGGCTGGGGACCCCTGTACTCACCCATGGTCATAGGTGGTGTAGCCCCGAACGGCGTCGTAGGGGAAGCAGCCGCCTGCGTTGGTGGCACGCCTTGCTGTGACGACGGTGCCGAGCTTGCTCTCAAAGCAGTAGGAGCAACCGTGATCATGTCGCTTTCTGGGAGCGTAACATACTCCATTTCCGATCTGGCTCATCGGCGAGTGGATCGCAGGCGAGGAGTCCCGTGGTGAAATCCACCCACCAGAGCTTGCCACCGTGGGAGACCACTCAAGCTTCCACGCCGCTTGCCCCGGATCGGCCAGCATCTGCATAGACCTTGGGACTCGGGGCATATGAGGTGGTGGCCCCGAGCAGCAGAGGCGTGGGTGGGTGTAACACCCTGACCCAAAAAATGTAATAGCCCGGCCTGCTCGTAGCGTGGCCCATGTGGCCCATGAGGAGTTGTGTGGTGGGATTAGTCCCACATTGCTTGTCTAAAGTGAGTTGTAGTAGTATATAATGCCTGTTGGATCCAAACGTAGCACCTCCGGGTTAACCCTTTTACACAAAGTGAGGACGAAAGTGTAAGTGAGGTGCTATGTGTGCGCGGGTCCGCCCCATGGTGGGCTGGGCATTGAGTCGATTTTGGGTCAGGGTGTTACAGTGGATGCACAACGTGATCCATTGGTTGGAGCCGCATGTCATTTTGTTCCGCTACCCACTCAATTACCATTTGCAATAGAGGAGGCGGCTCCGCTAGCAGGGGAGGCGGCGCTCGGGGAGTCGGGCGACACTTGGTGTAGGCAGAGGCAGGTGGCTCGGTGGAGGACAACAACCTCAGGGCAGAGGAGGCGGCAGCCCGAGCAGTAGAGGACCACAACGTCGAGGTGGCGGGCTCCTGTCTACGGCTGTGTCGGCGTGGTGGGATCTGGCCGGATCCGATAGCGGCGAGAGCAAGGGCAGGCCCGGTGATGCGTCGGGGTGGCGTGAGCAGGGGCTCTAGCGTGACGGCTAGATCCGAAGTCGGCGGGACGTCGGAGTGCCGACCCGGCAACGGGATGCGATGGCGGCGTCGTGAGGGACTGCGGATCCGGTCGTGGAGGGGCGGCGGTCGGTGGAGGCTGGAGGATGGCGGCTCCTTGGGCCGAAAAAAACAGAGGAGGCTGAGGGAGGCGGCGGCGGTGGCGGTGATTAGTAGCTAGGTTTTTTCGGAGAGAGTCATGAGTCTGATACCATGTTGGAATGAACTCTCATCTATTCCAATGGGGTTAAAAGCCAATATATACAAGTTACATGTATATGAAAGTATGCAATGAACATCCTATACACGTCATATCTAACAACGGTGACCTCGATTCGGCCGCACGCGCCGAGTGCCGCCCAAGTCACCTTGGACCAGCTTTGACCAGCTACCTGGCCCTAGGTGGCTAGCCCAGCCCGCCTAGCCTGCCAACTTTGTTGAAGTCGTTGTTGAAGGGCACCGCTGACCTAGGCCGATTTCTTGAACCTTGGTTATCATACCACTAAGCCATGGCAGGCTTGGCAGCTGATGCTACTAAATCTGCTGCTCTATTTTTGGTATCAACAGTGAATCAGCCTTCTTTGGTGGGATGGGCTCCATTTGGCATTGTGGTGGCTTTTGAAAAGCACTTTTTTTCTACTTTTGGATATAACAATTTGTTGAAAGCATCTTTTTAGGAGCAGTAACAACAAACTCTTACTAGAGTGGTAAATATTCCTATAAATAACTAGACTCCTCCGCAGCGAAGCACAACACAGCACAACCACAAACTGGCCCTAAACAGAGTAATTATGAAGATGTGCATTGGGATGGGAGAAGCAGTCTTGTCCCAAACCTTATTTAACATTCATTAGACAACTTTGTAAAGCTTGGGATTTAGACCTATATATTTTCCATAATTTTAAGTAGTCCTCTCAATACGTATAGTAAGGTTTTAATGAGGGGCTTGCTTTTGGTTAATTCAGAAGATTCTCATATCATTTCTACATTATTCTGGCATGTATTTAATGAGACTAGATTCCTCTGAAAATGTATGTCCTAAGTATCGTATGGAATCTTTGCCAACCTTTATGATCTGATGTTGTCAGTTTCAATTCAATGTTTGATGTTTCAAAAGACCCTTGTATTTAATCATGGTTGTGACCTTTGATGATCATTCTGCAGGTTGAGGTTGAGCGCATTGACATTGGTGAACCTGCAAATCCAGGTCAGTGACCCCATATGTGCACTCTTTTCTTTGCTCTGCTTATTCTTGTACAAGTTCATGAGGTGCAAATAACTCATTCAGTTTCTTGTTTTAGAGTTTCTTGGCCTGATTTGATATTAGAGGTTAATGAATGCATTTGCAATTTTGCATGATTGTAGTTAAATCTGACACTTGTTTAGACTTCTGCAATAATGTTATACTTGGTATCATTTTACAGAGGTAGACTAATGCATGTGTGGTCCTAGTTAAATTTGAAACTTGTTATGATCCTGCACTCTTGTTTTATTTGTTCTATTGTTTCTGAAATGTGTATGGTATGATAAAAAGGGCAATCACAGGGCCAAACAATGTTCATAAGAAATTAGATAAATACCATCAGTTCCAAAAGCTGTATTTGCACTTGCGATATATGAACTCAGATATTTCTATCCTAGTTCCTTCGCTGGCCGTATCCTAGCTTATGCATTTGTCATATTTCGTATATCTTTATATTACTTGCTCAATTCTAGATCAAAAGGCTACTAAACATTACTATTTCCAAAAATCTTCTTGTAAGATACTATGTCATTCTAGACGATTTTGTTGTTACGATGTGGGGCCAGGTGTGCGCAGCAAGAGGAAGGGCGCATGGTAGCAGCAAGGAAATTTGATATGTTTCCATATTGTTTGATTGATTAATTTCTATGTATATATATTAATTTCCATATTGTTAGGTTCATTGGTGTCACTGCATCACCTAGGCGAAGACTAGGTGTCTAGTCGGCACCAAGCAGATGTCAGGACCACTCATCTCACTTGGCGTCGCTGCAACTTGCCATCGTCATTGTTCGCACAGTGCCCTCACCTGTGATTGCCATCCTCCCACTGCAATCTAATGCTGGTGGATGGGAGCCATTGTCCCTCCCAGCTAGATTGGCTGTCCCCGACGGTGAGTCGGGTGACAGTGGCAGAAATTTGGAGAGGCCGAGAGGGTGAGGGCATCGTGTATGCAGAAGTGAGAGAGTGGGATAAGAGAGGGGCTGACGTATGGGCTAGGTGTGTAACGGTAGGTGGGGTTGGTGCCTTGAACATAGTATCTTTTATGGTTGAGGGGAGAAGTTATACTGTTTTGATTATATTTAAAAATGCTATTTTAGACTATTTATTTTATACAAGTTAACATAAGTACATAGTATGCCACCTATTTTTCCCCTTGGTGTCTAGTCTGTCCAAAGGAGTTGCCAGGATACCCTCCATATAGGGAAGGGGAATTATAATCATTGAAAGCAAGCAAAGATGGAATGGAGAAAAGAGTAGTCACTCCCCATTTTTCTCTAGTTTCCCCTGTTTTACCCGGCCATTGAGGTCTTATCAGGAACACAATAGATTTGGTATCAGAGCCGACCACCATATCTTCTGGTGTCAGGCAAGACAGGATCGAAGTCATACTTGCCTAAATCATTTTTGATCTGGAGGAGGCCGTGGCATGGCAGGAGGCTATTGTACAATGATCACAGCACAATTCATGGCACTAGAGGCAAGACGTGGCATCGATGCAAAAGAAGATCCATTTAGCAATAACTTTGCTCCGTCAAAGTTCCTTCGCAGTAATGAGCACCAAGCCTTCGTGGTATCAGTGGATGATGAATTCTGCACAAGCCCAACGACTTGATCTCGTCGGTTGCATCGGCTCTGGTCTTGCCACAATGCAAGGAGAAGATCACAATCGACCTACTGTGAGCGATGAAATCTACTATGAAGTTGGTCATATCTCTAAGGTGCTACTTCCATAAACGTCAGGCCGTCTTCTAGGTGGCTCAATGGAATATCAAGCTAGGGAGATGCCTTCAAGATGATCTACATGATATCAACTCTGAGTATCATTGTGGCTACAGCCCTGTTATTATCATTGTGGCTACAGCCCTGTTATTACCATTTGACTGTTAGATGTTGTGTTATTCTTCCCTACTTTAGGATGTTTTCTGCATATTACACCTGCTGTGAACTTGTATATATAGGCCCATTGGCCCCTTGCAATACAACAAGTCTATTCCCAACATAGTATCAGAGCAGGTTACGGTTAGGGTTTCTCCTACCCAACTCTTAATTCCCGCCGCCTCTCCCCTTTTCTTTCGTGCGGCGCCCGTTCTGTTTCCCCGAGGAGGCGCCGGGTCTCTCCTTGCTCCCCCCTCCTCCCTAACATCGCCGGTAGCCTCCCGAGCCTTCTCGCCGGATCCACCGACGGCGTCGCCGGTGCCTCCCCGAGCCCTCTGTCGACCGGATCCAGCGCCTCTGCCCGGTCGATGCGCGCTGCCCAACCTTCCTCGATTTGCATCATTGCCAGAGCTTCACGCCATTGCGTCTCTCGCCCGACTTTGCCTTCTCGACGCTGAGTTCCTTTGCTTGCGACTCCTCCCCGACGTCACCCGGTGCCGTCCCGAGCTGCTCCACCTCGGATCCGGCCGTCGCCGCCCCGAGTTGCTTCGACGCCGTCCTGAGCTGCTCCACCTCGGGTCCAACCGCCGCCACCGAGTACCTCTCATCATGGGGCCGCCGAGCATCCTGCTGGCCGACGCTCTACTCGGGACCGACGGGTGGGGGGGGGGGCTCGACGTCTTCCTGGCGTGTTGTGGACGACATTGCGTCACTCCGGCGTGCAACGGCCATCACCCAAGAGGCACCCTCCGGAACCTCGAGTACAGGTACCGTCTCGGTCCCGAAGTATCCGGTCACCTTCCATCGCGTCAATTACCGCGAGTTCGCCCAGCATATGAGGATTCACATGCGGGGACAGCGCCTGTGGGTCTACCTCACAGGTGAGCGACCTTGCCCACCCCGCCCCATCACGCCAATCGAGCCCGTTTTCCCTGCTGATGCTACTGAGGATGTTCAGCGGGCTGCGGTTACCGCCTTTGAGGACGCGCTCGAGGAGTACCAGACGCAGCTCCACGCCTATGAGGTGTGGAACGATGGGGATGCTAAGGCCTCTGCCATCGTGGTGGCTAGCATTGAGCCCAAGCATGCGTTTGATGTGCTTGGTTTGTCTACGACTAAGGAGATGAGGGATCGTCTTCGTGCCCACTACGAGCCGAAGATTGATGCCTTGTACCTTTCCGCTCTTCGGGAGGAGCAGTCTCTCCAGCAGAGGACGCCACCGTGGACGCCTTCTACCAGCAGTTGGCTGCGGTTTGGCGTCAGCTTGACTCTCTGGGGTCAGATGTCTGCCGGTCCTGCACCTGCTTTGCCCGTCAGCAGGCCCACTTGGAGACTTGTCGCCTCTGTGAGTTCCTCACCTGCCTTCGTCCGGAGTACGAGGTGGCTCGCTCTCATTTGCTGATGATACAACCCCTTTCCTCCACATTGGAGGTTCTTACTGCTATTCGGGCCGAGGAGGCTCGTTTCGCACGACTGGGATTCTCAGCAGCCCTTTTCAGTCTTGGCTGTTCACACCCCACCGCCGGTACTTACGCCTGCCTCTACCTCTTTGGTTGCTGCTGCTACGCCCACCATCCTTCACTGTGATTATTGTGACCGCACTGTGATTATTGTGACCGTTCTGGGCAGGCCGCTTGTCGATCTTGTCGCCGAAGAAGGCTTGCCGGAGTGGCCGCCGCCGTGGGCGCTCCTCCCAGTCAGGTTCACGCCAGAGTTCCTTGGAGCAGACGCACCAGGAGATGCTTACGCTTCGCTTCGCTCTGCACCAGAGATGCTCACGCCTATACGCTCATGCACCGAGTTCATTGCTTAGTCTTCTAGCCCTGCCACCACCTCCTTTAGGTATACCATCCCCTTGGATTCTGGATTACGGTGCCTCTTTCCACATGACACCGAACTCTACTCATCTTTCCTCTGTGAGATCACCTGATCTTCCTCACACAGTTCAAACTGCAGATGGGACATCTCTTCCTGTTGCAGGACGAGGCACTCTTTCCACTTCATCTTTTCGTGTTCCTACTGTGTATCTCATGTTCCTAGTCTTACTATGCAGCTTATGTCACCGGTCGATCACCGATTATGATATTGTATCATTCTTGATTCTGACTCTTGTGTTCAGGATCGTCGTACGTGGCTTCTGGTTGGGACTGGTCCTAGGTGCCATGATTCTCAGCGTCTTTGGGAGCTCGACCGATTGCAGCCTTCCTTTTCACGCCTCCACCACCGATCGGCCAAGACCACCGCCTAAACCTGCCGCTTCTTCCACCACCACTTTTGTCCAGCGGCACTATTGGTTTGGTCACATTGGTGGTTTTCGTCTTTCTTCACTAGTCGGGAGTGGTGTTCTAGGTTTTGTTTCTAGTGACACTACTTTACATTGTATGGGTTGCAAGTTTGACAAGCAGCTGCAGCTCCCTTATTCCTCTAGTGATTTTGAGTCTTAGCGTCTTTTGATTTGATTCATTTTGATGTTTGGGGACCGGCTCCTTTCACTTCGAAAGGGGTCATACCTATCACGTGATCTTTATTGATGATTATTTGAGATACACTTGGCTCTATCTTATGTCTTCTTGCAGTTAGCTTCTTTTCATTTACTAGTAATTTACCACCATGTTTCGCACTCAGTTTGAGTCGACCATTCGTATTTTTCGTGCAGATTCTGTTGGTGAATCTCTCTCCACTTCACTTCGTAGTTTTCTTGCTGAGCAGGGCACTCCCTCAGTATTCTTGTCCCTGGTGCTCACGCTCAGAATAGTGTCACTGAGCGCAAGCACCATCATCTCCTTGAGACAGCTCGTGCTCTCATGCTTACTACTCATGTCCCACCTCATTTTTGGGCTAAAGCTATCTCTATCGCTGCCTTTCTTATCAATCGACAATGCTCTTCTGCTCTCAAGGGATGTACCCCTTTTGAGCGTCTCAATGGTTCACCGTCCCAATACAGTCACCTTCACTGTTTCGGTTGTGTCTGCTACGTGCTTCTTCCACTACGAGAGTGCACCAAGCTGACTGCTTAGTCGGTTGAGTGTGTTTTCTTGGCTACAACTCTGAGCATAAGGGTTATCGTTGCTCGGATCCTGTTGCTCAACGAATGAGGATCTCTCGCGACGTCACTTTTGATAAGTCTCGTTCTTACTATCCTTGTTCCTCTGCCACCAGCTCGACTTCCGTTGAGTCGCTTTCCTTCTTGACTTTTCCTGATTCTTCGCCTTCTCCGGTTCCAGTCTTACCACCCTCACTCCGTCCCCACCGTCTCCTTCGCCTTCATCTCTTCCGTCTCCTTCGGTTTCCTCACTTCCTCCAGAGGTTCCTACCATCTCTCCTGTCGAGATATCTCTTTTCCGCTGCACTACTCTCGCCGTCCACGGCTGACTACTCCTCCAGTTGCTCCTTATACTCCTTTCACTCCCTTGTCCTTGCTCGGTCCTGCTCTAGCCTCACCTCCTAGGTATGATCTTCGTGATCGTTGGACTATCAGGCCTCCTGAGCGTTACGGCTTTGCGGCCGCTGCTCTTGTTGAGCCTACGACTTATCGTCAGGCTGTTGTTCATCCGGAGTGGCAGCAGGCGATGGTGAGGAGATTGCTGCCTTGGAGTGCACCAGGACTTGGGATCTTGTTCCCCTACCTGCTCGTGTTATTCCGATCATGTGCAAGCGGGTTTACAAGATTAAGACTTCGCTTCGATGGCTCTCTTGAGTGTTACAAGGCTCGTCTTGTGGCCCCTGGTTTTCAGCAGGAGCATGGTCATGACTACGACGAGACTTTTGCGCCTGTTGCTCACATGACCACTTTCGGACCCTTCTGGCAGTTGTTTCTGTTCGCCAGTGGTCTATTTCTCAGCTGGACATCAAGAAGGCCTTCCTCAATGGCGAGCTGTGTGATGAGGTCTACATTCAGCCGCCTGCTGGGTATTCTGTCCTTGATGGCATGGTGTGTCGTCTGTCGCTCTCTCTGTGGTCTCAAGGAAGCTCCTCGAGCTTGGTTTGAGCGCTTCTCCTCTGTTGTCACTGAGGCCAGTTTCACCGTCAGTGATCATGACCCTGTTCTTTTTATTCACACCTCTCCTCGTGGTCGGACTCTTCTTCTGTATGTTGATGAAATGATTTTCACAGCTGATGATCCTCAGTACATTCACTTTGTGAAGAAGCGTCTCAATGATAAATTCTTGATGTCTGACATGGGTTCACTTCGCTACTTTCTTGGGATTAAGGTCACTTCTACGCTTGAGGGCTATTATCTCTCCCAGGAGAAGTACATTCAGGACCTTCTTGCTCGCGCTTGTCTCGCTGATCAACGCACAGTGGATACTACCATGGAGCTTGGAGTTCACCTTCGACTCACTAATGGAGAGCCCCTGAGGATCCCACTTGCTACCGTCATCTTGTTGGTTGTCTTATTTATCTTGGGATCACCTGACCTAAAATGTCTTATCCTGTTCACATTCTGAGTCAGTTTGTTTCAGCTCCCACTCAGCTTCACTATAGTCACCTTCTGCGTGTCCTTTGATATTTTCGTGGTACCATTTCTCGTCGCCTTTTCTTTCCTCGCTCCAGTTCCTTGCAGCTCAAGGTGCACTCTGATGCAACTTGGGCTAGTGATCACTTTGATCGTCGATCTCTTTCTGCCTACTGTGTTTTCCTTGGATAATCTCTGATTGCCTGGAAGACCAAAAAGTAGACAGCAGTTTCCCGCTCGAGTGCTAGGGCTGAGTTGAGGGCTATGGCGTCGTTGACAGCTGAGGTCACTTGGTTACAGTGGCTCCTTCAGGATTTTGGTGTCTATGTAATGATACCGACCCCACTTTTGTCTGACATCACTGGTGCGATCAGTATTACGCGAGATCCAGTGAAGCATGAACTCACCAAGCATATTGGAGTTGATGCTTCCTATATGAGATCGCAGGTGCAGGCACATGGCGTGGTTCTTCAGTACATACCTTCGGAGCTTCAGCTAGCTGACTTCACGAATGGTCTAGACACGAGCTCAGCACAGCCTTATCCTCTCCAAACTCAGTGTCGTTGATCCACTGTGAGTTTGAAGGGCGGGGGGGGGGGGTGTTAGATGTATTTATATGTTGTGTTATTCTTCCCTACTTTAGGGTGTTTTCTGCGTATTGCACCTGCTGTGTACTTTGTATATATAGGCCCATTGGCCCCTTACAATACAACAAGTCTAGTCCCAACAGTGACCACCTAGGGTTTCAACCTTGGCCGCCACCCCAATGAAAGAGATTTTGCCACCCTTACGCTACGGTTCAAGGATGAGCTGTTTCGCTCGGAGGGGTGTAATGTTATGGCGTGGAGCTAGGTGTTGTGGCAAGAGGAACGGCAGATGGTAACTTCAGAAACTTGATACGTTTCCATATTGTTGGCTTGATTAGTTTCTCGATCTATTAATTTTCATATTGTTAGTTTTCATAAAAGTTAGTTTCCGTTAGTTGTTTTCGAAGTCCTATATAAAGTGGGGGAATTGTAATCATTGAAAGCAAGGAAAGATGCAATAGACTCCCTGCCTCTTCTTCGCTAGTCTCCCCCTAGCTCGAGGTGTGTGTGACTGAGAACACGATGAAATCTACGAAGTTGGTCATATCTCTAAGGAGCTGCTTACACAAACGACAGTTGCGTAGGTTGTCTTCTTGGTGCTGAATGGAATATCAAGCAGGGAGATGCCGTCAAGATGACCGACATGACGCTAACCTGGAGTATAATCATGACTGCAACCCGGTTACTTCCATGCGACCACCTTGGGTTTCAACCTTGGCCAGCTGTTTCACTAGGAGGGGTGTATCATTATGGTGTGGAGCCAGGTGTGCGTGGGGAGAGAAAGGGCAAACGATAGCAGCAAGGAAACTTGATTGTTTCGTTATTATTGGATTGATTAGTTTCAATATATAGTAGTTTTCATTGAGTTAGGTTTTCTTAAAAGTTAATTTCCCTTAGTTGTACGGAGTCCCTCCCCATTTTTCTCTGTCCCTCCCCTTTCTACTTGGCCTTCGAGCCCATGCCAATAACACAGCATTAGGTCACCAAATACATGTCATTCTGGCATATTTATAGCATTTTTCTCCACCATATCATTCCTTCAATACTATTAGGTCACCAAATACATGTCATTCTGGCCTATCTATAGCATTTTTCTCCACCATATCATTCCTTCAATACTTATAGTTTACTTTTCCAAGAAAAAAGGCAATAGCTTGGAGATGGAAGAGTACTAAAAATTGTTGTTTCATTGGACTATTAAATAAGGTTATCATGGTGATTCTTCTCCATGCCTTACTTCCCATGCTAGAAGCAAGATTGTCATCTATTAAAAATGGAGGGGGTGATATGATCATATGAAAGACAATAATGTTTTTTTTTAATGTTAAAGATTACAGTGGTGTTGTTGTGGGGCGTTGGTTGGGTATGGGTCCGAGGACGGAGGTAGGGCAGTCGTCCTTGATCAGCCAGCCATGCCACCCGCCAAGGCTCTGAGGCCTAGTTGGAGAAGAGGGAGAGACTAAGGAACTTTTCATATTTCTTTTGCTTGAACAGATAAAATCCCATTCTTATATAGATGGAGGATGACTTACCGCTAAGAAACTTTTCTCTAAACAAGAAATCCTAAAATTATGCATCTAACAAATTATGAGATATGCATAGCACGCCCAAAATAATTAAGTTGGTTAATTGCATGCATATCTCATAATTGTTAGTCAATCTTGGTAGTTGCATAATTTTAGGATTTCTTGTTGAGAGATAAGTTTTTTAATGGTCAAGTCATCCTCCATCTATATAAGGATGGCTTTTATCCTTTGTGATCAAGCAAAATAAATAAGAAAAGTTCTTTAGTCTCTCCCTCTTCTCCAACCAAGCCTCGGAGCCTTGGCAGGCCCTACCCTCTACCCTTGGACTCGCACCCAACCGGTGCCCACAACAGTTGTCTACAATATGTTAAATATCTTGATTTCTCGGACAAGATTTATCATTTATGCTCATTTGCTCCCCTCATTGCAGCACCAAGAAACAACAACAGGAACTCTACATATCAGCCAGTTACCACAAACCCAATTTCCTTTTCGCCTGATCCAAATGACCAAGAGGAGAACCTAGACATACTTGGTGATGATGACAATGGCTCACCGAATAATATGGCCTCAGGACAAGGGACGTCTGTTCGGGGTTTTGACATCAACTTACCAAACCAGCTCGACATGGATGATGAAATAGCTGATGTAGATGTAAATAACGAAGCTAATGAGGGACTCAATGCAGCTGAGGCGCTGCGAGCTCAAGTCAACGCAGAAGGGAAGCAGGAGGAGCAGGACACCTCTAGCTCAAGCGGGAGTAGCAGCAGCAGCAGCAGCAGTGGTAGTGGGAGCGGAAGTGGGAGCAGCAGCAGCGACAGTGATGGCAGCGATGGCGATTCAGCCAGCTCAGGTGGTGAGGTTGATATATGAGTTTGGTGTGCAGAGTTTTCGTTCTGTGTATGCGACGGTTCACACTTTTACAGCACTAGCAAAAGGAGGTGTGAGCTCTCTATGTTTGACTGATACTGCACGAGTAACTAAATCGAATTACAGCTGTTGTGAACTATTTATTTGTTCCCTCCATGACTAGGTCTCTTTTTACGTTTCTTAGACCCGGCCTGCAGCATACAATTTGTAAGCAGATAAGGATCAAGAAAGCCCAAGGTTCAAGAAAGCGCTTGTCGCTAGTCGGGTGGTGGCCCGACGCCTAGTGCTTAGGCTGACTAGGCGGCAGTGCAGAGCAGCTGGCGGCTGGTTAGAAGCAGAAGGTAGCAACTTGGAAGCCACATAAGATCTCAAAATCCATGCTTTTATTCGGCTGCACATGTCAAGCTGCACATGCTAAGCACCAAGCAAGCACCGGTCCAAGTGGCTACATCTTCCTACTCAAAAGACTAGTCTTCGTTTTCCCTCACTTCTTCCTCTTCCTCGCACGAAGCTTCCTTCTCCATCCTCCAGAAGGCAGCCTTCTGGTTGCATCGGCAACGGCGATTGGCGGCTAGGCAGAAGCAGTGAGTAGCAGTGGCCAGTGGTAGTGGAGAGTAGTGGTAGTAGTGGCTAAGCGGCGGCGACGGTTAGGTTAGCTTGGCCCTCTTCTTCATCCACCTCCCCTCGCCCCTCTAGTTGTCTCTCCCCTCACGTCGCCTCGCGTAGAGCTGCCGTGAGCTGTGGAAGACCAGCTTTGACTGCGTAGCCGGTCCAAGGCAGCTCTCTCGCCTAGCCCATCATCTTAGGAGAAATCGGAGCGGTAGCCCCCCGACGAACGCCTAGACGGTGCTGGGAGCTGACTTCTTGAACCCTGTAAGTAGATATTTGCAAGTACCACGTATGTGTATTGTGGATACATGATGTTGCTCGTTAATCTTAATAAAAGGAGAAATGGGGAAAAAAAGGAAAAAGAATATATATAGCAAGGGCGCACACACACACACACACACACACACACACACAAAAGGAGAAATTTCCTCTTTTTGAAGTGAAGTATTGTATGTATGCGATAGTCTATACGATGCTTGTACCATATTGGTCTCTACTTTCTTCGATCGAAATACTTCCCTGCTTTCTTCGATCATACCCTTTGCTGAGCAAGTTGCCCTATATATGGGCTGTAACTATTTGGGAAACTTAATAATATTCACGGCGGACCAAACAGGCGTAGGAAATGAGCACCTCCTATCGTTAGCTGTACCCTTTGTAACCCAGAGCATCCGCAATCATAACAATTGAGTAAGGAGAGAAGCATAGTTTGTGTTGAGTAACCGTCGCTGGAGATTCCAGTCCGAACGGGTACCTCGTATACAATGATCAGAATCGTAAGAACGATGAAGAACACAAGAGCACAACAGTAGAATGAACACAGAGATATGCGGGACTTCAGGGTCTGCTTTATTGCTTCGGATCAATCGGGGTTACAATGAGAGGGGGGTGACCCTCTATTTATAGACTATGGGATGAGGAGTTCAACTGGGCCAGGACTCTCCGGTCACAGGCTCGTCTCGGGCCAGACTCTCGAGTCACAGGCGATTTCTTAACACTCCCTTGAACACTCATCCAACATGTTCATGTCTCGTCAAAACTCCATAAAACCCCAAGTGGGAAAAATTTGGAGAAAGAGTACATGTCATGCGTTCTCTTGTGTCCTTAGCCAGAAACTTCAGGAAAACTCGTAAGGGAAAAAGAGTACAATCCACCCAATTTCATTTAATCTCTGGGATTTATTCTTTGGGTACTCGATCTTCGTGATCAAGATTCAATAATGAGTTCGTGAAGATTCTCCCCCTGAATTCTGCACTTGTCTAAGTCTTATCATTCCAATTCCACATATGCATATTTCAAAACTAGACATTTGGAAGTGACTTAGTGAATAAATCTGCAAGATTTTCACATGACTTAGTATGCGAGACCTTAATTTAGTCCATCTTTTGCATTTCGTGAGCATAGAAGAACTTGGGATTGATATGCTTTGTAAGGGACTCTTCACATAACCCATCTGCACTTAGGCGACACAAGTCGCATTATCTTCATAGATAATGGTAGGGGTTTCTGTGATATCAATCCACATGATCTTTGGATGTGGTGAATCATCCGTCGAAGCCAAGAACATTCTCGTGAGGCTTAGTATAGTGCTATGATTTACGAGTGGTTCGTCAAGTAGATACAAGACTTTGCTTAGGCGATTTCCATGAAATCATAGTTCCACCACGGGAATACATATCCTGTTTGCGATTTAGGCGTGTGCGGGTCGGCGGTACCCGGCATCTGCGAGCTAATCATGGTAAGGTCTTGGTTCTTTCGTAGAATAGACCAAGATCTTTGCTTCCTTGGAGGTATCGGAAGGCGTCTTTTATTCCCACCAATGCCTTTTGGTAGGTTATGCCTTGTACCTTGCTAATAGGTTTCTTGCAAATGCAATATCCGGTCTAGTACAGTTTGCTAGATACATGAGTGCTCCTATTGCACTCGTGTATGGGAATTCCGGTCCCAGGACTTCTCCCCCTCTTCTTTAGGTGCATGCGGGTCCTTGTCTTCTTTGCAAGGATCTCCGACCATCGGCACTTCGAAGGATATGCCTTTTCAAAGCCAAACCTTTCCAACACTTTACGAGTGTATGTTGGTGATGTACTAGAATACCTTGAGGGTATGCTCAAGGCTGAGCCTAAGCAAGACTTGGTTTTACCCAAGTCTTTCATCTCGAACTCGATTCGGGTAGAGCTTGCTTTCTTAATATCTTCCATGGTTAGATGATATTGGATCATCTACATATCTTGAGATTATCTGAGAATCCATCACGGGATCATTGTATAAAAACACATGGACAATCCTCATTGTTCGTGTAGCCTTTCTTGCAGAGAAAATCACTTAAGCGATTATACCACATTCTGCCTGATTGCTTCAATCCATACAGTGACTTTCTGAGTTGCACACTGTACAGATTTCTATTTGCTCTGTCTTGGTTCGGGACAGGGATACCTTTCGGTACCTTTATGTAAATGTCCGAATCTAAGTTCCCATAAAGGTATGCAGTTACCACATCCATCAATTTCATTTCCAAATTCAAGTTTACTGCCATTGAGATTAAATATCTAAATGTAGTTCCGCCCATGACCGGGGAATAAGTTTCATCATAATCGACTCCTGGTCGTTGGGTGAAACCTTGTGCAACAAGCCTTGCTTTATGTCTTACAACTTCATTATTTTCATTTCTCTTTCAACAAATACCCACTTATGCCCCTCTTGGGTGCACATGGGAGGCGTGCGGCTTACGAGCCCAAACACCTCTCTTTTATTCAGAGATATTAATTCCGCTTCTATTGCCTTCTTCCAATCTTTCCAATCTGATCTTTTCTTACATTCAGCGAGCGATGCAGGCTCTGGATCAAGATCGATAATTGTGGCAATTTTCTTTGCAAAATAAATGTCGACATTGGCTGTTGTTCTATTCATAGATTCTCTTGTGGTCACATAATTTATAGCTATTTCTTCATGGGGCGATACTTCTAATGTTTTTACTTGCTTATCACGCTTTGATTGATGGGCAAGTCCCTTTAGTTTTTCAGCTCCGATGTGTGCGCACACATCCATGCTGATATCTCCCTCCATGGGAATATTCAAATCTGGTATGCCTTTTGCTGAAGGTTCCATACCGGTGCCATGTCTCAATTGGCTCCCTTTCTGGTTATGGGAAACTTCAGTGATCGGTTGTGTTAAGTCCTTCTTATCCTTTTTCGCCAGGCGTCCCCGGTTACTTGGGATTCGAGGGGCCGAAGTTCTCGTCCTTTATTACGAGGCCTGCGGGCGGGATTAGGATACCTTCAATTTTCTTTGGTATTTCAACCTCTCGGCGCATTGCGTGCAGGCACATGCGACTTGGTTACACTTTTCAAATCACTAAAGTGGTCAGGCAGTTGATTCGCTAATGCTTGCAAATCAATTATCTTCTGGACTTCTCTATTTGTTTCACTAGTGCGCGGGTCATGTGCATGGATTCCCGTGGCTTGCCACGTCAGTTCCCGACATTTTTCATCAAGGGGTTGATTTCCTCCCCCTAATGACGGGAAACTATCCTCATCGAATATGCTGTCAGCGAAGCGGGCTGTATGCAAATCTCCAGTCATGGGGTCCAGATACTTGATTATGGATGTTGTCTCATAACCAATGTATATCCCAGACTTTCGGAGAGAGCCCATTGCAGTTCGCTGTGGTGGTGGTATAGGTACATAAACCTTGCAACCAAACCTTCGAAGATGGGAGATTTTCGGTGTTGACCCTTGCGCTAGTTGCATAGGTGAATAGATGTTATATGCTGATGGTCGAAAATTGATGAGAGTTACTGCGTGTAGGACTGCGTGTCCCCAACATGTAGTTGGCAAATTACAATTCTGCAAGAGTGGTCGGGCAATAAATTTAATTCTTTTAATTAATGCTTCTTCTAGTCCATTCTGGGTGTGGATATGTGGTACAGAGTGCTCAACGGTAATTCCCATTACCATACAATAATCATCAAATGCCTTTGAAGTAAATTCTCCGGCGTTGTCCATTCTGATGGACTTCACATGATGATCAGAGAAATTATTCTTAATCTTAATTATCTGCGAGATCAGCTTTGCAAAAGCGTGGTTTCTCGTAGACAATAAGCATACATGCGACCATTTCGAGGAAGCATCGATGAGCACCATAAAGTACCTAAATGGCCCTGACAAAATGTATAGGACATAAATGTCTCCTGGATACGATCCAGGAATGCAGGGATTCCATCCTTTACTTTCAGAGTAGAGGGTCTAGTAATCATTTTCCCAGTGGCACATGCAGGGCACACGAAATCTTCTGGATTCGGAAAATTCTTTACATTGATATTATGTCCCGAGAATTAGTAATTATATTTCTCATCATTCTAAGACCGGGTGGCCTAATCTATCATGCCGAGAGAAAAGTTTGAGCTTCTAAAAGTGGTTTTCGTGACGGTATAGGTCGCAGATGCCTTAATATGAGTGTAGTATAGCCCGATTCATATGAAGGAAGTCTTTCTAATACCCTTTTTTCATTTTCTCGCTTTGTAATGAGTAGGTATTTCATACCATACTCTTCTTCATCTCTACGTGGAGACCGTTAGCGCGAATATCTTTAAAGCTTAAGAGAGTCCTAGTCGATTCTGGGTACAACAAGGCTTCTTCAATGACCAATGTTGTGCCCATCGGGAGTATAATTGTGGCTCTTCCTGAGCCTATTACACAAGTATCGCTGCCTGCGATTGTCGTAAGACTACCAGCATTCTTGCTGATTGACTGAAATTTTTTTGTCTCTCTTAAAATGGTATTCGTTGTGCCACTGTCTGCTAAGCATACTTCCTCCATTGGGCGCCACATACGTTCTGATATATATAAAATATTTATTAATATAGGGTAGCAAGCAACAATACATATAAAATACTTCAAAACAGAACACAATTTGCCTTTATTAATACGATGAAAAATCATGCAGGACTCATAATAAGAATTTATTTCTTTGCTCTCCTAGAGCTTACAACCATTATGCAAGATTATTATTCTATTGCAACCAAAAACTGTAAATGACTATAAAACTAAGTGCAATGCGTGCACTAGATCGAATCAGCGAAGAATGAAGATACTTCTGCCTGGATCTGCGCTTCATTCATCTGCTCCTCGTTGGCAACTACATTTCTTCTGCTTTGTGATGTCAAAGGAGGTGTGATGGGGGCGGCCATCGGGATGTCCACATCCATGGGTGCATCCCATGATTGTGGATCCCCTATGCATGCAATGGCGAGGTGTGCCTCATGCTGTCTTTTGCCCTTCTTCTTGGCCTTGAAAGCATCGATCACGTGCTGCGACTCATGGCAAACACGTGACCAATGACCCCAAGTGCCACATTTGTAGCAAATTTGGTCATGCTGACCATACGGCTTCTCGTCGCGCTTCTTTTGTCCGCCTTCTTGGCTTGGGCGATCTGCTTGGTTTACGACCCATGACCTTACCCTTCCCGCCTCTTTACTTTGAGTGAGGCTTTCACCTTGTAGCCGCTTGCGTTGACTTCAAGTCCAACTTTGCTACTAGGTGGCTGTGAGATGTAGTTCTTTCGAAGAACGTCATCTTGAGCTTCCGCAACTTGCATGATATCGATCAGTTCGGCATACTCCTTGTAGCCATCCTGCCGATAGTTGCGTGCGGATTGTACCGCGTTGGGGTGGAAGGTAGAGAGAGTTTTTCTATCTTACGCAAATGCGTGGTTACTTTACCACATAGTTGAAGACTTGTACAAATTACATGCAATGTAGAATTGTACTCTCCCACGGTCTTGTAGTCGGCAAAACGCAGTCGGTTCCAATCCTGCTCTGCACGAGAAAGGATGGTGTACTTTAGCTTCTCAAACCGCTTCTTGAGTGCGGTCCATAAGGCTAGTGCGTTCTTTTCTGCCATGTACTCATTCTTGAGTGTTAGGCAGAGATGATGT
Source organism: Hsuehochloa calcarea (assembly GCA_036346395.1). Classification (NCBI taxonomy): domain Eukaryota; kingdom Viridiplantae; phylum Streptophyta; class Magnoliopsida; order Poales; family Poaceae; genus Hsuehochloa; species Hsuehochloa calcarea. The sequence goes on from CM070594.1 coordinate 31,816,446, forward strand.
CTGAGGAAATGAAGTGCTTGTTCATTCCCCTCAGCAGTTGGAGCGACGTCCTTCAGGGTGTCAAGTCCAATAGCAGCACGGAGCTTCTTTGCTCCAAGTACAATCTCGACATCCGATGCCCAAGTCAGATAATTATGGCCATCTTTGGGCGACTCTTGAACTCCCGGTTCGTAATACCAGTCATCTGCATATTCATGCAAAGAGTGTATAAGATTACTGCTGGTAATTATCATAAAATGGTTGCAAAAATTCTTATAATGTTTTCGTATTTTTCTATGCATTTTCATGATTTACTGTTATTTTCAGTGATTAAAAGAAAAATTAATAATCACAAATAACCAAAACAGTAAATACAATAAATAAATTGCATAGAAATAATAATAACAAGGTAAAATATAATTCAAATGCATAAACCGATTCAAAATTTGAATTCAGAGGCCCTTTCTGCTTTGGAATATGAATTTTGGTGAATTCGCAATTCGAGGACTAAAGCGTGAAAATTCAGTTACGAGAAATTTTTCGCGCAATTTATGGAAATTCGAGGCCTTTTGCAAAACGACCCTTTTTTCGTTTTCTTTTTCTTTTCTTTTCGTCAGGTTATCTGGTAGGCCCAAGGCCGGCTTGTCACGGGTCTAAGAAAAGCGAGGGGACTCGGGGTAGGGTTTCTACCTACCCCGAAGTTCTCGAAGCGGCGGCTCCCTTCATGGGGCCGCCGCCGCCTTCTTGGTGGCGGCGGCTCCTTCATGGAGCCGCCATGGCTAACGCCGACTCGCGTCGGAGGGCGAGGCGGGCGCCTACGGCTGTGGTCGTGCGGCCTGCCGTCGACGGAGGTGAGGCGAGCGAGATCCGTGATGGCGCGTCTTGGCGCGATGTGCGGAAGGGCGGTGGCAGGCGGCGGCACCACATGCGCAAGAGGCGCGGCACTTCCTCCGGCTCGGCACTTCCTCCGGCTCGGTGGCGCTGGGGCGGTCGTGCTCGGCGGCCGGGCGCCGAGGCGGCGGCGCGCGGGCGGCGGTGATGCCTTCAAGGCGGTGCATGGCTTGCGAGGCGGTGGCGGTGCTACGCAACCCGACCGGCTCTTCCCTTCCCGTTACTCTGACATCTGGCGCAGATGGCGAGCGGGTGGCGGTGGGCGGGATCTGTGGCGGAGGCAATGGCCGCGCGCGCGGATTCTCTCCTTCTTCCCCTTTCTGTGATGTTCTCTTGGGAGGTGGTCGGCCGGCGGTGGTGCGGCCGGCGGGGGGAGTGCATTGGTCGGGTTAGACGGCCGGCCGAGCTTGGCTCGGGGTTGGCACGGCCGGCCGATTCTTTGGCCGTGGGGAACAAGTCGGCGCCACGACTTCGTGTCGCGGCGCCGACCGTGATTTTTTTCGTTGGTACTGTTCATGCAAAAGAAGGTGAAGAAAAAAATATTGTTCATGCAATTTTCTTTCCGATCGGCGACTTCGAGTCGGCTCGCGGTGAATTTGCAATTTCAATCTACGGTACAATCGACATCCGATCTTTCATGCAATCTACCGATCGACATTGTGTCGGCGACTTCAAGTCAGCTCGCGGTAGATTAGAACAGATTTGCACCGTAGAAAAACAATCTAGAAAGCAAATTTTCGGAATTGAAAGCAATCTAGAAAATACGATTCAATCTACGAGTGTCGTTCTTCGACGGTTACCTTTCGATGCGAGGAGAGTCGATCGTGCTGATAACGTGTTGAGTAACCGTCGCTGGAGATTCCAGTCCGAACGGGTACCTCGTATACAATGATCAGAATTGTAAGAACGATGAAGAACACAAGAGCACAACAGTAGAATGAACACAGAGATATGCGGGACTTCAGGGTCTGCTTTATTGCTTCGGATCAATCGGGGTTACAATGAGAGGGGGGTGACCCTCTATTTATAGACTATGGGATGAGGAGTTCAACTGGCCCAGGACTCTCTGGGGTTCTGAGCCCGTACTGGGCCAAGACTCTCCAGAGTCCTGGGCCCGGTTTCTTAACAGTTTGGAGGTAAAAGATGTAGAAATCATAGCACCACGCAGTCATCAGCCCATTAAGCAGTCGAAGCCCAAACCCCAAACCGATTGAGTGGTCGAAGGCCCTAAACCCCTTAAGTCGCCCAGTGCTCTAATCTCCATCCATCTCTCTCCAGCTCTGAGCCTCTAACCGACACATCCCTCCTTGGCTCCCCAATATTAGCGACTATCATAGTGTGTGGCATGGCTAGCTCACCTCTATCCGGCACATCCACCCTTTGCTCCCCAGTATGAGAAATAACCTTAGCGACTAGCGTAGTGTGCGACATGGCTAGCTGACCTCTGGGAGATCGGGAGTGCAGCGTGTGATGGCGAGCAAGCACACAGGGATAGCTGACCTCTGGGAGATTGGGAGTGCAGCGTGTGATGGCGAGCAAGCACACAGGGATGGGCGGCAGCCCGACAGGCGGTGGCAGCAAACTGGCACACCCACACCGAGCGGAGTTGGGAGGAATGGTAGCGGCAAGTGGACAGGGACAGGGCGACGGTCGACGGTTTTATAGGTACTGGATATGGACTAGACTTCTTCCTCACCTTCGAGGTTCAGATATTTCCTAATGCCCTCCATTCATTTTATTTCTAATCTTTGGTTGATTTGATACAGTGTGTAGTGCACATTAGGTGTTAATTTGATGCATCTCCTCCACAAAACAATGACACATTGAACTTCTATTCCCGTTTGGATGATTGGCATAGTATGATAGTTGGACAACGCTCTATGGATTTGAGACTGTATGTAGATTTGGGGGACTGGTTGGAAGAGAATCAATTTAGCAACAATTTTAGTCTATAAATTAGCATCAAACGTCATCTTTTTTTAAAAAAATCCGCCGCTAGTTAGACGTATATTTGGTACACTTGTCTTCGATTAGCTTTGCCCCATAAGCACGCCTAAATTTTTTTATGGGTCTGCCGGTGACTGGTTGTTAGCCTGGTACCAGCTATGCTTGCTGTATATCTCTTAATAAAAATCTTCTGGCTCCCCACACTGTTTTCCCTTTGCTAGTCCATTTGGACTTCATCGGGTCTTGTTTGGATAGATGGAGATTAGGTTTAATTCCTTTGAATTAGTGTGAAATTTAAACTAAAATCACTATCAAACTAAAGGAATTGAGTCTAACCCCTATCTTTCCAAACAAGATCTCGCTCTTTATCCAGGGGCACAGTGTGCTACCTAGAACACGAAGATAATGCTAGTTGTCATCTTTAAGTTTTGAGAAGGGCTGTTGCAGGTCGAGGTCGTTTTTCCGTTGCAATTATAATCACTTCGTAAAATGTAAATATGATATGAGGCTGGCTGCCGCTTTGCTAATTGTGTGATATAAACTCTCAAGTGCATAAGCATTTACAACATGAGGCTGTCATATTATCGATGGCAAACCAAACGCTTGTTCCATGTGTCAGGGTTCGTTCCTCGCCTAGTTTTTTTCTTTTCACGGGACATGCATGCGCTAGACTGTGCCATATTGACATATCATTCGCCGAACAATCAAATCGCAGCATGGCAGGAAATACCGCCCCCCTTAGCCCCCTATGATCCCTATTGACTTGGCTGTCATGAGGCAACCTACTACAGTGAGTATGCTACTTGCCTACTCGCATGCATTAACGTTCGTCAGTTAACTCGAGTTGTATTTGTCATAACAATATCAACGAGAGAGAACGGCTACCCACACGAACGGATCAAATGCGCATGAATTAATTGAGTACGAGACGCAGCGATAGGCGCCACCGAGCAAGCGGAAGTTAGAAGAAGGGGGCACGTGCTTCCCATGCACACATCCATGCTGTATTGTGTACATTTTTTTTTCCGGGAAAGGAGATGTTTTTGTTAAGAAACCGGGGTAGACCAGAGAGTTTGCTTCAGATGGGCTCTTTATTCATCCAGTAACCTATATAAATGAGGGTTTCAACAATTATAACTACAGTTTTGAGAAGAGCAATAAAGAGAAGTCTGAAGTCCCTTCGTATCTTTGTGTTCACCTACTATTCTGTTCTTGTGTTCTTACATTGCTATTACAATTCTACGCTTGTCTACGAGGTAATCGCTCAAACTGGACTCATCAGCGACGGTTCTTCAACACATTATTAGCACGATCGACTCTCATCGGATCGAAAAGGTAACTGCCGAAGAACGACACTTGTAAATTGAATCGTATTTTCTAGATCGCTTTCAATTATGCAAATTTGCTTTCTAGATTGGTTTTCTACAGTGTAAATTCGCTCTAATCTACCGCGAGCCGACTTGAAATCGCCGACACAATGCCGATCGGTAGATTGCATGAAAGAGTAGATGTCGATTGTACCTTAGATTAAAAGTTGTAAATCCGTTTTAACCTACCGCGAGCCGACTAGAAGTAGTCGGCCAAGCCGATCGGTGGTTGCATGAAAGAACCGATGTTGATTGCACTACATTGCATTGTATTACATGAACAGTAACTCAAAAAAATTTGCCCCCGTACGAGCTCCCCACGATGCGCTGGTTGCCCGCATGCACCACCGACACCAACCCCTCCCGAGCTCACTCACCGATGGCCGTCGGCTCCCACGTGCCAAGAAGCGCACCGCGAGACCGTAGCCGCGCCGACGCCGCCGCATGGCCGTCGCACTTGAAGCCGCTACATGGCCGCCGTACCCGAAGAAGCCGCTGCCGGCCTGGAGCCACCTCGGCGTGTACCTCGCGGCCTGTAGGCCACTGGCCTCCCTGCCGCACGGCGCAAGCACCGGCCTATAGCCGCACAACGCCACCACCACCTAAAGCAAAAGAAGAAGAAGGGGAGGAGGTTGAATGGCACCGGCACCATACGGACCCTTTGGGCTCAGAAGGCCACGGCCATTTGGTCATTGCGCTTTGAGCCGCCTTTGCACCGAGCCGCCGCCGCGTGAAGACCTCGTCCCCCATGGCCGCCTCCCCGCACAAGGCCAGCGCCGTTGCATGCGGCCGACGCCGCACTCCTCACCCATGGTCGCCAAGCAATGGCCGCCTTTTGCGCTCATAGCGCCGCCGCCACTGGGTGTACAGGGGGTAGGGAGCCCTACCCATGTAGTTGAGACGGCTCGGTGGGCTGGTTGTGGGGCCGGGAGGATGGGCCGTGGAATTGGCCCAGCTGACCGGGTGAAAAACCGAAAAAACAACAAGGAGGGGCGGTGGAAGGAAATTTACAAATAACACCCTCAGCATTCTAAAAAGTACGAGAAAGTTTTGTGAATAATGTTTTTTTGCGAAAAACCCCTCAAAAATTCTAAAAATTATGCACAAATTTTTTCCGTATTGAAATTTCGCGTGTTAACCACTGAAAATTGCAGAATTTTCCTAGAAGTCTTTTTTCCAGCAGAAAAGGGCATCGACAATCCAAATTTTTGCATATTTTGAACTTTTGAAGCATGTTTAACTTTATTATTGTTATTTCTATGCAATTTATTTACTGTTTTTGATTATATGTGATTGTTTATATTGCTTTTAATCATTGAAAATAGCAGTAAATCATAAAAAATACATAGAAAAATACGAGAACATTATGAGAATTTTTGCAATCATTTTATGCAAATTACTAGCAGTAATCTTATGCACCTTTTGCAAATATATATATATGACTGGCATTGCGAACCGGGAGTTGAAAGAGCTGACTCAGCATGATCACAATTACCTGACTTGGACATCAAATGTCAAAATTGTACTTGGAGCTAAGAAGCTCCGTGCTGCTATTGGACCTGGCACCTTGAAGAACGCCACTCCAACTGTTGAGTAGAATGATCAAGCACTTTATTTCCTCGGACACCATCTCTGCCTAACGCTCAAGAATGAGTGTATGGCAGAAAAGAACACACTAGCTTTATGGACCGCACTGAAGAAGCGGTTCGAGAAGCTGAAGTGCACCATTCTTCCTTGGGCAGAACAAGAATAGATCCGACTACGTTTTGCTGATTACAAGATCGTGGGGGTGTACAATTCTGTATTGCACAGAATTTGTATAAGTCTTCAAGTCTATGGTATTGTAATCACATATGAGCAGAAGATCGAGAAAACTCTCTCTACCTTTCACCCAAACACGGTGTAATACGCACACAACTATCATCAGGATGGCTACAAGGAGTATGCTGAACTGATTGACATCATGCAAGTTGCGAAAGCTCAAGATGACATTACCAGAAAGCACTACATCTCACAGCCGCCTAATAGCAAAGTTGGTCATGAAGTCGATGCAAGAAGCTACAAGGTGAGGAAGCCTTACTCAAAAGAAAGAGATAAGAAGGGTAAGGTCATGGGTCAGAAAACCAAGCTGAATGCTCAAGCCAAGAAAGACAAACAAAAGAAGCACGATGAGAAGCCCTATGGTCAGCAGGACTAAAGTTGCTACAAATATGGCACTTGGGGACATTGGTCACATGTTTGTCGTGAGCCGCAGCATGTGAATGATGCTTTCAAGTCTAAGAAGAAGGGCAAATAACAACATGAGGCACACCTCGCCATTGTAGGCACAGAGATCCACAATCATGGGTTACACCTAAGGATGTGGACAACTCAGTAGCAGCCCCCCATCACATCTTCTTTGGACATCACAGCGGCAACAACTAATGTTACCGAAGAAGAGAAGGTGGATGATGCGGGGTGCCCGATCTTCTCGACGTAGAATCTCTTGATAACTTGTGTACCCTGACGAATCACCAGCTGATCCCCCCCGCCAATGCACGGACTTGCAACTCTATGGAGAATTCGCCCAAACACACACTTGATTGGATCCTCGCTGACCACAAGCGAAGATCGTTGAACCCTCAATTCCCAACGAAAAAGCAAGAACGACCCCTTATTCTCAACGCCCAATTCCCTCTGTTTTGGCTATAAGCACAACAGGAGAATCAAGCAAAAGCTTTGAAAATATATTAATCGTGGTCTTTCTTCAAGAACAACCTCATATCCTTCATCTCCGTTCATTATTGAATCTTCCAATCTGAGCACAAGCAAAACACTAGTTTTAGGTAGTATGAAATTCTCAACTAATTTAAAAGTAAATTCAGTGAACAAATTCACCTATTGGATAAGCTTCTCTTGTTTTTCAACTCTCTTAGTAAGCTCATGTTGTTCTGAGGTATTTAATGAATTGAAAACATTATATGAAACAACGTAGCTAAGGATGTGCGCATCATCCTCCCTTTCTTAAAAAAAAGCCGTCATCGGCTTTTGATAGCCTGAAAATGTGCTAGACGAAGAAAACAACGTATATGCATGGTATATGTATTTATCATCTATACAAGTTCCGTGTAGTGCATGATGATTTGCCGAACATGTGTTAAACAAAGAGAACAACGTATATACGTGATATATGTATGAATCAATTGTTGTATTTTTCGTGTTGTTTTGCACAATCGATAGCTCGAAATCACATTTCAAATTGCACAACTGACTCATATGATAAAATTTCACCTTCCCAATATCAAAGTCAAGTAAAGTGGGTGAAAACCAATTGATACCATTCCATGATTCAACTGCGCTACTCTGATTAGTTATATATTTAAGAGATAAACAAGTAGGCATCATGTTGCATTCTAAACAATAGACACTTGTATTTAAACCCATCTTAAAGAGACTGTGACATTGCTCAATAGATGGTTTGCGCAAAACATGTAATTTTAAATAAACAAGATTATCACAGGTAATGCATATTCGATAAACTTCAAACATGTTGTTGTCTACACCAAAATCTCCGATCAAATTGAATTTATATTTGTGTATGTAGCTATTTACTAGTGATCTTAAATGTGAAATTTCAAGAACCTTCTTAATAACACTAACTACCTCTTTTGGTTTATCGAATATGATATGACACAAATAATCATTAAGGGATATTCTAGTAAGAACTTCTGTATGACTAATCAATTCCATATTATGCAAATTAAACATATCAAATTTAGAACTTGGAATCATCAAAGGAATAATGGAGTTCTCAGTTTTACGCACCTTATCTTGATGATATATCGATTTAGTACCAATAGTGTTACCTTTGTCGTCCTCCTCAGTTGATGTAGGTGCCGCGGGTATCGTAATGTCATCATGTAACGACGGGGTATCATGTGTTCCCTCTCCAACCATGGTTATATCTTCATCTTTCTCTTCCAATGGTGATGGCTCTTGAATGTCCAACTCCTTATTTGCTTGGTCCACCTGCACAATGTGTGATACAACACTAGAAATAGAGGGTAAGTTGTTAGGTTCAAAAATAATTTTACTTATCCTATCATCTATCTCTCCCTTTTCTTTTGGTGTATCTCTCACACTCTATTTGGGATGCTCTCAACCTCGCATATGGTGGACTCACACAGCTCACTCTTTTTATCACTCTCACTCAATTTGGCTATGTGGCTCTCATTCTCACTTGGGTTTTGATACATCTCATCCTTGTAAGACCGTGGGCCAGCAAGGGCACAACTACCACCAACCACGACCTCCTCACGTGTTGCGGGTTGTGACGGGGCAGCACTACTCATCACCTCGGTCGAAGAAAAATTCTCATGCTCGATCTTCTTCTCAAGTGACACACCAGTGGATGAATTAGAACTAAAGAGCCGACGTAGATTTAATTGATGTGCTTGAATTTGTTTAAGTCTCTTTTCTGCCTTCATAGCAAATTTCACAAGATCTTGCAGACTACGAAAATATTCATCTTGAAGTGCAGCAACGATATGATAATTCAAGCCTGCTTTGAAATATGCCTTTTCTTGATATGCACTAGTGATATTGGCACGGCGCATTGCATGGTTCAACTCAATATAGTAATCTTTGACAACTTTGCATCCTTGTTTAATGCTCTCCACGTGTCGTAGTAGTTCCCGCTCATAATAGGATGGAACAAATTCTCTTCTCATGATGCTTTTTAAACAGACCCAAGATGTAATGAATCGTTTTTTACTTAGTTGTTGCCACCAACTAGAGGCATAGTCCGTAAAAAACAAAGTGACCATTCTCACTTCCTTGGCTTCTGATTCGAACTTATGGGATTCAAGCTCGAACTCCATGTCTTGTACCCACTCAAGATACTCCTCTGTATCATTACTACCATAGAAAGGAAGATACGTATACTCGCGATCTGCCATTGTTAGCAGCAAAGCAAAGAATATGTATGTAGGTGTTTGTGTATATGCAGAGGTCACTCAATGTAATATTCTGAAAATAATAATGATAATAATAATAACGTCTTAAGGGCCGGTGCGTAATTAATTAAATTAGATATGTGAAAATAGAATATTTTAGAATTTTTGGAGGGACTAAACTGTACGAGGTATAAAAGATCGTGGGGGAGAGAAACTTGAAAAAAAAACATAAACCTAGCTCTTTTCTCGTGCGCCGCCACTAGTGCATCCAGCCTCGTTTCCTCAGATCGCCATCTCCATGCGCCGCCGGTTCCTATGCATGTGAGTGCGCACTAGCGTTGCCTGCCGCATCATTGTGCTAGCGATCGGCCATCGCGGGCGAGCACTGGTCGGCCAACTCGTGGATGCGGGAGATTGCCACTCGGCCGGCGCGTCGCTGCGTGAACTTGCACAGCGTCATCGCCTGCGTGGAAGCCTTCGGCTGCTCAGGCATGTACGTGACTCCTTTTGTTATTGCCACTTTTAGATAGCCGCATGCAGGTGCTAGTTCATGCATGATACGGTGATGACAAGGAAAATAGTGAAGGAGGTTTCATTACGTGGGAGGTAAATTCAAGGGAGAAGCTATCAAACAGTAGAAGATAAAATTAGAAGAAAGACGTTAGGATCCGGGTTTTTGTGGGTAGCGATCTATAATTTTATTTCCCTCTGTTTTACTAGTTTAGTTAGAGATTGGAATTGAGATTAATTAAAGGTTTTAGAATTTCCTAGTCGTAGGACCGATTATTAGATCTGTTTAGCCTGCTGTTCTGTTGAATGATTTATTCGGGTACCTTAATGACAAATTTTGAAAATATCATCTACTAGTTAATTGTAGATAATTTCGATATCTTTCTATAGCATATTTTATCATGTCAATCGGACAGGTAGAATTCGAGTTATGATTTTCGGAAGACTGCTGTCTTTGTGGTTGTCGTCTTTTGGCGCTGTTTTGGTAGATCGGATATTAAAAATAGTAAATCCACTAATTAGAGTTTTTGATCTACATGAAAGATGTAGATAATTGTCCAATGGTTCTGTAGGATCTAAGAACTTGCATTTTGGTTGGATAAAACAAAAGTTATGAATTTAGTAAGACCTGCTGTTCCGAAGCGGACAGATCGGTTTTCTGGGCTAAAAACGGAGGGTTAGATGATTTAATTAGAAGTCTTCGTAATCTAAGAAAATGAGGGGAATCTTGTGTAGAATCCAGAACTGGGTGGTTTGTCGTGATCGGACTTTTGAGTCAAAAGTTACGTTCGTTTTAGTACCAAGACAGCAATGGGTAACTATTCGGTACCGGAGTAGCGTGGTATATTTGGGGACGGGTAGGAGCGAAGTATATTGATTGCTATTCTTGTTGCTATAGCTTGTATTGAAGTTTGTGTATTTAATATAGGAGAGGCGTCGTGCTTGTTGCCATCTTCTAGCCAAATCGTGCGTCGCAACTAGTAAAGGCAAGTGCATGGTAGACAGCGATCAATGATTGATCACTGTGATTCTTTATCTTTCAGTACCATTATTGTTGTGCTTTTATTTTATTTAATTGCAAGCAATGGGATGGTATGGATTTATATTGTTAATGGACATGATGAAAAATTGGATATGGTGAGTATTATGAAATTATGCATGTTTGCATTCATAAGCATCTTTGCATAAGAGAAGGTGATCATGATTGATCACAACTCCACGGGAGTGGAGGAGGTCCCCGATCCTTGAGGAGGAGCGGGCTTGAGAGTGAATGTTGTCGCGAGCATTCACTCATGCTATACCGATATCTGTGAAGAAGTGCATGTGGACATGTAGTTTAGATTTGCATTGATACATGAGATTAATGGATGAGAATATTAATAGAAGTACCTGTGATGATAATGAAGTTATTGAATGCTGTTGATTTATTATTGTTCGTTGTATATGGATGTGTTTGCTGAGTCGTGGACTCACCCTTGCTCTTTTGTTGTCTTTAGGTGATCTTGAGGCGCCAGTGGCGAGAGCGAGTAGAACACATGGACAACACATGATTATTTGCCATAAGAATCTTTTCATTCAAAATTGGTTTACTCTTGGACATGTTAGGGGTTGAATAAAGTTTAGGACAACGTGTTGGCCTAGACTATTTGTTTTAATGTTTTGGATTCATTGGTTGGTACTATTTTGGACTATTTACCTGGTTATAATTCCCTTGCTATTTATTATTGTTTGATCCATAATTATACATGTTCTTTTGTGATCCATGGATATGTTTATTGTTGTTTTCTTGCTGTAATTTTATAGTGTGTCGATAATTATTAGTTTAGAGAGTAGTGTGGTGGCATTCTAGGCTCAGTGTTGGGCTGGGGTGTTACAGTTGGTATCAGAGCGGGCTTTAGGTCCGTGGTGAATAGAGTAACAACTTAGACAAACTAAAATTGTTAAAATTTGTTTTAGTTTTAGTAAATCAACTAAAATTTGCTAATGGTTAACTAACCTAAAATTTGACACACTAGTGCACAGTAGGTTAGAGAGAGGTACGAGTATAGTTTTATGCTTCCGTTATGTTGTTCATTGATGGATGATTTTATTTTGATCTTTGAACTCGTTGTGTATTGATGATTGTGGTTGATAGCTATGCCGAGGGGTAGAGGACGTGGTCGTGGTGGCGCGATCGTGGAGGTCGGGGCGCGAGGCGAGGTTCCGTGGAGCCACCTCTGTTGCGATTGAGTCGATGGCGAGGGTTCTTTGTTGACCCGCCTCGGTTGGGGTCGAGATGAGACCCGCTTGGCCGAGAGTTGGTGGGAGAGATCCGTGCTCTTCGTCAGCAGCGCCGCGACCCATTCTTTGCGCGGCATCTGTTGTTGCTCTGTCGCACATCCACCGGTTCTGGCGCGGATGTCGCCGAGTGGATGGGGTTGAGGTTGGATCCGTTTGTGGTCGGGCACACCGGTCGAGCGGTGGTGGTTGCGCTACATGGAGAGGCGATTTGGAGCTTTAGAGATGTCTTCACCTTAGAGGTCCGTTTGTAGCCTTTCATTTGAAAGGGCAGCGGATATTTGGTGGGAGGCGTGTTGTCTTCGAGGACCGCCACTCAAGGGCGATCACTTGGGAGGATTTTGTAGATCAGTTCAAGGGAAGTTCTACCCTACTCTTTTGTTGAGAAGATGGAGGTTGCCTTGACGATCTTTGCTCGTGGGAAGAGGTCTATTCTTTGAGTATGAGGTGAGTTCAACAACTTGGTTCGCTTTGTCCCTTGGTGTGAGCGATGATCTTCGAAAGCCAAGAGGTTCCGTCGGGGTCTCAATTCGAGTCTGCGGCATGTGTTGGGAGCTACTCCACTCCGTGATTACTGCTCTGTTGTGGAGCAAGCTAGGGGCATGGAGTTGGAGATCACGACTCACAAAGGCGACAAGCCTCACGGTGGATGGTAGCCGGTGGTGACGGAAGAGGAACTCTAGTGAGGAAGTGGGTGCATTCGACTTGCTTTCAAGAAATTCAAGGGAGGACCGCGATCCTTCAAGTCTAGCGATCGAGGCCGTTCTCTTCTTGGCGCCTCGTCCTTCTGCAGTACTCGGCTCTTCGTCTGTTCGAGGCGGGGCATGCTTTGCTTTAAGTGCGGTGATGGACACCGCTGCTGCTGAGTGCACTTGGACGGAGATTGCCGTCGGTGTGGCCGGCCGGGTCACAAGGAGCGGGTGTGTCGCGAGAACCCGCTAAGCGTGATCAAGTGGGAGCTGTGCCATCTTCTTCTTCTTGATGGGTCTTTGCTCGAGGATCTTTCGGATGATGACAGCTCCTCCGGTAGCGCCATTTCCTCCGCTTGGGCGCCTCGGTGAGGGTACTCGGCCGCCACCTTCAGCACCGCTTCAGGTTGCACGACCGGCTTTACCCGCACCGCCACAGCAGATTGTTGGGGCTCGCCGCCCGGCATCGTCTTCTTCGCCTTGGCGCCACAGAGTGTCGCCATGCCTACAGTGAGTCCGTGGGTAAATCTGACGTGGTGACAGTACTTTGCTTGTGGATTCGTTTGATGCTTTAGTCCTTTTGATTCGGGGCTACCTTTTCGTTTGTCTCGGCGGCGTTTGCTAGGAGAAGCGAACTTGAGTATCTGATGGATTTCTCAATCGGTGTTGGTTAGTTCTCCGGGGTATTATTGCGAGTTCTCTTGTTTGTCTGGGTGTTCTATTGTCATTGATGGAGAGAAGTTCACGGCGAATTTGATAGTTATTCAAATGGAGCCGTTCGATGTTATCTTGGGTATGGATTGGTTGCACTCTTATCGGCCGTGATATCCTGTTTACGTAGAACGATCTCTGTGCGAACCTCGTGCAGGGAGACTTTGACTTTTCAGGAGTGCGCCTCGCGCTCTTTCGATGTTGGTCGGATTGTTCCGGTCACAGCGATGGAAATCGGGCTTCTTTTAGCTCTTCGAGAAACCGAGCGTGGCCGCAGATTGAGGAGATTCGGTGGTTAGTGATTACCGGATGTGTTCCGGTGAGCTTAGGGCTTGCCACCTGCGTGAGACGTGGAGTTTCGAATTGATCTTGTTCCAGGTACTCGTCCCATCTCGATGTCTCCATATCGACTAGCCCGTCCGTTTCAGGACGAGTTGAAGAAGCAATTGGATGATTTGTTGGCTAAAGGTTTGATCAGGCGTAGTGTATCGCCGTGGGGAGCTCCTGTTCTGTTCACAGAGAAGAAGGATGGGAGTTGGCGCATGTGTATTGATTACCGTGCGCTTAATGCAATAACAATCAAGAACAAATATCCATTGCCCCGCATTGAGGACTTGTTTGATCGGTTGAATGGAGCTCAAGTATTCTCCAAGATCGACCTCCGGTCGTGGTATAACCAAATCCGTGTGCGTGGCGAGGATGTAGAGAAGACAGCTTTCTCTACCAGGTATGGGCATTATGAGTATAAAGTTATGTCTTTTGGATTGACTAATGCACCTGCCATTTTTATGGAGACCATGAACAACATGTTGCACGAGTATCTAGATGACTTCGTGGTGGTGTTCATTGATGATATTCTTATCTATTCCAAGACTAATGAGGATCATGAGCGTCATTTGAGGCTGGTTTTAGATACTTTGAGAGAGCACAAATTCTATGCTAAGTTGAAGAAGTGTGAGTTCTGGATTTCAGAAGTGGGTTTTCTGGGTCATGTGATTAACCCTCAGGGCATTGCTGTTGATCCTAGCAAGGTCTCCACGGTGGTGGATTGGAAGAGGCCGACTAATGTGAAGGAGGTGAGGAGTTTCTTGGGATTGGCTGGTTATTATCGGCGTTTTGTGCAGGATTTCTCTATCATTGCCAAGCCGATGTCTCAGCTTACTCAGAAAGGTGTGAGATTCCAGTGGGTGATGAGTGTGGCGCAGTTTACGCACTTTGAAAGAGAGGTTGGTGACCTCTCCTATTCTCACTCTTCGAGCCAGAAAGCGGTTCACGATCTTTTGGATGCATCTCGAGTGGGTCTTGGTTGTGTGCTTATGCAAGGCGGTAAGGTGATTGCTTATGCGTCGAGGCAGTTAAAAAGCACGAGCGAATTATCCACTCATGATTTGGAGTTGGTGCGGTTGTTTTGCTCTCAAGATTTGGAGGCATTATCTATCTGGCGAGCCTTGTGATATTTTCACGGATCACAAGAGTCTCAAATATATCTTCACTCGAAGGATCGAATTTGAGGCAAAGGAGGTGGTTGGAGTTGATCAAGGACTATGATCTTTCTATTCAGTATCATCCAGGCAAGGCCAATGTAGTTGCTGATGCCCTTAGTCGCAAGGCGACTCCCGCTACTCTAGATTGCCTCATTGCTGATTTTGATCGCATGGGAATATCTTATTGTTATGCGGGCACATCACATGTTGAGACACGATTGATTCTTGAGTCGACCATTCGGACCGCAAAGGGAAGCTGTGAGTGACCGGTTACTACAGGAGGTTAGGAAGCGCCTGGATGAGGGCAAAGAGAGTGATTTTAGTGTGGATGATTCTGGTACTTTGAGGTTTAAAGGCCGTCTTTGCGTACCGCAAAAGGCAGAGGTCAAAGATGATATCTTAAGGGAGGCACATCGCACTCCATACACTGTTCATCCTGGTGAGACTAAGATGTATCGAGATCTGAAACATAATTTTTTGGTGGAAAAGGATGAAGGTGGATGTTGCTAATTATGTGGCTTCTTGCGGTGTTTGTCAGCAAGTGAAAGCTGAACACAAGCGTCCTGCAGGGTTATTGCAGCCTTTGGAGGTACCCCAGTGGCCTTGGGATGATATCTCTATGGACTTTGTGGTGGCGTTGCCTCGTTCGCCGCGAGGGAAGGATGCAGTTTGGGTAGTGGTGGATCGATTCAGCAAATCTGCGCACTTCATTCCTA
Source organism: Hsuehochloa calcarea (assembly GCA_036346395.1). Classification (NCBI taxonomy): domain Eukaryota; kingdom Viridiplantae; phylum Streptophyta; class Magnoliopsida; order Poales; family Poaceae; genus Hsuehochloa; species Hsuehochloa calcarea. The sequence goes on from CM070594.1 coordinate 31,831,951, forward strand.
TTCGCACAACAAATTCAGCGAGTGATCTAGCTCCTATTTATGTGCGTGAAATAGTGAGACTGCATGGTGTGCCAAAGACCATTATTTACGCGAGGGACGCCAAGTTTGTCTCAAGTTACAGGAGAGTCTGCGAGTGCATTGGGCACAGCTCCGCCTTAGTCTGTTTCACCCAGGCAGATGGGCGATCGAGCGTACTATTCGGACTTTGGAGGACATGTTGCGATCTTGCGTTCTATCTTGGAAGGGTAGTTGGGAGGACCAGTTGCCACTTGCGAGTTTGCTTATAATAACGATTACCATTCGATATTAGAACCGCGCCATTCGAGGTTCTCTATGGTGAAGTGCGGATCGCCACTTTGTTGGGATGCGGTTGGAGAGAAGGTAGTTTTGGGTCGGATGGATTGAAGACCATTGGCGTGTGGCCATGGTGAGACAGAATCATTAGCGGCTCTCGAGCGCATGAGAAAAGCTATCTTGATGTGAGGCGTGACTTGGGTTCTGGCGCGGGTGACGAGTGCTCTTGAAAGTGTCTCCCACTAAAGGTATTGTTTGGTTCGGTACCAAAGGAAGCTTAGCCCGAGTACGTTGGACCGTTCTCGATTATTGCAAGAATTGGGAAGTTAGCTTACGCTGGACCTTCCGAGTCCATGCGTGGGGTTCTAATGTGTTTCACGTCTCGATCTTGAGAAAGTTTTGAGAGATCGAGCATAAGATTTCTTTGAACCGTGACTATTGAGCAAGACCTCACGGTTGAGTCGCGTCCGTGCGCGATTCGGAGAGGTCGGGCGAGTCTTGAGGCACAAGGCGTTGGTATCGTTAAGGTCTTGTGGGCGCATCGATCGAGAGAGAGGCGACTTGGGAGTTGGAGTCTCGCATGCGCGAGCAATACCGGAGTTATTCACGTCAGTGCGTGTTGTTTTGTTGTTTAATGTCGTGATGTAGTTTTTATTTGAGTAGAACGGCGAGTAGAATTCGGGGTCGAATTCTGTCAAGGGGGGTAGAATGTAATATTCTGAAAATAATAATGATAATAATAATAACGTCTTAAGGGCCGGTGCGTAATTAATTAAATTAGATATGTGAAAATAGAATATTTTAGAATTTTTGGAGGGACTAAACTGTACGAGGTATAAAAGATCGTGGGGGAGAGAAACTTGAAAAAAAAACATAAACCTAGCTCTTTTCTCGTGCGCCGCCACTAGTGCATCCAGCCTCGTTTCCTCATATCGCCATCTCCATGCGCCGCCAGTTCCTATGCATGTGAGTGCGCACTAGCGTTGCCTGCCGCATCATTGTGCTAGCGATCGGCCATCGCGGGCGAGCACTGGTCGGCCAACTCGTGGATGCGGGAGATTGCCACTCGGCGGTAGCGTCATTGCGTGAACTTACCAGCGTCATCGCTGCGTGGAAGCTTTGGTGCTTTCGGGCATGTACGTGACTCCTTTTGTTATTGCCACTTTTAGATAGCCGCATGCAGGTGCTAGTTCATGCATGATACGGTGATGACAAGGAAAATAGTGAAGGAGGTTTCATTACGTGGGAGGTAAATTCAAGGGAGAAGCTATCAAACAGTAGAAGATAAAATTAGAAGAAAGACGTTAGGATCCGGGTTTTTGTGGGTAGCGATCTATAATTTTATTTCCCTCTGTTTTACTAGTTTAGTTAGAGATTGGAATTGAGATTAATTAAAGGTTTTAGAATTTCCTAGTCGTAGGACCGATTATTAGATCTGTTTAGCCTGCTGTTCTGTTGAACGATTTATTCGGGTACCTTAATGACAAATTTTGAAAATATCATCTACTAGTTAATTGTAGATAATTTCGATATCTTTCTATAGCATATTTTATCATGTCAATCGGACAGGTAGAATTCGAGTTATGATTTTCGGAAGACTGCTGTCTTTGTGGTTGTCGTCTTTTGGCGCTGTTTTGGTAGATCGGATATTAAAAATAGTAAATCCACTAATTAGAGTTTTTGATCTACATGAAAGATGTAGATAATTGTCCAATGGTTCTGTAGGATCTAAGAACTTGCATTTTGGTTGGATAAAACAAAAGTTATGAATTTAGTAAGACCTGCTGTTCCGAAGCGGACAGATCGGTTTTCTGGGCTAAAAACGGAGGGTTAGATGATTTAATTAGAAGTCTTCGTAATCTAAGAAAATGGGGAATCTTGTGTAGAATCCAGAACTGGGTGGTTTGTCGTGATCGGACTTTTGAGTCAAAAGTTACGTTCGTTTTAGTACCAAGACAGCAATGGGTAACTATTCGGTACCGGAGTAGCGTGGTATATTTGGGGACGGGTAGGAGCGAAGTATATTGATTGCTATTCTTGTTGCTATAGCTTGTATTGAAGTTTGTGTATTTAATATAGGAGAGGCGTCGTGCTTGTTGCCATCTTCTAGCCAAATCGTGCGTCGCAACTAGTAAAGGCAAGTGCATGGTAGCGGCGATCAATGATTGATCACTGTGATTCTTTATCTTCGATACCATTATTGTTGTGCTTTTATTTTATTTAATTGCAAGCAATGGGATGGTATGGATTTATATTGTTAATGGACATGATGAAAAATTGGATATGGTGAGTATTATGAAATTATGCATGTTTGCATTCATAAGCATCTTTGCATAAGAGAAGGTGATCATGGTTGATCACAACTCCACGAGAGTGGAGGAGGTCCCCGATCCTTGAGGAGGAGCGGGCTTGAGAGTGAATGTTGTCGCGAGCATTCACTCATGCTATACCGGTATACGCGAAAGAAGTGCATGTGGACATGTAGTTTAGATTTGCATTGATACATGAGATTAATGGATGAGAATATTAATAGAAGTACCTGTGATGATAATGAAGTTATTGAATGCTGTTGATTTATTATTGTTCGTTGTATATGGATGTGTTTTTGAGTCGTGGACTCACCCTTGCTCTTTGTTGTCTTTAGGTGATCTTGAGGGCGCGAATGGCGAGAGCGAGTAGAACACATGGACAACACATGATTATTTGCCATAAGAATCTTTTCATTCAAAATTGGTTTACTCTTGGACATGTTAGGGGTTGAATAAAGTTTAGGACAACGTGTTGGCCTAGACTATTTGTTTTAATGTTTTGGATTCATTGGTTGGTACTATTTTGGACTATTTACCTGGTTATAATTCCCTTGCTATTTATTATTGTTTGATCCATAATTATACATGTTCTTTTGTGATCCATGGATATGTTTATTGTTGTTTTCTTGCTGTAATTTTATAGTGTGTCGATAATTATTAGTTTAGAGAGTAGTGTGGTGGCATTCTAGGCTCAGTGTTGGGCTGGGGTGTTACACTCAACTCATAATCCTAACAAGGTGAAGTTTCTTTACCGTTCCGAAAGAAATTAAGATCAACAATACTTACACTTCAGGGCAGCAGGAACCACAAGGTGATGTGTGAGCGAATTTCAAGAGCAAGTCAAAGCACGACAACGGGTGTTTTGTGGAGTTTGGTATGGATACCTACTTAATTTGAAAATTGGTATTGTAAGGCTAAGTAAATATCCAAACTAGAATTCATTGCCTAGTTGCCGATCATAAAGATATAAGTGAAAATCAAAGCAACTCACACGCAAAGATATTGGAACTTAGTGCAATCAAGGAATGAGCTATGTAAGATATAAGTGAAGAACAAAATAGCTCGTATTGCACAAGTTATAGAAAGACGCTAGCTAGTTGCAAATAATAAAACTAGGGCACAAGATTGCACAAAATATTGATATTCTAACAATTGAATCAAGAATGAGTGTGGATTTTTGCTCAAGTTTATGGTTCGGCTATGCGCTTTCTTTTTCCTTTTCTCTTTTCTCTTTTGTTTTTCTCTTCTTTCTTTTTTTCTCTTCTCTTTTTCCTTGCTTTTTTTAACTATTGCCAAAATTCTTGTTCTACCAAAAATGAGCAAAAATTCTTTCCCACCTTTTGATCTTTGAACAATTGCAAGAACACAAATATTAATATGCAGCCCTAAGCAACGATTTAGCTAGTCTTAAATAGGTTCAAAGTATTCGCAAAGGATTGAAAGTTTCACAAAGCATAAATTGATGTCTCACTTCTTTTTGTTTTTTTATAGACACGACTAAAAAAAAATCAAACTAGGCTCAAATAAAAAGCAACGCAAAAGAATTCAAGATCAGCAAACTAAACTTGATTCTAATGGACAAAAACTTAACAAAACTCACTAGAATAACAAATTAAATACTACGGCGGAAATTTTTTTTGTATGGCTTTTTTCGTGTATAGGAAAAAATTAGATAACTGGATAAATTTCCTACCGAGTCAACGGAGCTCTGATACCACCTGATGCGGGGTGCCCGATCTTCTCGACGTAGAATCTCTTGATAACTTGTGTACCCTGACGAATCACCAGCTGATCCCCCGCGCCAATGCACGGACTTGCAACTCTATAGAGAATTCGCCCAAACACACACTTGATTGGATCCTCGCTGACCACAAGCGAAGATCGTCGAACCCTCAATTCCCAACGAAAAAGCAAGAACGACCCCTTGTTCTCAACGCCCAATTCTCTCTGTTTTGGCTATAAGCACAACAGGAGAATCAAGCAAAAGCTTTGAAAATATATTAATCGTGGTCTTTCTTCAAGAACAACCTCATATCCTTGATCTCCGTTCATTATTGAATCTTCCAATCTGAGCACAAGCAAAACACTAGTTTTAGGTAGTATGAAATTCTCAACTAATTTAAAAGTAAATTCAGTGAACAGATTCACCTGTTGGATAAGCTTCTCTTGTTTTTCAACTCTCTTAGTAAGCTCATGTTGTTCTGAGGTATTTAATGAATTGAAAACATTATATGAAATAACGTAGCTAAGGATGTCTGCATCAGTGGACATGGAGCAGATCAGGGGAAGTTTCTTCATACTTCGCTGATTCAAACTAGTGCACGCATTGCACTTAGATTTTATAGTCAATTGCAGTTTATGGTTGTGATAAAACATTGAATTTTGAATAATGGTTTTAAGATCTAGGATAGCAAAGCAATAAACTCTTATGATGAGTCCTGCAAGATTTTTCTCGTATTAATAATAGCAACTTGTGTTCTGTTTTGAAGTATTTTACTTATGTGTGTGGATTGCTTCCTACCCCATATTAATAAATACTTTATATATCAGAATGTGTGTGACGCCCTATGGAGAAAGTGTGCTTAACAGATAGCGGCACAATGAATACCATATTAAGAGAGACAAAAATTTTCTAGTCGATCAGCAAGAATGCTGGTAGTCTTACGACAATCGTAGACAGCGATACTTGTATAATAGGCTCAGGAAGAGCCACAATTATACTCCCGATGGGCACAAGATTGGTCATTGAAGAAGTCTTGTTGTACTCAGAATCAACTAGGACTCTCTTAAGCTTTAAAGATATTCACGCTAACGGTCTCCACGTAGAGACTGAAGAAGAGTGTGGTAAGGAATACCTGCTTGTTACAAAGCGTGAATAAAATGAGAAAAGGGTATTAGAAAGACTTCCTTCATATGAATCTGGGCTATACTACACTCACATTATGGCACCTGCAGCTTATACTATCCTAAAAATAACTTTTAGAAGCTCTGAACTTTTCTATCTCTGGCATGATAGATTAGCCCACCCCGGTCTTAGAATGATGAGAAATATAATTACTAATTCTAAGGGGTATAATGTCAATGTAAAGAATTTTTTGAATCAAGAAGATTTTGTGTGCCCCGCATATGCCACCGGGAAACTGATTACTAGACCCTCTACTCTGAAAATAAAGGATGAAATCTCTGCATTCCTGGACCATATCTAGGGAAATATTTGCGGTCCTATATAGGCCCTGTTAGGGCCATTTAGGTACTTTATGGTGCTCATCGATGCTTCGTCGAAATAGTCGCATGTATGCTTGTATGCTTATTGTCTACAAGAAACAATGCTTTTGCAAAGCGGATCTCGCAGATAATTAAAATTAAGAATAATTTCCCTAATCATCATGTGAAGTCCATCAAAATGGACAACGCCGAAGAATTTACTTCAAAGGCATTTGATGATTATTGTATGGCAATGGAAATTACCGTTGAGCATTCCATACCACATGTCCACACCTAAAATGGACTAGCAGAGACATTAATTAAAAGAATTAAGTTTATTTCCCGACCAATCTTGCAGAATTGTAATTTACCAACTACATGTTGAGGACACGCGGTCCTACTCACAACAACTCTCATTAATTTTCGATCGTTAGCATACAATATCCATTCACCTACGCAACTAGCACAAGGGTCAGCACCGAAAATATCCCATCTACGAAGGTTTGGTTGCAAGATTTATGTGCATATACCACCACTACCGCGAACTGCAACGGGCCTTCTCCAAAAGTCTGGGATATACGTTTGTTTGTGAGACAACATCCATAATTAGATATCTGGACCCCATGACTAGAGATTTGCATACAGCTAGCTTCGCTGACAGCGTATTTGATGAGGATAGTTTCCCATGATTAGGGGAGGAAATCAACCCCTTGATGAAAAATATCGGGAACCGACGTGGCAAGCCACGGGAATCCATGCAAATGACCTGCGCACTAGTGAAGCAAATAGAGAAGTCCAGAAGATAATTGATTTGCAAGTATTAGCGAATCAACTGTCTGACCACTTTAGTGATTTAAAGAGCGTGACCAAGTCACATGCACCTGCACATAATGCGCTGGAGAGGGTTGAAATACCAAAAAACTTGAAGGTATCCCTAACCCGTCCAAAGGTCTCAAAATAAAAGGACGAGAACTCTGGCCCCTCGAATCCCAAGTAACCAGAGACACCTGGCGAAAAAGGATAAGAAGGACTTGACACGGCCGATCACTGAAGTTCCGCATAATCAGAAGGGGAGCCAGTTGAGACCTGGTACCAGTATGGAACCTTCAGTAAAAGGCATACTGGATTTTATTATTCTCACGAAGGGAGACATCAGCATGAATGTGTGCGCACATATCAGAGCTGAAAAACTAAAGGGACTTGCCTCCGTAATTGAAAGCAGTGGTGAGCAAGTAGAAGCATTAGAATTATCGCCCCATGAAGAAATAGCTATAAATTATGTGAGCACACGAGAATCTATAAATAGAATAACAACCAATGTCGATATTTATTTTGTAAAGAAAATTGCCTCAATCATCGATCTTGATCGAGAGCCTGTATCGCTCCCTGAATGTATGAAAAGATCAGATTGGAAAAATTGAAAGAAGGCAATAGAAGCAGAATTATTATCTCTGAATAAAATAAGGTATTTGACCCTATAAGAAGCATGTCTCCCTATGTGCACCCCGTAGGGCATAAGTGGGTATTTGTTTAGAAGAGAAATGAAAACAATGAAGTTGTAAGACCTAAAATAAGGCATTCAGTCACCTGAAACTAAACTGGACAGCAGTACGGAAAAATTCATATCTATTGAACCGGAACTCGGAACGAGGTGAGTCTAGTGCTCAAAGAAATTTAACGAGCAAACATACAAAACTCTAGTTGACAAGATATCCTAATTCTGCCAAATTATGTGACTAAACAGTAGGTGAATATGCCTGACAGCAATCTGTCCAGACGAACAGAACAGCAGCGAAGAATATAACATAAATTTTAATCTATAAATCCAATTAAAGTGTTCTTTATCAATATGGAAATATAATACAATTATCTACAAAAATTATTTTGGGTGACAAATCTGAATCTAAACCTAACCAAGTCATATTTTATTAAACTACTAATAACCGTCGATCGTATTTTGGTGATCTTAGCGTCTATGGAAAGCTAAGAACCGTGGCTACAAATATCTAGGAGGGAAGAACCTCCAAATCGGCTTCTAAGAGGCTGAAACTAGCCGCGCAACATACTGGACAGATTCTGGAAATCCTAATGCAGCAATTCGATTCAATCCTACTAATCAATTTCGCATTAAATAAGCATCAAACAATGAAACCAACTCGTCGTTACCCTTGAAGACTCGCAGGGACGATGAAGATCAACCTCCTGAAGAACCTTCTCCCTCCTTCTTCCTCCCTTCTAGTGGCTGGCCAAAAAGAGGGAAGAAAACCGGCCGGAGGAGAGGATAGGAGGAGGCGGCTTCGGAGAAGACCTTGAAGAGCAACACCGGGGATCACCGGGGACGGCACCAAGGATGGGAGGTGGCACCAGGAGAAGGTGGTGGCGTCGGCAGGGGAGGCGCCAGATGGGAGGGTGGTGGCGGCTTGGGGGGAAGAGGAGGCGGCTCATGGGGGAAAAGAGGTGGCCGGTTAGGGTTAAGGGGGAGTTGGGGCGCATAGGCTTGGGCCTTGTGCGCATCCCCCCTTCTTGGCTCACAAATGGCCAGCCAAAAGGCTGGCCTAGCCTGGGCCGGAGGTCCAGGGTCCAAAATCCTCTCAAACAACTTGAATTTTTTAGCTAAAACTTTCTCCCGAATAAAAGACTCTCAAATCGAATTTTGAGGTATTACATTCTAGCCCCCTTAACAGAATTCGACCCCGAATTCTAACTATCGGTACGAATACGGGAACAGAATACCACAGAATTGGAAACGACAAATTATACCGTACTAGGAGCAAACAGGTCTGGATACTACTCGCGCAAGCGAGCCTCCAGCTCCCCGGTCGCTTCATGTTCACTTGGGTGTGCCCTTGGCACCTCAACGGATATCAACGTTTTATGCCCCCAACGCTCGTCGTGACCTCTCCAGTATATGTACCGGACGAGACTCGGACGTGGGGTCTTACTTAATGGTCAACGGCTCTAACGAACCTCAAATCCTGAATTTTTTTTTTCAAGGTTCTCACTCAGCATCAGAACACACCAGACGTTGCTGTAATACCCCGGAATTTAATCGGGTAAATAGACAGCTAGTCGGGAGAAGAAAAAAGAATAAAAAAAAGGGAAAATTCCTAAAAAAAGAGAGATTTCACATATTTTCGCCAACCTGGGCCGCGGGCCGTGGCCCAGGAGGCCCAAGAGGGGAGGCCGGCCAAGAGACGGGGCGCCCAAACCCTAGCCGCCCCCACTCTCCTCTCTTCCCCCCATAGCCGCCACCCCCTCTCCCCCATTGCACCTCCCCTGCGCCACCACCTCCCCAGCAGCACCACCTACCTCCTCGGTGAAGATCCTTGCTACGGTCCATTGGAGGAAAGGCGAGTAGACCACTGTTGGAGGGCCAGCCAAGTGGAGGTAGCAGATCGGTTTTGTTCAGCACTGTTGCTCATCAGTTTTGGGTAAGATACGTACATTTTCTGATCTGACCACCTCTTAGAAAGTTGTATCCCTCATTTTTAGCTTTCTATGGCACTAATATCACCGGATTTTGACTTACGGTTTAGGAGTTACGGTAGTTTTACCGTGACTGTCAAGGAGAGCTGACGAAAATTGGCAGATTGTTTTGTCTGCCCATTATGAATTATTTCGATGCCGAATCAATAAGGCCACCCAAAATGAATGTTGTAGAGGATTCTGTAAGCTTTCCATGTTAATAAAGAACACAATTTTTAGAGTTGGCAATCAAAATTTATGGAATTTTTAACCCCGCTATTTCGCTGACTGTCAGATTGCAGAGACAGAAACTTTGCCTGAATATAAGAATTAGTAGGAGGCCGAATCCGGGGACTTGCCCAACTAGACTATTGTAGCTGGTTTTGTCATAATTCCATAGAGTCTAGGATCACCCTGTTCCGAGTTGCGTAGTAAAAGTTATGTTATTGTTAGTGCTGCTGTCCAGTAGTCCTTTCTGCTATACTGTCGGGTAGGTGGAGCAAAACCTGTATTCCAACCCAAGGTCTTGAGGAGTTGGGTTAAGGGGCGTAAACGGAGTCCACTTTTCAGCGTATTTACTGTTAGCACTATTCTTGTGTAGGAGGCGGAGTCCCGGAATAGAGGCACCATCTTTGCTTCTTCGCGCGCCGTAGCGAAAAAAGGCAAGTACAATTTTAGTACGATATGGTGTGTTGGACAATATGGTTGATTTGATGTGTGCTTAATATGATTATACATGATGAAAGTGTTTATTTCACATTATTTATATGATGATCGATAATTGATAATTCTTATGAGAACATATTGTGGATTGTCCATGTTATTTCATAACAATCATGCATGTTGGTATGAGATACCCACGGGAGTGGGCATTCATATCCCCATATGTAAGATATGGGCAATGGGTCCCCATCTGAAAAGGATGGGCAATGGGTCCTCGCATTTGATAATGCGGGCATGAGAGAACACCGACGGGTGTAACACTCCGCAATACCGGTATATGCAAAAGAGAAAAGAAAAGTGCATTTGAGCAATTTGCATAGCATGAGCATATGAAATGTTTATTATTGAGAATTGTGGATGGATCATGAAGGTTACAGTTGTTTATTTTATTGTCTTGCAAATGTACTTTGCTGAGTCTTGGACTCACTCTTGATGTTACTGTTTTTTTAGGTACCCCGTTTGTGGACGGCTTCTTCGATTCTTCCCTCGCCGGGCGTTTTCTTCCCCCCGGTGGTCGCTGTTTTGGGGCCGGCCAAAGGAGTAGGGGAGGGACCTTCGGGAAGATGATCTTCGTCGATCTACGGGTCTTCAAGGGTAACAAAAGTCCCGATTCGCTGTTTGTATTAGTTTAGTCGCATAATTGTTCATTTGGGTTGGTTCAGTCTGCGATTTCAGATCTATCCAGAATAGTGCAGTGGGTTGTGCGGCATACTGATGGCCTTTAGATGCCGAATCTCGGGTCTACATCTCCTAGAGTTATGTTCCTGGTTTTGTTAGCTTTCTTTTGGCACCGAGATCACGAGATTCCACCCTGTGGTTTAGGAGTTATGAATTTTTAACCGCACACTACTACATCATCGAGATTTTAGAGACTGTCGGTTGCTCTTCAGTTTTGTTCTAGTTAGAGCCAGATCCAGGGAGGCCACCCAAATAGGTTTCTTAAGATAATTTCTCCATGATTGCAGATTGATAAAGATCATCTCCGTAGGATCGATGGACTGAAAGTTCTGAGCTTTTCTTTACGATTGCTCGAAATGCGGACAGGTTTCTGTCGTTGTCTTCTTGGGTAGTTTAATCCTCTGTTTTGGCCGTGTCGGAGGATCCCGCCAACTAAAGTTTCGTAGCCTGGTTCGTTAGGATTAGCTGAGCACTGGTTTCAGGTCTTTAGGAGTTACAGATATTTAATTGTGAATTTTATCGTAAAAGTGCCAGTAGAGTAGTAATCCGGCCTTTTGGGTGAAGTTGTCAAGTTGAACCCTTGGTTATGTGCGATGGTTAGAGGGTATGGTAGAGCACGTGTAGATACGTCATACCTTGTTATCCTTATTCCGTGTAAATGCTTGTGTAGGCGGTGAGGCGGTGGGTGGAAGGACATCTTCATTGCTTCCTAGTACGTCGTAGCACGGAAGGCAAGTACTGTTTGTTAAATTATGTTGTTTTCAAATGAATGCATGATGATGTGTTGAATATATGAATGTTCTTGTGTTTTGTTCATGATGTTGATAGATTTCAATATTTGTGTTTCTTGTGATAAAAGTTGATGGCGTCCAGATTGCATGATTCATTCTATTCATGCATGCTTTGTTTTTCGTCCACAGGAGTGGAAATTTGGTTAAGACCCATCAATTCCAGTATGGGCACGTAAGTCCCACCATTCCAACGTGGGCAGTTTCGGACACCCGTATGAAACGTTCTTCATACGTTACTTGGGTCCCCGCTCTTTGTTAATTGCGGGCTTAAGTGAACACCGACGGGTGTGTCACTCATTATACCGGTATACGCAGTTGAGAGGTCCATTCTCTTTCAATGCATACATTCATACTTTGCCTTTTCACAAATTTGTGGAAAATATGTTTACTGTCTTGATTATTGCTCTGTTCCATTTTACACTGTGAGATTGATGTTGTGCTTGCTGAGTTTCGACTCACCCTTGCTTTCCTGTGTTTATTTTTAGGTGAACCCTGATGAAATTGTTGCTAGCGGGAGGGTGTAGTTCAAGCACGTTTCACACATCTCATTAATTCACTTATTCATTAAGATATTTTGCTAAGTTGTTTGGTTATGGGATGAACTGTAATAAGTATCACTTCAAGTTTACATCAGACCTTCCATGTTTAATTTCTTGGTTATATTTCGTTGATGAACGGTTAATTTCTCCTAGTTATTTTGTATTGACTCTTTGATTTTGAGTATACTAAATATTAGTTTCGCAAATGAATTGTATGTTGATCCTTTAGGTAGCATCTTAGCTTCCGAATAACCAGGGTGTTACACGCCGGGAGGCTGATAGTCATGGGGAAGGTGGCCTTGAGGGAGGTGGAGGCGCAAGGGGAGGGGAGAGGGGGAATAGGGGTGGCGACCACAAGAGGGAGGAGGGGTGGAGGGAGGTGGCTAGGGTTTTGGGGAGGGAGGCGCCCCGCCCCCTTTGGCTAGCCCCCACCTGGGCCTCCTGGGCCGTGACCCAAGGTCTAGGTTGGCGGATTTGCACAGAAAAACCTATTTAAAAATTTTTATTTCCTCTTTTGCTTGCTTTCCTTCCTTAGAAATATTCAGAGTATTACAATCGCATGGCGAAGGAGTTCTACGCGTCGCAACGGGAGGTGGAAGACATCCCTGACAAGTAGGGCCCGCCTGACAGCGACTTTGGGGTGGCGCGGTCGGAGTACAGCTTGGATCGGTGCGGCTAAGGGGTTTAGCCGAGTCAAGTCGGGCAGGTCGGACACAAGTCTGAGTTTGGTCTGAGCCCGAGGTACAGTAAAAGTTAGACTGGTTTTGAATTCATTTGGTTCTAGCTTGGCTGAGCTACAAAATATAGTAAATAAAATTCTAAAAATCTAAAATAAATTATAGGGGTGCCTGGGCTGACCTAGTACCCAAATAAAATTTTAAACCTCACTTTTCAAGTCTAATTTGCATAATTTAAATTTAAACTTGGCATAGGTCATTGCATGTTTTTGAATTATCTAAGGGTTGAATTAAGTTCCAAAAATTTGGTAAAAATTATATTAATTCATGGTAATTAATATAGTATTTGAATAAATTATTTCCAACAAAATTTAAAATGCTTTTATTTCTATTTTCTTTTTTGAGTCTAATTTCGAAGTGTAATTTTAAACTTTGTTTGAGATTTTCCAATGCAATAATTGGTGCAAATATTTCAAGAATACCATGTAGGCTCATAGATGCATAATAATTCCATTTATCAATTTTTGGGGTGTGACAAACCTCCCCTATTACAAAATATCTCGACCCCGAGATCTCGGTAGGTCCGATGTTGGACAGGAAGGATCAAAAAGAAGGTACAACATATGTTTTCTTGATTTCCTTCAGAGATTGTGCTAAGATAATAAAGTCAAGGTTACAAAGTATTTCTATTACATTTTATTTTCTATTGCTTTGTGTAACCTTTCCTTTCTTGATTTGAAAGCACTTCAAACGGAAGGAAAAAGATCAGGATAATCAGTTCGCATCCGATCTTCATGCTCCCAAGTTGTTTCATCTTCAGTACGGTTACTCCACTGAATTTTTAAGAACTTGATGTTGCGATACCTTGTCTTACACTCTATTTCTTCAAGAATGCGAATCGGGTACTCCCAATAAGAAAGATCGGGTTACAAGTCGAGTTCTTGCAACTCGGTGGCTTCGGTTGGGACTCGAAGGCACTTCTTCCATTGTGAGACATGGAACACATCATGCACATCTAAAAGTGATGGTGGCAACTCCAATTGATAGGCCACCGATCCCAGTTTTGCCAGAATCCGAAACGGTCCGATGTGGCGAGGTACCAATTTGCCTTTGGCTTGGAAATGATGTGTTCTTTTCATCGGAGAGACTTTAAGGTAAACATGATCATCCACTTCAAAACTCAACGACGACGACGGTCGGCATACTACCTCTGATGAGATTGAGCCGTCCGAAGTCGTTCACGGATCACACGAACTTGCTCTTTGGCGTCCTCCACCAAGGCTGGACCATAGAATGGTCTCTACCCAGCTTCAGACCAGTTCAAGAGTATCCTACAAGCTCTCCTATACAGCGCCTCGAAAGGTGACATTTGTATGCTTGATTGAAAGCTATTGTTATAGGAGAACTCCGCAAATGGCAAGCACTTCTCCCAATTCTTGCTATAGGACAGCACACATGCTCGGAGAAGGTCTTGCAAAATTTCGTTCACCCTCTCGGTTTGTCCATCCGTTTGCGGGTGGTAAGCAGAGCTAAAAGATAGATTGGTCCCCATTCCTTGATGTAAGCACTTTCAGAAGTGGGAAGTGAACTGAGGGCCTCGATCTGAAACGATCACCTTTGGCACACCATGGGACAGACGATCCTTAAGAGGTAAAACTCTGCTAGCTTAACCCTGGTGTAGGTGGTCTTGACAGAAATGAAAGGGGCGGCCTTTGTCAGACGATCGACAATCACCTATATAGAATCGAACCAGGCTTGAGTCCTTGGAAGACCGGTGATGAAGTGTTGGAAATATGCCCTAGAGTCAATAATGGAGATGATGATATTTCATTATGTTCATGTTTTTTATAATATGTTATCATGTTTCTTGAATGAATCATTTGTTATAGATCAATAAGTATGTGACTTGTTGGTAGAACTCTTTAACTTATATGAATGTCATTCTAAATGTATTCCTGGTCGGAGGTCACTGGTCGGAACACCAGTGACTCTATGCACATATTGATTGATGACCTGGTTTCACCGGTCATGGATATGGGGATATCGGATCAATAATGTGAGCACATGTTAGAGAACATGGGGTTGGATAGACCCATCATTGAGACACTATTGAGATTGTTATGAATCTTTGTGTCATTAGTTGGTCTCATGTAATGATGATGTATAATACTTAGGGGTTTCCTACATGTGTAATAGCACTCTTAGGTGTTGCCAAACGTTACCCCGTAACTGGGTAGTTATAAAGGTAGCTTTCGGGTATGCTATGAAACATACGAAGGAATGTAACTAGTCGAGATGGGATTTGCCCCTCCTAACATAACAGGAGAGATGTCTCTGGGCCCCTCGTGGTGATCGGATAAACAAAGTGCATTGCCATACCACTAGTGGTCGAAGTGTCGACCACATGATGTTATCCGACACTCGATCGAGAAAGTATTGAACAGTCCATGGATGACACAACATCTCACCTGGAGTTCAACCAAGCATCGTGAGGCAAAGGGAGAATGCATGAGTAGGTTGCTTAGTTCGATCGATTCACGGACTAGTCATTATGGAATCTGAGCTGGTCATAGATTGGTCGAGCGTAATCACGAATTGTAAAACACAGTCGTAAGGAGTTCTGAATGGTCGTGACCAAATACAACACAGTCGTATAGAGATCTGATCGGTCGTAAGTGATGACGACACGATCATAGATCATATTACATCATGGTTCGTCCGATATATTCTATGTGTCTATGGGAATCGTTATGTGCTGCTAGGTACCGCTGACGACTAGTGGTCGGAAAAGAGTTTCTGAGTCATAACCGATTACATATGAACCTGTGGGGTCGCACACTTAAAGGGCAAGGATTTGTTTTGGATAGTGATCCGAATTCGTATAGGCCACGAGTTCCTAATGGGCCTCCAGGTCGAGACCCATGATGGATGCCTATATAAAGAGGGGCGGTGGCATGGGGTGAAGGAGATGATGATCTTTGGACGAACTCCCGAAACCCTAATAGCCATGCCTTCTCAACCACGCTGCCGGTGCTAGCACTCCAGCGCGTGGTGGTTCTGCCCCGTACGTGTGGATACATCGGAGGTGTTGTTGCGAAGCATCAGCACTAGGACGATCCGCGACTTGTGTTGATCACTAGAGTCGGAGAAGAAGTCACGTGGTGGGTACGACCACTCGGAGGAGCAGACACGCGACGAGCACCACCACTCGAAGGAGGAGACGCATCGTGAGTACGACTACGACTGTATCAACTCACTACAATGACTCAACTTCGGCTATGAGTCGGCGCGTCTAGCGGTAATCTCGTGATTTATTACTTGCTGTGGTTCCTTTGTTGCGCGGAAAATTTTGTTTGTGCTATCGTAGCCTTGCCACGTTACCCAACAGTGGTATCAAAGCCATGCCGTCTAGTTCTAGATTCGGATTGGACATATATTGTGATATGTGGCAGTTATAGATGTGATCTATCTCTGTTTTGGCGGTGGTCGATATGATCGTCCATGTGCATTGGTGGTAAGATGGGTTTTCTTTGTTATTCCGTGATTGTGCTTGCATGGTCGTATCACGACTTGCCTCTACCAGTCGGTTTCCGCCATCGGGGTAGACAGTGATCGTAAATCCATTGGAGCACACGAAGATCAATGTGGTTGATCGAATCGGAGTTACGATCGAATTCTACTGGATGTTTTATTGCACTTGTTCACGACCACATTGCATGATACTCCTACCAGTCGGTTTTCCGCCATCGTAGTATGCCGTAGTGTGTGGTCGTAGTAAGGCAATGATCAGATCGGTTCGGAATAGGGTTAATATGATTAATCTGATGATTTCCACGGCTCGGTTTCGTGAATGAGATTCATGTTCCGGAAAATTTTTCGAGTGCGCTGCCCTCGACCAGCGAGGGACCGCCGTACTGGGTAATCAGACTGCGCTTCTATAGTGTGTGTTCTTGTTGCCCGTTAGAATGCTATTCCTTGCCTAACTTGTTTTTGCAGGTTGATGTGAATAGTATGGCCCATGATGTATGAGATGCATGCATGTGCGTAATATTAATGACCTGCGTGTCATGTTTATTGCAGTCCAAGGCTGTCTATATTTGTATAACGGCCTGCGTGTCGCCTTGTGGTGCTAATTTACTCCTTGTATTTTTATCCCTAGTGTTGTTAGGAGTAACGGCTTAGTTGGAGTACTTGGAGGTTTTGGCAACTTGGAGACATGGCGAACAGGATACTTGGCGATGGAGATCACCATGAGGAAGGGTCATACTATATCACAATGCAATTTGATTGTCTGTGAATGCCCTTATATTCATGTTCATTTATTTCTATGCATGTTTTAATTTCTTGAAATGCTTTCCGTGATAGAAGTAAATTTCCCTCAGGTAATATTAAGTTAAATTGATGCCCTCCCAATTAGCTGCACCATCCATAGTCTTATATTTTAATGGTAGGTCTTGCTAAAGCAGAGTGCCATTAATATTCCTTGACTAGATGGGTTTGTGTCGGACACTTACACGCAAGCGTTGGTTTAACTTGACAAGGTCATCATAACGGTTATGGACTTTGGGGCATAGGGTTGGGTCTTAGAAGCATAGAATCTTGCCCAACAACAAGAGTCATATAGAGATATGATTAGCGAAGGGTTGCTTACCATATTCACTAATCTTCTAGCAGTGATGCCAAAGCTCACTAGTAGATTAACTGATTGTGGGTCTGGAATCACTAAATGTCATAAGAGGGATATGGTATTCAGTGGGAGTATCTTCATTAAATTGTTTAATAGAAGTTACTTTTCTTGAACATATGTCTTAATGTTGCATATTTCTGTTGTAGATCATGGCACCATCTGCTGTACCTACATCCAGTTTTGTCTTACGTTCGATACTTGATAAAGAAAAACTAAATGGAACAAATTTTACGGACTGGTCCCGCAACCTGAGAATTATTCTTAGGCTAGATAAAAAGGAACATGTTCTAGAGGAACCAATTCCTGATGTGCCTGCTGAGAATGCTGCTGCAGCTCTTAAAACAGCCTATAAAAGGGCTTGTGATGAATCCCTTGATGTTAGCTGTCTCATACTTGCTGCGATGAACTCAGACCTTCAGAAGCAGTTTGAGAACATTGAGGCCTACGATATGATCGTGGTGCTCAAAGGCATGTTTGAGACACAAGCAAGGACTGAGAGATATGAGATCTCAAAGAAATTATTTGGGTGTAAGCTAACTGAGGGTAGCCCGGTGAGCCCTCATGTGATCAAGATGGTTGGTTACACTCAGAGCTTGGAAAAACTTGGTTTCCCACTTAGTCAAGAGTTGGCTACAGGTTTAATTTTTTGCTTCGCTTCCTGCAAGCTATGTGCAGTTTATTATGACTTTTCATATGAATGGTTTAGACAAGAATCTCACTGAACTACATATTATGTTTAAGACTATAGAGGACAGTATTAAGAAAATCAACAGTCATGTGATGATTGTGCAAAAGAGTACTAGCTTCAAGAAGAATGCTAAAAGTTGTTCAAAGGTAAAGGCAAGGTTTCGGATGGGATCCAAGCTGTTAAGCCTAAACCCAAGACCAAGTCTGGCCCGACTCAAGAGAATTAATGCTTTTACTGCAAGGAGACAGACCACTTAAAGAGGAACTGCAAGAAATACCTGGCTGATCTAAAAAGGAATGGTGGGACAAAAACTTCCACTTCAGGTATTAATGTTATAGATATTTTTCTTGCTGATTCTTATGTTAACTCGTGGGTATTTGATACCGGATCGGTTGCTCATATTTGCAATTCGATTCAGAGTGTAAAAAGGAGTGGGAGATTAACAAGGGGTGAGATGGATCTTCGCGTCGGGAATAAAGCAAGAGTTGCTGCATTAGCCGTCGGGACTTTGCCATTACTTTTGCCTTCAGTATTTATTATAGAACTAAATAATTGTTATTACATTCCAGCCATAAGTAGAAATATCATCTCCGCATCATGTTTGATGGCAGAGGGTTATAAGTTCATTATAGAGAACAATAGTTGTTCTATATTTTTGAATGAAATGCTTTATGGCTATGCTCCCGTTTTGAACGGGTTGTTTATTTTGAATCTTGATGATGCACCCATCTATAATGTTAATGTGAAGATGCTTCGGCCTAATGATACGAATTCCACATTTATTTGGCATTGTCGTTTGGGTCACATCAGTGAGAAACACATGAAAAGGCTTCATAGTGATGGAATTCTAAACTCATTTGATTTAGAATCATTTGAAACATGCGAATCTTGCCTGATCGGGAAGATGACCAAGACACCTTTCACTGGTCGGAATGAAAGGGCGTCCAACTTGTTGGCACTCATACATTCTGATGTGTGTGGACCAATGAGCACGACAGCTAGAGGTGGTTTTCAGTACTTCATTACTTTCACCGATGACTTTAGTAGATATGGATATATCTATTTAATGAGGCACAAGTCGGAATCCTTTGAAAAGTTCAGGGAGTTCCAGAATGAGGTACAGAATCAACTAGGCTAGACAATCAATTCCTTACGATTTGATCGTGGAGGAGAATTTTTGAGCCACGAGTTTGGTGATCATTTGAAACAATGTGGAATTGTTCCACAGCTTACACAACCGGGTACTCCACAGTGGAATGGAGTGTCCGAGCGGCGTAATCGGACCTTGTTGGACATGGTTCATCAATGATGAGCCAATCGGATCTGCCATTGTATTTTTGGGGTTACGCTCTAGAAACTGTCGCTTTCACTTTGAACAGGGTACCATCTAAATCAGTAGATAAGACACTATATGAGATATGGACTGGAAAGAGTCATAGTTTGTCTTTTCTAAAGGTTTGGGGTTGTGATGTCTATGTTAAACGTTTTACATCTGACAAACTCACACCCAAGTCAGATAAATGCTTCTTCATAGGATATCCTAGGGAAACCAAAGGATATTATTTCTACAATCAAGAGGAGGGCAAAGTGTTTGTTGCCCGAAATGGTGTTTTTTTGAAGAAAGAGTTTCTTTCAAAAGGAGTCAGTAGGAGAAAGATGCAACTCGAAGAAGTTCGGGAACCATCTGAAAGTATTTCAACTCCTACTGAACCTCTACATAACGAACAAAGTATTGTTGATCACCGGAGTCGGAGAAGAAGTCGCGTTGTGGGTACGACCACTCGGAGGAGCAGACGGGCGGCGAGCATAACCACTCGAAGGAGGAGACGCATCGTGAGTACGACTACGACTGCATCAACTCACTACAATGACTCTACTTCCGCTACAAGTCGGCGCGTCTAGCGGTAATCTCGTTATCTATTACTTGTGGTGGTTCCTTGGTTGCGCGAAAATTTTTGTTTGTGCTATCGTAGCCTTGCCGCGTTACCCAACATGAAGTTCATCCCAACTTCCTCGCACTTCCACTTCGAAATAGGCAGAGGTTGGAGAGTGCCCGCTGGCTTCAAATTTTTAGCCTTGACTCTTTGGCATACATCGCACTCGGCAACGTATTGCGCGATCTGCCACTTCATTCGGCTCCACCAACATCGCTTCTTTAGATCTTGGTCATCTTGGTACTCCCAGGGTGAATGAAGAATTGAGAGTGGTGAGCTTCCTTGAGGATCAAATCCCTCAATTTTCTTACAAAAGGAACCACCAAACGGTTCCCGAAACATAAGGTGTGCTGCGCATCATTTCTTCCCAGATTTGGGCCACTTCCAAATCAGTCGACTAGGCTTCTCTAATATGGTCCTCTAATGTGGATTCCACATGTAGGGCAGCAAGAGACCCCTCTTCAATCATCTCCAGGTGCAGACGTTGCATAGCAGCACACAAGCCTACCGAAATGGGAGTTACCGACAAACAGTTGCATTGAGATTTTCTGCTCAATGTATCGGCCACTAACACTACTACAGAACACGTCATCACAGACGGTTCGGAAACGTCATCACAGACGGTTTCCAAACCGTCTATATTTGTTCGTCTGTGATAACAAGAAGTTATCACAGACGGTTCAAAACTTTCGTCTGTGAAGGATAGTATCACGCAGCGGTTTTTGTTCAAACCGTCGTGAAGGATAGTATCACGAGCGGTTTTTGTTTAAGCTATGCGTGAAGGATAGCATCACGAGGCGGTTTTAATTAAAACCGTCGGTGATAAGTAAATACCACGAGCGGTTTTAATTAAAACCGTGCGTGATAAGTAGATATCACGACGGTATGTTTAAGAACCGTGCGTGATACTAGAAATATCACGACGGTTTCAACAAAAAAGCGTCGTGGTATTGAGTCATCCAAACTACATTTTTTCTGTTTTTTTGGCTAGCCTAAGGAATTGCTAGCCATGCCCTTTGAAAACAAGCATGTACAAAAACAGATACATCATAGATAATCAATTGTTGACAACTCAAAGTGATCATTACTCAAAATAAATTACAAAAGATCGAATTTGTTGAAGTATAGTCGCTATAGTTACAATTGGATTACTGATTGAGTCAATTATTTGCGTGAAACTACGGGTGGCGATGGCGTGAAACTCTCCTTTGTTAACTATTTACGACATGATAAAGGCGCATAGCTTCCTCGAGCGTCCGCGATATTGTGCATAGCGAGTTCATCTAAATCTATTATCAAGCCACATCGCTAGGTCAAGAAAAATGGTAAGCGTATATATTTAAATTTACAATTAGAAAATAATTATTTGAGATTGACAAACCTCGGGATTCTTCATCTTAGCACTCATGATTTTCTCCATATGATGGCAAACGTAGAATGCACATAGCTCATCATTTTTTTGCTGGCGGCACTACAAAAATAGAATTACATATATACGTATAGTCAGTTGAAGACATTATTATGAAGTATGATATAGGATTATTGTGTTGTAGCGCGTCTAGGAAATTTAGATCTCTGTGTTAGTTGGTATTTGGATCCATTGTATTTTCCTTGTTGGCTAACATAGGAGATGAGCGAACTACATGATTGAAGAAAGTTATCCTCGGGCATTTCAAGCGAAGGAAGACTACAATAGAGATATGTATGGAGAAATGAGCATACTTGTCGAGTATTCCTTGCGAATCTTTGAAGTCGTGATTGTTTCTGAGTAGCGAATCAAGATATAGCACATAGTTCCTCCTGGGTATAATGACTAAAAGGATCCAATGGTACCTACTCATGTATGTCGCTATAGTCATTAAACCTAAGTACAAATGATATTTGTATAGCAAATAGTGAAGCACTTACCCTTGGTTGTAGGGCACCAATATGTAGTTCTTGCGGTGCGAAGAAGCAATGCCGCCGTTATGTAGTTCTCGGCGAAGGTCGGGTGCGCTTGGATGGTTTGCATAGATACCACGTGTGGGTCGAGAAACCCACGGTTCTCACCCTTCGGGCATTTTCATCATGTATCTATACATAAGCAATGAGTTGCGATATTTATCGGTATTACGTGAATGTAGAACTTGATTGTACACACTTACGGTGTCAACATCGTAGAAGCGGCGTCGAGGGCTTCTAGGTTGAATAGGTTGAATAAGTCGTTGAAGCCCACGGCGAAGTTGCCCGCCCGTTGAAGAAATGCTCATCCTTGTATGCGACGGTGATTCGATGCTCGCTTTGTTCTTTCCGGTCTTCGCAGTACCGGGCATGCAAAGGCGACAAGCAAATCGGTAGCGAGCTAATTGTGCGTTAGGGCACTGCGGTTTTCGATGGAGTACTTCCGGACTTACGGGACTTGAGGCGACTTAATGTTCGTCGATTTCGATTTGGCCTTAACGATTGGCGGCGTCTTCTGCGAGGCGACTCGGGAACCGTCTGATAGCACGCTTGTCTTGTTCCTTGGCGTCTTCTCCACGGGAACCAATGAGGTGGCCTTACGAGGCGAAATGTGAGGTGGAGTCATGGAGGTCCCGTTGGAGAGGAATGGTCTGTCGAGATTCTTTGGGCCCTTTGGATAAAAGCGTGCACATCATCCCTAGTGTTGTTATCTCTTCGTTCGGGCAAATCTCTAGTGGGACGGCCATGAAATGTTCGTGTACCATGTCCACCTCCACCCTGGCGAAACCATGCGCCACCTGGACACCGTGCTGCACTGCCCCATCCTGGTATGGATGCACCATCCCCGCCGACCTCAATAGGAATGGACCCAACTAACCTCAGTTGGAGCTTGCATGCCGTCGGCTCCTACAAAGCGATCTGCTTGATTAGCTAAGGCGTCCTATAGGTCTATCTTTGGTGCACTCCATAGATGTACATTACCTTAATGCCGTCTATCGGTAATTGGTCGTAAATCACGTACAAAATTATGCGTGGACGCGACACTACTCCGATGTCGAGGAGGACTGGTTCCCGCAATAATGGGGCGGCTTGCGACTGGTTGCGGAGTACTTGATTCAGTTGATCCTGCAAACTTGCTATCTGTCCTTGAAATTGTTGTTTTAGCAGTTCCAACCCATCGTTGTACTCGGCCTTTGATCTCTTCCTACTTCTATACATGTAGTAGTCTTCTGCGAATCCATGTAGCCAAGGTACGTTAACCCCCTTGCCTCGCGTGCGACCAGGTGCTCCTTGTTTCCTAGGGCCGTAGATAGTATATCCTTCTCCTGTGTGCTTGGAAGGAGCCTTGAACTTTGGGCAATCAATTCACGCGCAAGAGGTCATCATGTTATTATAGACACTATGAAGTTATGGACTTATAAACAACTAGGTAGTTCGACATATTTACCACACGTTGGGTCACTTCTGGTCCGCGGGTTTGTGAAAGAGCGCGCCATCGGCGAGACTTTTGCCTCGCTTTTAACGACTTAGGAACGCAGTGCGTGATATCGGAAATAGATTCTCCTCCTCCGCCTCCCATTGCGGGGTTTTAGCCGCGTACCGGTGGTGCCGAGTGCGTGGGGTGAGTGTTTCGTGCTGGATTTCTTTGTGCGCCGCACTTTGCTTCTTAAATTCGTCCGTCGTCTTCATAGCCACAAAGGCGTCCCATGTTTCCGCGACAAGAATGGAAACTTCGTGAAGGCGTCTCACTCTTGTTCACGTCTTTGCGTGACAAGAATGCTCTAGAAGGTCCTCCACGCGTGACACATCGAGAGCAACGCATGCCGTTGCACGCGTGCCATGTGTGCTACGGGATAGTAAACTTGTCTTTAAGGTCTTCCCACAAAGACGCCTCTCGATCATCATCGGACACTTCCACTTTGGTGTGGTGATAGGGACCCGTTCCTTGCAATTATCCCACAGATGGTCCAGAATCTCGCTGCTTCTCTCGGGGGACTGAGAGGGACCCCAAGGTCACTGACCTCCGTGATGGTCATTCGGCCCGCAAGCAATTTCGATATTCCTCGGCCATCTAAACTACGTGTCTGCGGCGTCGGTGTGGCGTCGAAGACGGCGCCTCGCCATGTCTTGGCGTCGGTGTGGCGTCGAAGACGGCGCCTCGCCATGTCTTGCGTCGGTGAAGGTGGTGAAGGCGGCGCCTCGCCATCTCGCACTTGCTATCTATATAAGTTACATACGCTCAACATGTGCAATATTTGCTAATATTCAATATGACAGTAACACTACAAACACCATACAATTTATAAAAGGAAGAAATTCCCACATTAATCGGAGAAAAAGAAAAATGCTATAAATAAATTTAAAATTTTAGAATTCCCACATTCAAATTCATTTTAGTTAGGAGCTAAAATTTTAGAATTTTGAGACTAATTATTATTAAGCCTCCATATTACCAAAAGAACACGAGTGTAGTTACTTACACCAAGAAGAAGGCAGAGTGACATTTCCAATGGCATCATGCCCAAGAAAGAACTTGAATAATTACGACACAAAAATATTTCACATTGCTTGATAATAATCCTTTTAGTGCGCACTAGGCATGAATGTGAAACATCAGTAATCTCCTATTCCACCCAAACTGAGATGACTCAAATAAAGAGTAGAATTAGAATGTCACTCCATCGATCTACACTTTTATGCTCTTCTAGAACATGAATTTACTTTTGTTCAGTATATCTTAGCGACTAAAATGGTATATACACATAGATAACAAACACAACACCTTTCAGATTACCTACTCAAATTGAATACTATCGTATTATACGCATATACAATCAATAGATATTGCTCCTCTCAGATAAAACCAAATATTAGCAGATTAGTTATCCTAAAGGATGTGATTAGTAACCACAATAGCTTGTGCAGCAAATGTATATAAAATGCATCATGAAGTTTTAAGATGTCATTCGTTGTCACTATACATTACTACTAAAGAACAACTTTTAAATAATTATCAAATTTTAAGATGCATTAACAGAATAATATTTTGTATACAGTCCTATATTAAGTAAAAAAAGGTACTTGTAAAGAACCGGCTCTCCTCTTTAATTCGATAATATGAGCCAGGAGCACATATGCTCTCACACAAAGGCATATACATTGCACAAGATTCTTTGCATGCATGCCCAAAGAAAGAAGAAAGAAAGACAGAACAATCTTGAGTGTTAAGAAAGAAGAGCAACAAGATCTCTTTAGCTTTGTCTTTGGCTTCTTGATTTGGAGGATCAAAAGATCACAACAATCTCATCGGCACGACTCGGTGGTGATCTGAATAAATGAAAGTTGTGTACTTGGTGAGAGCGACTAGCTAGACAATGATAGCCTCATGCACCATTGTGTAAAAATAATGTACTTCTTGATTTCTATGTTGTATGACGACCATAGCATGTCTAAGCGAAAAACATCGACTAGCGAAAGCAACACAGAGA
This sequence comes from Hsuehochloa calcarea, assembly GCA_036346395.1. NCBI lineage: Eukaryota > Viridiplantae > Streptophyta > Magnoliopsida > Poales > Poaceae > Hsuehochloa > Hsuehochloa calcarea. Next base: position 31,857,369 of record CM070594.1, read on the forward strand.
TTTCACGGCAAAATATAGAGAGATATGTTCCAAGCAGATCTACCAAAGAGAGATTTCACAAAGACGTATGAATGGGGAATGACCGCGCGCCACAGATCTACCAACATCTAGCATGAGTAATGTTCATGTGCCACGGCGGATCTACCAACATCCATTACAGATCCAACTACACAATCTAGTTATCCGAGCGATTTGGGCTCCGTACCTTGATTTTGGGAGGAAAGCACGCCCAAGGGGAGGGAAGAAGAAGCCGGTTGGTAGGAGATCGGGCGAGAGCGGCCGAGGCGAGCCTGGTGGAGTAAGCGGCGCCGGCGGAGCGAGGTCGGCGCAGCAGAGGCGCCGGGCCGGCCGGGAGCGGAGCGGCCGGCCGAGGCGACCGAGGGCGGAGGCGACGCAGCGGCGCCGGGCCTTGGCCGCCGGGCGATGGAGGAAGCGGAGAACTCGAGGAGAGGCTGCTTGAAGCGGAGGCGCAGCGAGGGAGGCAGGCGGGCAGCGAAGGGGCGCGGGAGGGGTGAAGAGTAAGAGCAAAACCCTAGCGGTCCCGGCCTTATAAAAATAACATCACAGACGGTTCTTTCTTAGAACCGTTTGTGATATTCGTATCACAGACGGTTCTAAAAAGACCGTCTGTGATATGCACATATCACAGAAGGTTCTAAGAAAGAACCGTCTGTGATATGTACCCATCACAGACGGTTCTACTAAAAACCGTCTGTGATATGTGCATATCACAGACGGTTTTATAAAAGAACTGTCTGCGATATCCCCACAACAGCATGTATGAACTGTTGGATAAGCAGTATGATGACAAGTTTGAGTTCAAAAGTTCATATCTAATTCAACTCAACATTACCATGAACATCCACATTGACATCAATATTAAAGATCACAAGTCCATAACACATTAACACATGACAATGGAATAAATTAATTAATTACAATGGAGTAAATTCTTAATTAAAATACAGCCCTTCATGATGATCGACGCGCATATAGCTAGCTTCCTCACTGGGTTCTTCCTCAAGCCTGATGTCGTCTCCGAAAGGTGGCAACTCGTCAAATTGATTGTATTCTTCGTCGTCCACTACATTCTCAACTCCGACAATCCTCCTTTTTCCATGAAGAACTACGTGGCGCTTCTTATTTGCCGGGTCGGTTACATAGAAGACTTGAACAACTTGGTTGCTTGATGCACGAATGGTTCGTCTTTGTATCCGACACGTTCGAGGTCCACGGTAGTGACGCCGTACTTATCAAACTTCACCTGTGGGAGATGGACCCAACGGCACCGAAATAGGGGGATCTTGAAAAGCACGTAGTCGAGCTCCCATATCTCCTCTATTTGCCCATAGTACGAGCTTCTCGACCCATCGATCTTGAATGCATCTATCACGGACACTTCTTTGATACGATGTGCTCTTCCTATCCTGAGCTACCGTATAAAATATGTACCCATTTATATCGTATCCTTGCCATGTGACAATTGTAAATTGTGGCCCTCTTGCCAACCATAGCAGCGTATCATCACTTGATGACCTCCCGGTGATTCGCTCCTTTAACCACTCGTTGAGCAAGCGGTTGTGCTCTCGTGATCCAAACCTCCGACCGTGCGGATTACATTGGCGTACCATGTCTTTGTGCTCCTCGATGTGCGGGGACACTTGGGTCATGTGTTGCAAGACCGTGAAATGGGCTTGGCGTGCGTATCGGATCGGGAGTGATTGATTTCCTTCCGAAGGTCCGATACCTTCTAGTCTCCCCTCATGGCGAGATATAGGCACACCAATCGGATCCACGAGCCATGTAGTCGACGAGAACTCAATGACCTCTTCCGTTGCATAACCTTCGATGATCTTGCCCTCGGTCGAGATCGATTCCGTCACGTAGGACTTGAGAATTCCCATGTACCTCTCGAGCGGGTACATATGGCGTAGAAACACAGGGCGCATATCTTTATCTCTTTCACAAGGTGAACAATGAGATGGACCATGATATCGAAAAATGACGGAGGAAATACATCTCAAGATGACACGAGTCGACACCACGTCGGCTGCAGAGCATCTAGTCCTTGGGGATCGATGACCTTACGAGCAATTGAGTTGAAGAAATAACACGACCTCAAGATTGCCACTCGGGCCTTGTTCGGCAAGATACTCCTAATTGCAACGAGAAGCATTTGTGTCATCGGCACCACGACAATCATGCGACTTCATACCAATTAATTTCAAATCTTGCATAGAAACAAGTTTCTTAATGTTAGCGGAGTAACGAGACGGGACTTTCACACCATGCAAGCTCGCGCGATTCATATCTCTCGGCCTTGGGCCAGAGTGTAGCAATTTGGGGAAGATACGTTCGTCTATATCGGTCTCTTTCGGTGCTAACTCGGTCCTTATGTTCATATCGACCAAATCACGCGATGCGTTAACACCATCCTTTGTTTTACCACTAATGTTGACAAGAGACCAATCAAGTTATCACATACATTCTTCTCTACATGCATGACGTCGATGCAGTGGCGAACTTCTAAGTGCTCCCAATAAGGTAAGTCCCAAAAAATTGACCGCTTCTTCCAGATGTTCTTCTCACGGGTTATTAATTTACGTCCATTCCCAAGCACAACATCGATATCCTTAACCATATCATAGACCTCTTTCCCACTAAAAGCCCTTGAAACTGAACCGTCCTCCTTATTTCCGTCGAATTGTTTCTTCATCTTGCGGTATGGGTGACTCCTAGGAAGGAACCTACGGTGGACGCATATACACGATTTCTTGCGAGTTGTTAAGCCATACACTCTCAGTAGCATGTAGCGATCATGATGGGCTTTTGCTCCTTTTGTACTGAAGCCCGACAGGTTACCAAGGGCAGGAAAATCATTGATGGTGCAGAACAACATGGCGTGTAAAGTGAAGTTCTCTAGTTTGTACGCATCCCATACCTGTACCCCTTCGTTCCATAGTGCCACAAGATCTTCCAGCAATGGTGCTAGGTACACATCAATATCATTCCCAGGTTGCTTCGGCCCTTGGATAAGTAGTGACATCAAAATGTACTTCCGCTTCATACGACCAAGGAGGAAGGTTGTACATACATAGATTCACGGGCCAGGTGCTATGTCAGCTGCTCATATTATCGAAAGGATTCATTCCATTCGTACTCAACCCTAACCTTATGTTCCTCGGTTTCGCACCGAACTCTACGAAGCTCCGATCGAAGTTTCTCCACTGGGCAGAATCAGCAGGGTGTCTTAGCTTTCCATCTCTCTTACGCTCCTCTGAGTGCCAACGCAACAATCTTGCCTCCTTTGGGTTCGCAAATAAGCGCTTCAAGCGTGGGATTATAGGCAGATACCACAACATCTTAGCGGGAGGTCCTTGCTTCACCTTAGCAGTATTTTGACGCTTGTATCGGGATGCTTTGCACACGGGACATACATGCATGTCTGCATACTCTTTACGGTAAAGGATACAATCGTTCGGACATGCATGTATTCTTTCTACTTCCATTCCCAATGGACAAATAACCTTCTTTGCTTGATAGGGGGTGCTGGGCAACACCTTTCCCTCCGGAAGGATGTCCGCTAGGAGAGCTAACAACGTCGTAAAACTCTTATCGGACCAACCATTGCTTGCCTTCAATTTCAGCAGTTCAAGCACGATAGACAACCTTGTGTAACCCGGTTTGCAGCCAGGGAACAAAGGTCTCACCGAGTCCTCCCTTAAGCCCTCGAATTTACAAAACTCTCTCTCACTATAGTTCTCTTCTGCGTCGCGTAGCATCTGATCCAGATTGTCATCATGCCACCTATCCTCATCAAAAGCACAGTCCACATCTGGCAAATCGTTGACTTCCTCGACGATATCGTCATTATTAACCACGGTATAATCTGCTCTTCACCGTATTGCTCCAACATGTGTACCCTTTTTGAAACCCCTTGAATCAAGTGCGCCCGATCTGCGCGCGTTGTTAAACATCTTGATTACGCAATCAATGCAGACGGTTACATAAATTTTATCCCCTTCTTCAACATATCACCTTTCGGTGGCTCTTTTAAAAGCAGCCACGCCATTAATGTACTCTTGACTCACACGGTTCACACCGTACATCCAGTTTTGATCCATCTACACTACGCATGTAACAAATTAGTGTCTAATTGATTAGCGATTAATTTATAGCAAACATAAAGGGTTATAGATCGTTACCCTCGGAGCTCACGAAGAAAATGCCTAATATCTCTCGACAATCCTTGCCTTCTCCTCCCTTCCCTCTCTGTCGGCGGCACAATGGGCTTCCTATTTACCAAACATACTTAAATAGTTATGTACAAGGAGAAACAATAACTCCCTAATAGAACGAAAATGTGCAATATAAACTCATTCTCCAACATTTGCATCTAAGGTTATTGAAAGAAAACTCTTCACTAGTTATGTACCACACGCGGTGGCATAGCGTAGCCATGCCTACGGCCACAACCATGATCCCTACCTCTCGACACCGATATCTATCTCAATTGAACAATCATGCAACCCAAATATAGGCATCATCTCATACTCTTCACTAGTTATGTACCACACGCGGTGACTCAGCAAGTATGTAATAAATCAATAGTAACAACACCATTCTCAATATTCATAGTTAGCATCTACACTATCTTTTCTCCTTTCTTTTAGTCAATGCATTAACACACAATAAAATGCCAAGTCCACAAGTATCTCCAAGCTCATACCAGTATTAGAGGAGGAGCCGCAGGTTGGAGGAGCTAGGCGGGAAGTGGCGCTGGGCGGTAGAGGCGATGGCGAGAGTGGCGATCTTGGCGATGGCGATCTTGGCGATGGACACAGCCGGCGGTGCGGTGAGGGATGTCGGCTCAATTTATATGAAGCCAGAAATCACGAGGCGGTTCTAGTTCGCAAATGCAGCGATAATCGATATCACGAGCGATTCCCAATAAGAACCGTGCGTGAATTATCGAGCGGTTCTATTTAAGAACCGTGCGCGATATCAGAAATCCTGAGCGGTTCCCAATAAGAACCGTGCAGGAATATCGAGCGGTTCTTATTAAGAACCGTGCGCGATTCTCGATTATCGAGAGCGGTTCTTAAATAGAACCGTCGATAATCCTGACGGTTCTTATTGGGAACCGCTCTGTGATATTTACTATCACGCAGCGGTTCACAATAAGAACCGCCTCGTGATAAACAAAACAAAGCCCAGACAGACCCAACACCCCAACACAGACGGTTCCAAAGGAACCGTCTGTGATGGGCCGTCTGCTATAGCCTCTTTTGTAGTAGTGTAAGTTGGCTTTCCCTGGGTGATAATAAAGTCTCATATCATAGTTCTTGATCAACTCAAGCCACCTTCTTTGCCTCAGGTTCAAGTCGCCTTGAGTGAAGATATATTTGAGGCTCTAATGATCAGTATAGATCTCGCAACGATTACCCATGAGGTAATGTCACTAAATCTGCTCTAATGATCAGTATAGATCTCGCAACGATTACCCATGAGGTAATGTCACTAAATCTTCAGAGCATGGACTACAACTGCAAGCTCTAGGTCATGTGTGGGATAATTAGCTTCATGGGGCCTCAATTGACTCAATGCATATGCCACGACTCGGCCCTCTTGCATGAGCACACAACCGAGTCTGTGGCGAGAAGCATCACAGTAAATGTCAAAGCTCTTGTGAATATCTAGTAGGATGAGCACTTGAGCTTTGGTCAGGAGGTCTTTCAAGATCTGAAAGCTTTCCTCACATTCCAGTGACCATTTGAACTTTTTCTCTTTCTTCAACAGCTGGGTCATTTGCCTCGCAATTTTGGAGAAGTTCTTAATGAACCTCCGGTAATAACTCATAAGTTTGAGAAAACTGCAAATGTCGGTGACGCTCTTGGGTTGCCTCCAGTCAAGTACATCTTGCACTTTGCTAGGATCAATAGGGAGACCGCCCTTGGATAGCACATGACCCAGGAAGCTAACTTCATGAAGCCAAAACTCGCATTTGTTGACAAAGCTTCTCCAACACAAGCCGCAAATGCCGCTCGTGTTCTTCATCATAATTGGAGTAGAAGAGGATGTCATCAATGAACACGACGATGAACTAGTCCGGTACTCCATGAAAACAGAATTCATGAGGTTCATGAAGTAGGCCGGAGCATTGGTCAGGCCGAAGGACATGACAGTGAAGTCGTACAGACCGTAGCGAGTGGAGAATGCTAACTTCGGTATGTCTTCGGTTCTGACCATAATTTGATGGTAGCCCAATCGCATGACAATCTTGGAGAATACTTGGGCTCCACTCAGTTGGTAAAACAGATCATCAATCTGTGGAAGCGGATACATGTTATTGACTGTGACTTCGTTCAACAGACGGTAGTCAACACACATCCGCAAACTCTTGTTTTTCTTCTTGACGAATATAGTTGGGCATCCCCAAAGTGAGGAGCTTAGCCAAATAAAGCCCTTATCTTGAAGTTCCTTAAGTTGCTCCTTCAATTCTACCAACTCATTAGGAGGCATCCGATACGACCGTTTTGAAATTGGCGCAGTACTGGGTGCAAGCTCGATGACAAACTCATCTTCACGATCAGGGGGCATGCCTGGGAGTCCTTCAGGGAATACATCTGTAACACCCTGGCTATTCGGAAGCCAAAATGTTACCTAAAGGATCGAACATACGACCAAAATTCAGAAGTATTTTAAAAAATAACTCATCTAAACGCATTAAGATATCAACATACAATAGAAAAATTGCAGGAATAAAGAGTAAATCCAAATGAGTATAATAAGTGGGTGATCAAGGGCCACAAGCAGTACTAAAGTAAACATATCATGGAGAGAAATATTAACCACTTCTAACTTTATTTATTACAGTTCATCAATTGACGAAAGGGAGACATAACCAAGACTTATTATAGAAAATGGAGTATGGTCAACTGAGTGACTACTGTGTGTCTACTCCCTCCCAACAGAGTCATCATCAACGATCACCTAAAATAAATAAACAAGAATGAGTCCGAGACTCAGCAAGTAAAGTAAATAATTGAACAAGACAACAAACATTACGGAGTATGAACATAACACTGAATGTATAAATGAATGAATGGAATGTTTGGATGTATTGAAAGGAATGGACTGCACACATGCTCATACCGGTATAGCTAGTGACACACCCGTCGGTGTCCACTTAAGCCCGTATTTAACCAAATACGGGGATCCAAATCCCGTATGAAGAACGTTTCATACGGGTGTCCAACTCTGCCCACATTGGAATGGTGGGTCTTACATGCCCATACTAGAATTGATGGGTCTTTATAATCCACTCCCGTGGATAGAACATGACAAGAGGTGCAAGTTATTAAATATGAATAATTAATGAGACCAACTCTAATCATGGCAATAACACATTTGAAAGGAATATAAACATGAAGTGTAATCATGGTTCATACAAATAACAGTATAAACACAACCACTCAACATTCATCTACAAAGAATTACACGATACCTGCCTTCTGCATTGTGACGCGCTAGAAGGCAATGAATGTGCTCCTAAATTTGACGTCGTGCTGCCTACACAAGTACGTACTTGAAATAAGAATGACATGGTATAAAATGCTACCGGTAACGCTCTACAATACATTCCGAAAAACCCTAGAGTTAACTAGTAGTATTAATCTAAAAACGGGCAACTCAACCGCGAGAACGAGTCTGGACAGCAGCACGGAAAAATTCATATTTATTAATCTGGGACTCAGAACGAGGTGAGGCTAAATCCTATGGAAACTTAACGAACCTATCTACAAAATTCTAGTTGACAAGATCACCTAATTCGGCCAAACTAAATTGCTAAACAGTGGATGAAAATACAAGAAGGGTTCTGTCTATATGAAAAGAACAGCAGTAAAGAATATAATACAACTTCTAATCTATAGCTCCGATTGGGGTGTTCTTTATCAATATGGAAATAATATAAAATTTTCTACAACAACCTAGTTGGGTGAAAACCGTGAATCTGCCAATAACTTATTCATATTTTAAAAGACAACTAGACAGTTCATTCTCGTGAGGCAGTCAGGACAGCGTGGAAAAATTATATCATGACTTTTGAACCATAGATCGGAATCTTGTGATCTTGATGGCAATGGAAAGCTAAGAACAGTGGCTACAAATCTCTAGGAGGTGGAAATCTCCAATTCGGCCTCTAAGGACCCGAAATCGGCCACGCAACTTACTGGACAGAATCTAAATTTCTAACAGCGCCAATTCAATCCAAACAAACTAAACGAATTCGCAACTAAACAACATCAAACAGCGTAGAAAATGCCTCGTTACCCTTGTAGAACCTAGGAGGATGATGAATGAGGCTTGGGGAAGATGATCCCCCTTCTCTCTTCTTCCTTCTTCTGGCCGGCCACCACACGCAAAAACCGACTCCCAGGGACAGCAGTAGGAGGGATCGGCAGGGGCACTCGACTTCGGGGGAGGAGGAGCACCACAACCAGGGAGGGGCGGCAGCAGGGGCAGCAGGGGAGGCGCCAAGATGGGGAGGGGGTGGCGGCTTGGGGTGGTAAGAGGGGGAGTGGGGAGGCGGCTAGGGTTTGGGCCGCCTCCCCCCTGTGGCCGGCCCCCCTAGGCCGGCTCCCCCTCTTTGGCCTCCTAGGTTGCATCCCGCAGCCCAGGTTGGCGAGAAAACATATAAAACCCCCTCTTTAAATAGGTAATTCTAGTTTTTTAATTGTCTTTTCTTCCCCTAGCTTCTTTTCAAATTACCCGATTCGTTTCTAGGGTATTACAATATCAGGATACTCACAAACCACAAGTACCTTCTCCAATTCAAGAGAGATATTTCTTCTATGGCAAAGAGATGAGAATTGCCCACTAAAGGTGTAAAAACGACTTGATCACCGTCTTCGCTTGTCACAGAAATATACCGTTGAGCACAATCAATTTGCCCCTAATTTTTGGACAGCCAATCCATCCCTAATATCACATCAATACCCATTGAAGTTATTACAATTAAGTTTTCCAAAAACCTAATCCCTTGAATCTCCACTTTTACATCCAGGCAGACTTGATCAGTTTCAAAAACCGATCCCGGCGACTGGATCTTATAAGGTGGCTGAAGTGTATGCATTTCAAATTGATGATGTGCAGCATATTCCTTTTTGATGAATGAATGAGATGCTCCCGAATCAAATAAAACTGAAGCTGGACAAGAATTTTTGAAAAGTGTACCCAAAATGATGTCGGGTGCATCGCTTGCCTCCTCGGTACTGACGTGGTTCACTCGGCCATGCGTAGGGACTTGAGGAGGAGTAGACGCTGCCCTCGGGGTGGTGAGGGTCTTGTCGGAGTTGGTGGTGGTGGTGTAGGAGCTTGATACGTCCAGAACATCTCTCGTTGCTTCACGAGGCATTGGTCCGCATAGTGGCCACAATGGAAGCAGGTGATGTTGGGCTTGAACGCACTACTATTTTGGGGGTTTTTCCCCCATTATACCACTGTGCCGCCGGTGGAGAAGGTCTTGGAATTGACGTTGGAGGCCTTGGTGGTACCGGAGTCTGGAAACGGGGAGCTTGGGGCGATCCATTGCGCGGTCGAGGGAAGCTGCCACTTGCTAAAATTTGGGCAGCCCTCTTCCTTTTCCTCGACTCATCCAATGCTATACTCTTGTGCTCCACCACTATGGCCTTGTTGACCATGTGCTGGAAGTTCCTGAAGTCGTGGACAGCAAGAGCTAGCTGCATCTCCTCCATCAAGCCGTTGATGAACTAGCACTGACGGTGCATGTCCGTGGAGACATCATCGAGAGCATAACGAGCTAAGAAGTTAAACTCGTGCAAATACTCCGTTATGTTCTTCCTCCCTTGCTTAAGGGCAAGTAACTGTTGTTGCTTAATCATTAACACACCCTCTGGGATCAATATGATGCAAACGAAAGTTCAAATAATGCTTGCCTTGTTGGTAGATTAATTGCTCATTTTTGGCAGTGTACAAGTCAACGTCAATAGCTTCGAAATCTATATAAAGACAACACCGAATAAGCATCGAGAAAAGGTGTAAAATACAAAGTACTAAAAAATGTATGAAATTTCTACATTAGCTAGATGATGATTTTAGATTAATTTAGGTGAAAGAATTATTCAATTTGGATTTGAGATGAGAGAGTTATAGACATTTGAAAATCAGTTTTCTGAAAATTCCAAAAAAATGAAATCGGTTACTCTTCATCCATATTCAATTTTTCGCGGACATTTACAGAGCAGTGGTGAGAATAAGGATTATATGGATGGATAGATAATATATTAGAGGACCAAAATAACTTGGTTCATCTCGTTTGGAGTTTTTGTGAATTAGTTATGAATTTCTAAAATTATTAGCTTTTTCTATTGTAAAAATAATGAAGTTATGAATAATTTTCCAAAACTATACTCTCTACTATAGAGAAATGTTTGAAACCTATTTTAAAATAAATTTCACTCAAAATAAAAATGATCAAAATTAGTTTCACTATTTTTGGAGTTAAATGAATTAGTAATGCATTTTTGAAGTTAATTGATTTTTCAGTGTGCTAATAATTCATTTCTGGATTTTATAAATGCATTAATACTTTTCTTACCGAGCACTGCACTAGCCGCAGCCACTGATCGGTGGGGCCTAATAAATAGTGTCATTTTTCATTTTAACTTCATATTTTAATTTTTCACCAAGAGGTGGGCCCGCATGTCACGGAGACGGTCCACAACACAGTACATGGACCGCGAGTCCACGAGACGGTCCACCCGTCCACGACTGTGCACTTAAGTCCATGGGACCCACATGTCTCACTCTCATTTTAAACTATTATTTAGCTATTGTTTTCTATTCCTCGTCCCACATGCCATAGACTCGTCGTTCTTTAAGACACCATTAATTTCTATAAGCAATCATTAGCCGATTTAATGACGGATTTGTGCAGTACTGTTGGCTGTCCGACAAATGGGTGTTGCACTCTCCGACGTATTGCCGGTAATTCTGGCCACGGCGGTGAGAACCAAGGGCATGGACGGGTGCACAATATTATCGCGCACCTAATGGTGGTACTCTCAATGGTTGCGCCGGCCGGTACCGGAGAGGAGCAGTGCTGCCACCAACGGCAAACATGGAACTCACATTTTTGCTCCGCATAGTTCATTCAAGCGGGTGCCCAGACTTCCAGGAAGTCAAGTGTTGCTACGTGAATGTTGGAGCGAGAGGAGCTAGTCAGAGAAGCTCGGAGTTGGGCCAGCGTCGAAGGAGGTGACGGCGGTAGCACGGGTCAACATGGAGAGGACGACTGGTGAAAACCAAGGCAAGTGAATGGTCGGAATTGCTCAAGGATCATAAGATGATGTCATAGAAGCAAAGAATCGAAGAATGGTTACCGGATCAAAGTGGGAGATGAAAAGGTTATTCTTCGACCGAAAATGGACCAAGCTTCCAATTCACGGGCTCCTGTCAGGCATTGCCGAAATTGGGTGCGGGGAACTCCTCATCATACTAAATGACACGATATGACATGCAAAAGTTAGCAGGGATCTCACCGGAGGTGAAGAAAAGACAAAGGTGTCCTCATGTGCGCGCTCTGGAAGTGAACCGGAACCGAGGAAGACACGACGACGTTTCGGGAGCTATAAGCAATGACAGGGGCTAGGATTAGCTAAAATAAAACCAGCATGCAAGAAGGAAGCTAAGGTACTCAGAGGTGAGAAATTTACTAAAGAACGGATCTCATTTCGAGCTTGCATCTACTACGGTAGTCAATATCCCTAAGCTGCAAGTGTGTATTAAGCCTCAAGTTGAGCCTATTATGCATCAATGGAGAAAAAAACAAGAACCAGGTTCGGCAAAGAGCAAGGATAGGGAGGAATGCCGACCAGGGAGCTTTAGCGGATATGGGAAGACACAAGAACAAAGGACTTTGCATGTTGCAAAGTATACAAGAGAATTCAGCCAAGAAAAGACAGAAGAACCAAATTCAAATACTATTCCGAAATTAATACATTTTCAGCCTAAGAATCCAAAATAGGTTTGGATTGGTGCAATTCCAATTTGGATCATTCTTTAAAAGAAGTTAATTATAAATTACTTGTAATAGGATAGTTTAATCTATTTTCAGCAATTAGAGTAGTTTAAATTTCGAATTAAAGGAGTTCGCAATAAAAGTACCTTTCAGTCTTGTTCATGAACGATCGAGTCGATTCTTCGTTCATTGCTACAATACCGACTCAATTCTTGTTCATTGCTCTGATCTTGAGTCAGTCGGCTTTTGTTCATAGGCTATATATTTAGGGGTAGAGCCTCATTGTAAGCAAGTTAGAGTTGAAGAAAATACAGAAAAGTCATATGTTTATGTGGCGCAAAATGAATACATGCGTTTCGGAAATTCTCATCTAGGGTTTTGTGATTGCGTGAATATTGGAGGGAGGTTGTTCTTCCAAGATCCGTGATTCCTTGTGGATCATCTCACCAATTCGTAGCATCCTCAATTGCTCACGGTTTGGTGTTGTTCTTCCGGTTTGATTTTGTTTCTCTCTTCGGATTTATTCAACATCAACCAAGTGTTACTTGCTTTGGAGATATACTTGCTCTTCTATTTTGCCAAATCAAGAGAGAGGAAAGCGGGAGTTTCGCTTCATTCAAAATTAAAATACAAGTACCGTGAAAGATTGGACCACATTACGCATCAACACACGTTGATCTGTATCATCTTGGTATCAAAGCGTGGTTGATCACGGTATGTGGAATTTTTCTTCTTTGTACATTGAGGTTGATCATCATGTTAAAAACTAGCCAGTATGGTTCTAATGGTGGATCGGACGAGGAGCCTACGTACGGAGATACACTATTACCAAACGTACGTGCTCAGTTTGATGCTACTACCGGCTATTTTCTTCGTCGCGAGAAGGTTTTACGCCATCAAGTTGAAGCTCAAATCCAAGGAGTGCAAGACACCTTTGAGCGATCGTCTCAATGGAAATGAGCGTCATTATGATGGAAGGTTTTGACCGTCTAAATCTTGCTATCCTTCGCTTGGAGGAGAGGCTACCACCGCCACGAGGAGCAAATGTACGGTGCTGCCCCAACCACAACATGGGCGTGCACAGCGTGTTGTGCGCCATGCCGAGATGACTTCTATCTTTCGATTCGGAGGAGGCTGTTTTCGATGATCGTGAAAGACATCAACGGCGTCCACGACGTGAATACTTTGATCGTCGAGGTCTTTGGACATGGTGTTCATCATAATGGAGGTGAATATGAAGATGGCGGTATCGGAGAATCAAGATCACCATCTAGGAGTTTAAGGCGGATCGATCAGGAGGCTTATTTGGAGTGGGAGATGTGTGTCAATCAAATTTTTGACAACCACCACTACTCCGAAGAGAAGAAGGTTCGTGTTGCCTCTATTGAGTTCACCGAATATGCTATTATTTGGTGGGATCAATTGAATCGTGCAGGGGAACGTCCTAACACTTGGAAAGTAATGAAACAAGCTATGCGGGAATGATTTGTGCCGGCATACTATACAAGGACACTGCATACAAAGCTATGACGACTTACATAGGGTGCTAAAACGGTGAGCGAGTACTATCAAGAGATGCAAGTGCTCATGATCCGTACAAGTGTGCGTGAGTCGGCGGAGGCGACCATGATACGTTTCTTTGAAGGGCTGAATGAAGATGTGTGAAACCGTGTTGATTTAATGCAATATAACACTGTGCAAGAATTACTTCATCAAGCGGAGCGTGCTGAACAATGGGTGAAGGACACTCAAGCAAGGGTTGGCCGTACCACTCATAGCACTTTGAGACGTGCAACTTCGCATGATGGAGATGCGGGATCAACTCCTAAAGCGGTTGCATCCACTATACCGGTTCGTAGTACATTCAAGGAAGCTTCAAAACCTATTAGTGTTGCAGGCAAAGATACCTCACATGCTAATTTGAGTGCATTCTCTACGGCTAGAACTAGCAACATTGAATGTTTCAAGTGCAAGGGCCGAGGTCATATGAAGAAGGATTGTCCAAACATGAAGACGATGTTGCTTACACATGATGGCTATGCAACAGAGAGCGACAATGACAAATCTGAACCTTTTGATGAATCTGAGAAGCTAGAGCAAATCATTTGTTATCCCGAACAAGGTATTAGCTTGATGGCTCAAACGGTGCAGCGTGATACACCGTTATTGTGAAGAAGGGAGAGCGACATCATATCTTTCAAACCGATTGCAAGATCAAACAAAAGGTGTGTAAGTTGATTATTGATAATGGGAGTTCGACCAACATGATTGGCAAGAATGTGGTGGAATCACTCTCATTGTCCACATGGAGGCATCCTAAACCATATTATATCCAATGGCTCAACAACGTCGGCAAAGTCAAGATCACACACAAGGTGAGAGTGCCACTTACTATTGATGGCTATGTCGATAAAGTGGAGTGTGATGTGGTACCAATGCATGCTGGTCATATTCTATTGGGACGTCCATGGCAATTTGATCTGAATGCTACACATCAAGGACAGTCCAACCGATATACATTCATGCACAAGGGAGAGTTCCATGCTTTGGTGTCAAAGACTGATGAAGAAATCAAGAGTGATTTGGTTATGGTTAGCAAGAAGAAGGCCGTAAAGACTACACTAAAACCGAGGACAGTTTTGCTTCAAGAAGGAGAGGATGATGAGGCCCTAAGTGCATCTACTACGGTAGTCAATATCCCTAAGCTGCAAGTGTGTATTAAGCCTCAAGTTGAGCCTATTATGCATCAATAGAGAAAAAAACAAGAACCAGGTTGGGCAAAGCGCAAGGATAGGGAGGAATGCCGACCGGGGAGCTTTAGCGGACATGGGAAGACACAAGAACAAAGGACTTTGCATGTTGCAAAGTATATACAAGAGAATTCAGCCAAGAAAAGACAGAAGAACCAAATTCAAACTCTATTCCGAAATCAATAAATTTTCAGCCTAAGAATCCAAAATGGGTTTGGATTGGTGCAATTCCAATTCGGATCATTCTTTAAAAGAAGTTAATTATAAATTACTTGTAATAGGATAGTTTAATCTATAAATTACTGTTCATGGGCTATATATTTAGGGGTAGAGCCCCATTGTAAGCAAGTTAGAGTTGAAGAAAATACAGAAAAGTCACAGGTTTATGTGGCGCAAAATGAATAGATGCGTTTTGGAAATTCCCATCTAGGGATTTGTGATTGCGTGAATATTGGAGGGAGGTTGTTCTTCCAAGATCCGTGATTCCTTGTGGATCATCTCACCAATTCGTAGCATCCTCAATTGCTCACGGTTTGGTGTTGTTCTTCCGGTTTGATTTTGTTTCTCTCTTCGAATTTATTCAACATCAACCAAGTGTTACTTGCTTTGGAGATATACTTGCTCTTCTATTTTGCCAAATCAAGAGAGAGGAAAGCGGGAGTTTCGCTTCATTCAGAATTGGAATACAAGTACTGTGAAAGATTGGGCCACATTACGCATCAACACACGTTGGTCCGTATCACTGACTTCCGACCCCAAGGTCGTGCCGCCACAGCCCGAAGCCCCCTCCCTGATACCCGCAACTCGTGTTACGACTTGCCGAATTCCCCTACCAGGGTACATCTCAACTGGATGCATCACATGGAGATCTGGAATTTTGCTTTTGTTGTAGTGTAGTTCTGGGGTTGGTTGATTTCATTTCTCTGTGGATTATTTTGATCAGTGGAGGAAGGAGTGGGGATATTGATGCTGAGTATTGAGTACAAACCACAAAAGATTAAAATTTTAAATTCCTCACTTTTCTATGTATCATTTTCCATTGATAGTAGCTTAGGTTAGGTTAAGCATATATGTGATTTTACTAACTTCGTTGCTAACCACAAGGCAACTTATTTCTATGCAAACTAGGTTCGTGGAATTAGGTCAGTGCGGTTATTCTGCAAAAAAATTACTTGATGCATTTGTAACATTTTGATAAGTTGGTCCAGTGATGAATGATGATCATTTCAAAAATTTCTTTAACACACAATTACATCAATTTTATGTTACAAAGTTTATTATGGGGAGGGCATCTATTTATATCTTCCTATGTTGAGTTGCATTACATTTCTTGTTTTAGACAAGAAAATTTTCAATCAAGAAAATTTTCTTTTGTCTTTTGCTGAAAAGTTTACACAGATAGCAAGTAAGCGATATGGCGTCTGCACAGACTTCACCGCCGTCATTGACGTCGCCGAATGCATCTGGCTCTCCGATGAAAGGGGTACTTAAGTGAGATGACAGATGAATATCAAAAAGGCTTAAGGGCCAAATGACCATAATAGAGGTCACTCCCGTTGGGGTCCCTCTGTATCCCAAGAAAGTAGCGACAACATTCCGGACCACCTGCATGATAGTTACAAAGGAACGGGTCCCCATCACCACACCAAGTTGGAAGTCTCTGACAAGAGAAGAGAAAGAGAAAGAGCAGTTGTGGGATGAAATTTCAGGGTCGTTCAAAATCCCAGAAGAAGTCCAGGGACTCGTGCGACGGTAGATGTTCCTCGCGATGGGAAAAGTGTGAAGACCTTCAAGTGCACTCTTATCACGGAGTACGTAAACAAGGATTGGACGCTCTTCACAAAGTATCCGTTCGTGTCGCAGGATACATGGGACGCCTTTGTGCGGATGAAGACGATGACCAAATTTCAGGAGCAAAGTGCGGTGCACAAGTTTATCCAGACACAAAACACTCACCCCCCACAGACTCGGCACCGCTGGATACGCTGGTAAAAATACCTTAATGGAGGAGGGAGGACGAGGAAGCAATCCAGTCAGAGGCCTCTCTGCCATTTGCCGGGATCATAGACGAGCGCACTCGAAACTGGTTAAGAGCAAGGTCATCAACCATGTCGGCGAGCACCATCTCTTTCATAAACCCAACAGACGAGGAAGTGTCCCAACGCCTGGTAAGATAAGTCGAATTACCTATTTGTTAATAAGTCCATAACTTCATAGGGTCTAAAATAACACGATAGCTTCTTGCAACAAACATTGAATACTAAATTTTCCCAAGGCTCCTTCGAAGCAGTCAGTGAAGGATCGTGGGAAGGCCACGAAAGCACAAAACAAAAATTTTATAGCGCAACCAAGGAACCTCCGCTAGTAATAGACCACGAGATTACCACTAGACACGCCGACTCGTAGCGGAAGTAGAGTCGATGTAGCGAGTTGATGTGGTTGTAGTCGTACTCGCCACACGTCTTCTCCTCCGAGTAGTTGTACTCGCCGCGTGTCTTCTCCTACGAGTAGTCGTACTCGCCTCGCGTTTGCTACTCTGAGTAGTCGTACTCGTCACGCGTCTACTCCTATGAGTGGTCGTACTGAATTGTGGATCGTCCTAGTGCTGATGCTTTGCAACAACACTTCCAAGTTATCCACACGTACGGGGCAGGGGCACCACGCGCTGGAGTGCTAGCACCGGCGGCGTGGTTGAGGAAGGCGTGGCTATTAGGGTTTCGGGAGTTCTTCTCAAAAGATCATCACACCCCTTGCCACCGCCCCTCTATTTATAGGCATCTATGATGGGTCTCGGACTTGAGGTCCATTAGGAACTCGTGGCCAACAAGAATTCAGATCACCATCCAATTCAAATCCTAGCCCTTTAAGTGTGCGACCCTATAGGTTTATGTGTAATCGGTTGTGACTCAGAAACTCTTTTCCAACCACTAGTCGTTAGCAGTACCTAGCAGCACATAACGATTCCCAAACACACATAGAATAAATCGGATGAACCTTAATGCAAATATGATCTACGACCAGGTCCGTATCACTAACGACCAGCTCATATCTCTATACAACCAGTTCATATTTGGTCTCGACCAATTCGTAACTCCTTATGACCAGGTTTCGACCACTTAGTTACCATGTTCGACCAGCCTACGACCAGCTCGTATCTCCATATGACTAGTCCGTATCTGATCGAACTGAAAGACCTTCTTGTGTATTCTCCCTTTGCCTCACGATGTTTGGTTGAACTGCAGGTGAGATATCGTATCATCCATGGACTGTTCAATACTCGACAAGTGTCGAATAACTTCATGTGGTCGACACTTCGACCACTAGTGGTATGGCCATGCACTTTCTTTATCCGACCACAACGAGGGGCCCAAAGACATCTCTCCTATTATGTTAGGAGGGGCAAATCCCATATCTGATCAGTCACATCCCTCCGTATATTTCATAGCATTCCCGAAAGCTACCTTTATAACTACCTAGTTACGAGTAGCGTTTGGCAACCCCTAAGAGTGCTACTACACATGTAGAAAACCATGCTGATCTCAGGTCTAACAATTATACATCATCATTGCTTGAAACCAACTAATGATATATAGAATCATAACAATCTCAACAGTGTCTCAAGGTGGGTCTTTCCAACACCATGTTCTCTAACATGTGTCCATATTATTGGCTTGATATCTCCATATCCATGACATGTAAAACATAGTCATCAACCAATACATATGCTAGTCTATTCATATGTGTTCTCATATGTTTCCGACCAGTGAACGTTTAAGAATAATCATCGCAGAAATATAGAGTTTCAGAATCAAGTCACATACTTGATAATAAATATTATTGATATTATTCTATGAACAAGATAACATATTATCCAATGTTATGAACATAATAAAATATAATCATCCTTATGATTGCCTCTAGGGCATATTTCCAACAGTCAGGGAGGGGGATATACTATCCACGGTACTGGCCGGAAATATGGAGCACCCGGGTTGCACACGAGGCCTTGGGGTTTACGTACCTTGGAGGTAGGGATTCCCACACGACTCCGAGGTGTATAGGACTAGGAAGAGATCCAAGGCTGAGCGCGAGGAACAGTTGAAAGAGGATATTCGTGCCAAATTTCGAAGACATATAACATCATTGGAGGAAAGACTGGATCAAGTCCTTAACCAGTCGCAAGCCACCCCCATTATTTTGGGAGCCAGCCCGCCTCAACATCGGAGTAGTGGCGTGTCCACGCCACTTTCTGAACATAACACGCCACTTTCTGAACATAGCAACGTCCAATTACCTATCGACAATATCCAAGTAATGTACATCTCTAGAATGCTACACAGATAGACATGTCAGATGCCTTAGCTAATCGTGTATCGTTATGTAGGAGCCCATGCCGTGCTACCTCAGAGTCAGGCTTGTTGGCTCCATTCCCATTGAGGCTGGGCTGGGGATGGCGTATCAATGCCTGCCAGGGACGCTGGTGCACGGTGCCTGATGAGAACATGACCCCTATGGATACAACCATATTTGCTATACTTGTTGTTTCGGTTACAAGAGCTCGTACGCGTCACGTAGATTATCAGGTGAGCTCGTTTTTAAGAGTATCTTTATATTACATGAACTATATGATATAGACTAATAAATGTGATGCTATTTTCAGGAATAAAAGACAGAGAGTGGTTGATTTGCAAGAGTTCGATCTGTACCTATTTTGGAATCCAATTCGTCCTCCGGAGACAACACCGACTTCAAACATGCATAACTTTCATATACGGAGTCCGTTGGAGGTCCACAAGTACTTGATGGAAAGATTATCTCGTCATCTTTCCAACAGATCTAGCCTCACCTTCAAATTCCTTTTGTGCAGGTCGAAATCGCTAAAACAATCCAGCACGGTGACAGCCCAACAGGCCCATAGTAAAAAGCCATGACTTTTGCAAACGGAGTCCGATTCGGGTGTTCTTGGGCTTGTTGGAAAGCTTATTCCGAGAGCTTTCCAACGGATCTAGCCTCACTTTCAAATTCATTTTGTAGACTTTAGAATCATCAAAACAAGATGCTACATCACCTATTTGGGCCAAATTGGGCTTTGTAATCATACTCAACTTGGCCCATATGCTGGCGGGCCACCTAGGGGTATGTTACGGTTCACATGAACAGTAAACCATGGGTTTAGTTCCACCCCGCTATTTCTTTTAGATTTGTGGTTTCCCCTTTCCTATATAAGGAGGTCGCACCCCTCTAGTTTTCGTAGATTTCGTTGAGTTAAGGTTTAGCCCTTGTGCAAACTATTGTTCTTCAGTTGTGTCGAACGACCACCTGTTAAAACATCCTTCGGAATCCCATCTTATCAAATTTCATAAATATTTGCAATACATCAGATTGAGTTTTATCTTGTTCTCGCGTGTTCTTCGATTGCATGCAGGAGTAGAGCTTCGTCGTCAGGTTGATCGTGCTTCCAAGGTCAATAACACCTCAGAGTTGATTCAACGATTGCTAAGGCTCAAGCGTCGTCGTACGGTTGTAGTCGGATCGCGAGAGTCGCCTCCACTAAAATCGATATTTATCAATCTCATCGAAAGATCGGGCACCCCGTCTTCATCAAGTGGTATCAGAGCTATAGTTCATCGGTGAGAGTTTCCAGTTTTCTACTAGTAGATTCATTTTTCATACCTAGAGTCCAAAAAATTACCCCAAAAAAATCGCATCTATCATCCATACCGAGCCCTTTGAGCCTTTGCAATTTTTTCTTTTCAGTTTGCTTGTTGAATCTTTGGTTGCATTGTTGCGTCTAGTTGCTGATCTTTACTTCTAGTTATTGTCTAGTTGGTCGTTGTCTATATTGCTTCTCGTGTCTTCCTTCGCGTCACTTAATCGTTCTTTCAGGGTTCTTAGTTTTGCATCTAAAACAGAAAATTCGTGGGTTAGAACTCCTCTAATCTGCAAAAAAAATAGAGAAAACTTTTCTGTTATTTATGTCTTGTGGAAAACCCTAGGGCCAGTAAATAGTAGAAGGCGAAAGAGGCAACCGCAAGAACAAAAGCCGGGGTAGAGAAAAAAATACAAAAAAAAGAGAAAAAAAAGAAGAGTGTCCACCTTTCAAAAAAAAATTGAAAAACATTGAAACTTTCGTCAAAACTAGTAAAAATTGGTGGAGTCCTTATACATATAGCCACAAGCTTGCACAAAAAAGTTTAGCAAGTTTGGCCCTCGAAATCAAAAGATATAGCAGTTTCAAGATTGAACCCGACTCGGCTTCCAGTCCGAGTACGATTCTGTTTCCGAGACACCTTCAGTAAAACGGACATAACTTTTGCATACGGTATCCGTTTTGGACGTTCTTGTACTCGTTGGAGAGCTAACGACGAGGTGCATCCTTTCCACCTAAAACAAAAGTCACCCTCTAGGGACCCCAAAATCGGCCATCTTCAGCCCCGAATTTGCGTCGCAAGTTTTCAGTTTCTGTTTTTGCTTTTTCTTTCAGTCTTCCCTTCGGAATTTGGGCTTCACCTCAACAGCAAAGTTGTAGATATCGTCGAAACCTTTCAAACGAGTATATATAAGCCATATAAAAAATTATTCATCTTTTGAGACTAGCTGTTGTATACTGCTTAAACTAGAGGGTTGTTTACATTGCACGTTATTATGATTTTCTGCTCTACATCATTTGAACAATCTTGTGCCCTTACAAATAAGTTTGGGTAGTTGGCTAGCGTCTCTCCTAGCACTTAGTGTGAGAATTTCCTTTGCTTACATCAAGTCACATTGATCTTTGTGTGTGCGTTCACACACTTCTCTTGGTAGGCTATGATTGGCTAGCTCCTACTAGGCTAGGATCAGCAACATTGACTAGTACTTTGAACATTTATTCAACTTGCTTTTGATGAATTGATTATTGCTAATCCTTGCTACCATACTTGAGCCTTCGCAGCTACACCTCTTCTACACCGTATAGGTTGACCTTCACCTCGCAATCGCTCCATCCAATCTTCATAGATATGTTGACACCGCTGGTTGCCGATCACCCCTGTTGCTTGGTAAGAACTGGTAAGAATTCGATAGAAGACTTGAGTGTGAGCGACTTTTGAACCACCACATCCTAGTAGTTGCTAGGGACATATGCTTGCTTTCTACTAACCATGACAGGTTCAAGATCACAAAGTCGGATGTTTCGTGAGATCAACAACACCATTGACTCATCTCCTGTGCCTGAACGAGGTAAATTTAAGTATGCATTTTCCATCCTTTGCGTAATTTTGATCCTAGTGCCTATGTTGACTGGGAAATAGCCTTAGACAAAGAATTTCAATATTATGATTGGTCTAATAGGCAAAAGATTAGAGCTGCCACTAGCGTTTTTGTTGAGTATGCACTACTTTGGTGGAAGTCTTTAAATAGACATGGAAAAGTACCTCAAACTTGGAATGCACTAAAGAAACTTTTGAGAGATGAATTCATTCCTAAATATCATGTTGATTATTTACTAACTAGATTACAACGTTTAAATCAAGGTAGTAGAATTGTAAGGGAATACTATCATGAATTGAAAAATCGTTTGTTGCGTTGTGGGTTAGAGGAACATGCTGAAGCTGCAGAAAATAGATTCTTAAGTGGACTTAATCAAGAAATTCAAGACCTTCTTGTTCATAAAGAATATAATTCTCTCTCCCATTTATTTATTCTTGTTTGTAAGGTTGAAAGTCAAATTGTGGAGGAATTAAGAATACTTGATGATAGAAATCATGAGAACAAGCCTGTGTTTGTGTCTTTTTCTATGACTAACAACTCGCAGGAAGTTGAGAACCATGCCGAAGAGGGGAATGAGTTGATTGAACCATCGACTCCATTGGTTGAGAAGGAAGATGAGGAGATGGATGCACCTACATCATTTGAGGAGAGCCAAAAAGGTAAAGATCATGGTGCTATCATCACGCACGGTGAGTATGTTTATGAAGAACTAGAACTGTCCATTGTTAATGCTTTGTTAGAGCAAAAATTAGTGGAAAATAATTCTGATATGCACATGTTTCACGTAGAGAATTCAGACAGCATTGAATTTAGTGCACTTTATGATAAACTTGTTGATTTACCTGTTGACTTGAGTGCACCATATGATAATCTTGTTGATTTACCTGTTGACTTAAGTGCACCATGTGATAACATAATTGAATTGCCTACTGTTTTGAGCGATTCATGCGATGAATCAATCACATATAATGATACTGTAGAATTGGTTATACATAAAGAAGTTTTGACTAGAATTTATCCTACTGATTCTTTATGCTACATTATGTTAGAGCCACCTATGAAATTATCACATGCTATGGAGAAAGTTTCTGAAATCGCATGTAAAATCCCTTGTCTAGTGCGTACACCCCTGGATATAAGTTTAATTTGATTGGAGATTATGGTATAGACAATCAATTTTTTGTATATCGAATGTGCATAACTTGTGATCACATAGACGAATTGAAGTTTACTGTTTTGAACAACAATTCTTGTGTGTCGAATCTTGTTCATTATGAGAGAAAAATACACTTTAGTGATCATCCAATGCCTATGTGTTCATCTCTTATTGCACCATCTAGTATTGACAATTTGCATCATGATGTTGAAATATGGAAGAACTTTCAAATGTTTTCACCCTTACTAGATGAATTTGCTAACACTCAATTGAAATCTGACTATATGGATGAACTTTGTTTGATTTCAAAGGTTGTAGATTTGCTCATATGTGCTACCACTACTAGTTTACAACTTCAAGTATTTCAATTGCATAAATGCTTCACTTACATTTGCAAAACTAGTTGCAATAATTGCTGTGTGAGAAATTGTGTTTTGCTCATTGACATATATGATTATTCTTGGGCTAATAATACAATGAGCTTTTTATAAATGCTGCTGTTTTAAAACATTAATTGTGCAACAACGAAGAGCTGTTAAAACGGATGACATATACATATACCATGTATACACCTTGGCTTCTTTGTTACCTTATTTTCAGCTTATCAAAAGTCGATGACAGCTTTGTTTTCAAGAAGGGGAGAATGATGATAACATAACCCCTATGGATACAACTATATTTGATATGCTTGTTGTTTCGGTTACAAGAGCTCGTACGCGTCACTTAGATTATCAGGTGAGCTTGTTTTTAAGAGTACCTTTATATTACATGAACTATATGATATTGCCTAATAAATATGATGTTATTTTCAGGAATAAAACACAGAGAGTGGTTGATTTGCAAGAGTTCGAGCTGTACCTATTTTGGAATCCAATTCAGCCTCCGGAGACAGCACCGACTTCAAATGTGCATAACTTTCACATACGGAGTCTGTTGGAGGTCCACCAGTACTTGATGAAAAGATTATCTCGTCATCTTTCTAGCGGATCCAGCCCCACCTTCAAATTTCTTTTGTGTAGGTCGGAATCACTGAAACAATCCAGCACGGTGATAGCCCAATAAGCCCATTGTAAAAAGGCCATAACTTTTGCAAACGGAGTCCGATTCGGGTGTTCTTGGGCTTGTTGGAAAGCTTATTCCGAGAGATTTCCAATGGGTCTGACCTTACCTTCAAATTATTTTTGTAAACTTCAGAATCGTCAAAAAAAAGATGCTACATCACCTATTTAGACCAAATTGGGCTTTTTAATCATACTCAACTTGGCCCATATGCTGACGGCCCACCTAGGGGTGTGGTTACTATTCACATGAACAGTAATTCATGGGTTTAGTCCCACCCCGCTATTTCTTTTAGATTTGTGGCTTCCCCTTCAATATTTAAGGAGGTCGCACCCCTCTAGTTTTCTTGGATTTCGTTGAGTTAAGATTTAGCCCTTGTGCAAACTATTGTTCTTCAGTTTGTCGAATGACCACCTGTTAAGACATCCTTCGGAATCCCATCTTATAAAATTTCATAAATATTTGCAATACATCATATTGTGTTTTATCTTATTCTTGCGTGTTCTTCGATTGCATGCAGGAATAGACCTTCGTGGCCAGGTTGATCGTGCTTCCAGCAGGTCAATAACATCTCTGAGTGGGTTGAACGATTACTAATGCGGAAGTG
This sequence comes from Hsuehochloa calcarea, assembly GCA_036346395.1. Classification (NCBI taxonomy): domain Eukaryota; kingdom Viridiplantae; phylum Streptophyta; class Magnoliopsida; order Poales; family Poaceae; genus Hsuehochloa; species Hsuehochloa calcarea. The sequence goes on from CM070594.1 coordinate 31,882,232, forward strand.
TTGTCGTACGGTTGTAGTCGGATCGCGAGAGTCGCCTCCACCAAAATCGATATTTATCAATCTCATCGAAAGATCGGGCACCCCGTCTTCATCAGTGCCCAACTAGAGAGCGGTTTTGTGAGGTCCAGGTGGACATGGTACATGACGTTTTCAGGGTTGTTCCACTGGAGAAGCGCCCAAACGACGAGATCATGACACTAAGGGATGTCATCTACACATTCGTCCAGTGGCCCAAGAGGGAGATCGCCCTGGACCCTTCTGTGTCAACATCTACCTAGCATGAACAGCTGATCGCTCCACATGACCATCTACAACTTGCGGCCTCTCGAACCCTCCCTTCGATGTCCCCACGTGGACCTAATCCGCGTCAACAGGCCGCCACCATATCGGCTCCCATGAAGACCACACCAAGCATGTATGAACAGCGTGCCCATTCGTCTCCTGTGAAGAACACATACCAGCGTGTCAGCAAGACCAAATCGAAGAAAATCAAGGCGCCTCAAAAGACCTGGACATTCTCGCTAGGAAAGCTGTTGGTCCTGGATTCGCTCTTAGTCAGCCTTGGAATGGGTGCCACTTCTTTGCATGCGTGGTACATGGGAAAGACGAATGAGAGGAGGACACAACGCCCTACAAATTTCACCTTCAAGTACACAGTGGGGCATTTTTCTCCACGAGTCCGGCTTCTTCATGGTGGGTTTTGACGACTTGTTCAATATCTTCAACCTCGATGCCTCACTTTTAAGATGCCGGACACTGTAAGTGTGTACAATTACGGTCTACATTCATGTAATACCAATAAATACCATAACTCCTTGCTTATGTATAGACCCATGATCTTAGAAGCCAAACGAAGAAAAGAACCGGTCGGTTTTCTTGACCCACACTTGATCTCTGAGCAATGCATCAACGACGATGCATCCTACGTTGAGAATTACGTAACAACGGGACTGCATGCTCACAATGACAAGGACTACATACGTGTACCCTACAACCAAGGGTAAGTGCTTCACTCATTGATTTGTACTTCATATGCAACACGAACTTAGTTTTAAGGACCATTGCGGCATACATGTGTAGGTGGCACTGGATTCTAATTGTCATTGTACCAAAGTGGAACAAGATAATATACCTTGATTCCCTAATCAAGAGCCAACACGACTTCACACTTGTGCAACAATTAATCGACAGGTAAACTCATTTCATCCATAAATAACTATATGTACGATTCGTTTGCAATGGTTGGGGCTAACTTTTTCGAATCACGTACATTGCCATAGGAGGGAGACATGTGGAAGGGAACACCACACTGCGACATGTGACGTAATTTCTAGTACCTGCTAGTACACAATAATCCTATATCATACTTCGTAATGATGTCTCTCAAGTTAAACAAACCTATATATGTAATTCTATTTTTGCAGTGCCACCAGCAGCTACATGGCAACATATGTGAATTCTATGTGTTGCCGCCATATGCAAGAAATTATGGGTGGTAGGCCCAAGGATCCAGATGTTTGTGAATCTCACAATGATTATTTCCTACTTATCAATTAATATATATAAGTTCTTACGATTTTACTCTTCCTAGCGATAGAACATCAACAATCGTTTAAGTGCAGTCCAGCTGAAGGAACTCTCCGAAATTCGAGGACGGATCATCACCTTCTTAAAGACGGAGGTCATTTACCCAAAAGGAGAGTTTCACGCGGCCGAGACTGAATACAATTTTTAGTGACAAACAATGTTTTTTTACTGTATCTTTGTAAACATGTTGTAAAAATATTATGACAAATCATCTATAATCAATCTATAAATTTATTTATCTATAATATATATGTGTATCTGTGATTGATATATGTGTATCTGTGGTATATCTATGTATTTGCGTATTTTCTTTTATCTGTTATCTGCATATGTGTAAATTGTTCCATTATACTTAAGAAATTCGGCATGTAATTAAGAAATTATTCCATTGTAATTGATTTAGCAATTAAAAAAATTATTCCATCTGTGACTGTATTTACTTTCTTGTTTTCAGATGGTATGGCTAGTATTTCCTGAGGCTAGTCGAAAAATAGAATATTTTTTAGCTATAAAAGAAACTATTACATACGGTTTTGTGGTATAAATCGTCTGTGAACGCCAACTATCACAGACGGTTATGTGCACCAACCGTCTGTGATATGTAGCCCGTCATAGCAGTTGGTAAACACAACCGTCTGTGATGGCCAACATATCACGGACGATTTCGTGGTCGAAGCCGTCTGTAATAGTTGGCATTCACATACGGTTATTGATACGAACCGTCTGTTCTGTGACTTATCACAGATGGCTCAAAAACTATATGTGATAATCGTCTGTTATCACAGACGCAATAAATCAGACGGTTCAGAAACCGTCTGTATGAGGGTTTAGAACCGTCTGTGATGACTCTCTGTGTGGTAGTGACAGCTTGCGGTGCAATGTACTCTTTTCTCTAATTCTTTTTTTCCTACTGGGTTTTTAGGATGAGTTTTTAATGAAATATGTGCATAATACGGTATTTGCCAAATGGGGGTGTTGAGAACCTCTAATTTAAGGGTTGATGGACGTAATACCTAAACTACCACCAGTGGATTTTAGTCTTTTAATAGGGTCTTATTGTACTCAGAAACATATCAATTTATTAATAAAGATGTTTCTTATATTGTGTCTCTATTGCTCATCTTTCTCTGTTGATTGTTTATTCTGTGATGATTGATAGATTGAGTTCATACGGCTACTATGTTCGCCAACACTCGCCTCCATTGTTTGGATCCGGCACTCCCATCTAAAGGCCAAATCACTAGATCCCCCCTCTCTGTAGCGGGATAGCTGGGTCTCGCGCTACGGAGGCAATGTTCCGAGCTATAAGATCAAAAGTCCGTAAATCTCTTGAAACAAGCATCAAAGTACGAATTTTTTTAAAAAAAACAGTTAGTCCGGGCTCTGCTGTCTCTCTCTCCCTCTCTGTATATATAACTCACGCTCTGTATCTAGCCTTAACTACCGAAAGGGACGTGGCAATTGACAGATTGACGTGCTAATCGATATAAAATGAAATGAAATGGTCTAATTAATGTCTTATCCTGCCGTGCCACACAGCACGTGGGGCCCGCCGTTTGACATGCAGACACGGTTGCGCGCACATGTGTCGCGCGAGCGAGCCTGGGTGGCGATATTTTGGCCGTACACTTGGGCGGAAGCTTCTGGTCGATGGTAAAATTATTGGAGTCGGCATGCACGTCGACTTCTTGGACGTTTCGGGCAACCGACGTGTCCCGTCGTGCTGCAACTAAGCCAATTTCGTACAATCGCGTATCGGGTCCCGAGAGGACTACAGCGAATGGTTCCTGGGCACACTGTCAAGACGTGCTAATGCGTGTGCAGTCAGAATTGTGAGATACAGGAGAGTGATTTCTAACTAATGCGACGATGACGTACGTAGTGACGATGTATTATTGGTTGATCTACCCCTTTCAACAAGAGACTTGCCCGGCGGACCATAATTAATATTTGTTTTAATTTCTAATTTTCACTTATTTTTCAAAATTTATGTTATTTTCAAAAAAAATTAAGCCTCCTTCTAAGCTCGAGTTTTTTTTGTTTCAAACCTCGCTTCAAATTCCGAATTCAATATTAAGTTGAATTCTCTATTTTCAAATTATGAACCCTTCTCCAATTTTTACCTCCCCTTATTTTCTTAGGTCGATTTTTCCCCAGCCCACTTCTCCCGATTTTCCCAACCCATTCTTTTCCCTCCGGCGGCCTTTTTTCTCTCCCCGGCCCGCTTTTCATTTTCTCCCCCCTTCATCCGACCCCCCCTCATTTCTTCCCGCACCATTGATTCCGCGCTCACTCACCCCCTCTCTCTTTCTTTTCTCTCCCCCGTGTCGCCCCTGGCTTTTCTCCTCTCCTGCTTTCTCCGCCTTGCCGCTCACGCCATAATCAGCTCCTCTACGCCTCCCCCCTCCTCTGCGCGCCTAACCACCTATCGCCGTGTCGCCTCGCGCGCCTCCTGTCTGTCCGCTCCCACCTGCCGTCGCCCGCCACCTACTCCTCTGGCGCCCGGTGACTTCACCGTTCCGCCTCTCGCTCGGTCCCATCGGTGTCGTCCCCGGTTCGTCTCGTCCCGTCGCTTCGCCATCACCATCCCCACCTGCCCGCGTCGCCGCTCGTTCTCGCTCCGCTGTCATCATCGCCTCCCCCGGCTCCACCTCCCCATCTCCCCCGGTTATAAGTAGCCCGGCGCCCTTAGGTCTCCCTCCTCTCCGCGCCGCTTCTTTTCCCCCCTGCCGCTCCACGCCGCCCCGGTGCCGCCGCCATCTCCCCCCATTCCGGCGCTCCTCCGGCCGGTTCGGCACCGCCTGGAGCACCGCGCCGATGCCCCTTGCTTTCTAACTGCCGCCGGCTCCCGCCGCCATGGATCACCGCCCGTCGCCTCTCCCACGCCGCCTCCGCCTCCGTCGCCTGCCTCCTCCGTGCTCTCGCCCGCCGACCTCACGGTGAGCTTCCCCGCGCCGTCCTGGTGCCCATGCTCTCCTCCCCCTCCCCTCTCCTCCCTCCGGCCGTCGTCGCCACCAGTGGCCTCTGTGCCCGTGCGCTCTGGTCGCCGCCACCACCTCTCTAGTGCCACCCCGGCACCGCCACCCCTCCGGCCGCCACTCGCCGCCACCATTCTCCTTCCCTCCTGTTCCCCTACTTCCTGTGGTCGAGCCTCTCCTCTGCCCTTGTCTCTGGCTTTTGGGCCCCCTGGGTAGTTCAACAGGACAGCATCAGTAGCAGTGGATCAGTGGATCAGTGGCTAGCCATTGAAATTGTGTTGTGAACTTGCTATTATGTTGTTAACCCTTGCGCAGTGGCAGCAACCGCGGTGGATGACAACAGTGGGTTAAGTGATCTGCAATCTAGCGATTAATCTGTGTATTGAAGATTTGTGTATTGATCTTGGTATTATTTTGTTAACCTTGTACAGTGTGGTCTTAGAGCATCAGTAGCCGAAGTTGAGTTTGGCAAAGAAAATTGTGTATTGAAGTTTGTTTGGTGATCATGAAATGTTTTGTTTTAACCTCGGTCGATTAGTAGCTTTCCATTTGGCGAAAATATTCCAAAATAATTATTCTCTAATGGTTGTATTATGAACTTACGACAATTCAGTTAACCATTGTTATTAACGTACCAATTGACAAGAGTTAGCGGAATTATCCATTTCGCCAATATTTGAGAGCTATCGATTAAGGGCATAATTTGCAAAATCTTGAAAAATCGAAGTTATGCAAATGACCTTCATAATCGCCTATGCAATCATGTCAAATGTTTGTTAAAACTAATTTGATCTATTTTCCCGTTTTTGTGTAAAAGGCTTTGCGGTATAAGAAATTAATTTGCAGTTTGCTAAAAGTAATTTCAGGAAGCTATTCGGGATTAACTCGTTGATCTCAATATCTTGCTTTGAAAACTTGTATATTATTCATGTAATCCTAACATTTGTTCATTGGTCCAAATATCGTTTTAGCGCATCCCTTTTTACCCCCGATCCAAAATCATCAAAACCAAAAATGTTTTATTGTCTTTTAAGCCTGGCAAAATTATCCAGTAGCCTAATCTTGCCGATCAATCTCTGTTCTTCTATCCTTCTCTCTGGTTTTTAAACCACCAGTGGTATTTAATAATAATTAATAGTACCACCATTTCCAGGTAACTGCAGGAAAGAACTGTGATAATTCTTGGACTCCCTCTGTGATCATCAATTTTAATATTGTCCTTCACTTGTCAACTCGCACCTAAATCTCTTTTGTTTAACTCTCAGCAAATAGTATTCTTTATTTTAAGAAGCTCTTGTCTTTAAAATTAGGTCAAGCTGTGTCATTACCCGATCGACAATATCTTGCTATCTTCCAAATCCGAAGTGAAGTATTCGTGCGAAAGTTCCTTCGACTTTGTTTTTCCCCGTTGTTTTCCCCGGCAAAGTTTCTCCGCCTTTGTCTCTTTTACTCAGCTGGTCATTTGACTTTGTCAAACATCCCTACCTCGCTAAAACCTTTTCTCTTAAGCTCGTTAATCGCAAAACTGATTTAAAGCTCTTTGAATGTATTTGGTCTTTTAAAGTTCTTTGGACTTAATAGATTTTCTCACTTGTTATCACGTAATTAGGAGTCGGAGTCCAGAAGAAGCAACGACTCGAGCAGGATCAAGATTCGAATAAAGACGTAGACCCAGAACTCAAAACCCCTAGCAGAGAAGGCCCTGAGTAAGATCAAAGCCGCGATAACCTGACCCAGGTGAGTCAATACTTTGATCATGTTGAGCCTACATTTTATGCAAATTATATTTATTTAAAATATCAAAGTTGCACGCTTTAATTCTGTAATCAAATGTATCTTAAAGCTTAAGGTAGTTACACACCCATTTGATGATTAATTAAGTATTATCCATCCTTTGATAAATTGAATCCCTCATTCCATGTCACCTTAATAATTATGTGGTAAATACTAGCATAGGTTGTACTTAAACGACATGCTAGACTTGCTTAAGTACCAGGACAATAAACGTCATGTTTATCATCTTTTAATCATGGAAGTGGTTTTGGGCAGTCATTGGATGTGAATGACTGATGTGTTGTGTTGATTGGTTTTCCTCCCCAAACCCCTAAACAACTTGCTAGTGCCACATCTGGGCGGATGGAAAGAGTGGTGGGTGCCATCGTGCATGAGAGTGGTTGGTATGTGGTATGAACCGCCCAGATGGATTAAGGATTTAATCTTATTGATACGGATCAACGTGTGTTGATGCGTGATGTGGCTCAATCTTTCACAGTACTTGTATTTCAATTCTGATTGAAGCAAAACTCCCGCTTTCCTCTTTCTTGATTCGGCAAAATGGAAGGGCAAGTGTATCTTCAAAGTAAGTAATACTTGGTTGATGTTGAATCAATCCGAAGAGAGAAACAAAATCAAACCGAAAGAACAACACAAAACCGTAAGCAATTGAGGATGCTACGAATTGGTGAGATGATCTACAAGGAATCACGGATCTTGAAACAACAACCTCCATCCAATATTCACGCAATCACAAAACCCTAGATGGGAATTTCCGAAACGTATGTATTCATTTTGCGCCACATAAACATGTGACTTTTCTGAATTTTCTTCAACTCTACCTTGCTTACAATGGGGCTCTAACCCTTGATTTATATAGCTTATGAATAGTAACCGCCTCAGGTACTGTAGCATGAACAGTATCCGACTTGGAATAGTACATGTGAATAGTAATCTAAATAGTAATCCCTATTATAAACTCCTTTAATTCGAAATTTAAACTACTCTAATTGTTGAAAATAGATTAAACTATCCTATTACAAGTAATTTATAATTAACTTCTTTTAAAGAAATATCTGAATTGAAATTGCTCTAATCCAAACCCATTTTGGATTCTTAGGTTGAAACTGTATTGATTTCGGAATAGAGTTTGAATTTGGTTCTTTTGTCTTTTCTTGGCCCAATTCTCTTGTAAACTTTGCAGCATGCAAAGCCCTTTGTTCTTGTGTCTTCCCATGTCCGCTAAAGCTCCCCGGTCGGCCTTCCTCTCTCTCCTTACTCTTTGCCGAATCTAGTTCTTGTTTCTTTCTCCATTGATGCATAATAGGTTCAACTTGAGGCTTAATACACACTTGTAGCTTAGGGATATTGACTGCCGTAGTAGATGTACGTAGGGCCTCATCATCCTCCCCTTCTTGAAGCAAAACTGTCCTCGGTTTTTGTGTAGTCTTTACGGCCTTCTTCTTGCTAACCATAACCAAATCACTCTTGATTTCTTCATCAGTCTTTGACAGCAAAGTATGGAACTCTCCCTTATGCATGAATGTATATCGGTTGGACCGTCCTTGATGTGTAGCATTCAGATCAAATTGCCATGGACGTCCCAATAGAATATGACCAGCATGCATAGGTACCACATCACACTCCACTTTATCGACATAGCCATCAATAGTAAGTGGCACTCTCACCTTGTGTGTGATCTTGACTTTGCCGACGTTGTTGAGCCATTGGATGTAATATGGTTTAGGATGCCTCCATATGGACAATGAGAGTGATTCCACCACATTCTTGCCAATCATGTTGGTCGAACTCGAATTATCAATAATCAAATTACACACCTTTTCTTTGATCTTGCAATCGGTTTGAAAGATATGATGTCGCTGTCCCTTCCTCACAATAACGGTGTTATAACGCTGCACTGTTTGAGCCATTAAGCTAACACTTTGTTCTAGATAACAAATGATTGGCTCCATCTTCTCAGATTCATCGAAAGGTTCAGATTTATCATTGTCGCTCTTCGTTGCATAGCCATCATGTGTAAGCAACACCGTCTTCATGTTTGGACAATCCTTCTTCATATGACCTCGGTCCTTGCACTTGAAGCATTCAATGTTGTTAGTTCTAGCCGTAGAGAATGCACTAGAATCAGCATGTGAGGCTTCTTTACCTGCAACACTCATAGGCTTCGAAGCTTCTTTGAATGTACTCCGAACCGGTATAGTGGATGCAACCGGTTTAGGAGTTGATCCCGCATCTCTGTCATGCGAAGTTGCACACCTTCCAAGTGCTATGAGTGGTTCGTCCACCCCTTGCTTGAGTGTCCTTCACCCATTGTTCAGCACACTCCGCTTGATGAAGTAATTTTTGCACGGTATTATATTGCATCAAATAACAATGGTTCCGTACATCTTCATTCAGCCCCTCGAAGAAACGTGTCATAGTCGCCTCTGCTGACTCACGCACACTTGTACGGATCATGAGCACTTGCATCTCTTGATAGTACTCGCTCACCGTCTTAGCACCTTGAGTAAGTCATCGTAGCTTGGTATGCAGTGTCCTTGTATAGTATGCCGGTACAAATCGGTCCCGCATAGCTTGCCTCATCGCATCCCAAGTATTAGGACGTTCCCCTGCACGATTCAATTGATCCCACCAAATAATAGCGTATTCGATGAACTCAATCGAGGCAACACTAACCTTTTTCTCTTTGGAAAAGTGGTGGTTGTCAAAAATTTGATTGACACGCATCTCCCACTCCAAATAAGCCTCCGGATCAGATCTGCCCTTAAACTCCGGTATGGTGATCTTGATTCTCCCGATACCACCATCTTCACGTTCACCACCATTATGACGAACACCATGTCCAGCACCTCGACGATCAAAGTAATCACGTCGTGGACGTCGTTGATGTCTTTCACGATCATCGAAAACGACCTCCTCTGAATTAGCAGCATAGAAGTCATCTCCGGCATGGCGTACAACACGTTGTGCACGTCCATGTTGTGGTTGGGGCAGCACCGGTACATTAGCTCCTCGTGGCGGCGGTAGCCTCTCCTCCAAGCGAAGGATAGCAAGATTCAGACGGTCAAAGCCTTCCATCATACGACGTTCATTCGCGTTGAGACGATCGTTCAGTGTGTCTTGTACTCTTGGATTTGAGCTTCAAGTTGATGGCGTAAAACCTTCTCGCGACAAAGAAAATAGCTGGTAGTTGCATCAAATTGAGCACGTATGTCTGGTAATAGTGTATCACCGTACATAGGCTCCTCGTCCGATCTACCAATAGAACCACGCTGGCTAGTTCTTGACATGATGATCAACCTCAATGTACTAAGAAAAAAAAATACATGTACCGTGATCAACCACGCTCTGATACCAAGATGATACGTATCAACGTGTGTTGATGTGTAATGTGGCCCAATCCTTCACGGTACTTGTATTTCAATTCTGATTGAAGCAAAACTCCCGCTTTCCTCTTTCTTGATTCGGCAAAATGGAAGAACAAGTGTATCTTCAAAGTAAGTAATATTTGGTTGATGTTGAATCAATCCGAAGAGAGAAACAAAATCAAACCGGAAGAAAACACCAAACCGTAAGCAATTGAGGATGCTACAAATTAGTGAGATGATTCACAAGGAATCAGGGATCTTGGAAGAACAACCTCCCTCCAATATTCACACAATCACAAAACCCTAGATGGGAATTTCCTAAACGTATGTATTCATTTTGCGCCACATAAACATGTGACTTTTCTGAATTTTCTTCAACTCTAACTTGCTTACAATGGGGCTCTACCCCTTGATTTATATAGCCTATGAACAGTAACCTCCTCGGGTACTATAGCATGAACAGTATCCAACTCAGAATAGTACATGTGAACAGTAATTCAAATAGTAATCCCTATTGCAAACTCCTTTAATTCGAAATTTAAACTACTCTAATTGCTGAAAATAGATTAAACTATCATATTACAAGTAATTTATAATTAACTTCTTTTACAGAAAGATCCAAATTGGAATTGCTCCAATCCAAACCCATTTTGGATTCTTAGGCTGAAAATGTATTGATTTCGGAATAGAGTTTGAATTTGGTTCTTTTGTCTTTTCTTGGCCCAATTCTCTTGTAAACTTTGCAACATGCAAAGCCCTTTGTTCTTGTATCTTCTCATGTCCGCTAAAGCTCCCCGGTCGGCCTTCCTCCCTCTCCTTGCTCTTTGCCGAACCTAGTTCTTGTTTCTTTCTTCATTGATGCATAATAGGCTCAACTTGAGGCTTAATACATACTTGCAACTTAGGGATATTGACTGTCGTAGTAGATGTACGTAGGGCATCATCACTTGTCATGACCTCTTGTGTAAAACAAGTACAACGCAAGACTGCAAAGTTCTACCTGGCTTAGTAAAATTATTGAACACTGAATGTCATCCCACAACTGGTGTTTTGAAGTGTGCAAGCGGCGGGATGTGTTAAGGCTTGAGAGGGACACCGAGGGAGGGTAAAGTTGCCAGCTGCGCTAGTCGTTGTGGTGAACATTCCGCACAACTTATGGGGGTAGCCCATAGGGGTGAGATGACGGAAGGGGCAAGGTAGTTTGAAACGTTACTGTAACGATCGCTCAACTACATGACTAAAGAATCATGTGGGGTAACGAGTATGATTATCTCTTGTGGGTAGAATATACAACCTCTACATAGTCTAAATTATTTAAACAGTCGCGCCTACGGTCAAAGGCGGACATGAGAACTTAACTTGAGTTAGTTCTATTTAAAAAACCTTTGTGGGTGGATAGAAAAATATGACGGGCTCATCTAGCCCTTTTTGAATTTTTCCTGGGTAGTCTTACCCAGTGCTGATAATCGGTGGATGTAACCGCTATCAAAATTAAGTATGAGGTGGAGGTAACATCTACTGTTATTTAAATATTGCACTTAATCTCTTTAATAAAATGCAATTTGTTCAAAATGCTAAGTTATATGAATTTGTATTATGATAATTGAAAAAGTTACTTTAAGCAAATAAAAGAACCTAAGCCACCCTTGTTAAGTCTTGCATGTATATATTGCATCTTGTGTGTTGGCTCGCGAGCACAGAAGTTGTGGTCATCCTCGCTCTTTCCCTAAACCCTCAGACGCAGGAAATCCTGAAACTTTCGTCTACTATGAGGAACCAGATATCTGAAGACCCAGAAGTTTTTTGGAGCGTAGTTTAGTCTTTAGTCGTTCTAGTCTCGCCTCAGTCTAGCTAACTCCGCCAGTACTTATGTGCATCCTATATTGTCTGAGTTTTCGGGTAATATCGGATGTACATAGGTTTCCCCAGTCGCTTACCTGTGGAGAGATATGCCCTCGCTCTTTTTGTTTCCGTTGTCGTTTCCGCTACTTTGTGATGTAATTGTTTGGCCTATGCAAACTCTGATGTGTTAGATTAATGAATAGTATAGTTTTACGCTATGTATGAAATGATTTAGTGATGTATCTGTGAGTGCTATCTACTGATCTAGGGAATAGCACAATATATTCACAGATAATTCGGGATTAGAAAATCCGGATTCAATAGGGAATATCACAATATATTCACAAATAATTCGGGATTAAAAAATCCAAATTCAACAGTAAATATATTTTACCGGAGGGTTTCATCGATGGCTGAATTGTATACATGTCACTCAGAGAGTAGCGGTCAATCCTTCATCGCAGCTGGTCGATCTTGCAATGTTGATGTGAAAACTATTTTATGGTTCTTATTGGACGGGCAAGATCGAACCACTTATGTACGTACTACCACGTGGCAAGCGTGGTTAGCATCCATATTTGAAACCACTTATGTGCTAGACTAGGGTATTCTTAATTGCATATGTCACCACGTGTCGAGTTGCTCTTAGCACTGGATCTATCTAGTGTATGACGTAACACGTAGAATTAATCGGCGCATGTAGCCACACGACGACGTATCCAATCAGTGAGCTTTGGTTTATACAACTTCCGTTTCACCGAATTTGTCTGGCACGCTTATCAAGGAGGCACGAAACTTAGTAATATTTAATAAAAATGAAACATTTTTGCCCATACTGGGTAGACATAATACTACTTTAAATTATAGGGACAAACATAATCTATTTTCATTAAATATTACTTAAGTATGTGTGCTGGACAAATATTGTCAAACGGATGAAATAACACAATATCTATATATACAAACAACCGGTAAGACTCAAGGTAACTCATTCGTTTTGAGAGCAATAAAATCCCCCAACAATCTGAAGAAAACAATCCTAGAAACTTTTATCATTAGTTGAGAGAAAAATACAATAATCTACACCGTTTATTTTCGTGGGGGCCAAATTATAACAATATAGGTTAATCATATATAGATATTAGCTAGAGTTGTTTAACAAATACAATTATATTTTCAATTATAGGTAATAGAAATGTATAACATAGACAACTGTATCGCAATATCTAGCCACGTAATTGCACAGGTAATTCCGCTAGTACATATTAAAAAACTAAGATCGTAATGTAAGAGCTAGAGATTGACATTGTTAAAGCAAAAAAAACAGAAGAGAGCATTTGGCAAAGATAACAAGCTATTAGGACTATATCAATAGCGAGATGGATTAAAAAATAAACCTATTAATGCTAGCAAGAAATCCATTGTAGCGTTGGTCAATTCTACACATTGTTCCTTTCTAAATCTTATTTACCTTAAGAACACATCTATATAAAAACTTCAATTCCCAATACTCTTTGAGGACTCAAAACATAAGCTCAAAACTTATGAGACATTTTCCTTATCGCGGACACTTTTTTCCAACAAATCATAAACGAAAATGATAAAAAAGGAGAATGTGATTGCAAAGTGTAGGACCAGTATGGCAACAGGGGGTGAATAGTGCCTTCGAATTTTCCCCCAAGTATTCTCCAACTCTTCACTCCAATAGCTATTAGAACCTACGAGGATCATGATGCCAAAAACCAAAAGGATTTGCATTTCTACAGTGTTTCGATCCGAAAATCGATGACACTTTCGAGCCACGAGTCCAAATGATTTGAAACTTAACCCAAGGCTAGATCATGACCTTAGGAACCTATCTCAACAGAAAAATATGAAAGAACTTGAGAGAATTTGGATCTTTCGATTCGTGAAGCTCTGCTGCACCAAAATAGGGTCAAAACCAAAAATTGAGCTAACTCTCAAACTAAAGCTCTAAATGACTTGAAATTTCGTATGCACCCTCTCAAGGATGTCAGGAACCTATTCCACTCAACGATCGAGAAAATTATTGCCAAAGTTATGACATTTTCCTGTTTGAGGGAAAGTTGCACAAAAAGGGGCAAAAACCAAATATTGTGAATATGACTTGCTCGTGGATGGATGATGGCCAAGATGACTCTAAATATGTTCCCACATATCACAGCAAGAAAAAAACACTAAAGAAATCGAGGCAAAACCAGCTGAATCAAGAAATCACTCGAAGAGGCCAAAGAGAGCAAAAACCGGGTTTCTTCATGAATCTTGCCATGAAAGTCCCTAGATGGGTGGAGATTGATTTCCAAAAGTTATCTCCATCTCTTACACGTCCTTTGCACAACAAGATCAAGAAGGGAAGAGAGATGGGAAAAACCAACCAAATCAAGAGCAAATCAATCAATACAAAAGAGATTCATGGAGATGAATTGCTACTTGAGGATGGGGGTTTTACAACCACTCCACTTGGAGGACAAGTGAGCACACTATAGCTCTCAACTTCTCTCAAACCCTAATCCTAGAACTCATAAACCCTAGGTCTCAAGAGAGGATAGTTGGATGGATTACCACAAGTCTCCATCCCAACCCCCTTAAATAGATGAGCTAAGCAGCCACATTCAACCCTTAGTGGATACTATCCACTTAGCATAATATGGCAAACCCGATAACCCCATACACATGGGTTTTTAACTCACACTCTACTTTTATGTACATTTTCAAAGTGCATAAGCCCGAATCCGCTAAGTCCTTAGCATTGATCCAGCTTGATCATACCAGCTTCTCCATGACCTAAACCGTCTTTCCAAACACCGCTCAAGCACCACGGTTTCCCTCAAAATATTTCGGTATTTTGGTCAAACTACCAAAATTACCCTTCCTTGACCCGGTCTTCTCCATCCATTGCAAGCAATCGCCATGCTTGCCACGTGTAGATGCACCACTGGCTTTTCACGCATCGGCAAGTCTCTCCCGTTCTGGTTCCACTAGACCATGCCTCACTTGGACCAACCAAGCCACATGGTGCAATCCCGCTGTTCGAACTTCCCTTCAATATTTTCCACCTTTCTCGTGCCATGCTTGAGATCACCACCTCACCCGACAACCTCGATCGTTCTGGGCCTCAGCTCCTCTATGAGCTTAGCCTCGATCCTTGTCATTGACCGTTGTTGACTCCAAGTGACCATGCACATCCAAGGACAAAGAAATCGTTTTCGGGCACAAGTTCTTCACAACTTGACTTACGTTAGCAGTAATATGTCTCATGCAACCTGTAAACTCCGATAAATTTGCAAATTAATTTTCCGACCTTTCCAAATTGCAATGATACATCACAATATTATACATGACCCTCTCACATGGTCCTTCACAAAGCGATAAGGATATAAAGTGGGATGGGTGTGCAAAGTGATTGGCTGAGTGCGAGAGGAACAAGCAGGACAAAGAAAACTACACCTCCATACTCACCCAAAAGCAAAGAGATCATCATACTAAAAGATTTTTTCGTCTCCAGAAGTAAGGGCTAGCTATGATGGATTCTTGTCTCTTGTTGAACAACCATCATAATTAAGCTGTCATCTGTCTAAGCACAATACTTCACTTTGCAAGAGAAACTTTGGATGAATTGGAATCGGCCTGGACTTGCTTTACATAGGAGAAAAGAACCAGGCATAACTTTTAGGATGCTCCCATATATGAACAAGATCAAGTGGAAACCAACCATGCGGTATCTTCGATGCCTCCTTGTAACTCCAAACCAAATGCAACCATGTGTAAGGGAAAGTTTAGCGTTATGCATGTATTAAGCGGGCCTAAGTCATAACCAACTAGAAAATAGAGTGATGTGAATTCACGGTGTGAAAGGTGACTGCATTTGTCCAATGTTAGTGTCTGATAGCAAGAAGGGGTGGCAATGCTCTCCCTCGTGTCTTCGAACAACTCAATAATTCAAGAGTTCACATTTTCTCTCATTTCTATGGGAGATCGTATTTGGTACGTACTCTCCGCATTTTAAAATAGTTGTCCAACTAATACAAACCAAATAGACACAAAAATCTAGGTCCATCCGTACAAGATTCAACTGTTTTCTCAACCCAAAACAGTCAAATTTTAGTTCATTTACTACTTTATTATATATAAATAATAATAAATTATTTATGTAAATTTTATTCATGGTCACTGTAATTATTCTTGAAAGTCTTAATAATTCATATTTCCATCACATGATTCAAAATCTAATATATATACTTTGAGAGATTGAGCAAAAACCAAAGACAAAAATAAAATTCTATACCAACAAAATACAGCAATGTGCTGAACCCAATATGTTTTGAAGAAAAAATCATAATAAATTCGGATCCAATTCATCAAATGAGAAGAAGTTCAAATCTCAAAGTATATCAAACGGGTGAAAATTCGACTATTTTGACAAAAAAAAAACAGTCGAATGTTGTTTAGCGAAACCGCAAAATCTAAGTAATAGCCGACTGAATTGGACCATGCTTACACTATTAAATGACATATTTCAACAGCTTAACTTTTCTACATCATTAATAGTAGGGATTTTTTTGTGAAAATATGTGCAATATTAGTTTTGCTACTGTTCTTTTGCTCACTTCATTTTTGTCATTCTTACATCAGTGCACATTTTGTTTCTGCCACTCCATCCAATTTTTCATCAAGTCAATGTGCTTGACCATTAAGAAATATGCACAAATATTTTAAAAAAAATACACAAATTGAAAATAGATAAAGGAAAATACCAAAAATATAGAAACTTCACAGACCACTTTTGAAAATAATAATAATTAATATTGCACAAAAGTTTTACATCAGGAAAAGTTTAGTAATATTCTATAAAAGTTGATGAAGATTAAAACATTTTCCATATTGTAATTTTTTTAAAAAATTATTCCAGTGTATTTTTTTTAAAAAAATAAAAACTTTTCAAAATTTATCCTTAAAATTTCCTATATTTTTTGTAGCTTTATTTTTTCTGATTTTTCTCAGAGTTTTTGGTACTTTTATGATACTTTTGTATTTTTCTTAACGGTCAAATACATTGACTTCACGGAAAATTGGACAAAGTGGTAAAAATAAAATGTGCACTGACGAAATAGTGACAAAAAAACAAAATAAGGAAAGAATGGCAAAATCGATATTGCATATATTATCAATGGCATGAACAAAAAATTTCCCTTCGCAGTAGGGATATAGGGTAGAAAAACTGCAAGAACTACACTCTTAATTCTCTCGATGGACAACTATTTTCAAACCACAAATCTAAAAAAACCTCACAATTGCAAAGGGGTACATTGAACATATATGAACACATATATGATTTTGTACATTGAAATTGAAAACAATGAAACTTAGCAATATAGTCTACCCCATTATAGATATATGCATTAGAAGGTAATACTATTGTAGCCGAACATCCATTGCCATAAACTACCAATTTTACTCTATTGAATTTCAGTCTCAAGGCACCCGGAAGTTCAGAAGCCAAACGAAGAACAAGATCATGATAATGATCAAAAACTTCATCTTTTGAAGTAAGAAAGAACACCCAAGTGTATCTAGAAAAATCATCGACTATGACAAGAATGTACCATTTTTCACCAACTAACCGAACCCTAGCAGGACCAACAGTATCCATATGAAGCAACTGTCCCAGTCCGTCAGTCATGACCATAGTCACTGAAGGGTGTGAGGCGGCAACTTGCTTGCCATGCCTACAGGGCGCACATACAGCATCCTTGACGGCTTTGAATTTGGGCAAACCTCTCATGAGTTCAAGGTTGCTAACTCGCGTCAGATGATCAAAACCAACGTACCCCAAAAGACGGTGCCAAAGCCAAAATTCAGAAGAAGAAGATGAAATCAAGCATTTGAGAGAACCAGCAAGAGATTCAGAAAAATTAGCTCCATAGATCCTAGCAACTCTAGTAATACCAAAAACAAGCTCACTAGTTGAATCAAGCACCCGATAAATATTTTTCTTAAATCTAGTCTTATAGCCATCATCAAGAAGTTGAGAGACAGAAAGTAAATTAAACCTTAGCTTGTCTATCATCTCCAAAGGTGATGAAATCATCACCCGTCGATCGTGTGAAGGAGGTGAACCATCTTGAGACTCCGGTCATGTGGCGTGAACAGCCGGAGTCGACGAACCACGTGTCCTTCCTCTTTCCGCGCTAATCCTGAAAATCAAGGCACAGAAGAACGATGTGTTTCCATACTGGGGTTAGTTAAACAAGACTTGGGAACCCAGTACTGAGACACACATCTGCAAGTAGTATGCAAAGTAGAAGTGCTATCCTTGATTCTGTTTGAAGTTCTGTTATGAGCAATGATTAAACTGATATAAGAGTTATCCTGTCTAGGAGCATGATGATGAGCATGTGACACAAATCCTATACCAGGTTTCATCTTTTCTATGTTACCATGTCTCATAAAAGCTCTAGGTTGATTGGATGAAATTCTAGCAAAAATTTTCTTATCATTTTTTAACCTACGCCAACAGAACTCAACCAAATGCTCATCCTTCTTGCAATAGGTGCAATGGAACTTGATACCACTGGGAGAATCACCCTTTGACTTAACAGATGGTTGGGCAAAATCTGCAGATTTAAAAATAGTTTTTGCAGGTTGGGTTTTGAATTCAACTAAAATATTTTCCAAGACTTGAATAACTTTTGGCTTAGAATTATCTTGGACAGAGTTGTATCCTAATCCTTGCTTCTTATAAGGAGTTTTAGACTTGTCCAGAATCATATTTAATTATTTCATACCTTTAGAAAAAATTTCTAAGGTATTTTTAAGATAAGCATTTTCTTCTTCAAGATTAACACATGATTCACAGGTTTTACCCTTAATGGCTCTAGCATATTTCTCCTTATATAAAGTTGCTTCAAGTTTAAGAGCTGGGCATGAAGCACATGTAGCAGACTCAATACTGTCCTTAAGCTTAGCATATTTAGCTCCAACTGCTTCTAAGATATCTTTGACTTCATGTTCGCGTTCTAAGTAGAAAGTGCAAAGGCTAGAATCAACCACAGCAGAAGCAACCAACTTGCTAGAGTCTAAGCATTTTTCACATAGAGCAGATTTAACCTCAACTAGCTCAGTTCTAGCATTTTTAAGTTGTTGCAAAGCAATATCATGAGCATATTGCAGTTTAGCAAATTCTGAGTGCAGAGCATGGCAGGATGAACATTCATCAGATTCAAGAGTCTTAGCATTTGTAAGTTCTAAAGTCAAATTATCTACTTGTGACTCTAAGTCCTTTTTCTGGCCATGATATACTCTAAAACCTTATCCTGACTCATGAGTTGCTCAAAGATAGTTTCGCATCTATCAGAAAGGACATCATAGGAGGGAGGTACCTCATTGTTGTCGTCGTCAGCGGAGTCGGCCATGAAGCACAGGCCGGTGAAGTCCTTGGCCTTCCCCTTCTTATTGTTTTGAGGGATATCCTCCTCCTTGTCCTCCTCGCTCCTAGAGTCCACATCGCTTAAGTATTGTTCCCCAAAAGTGGTAAGAACCCGGTGAGCGGCCTTCGTCAGCTTGGCAGCATCATACCTTGATTTGTTCCATTGAGGCTTCTTCCAGCTGGCTTTCTCTCCTTATGGTTGCTCTTTCCTTTCAGCTTGGGGCAATTTGCCTGGATATGATTAAGCTCACCACACTCATAGCAAGTCACGGGACCTCCTCTATTTCTGTTTCTCATATTGTTATAGGCCCGTGTGGCCTTTTTTACTATGAGGGCCAACTTAGCCTCAGGGAGACTCTCAAACTCCTCTTCATGGATTGCAGATAAACCAGCGGACGAAAATCCAGAAGAAGACTCAGAAGACCCACAGATGCTCTCTTGAGCGAGTCTGCTACCAAAGCCATATTTTCCTTCTTGGGATGATCAATCCTCTTGATCTCATGAGTCTTAAGCTTGCTATAGAGCAGCTCTAAAGTCAGATCAGAGAGGTTGACGTTCTCCTCAATGGCAGTAGTCTTTATCTCCTACTCTTTGGTGTTGATTGCAGCCAAGAGGTGGGTGTCATTTTCAGACTGAGAATATTCAATACCAACAGCTTTCATCTGATTAATCACTTTATTAAAGCGATTGAAAATGTCATCGATGCTCTCTCCAAGACGCATCTCGAATTTGTTATATTCACGCTTATAGACGGTCTGGCGTACTTTCTTGATTTCGGACGAACCTTCATGGTAGGTTTCGAGGGTGTTCCAAATCTCGTACGTAGTCTCAAGATTGTAAATGCGATCATACTCATGTCTACCAAGCCCACCATATAAGAGATTTTTTGCCTTATTGTTGTTAGCCAAGAGGGCTGCAGAAGCCGGCGTAGCAACTTCGGGAACAACGAGCGGGGCTCGAACAACCTCCCATTTAGTTTGTCCTTCGCTCTCAAGGAAGACTCGTATGTGATTCTTCCAATAGACATAGTCGTGCCCATCGAAAATATGCGGCTTGGTGGAGTATTTATCCATCACCAAGTTCAGTGACCGGTTAAGATCAAGATTGAACTAACCGGGCTCTGATACCACTTGTTGGACCGAAAAGGCGACTAGAGGGGGGTGAATAGGAGTACGCTCACTTTTTCATAAATAATAGATTCAATAAGATTTTACTCTAATAGCTATGAAACCTATGAAGATCAATATACCAGTATAGCGGAAGACTAGTATTGAATACAATTTAACCCCCGAAGCAAAACAACGAAAATCAACACAAGGTAAAAAAACTAAGTGTTGGGCGGTCTGACCGCTAGGTCAATGGCGGTCGGACCGCTCACCCCTGGCGGTCGGACCGGTGACCTTGGGCGGTCTGACCGCCGGCCTGATGAACAGATCAAACAACCCAAAAAATGAAGTTGTAAATAAATGTAACTTTTGATCTACAACTCCAAACTCGATGAAACTTGAAACACACCTTCTCTATGATGTCAGGAACCTATTCCAATTGAAGATTGTGAAAAATCATGGAATAATTATGATCCTTTTCCGTTTGATAGGAGAATGGTTCAAAATCGAGTCAAAACGAAAACTAGATCCAAAATTTTGCTCGTGGTTGATTGATGATCAAGATGATCCTATATATGTTCCCACATATCACAGCAAGCTAGATCACGTGAAGAAATCAAGCAAAAACTCACGGATCAAAGAAAGACTCAAAATCATCAAATAGAGAGAAGGAAAGCAAAGAAACAAAACTTTGATCAAAATTTCCTTACATTGATTTGATATGATTTGGGTTTACAGCCACTCCATCAATGGAGGACAAAACTCAATCTATGAACACGAAATCAAATCAAAACTCTCTAGAACCCTAACCTCCACAAATCCTCTCCCTAAGCAAAATTAGGGTTTCAAAACAATAAAACGGTTGAAGGGGGGTGCAGCCACCTCCCTCCTCTATTTATAGTGGAGGCTTAGACCTTCTAGAACTTTGACTCAATTGGGCTCCCGTTAAGGCCCATCACAAACGGGTCACATACGCACGTATTTTAAAGCGTCGTCTTTATCGCCTCTTGACCGAATCAGCTTCACCTTGCGCCATCTTGAGCCACAGGTTGGCAAAAGGTCACCCTTGTCCATCTTGCACCACGCTTGAGTTCATTAACCTCACCCGGCATCGTCGATCGTTCTGGACCTTATCTCTCCAAGCCTAATCCCGATCATCCGCGTCGTTGACCACCAAGCAACCTGCACAACAATAGACAAACAAAACGAATCCGGGAACAAGTTCTTCACAACTTGACTCATGTTAGTCAAAACATGCATCATGCAACATATATGCACCGAAACTCATGACTTTGACCTAACAATCAAACATCGCCGCCACGAAGGACGACGATCCAAGTGGCGGTCGATCGCCACCATGGCGGTCGATCGCTTCGGCCGGTCTAACCGCCACTTGTTGGCCGGTCTGACCGCCCAGTTGGGACTTAGCAAAATTCAGCCCCTGGAAATCCGAAACCTACTGGAATTTTCAAACCAATAGAACTTTTGACTGGAGACTCCAAAAATTATGAGACATAGTGCAATAGAATCCCCTCTCTTACCTACAACTTTTATTTTTGGCCCAACCCAAAAAAACATCTTTTAGCATTTGGCCGGTCGGACTGCCACTGGCCGGTCCGACCGCTAGGGGTGGCCGGTCGGACCGTCCTCTGGCCGGTCAGACCGGCAAAGGCCTGACAACACTGGTTCTTTGCTGAAAACACGTGAAACGAAAAACCTTCAACGCCATTGCCAATTGTAACATCATCCTAAGATCATGAGCATATCCCCATGATATTCACACACATAATAGAGACTCCATATATATCCCAGTCTTCTTTGAACTATGCTACATACTACTTTACCTCTTGTTCGTTAGCATCAAGATTTGTCCTATGGATTTCATACCCTCTTGGTGACGGAACTCTTTGACTAAGTTCTTGTGTCTCTTTGATGGCGGCACGAAAATAATGACACTCTGCTTTAACTCCAGCAATGTCATTACTATGGAACCACTTAGACCAATTTTTTTTTTTCAAGTTTTGACTTTGCTTCTCCAGGAAGTGCTGTATCAATGCGGGGTTGGACGGGTGCCCGACTGCGCAAAATATTAGAATCAACTCTCATGGACTGTGACCTGCCAAACATCATCGGGAAAGTATTGCTTCCTGTACCACTACCTTTTCCACTTCTACTTCCCCTTCCACTTCCCGTACCACTTCCACTACCACCACCATGTTCAAACGTCGCACCCCTAGCTTTGGCCCTTTGTTGCAGCTGATGTACCTCTAACGACTCTCGACTAGCCTATTCTATTTGCATTTCCTCATTATCATCAAGACATCTTCATATGATGGACCACGAGCTACAGGCTCTCTTGCGGCTTGCTCCATTCGCAGTCGTTCATCTTTAAGAGATTTCTTTCGTATCTTCGCTTCTTCAAGACTTGCCAGCATGAGCCTTCGGACTTTCACTGGAATCCCACTGCAAGCAACAACATCTTCGTGTCTCTCAGCAAGATGTTCTTTTAGGCGGGTGACACCTCCACCTGATTTTGTTAGATTACAATATCTGCACTTTCAACCAGCACCTCCAAGTCTCTCTCCATGTTCCCAAACATTGATGGATTTAGGAACTATCACCTACAATAAGATGCACTAAGATGCAGTACTTGAAGTGTGAGTCATGAATCATGTTGACAAGTAATAAAGCACGGATAGGTTTGCTTCATGATTCAAGTAATGCTTGAACTGTGAGTTATGAATCATGATGTATTTTGCCACCATACAGCAAGGAACAAGTAAGACACTAACCGTATATGCAACTAAATTTATTGCATGCAAGATGTTCATAAACTATTAAAAAGTTTATGCATGTCCAGAAGACAAGAACATCCTGGGCTAGATAA
This sequence comes from Hsuehochloa calcarea, assembly GCA_036346395.1. NCBI lineage: Eukaryota > Viridiplantae > Streptophyta > Magnoliopsida > Poales > Poaceae > Hsuehochloa > Hsuehochloa calcarea. The sequence continues at coordinate 31,905,241 of CM070594.1, forward strand.
CTGAGCAGAATTTACTTGATATACAATGGTTTTCTACACTATGATCTCTCCTTACTTCCTATAACCAATGAACACAAAAACTCCATAAGTAACCATGGTGAGTAAGTAGAAGAACGAAGTTCCAGACCTGCTGCTGCTGCTTGTTGTGCTGCTGCAAATAGATGGAGAGAGGGAGGGAAGAGGGAGGCACTCAGGCAGCAAGGAGACAAGTGGAGAGCAAGCAGGGAATAAAAGAGATGGCTTGATTAACATGCACAACAGGGGGGCCTGCTGCACATGAAGGTGCAGCAAAAGAACTAGGAAGAGAATCCAATGGTTACCGGCCGGGTATTTTTTTGTCTGGTTACAATTAAATAAGAAATCAAGTGACCATTTAACCAATACTGACAGCTACGGAAAAAAAAGGGAAGTGTGTAACTGGAATCATATAATCGGAATATCAGGTAGTACCTGATGTTTATAAAAAAAATTATGAACATGCATGTTGGCGCGCCATGTTTACTATTCTTTACCGTTTGGATCCGTTTGAAACAATCAATAGGAATAGGAGTTTCTTTTCCAACAAATTTTTTACGGAATTCTTATGTTCTGTCCCAAATGGCCCCTAGTTGGATTGGACTGTTGGAGGAAACTTTGCACTTCTGTCTCTGAAGACATGTAGCTTCTCGACAACTTTAAGCTCATTTTTGTTAGGTTCTGTAAAAAGTTTCCTATTCAATTGAATAAAGGTTTAAATTGGAAAACCAGCAAAAGCATATACGAGTATAAAGTGGGACGGGTGTACAAAGCCATTGCAAAGGAGAACCTTGCACAACGGCTAAAAACTACGCCGTGATACAAACAAACCCAAAACAAAAACAAAGCAATCAGTGTACAGGTGAAGTGGTTTTCTCCGGAAAAACATGTTGGTCGTGATAGATCCATCTCTCTTTATGCCTAAACTATCAATCAAGAATTAAGCTATCATCACTTTATAGGTTGTACTACTTAATTTTGGAAGTAGAACATGGATCAAGATTGGAATCGGGATTAGATTGCTTTAGCTAGGAGAGAGAAACCAGCTATATCTTTCAGAATGATCCAAAGAACAAGATCCGATGGAAAGCAATTCATTTCTCTTAATGCCCTTTTCTTCATTTTGCTTGATTGCAGGGTTGCAATGTCACATTCAAGACACCTTTAGTTGTTGGAGCGATGGGTTCCTCTCCAAACAACTGGACCTTAGAAACTTACATGGATCATAATGTTCACACTGTTATTATCAAAAAGAAATTTTGGTACATGGTTAAAATGTCACATCTGATTCTATGTGAAATGTTTAATCTGATTGTCAATTATTCTTCACAATGTAAAAAAGGAGGACAGATTATAGTTGGTGTTAAGAGGAATAATATAGTGGTTTCTTGAGCCTCAGCCAGGCAGGGTGAAAACACCCTTGTTTTTTTTTAAACGAACTTCACAGAAAGAGTTGCTTTTAAGAATTGTCAATTTAAGACATGTAGTTTTCAAATAAAACCTCGTGGACTTTTACCTAAATTCAGTGGCTGCTGATGCGCTGCACAAATTCAGAAGTAGCAATGATAAGCAAAACACAAGTGAAATTTGGAAAGAAAAAAAAAACTCGAAAGCTATCGACGCTGTGCATTCCCAAAGGACCGAAACAAATATCTAATTTTCCCTAAAACGAAACATAATTTATGTATACAGTTCAGCCAGCCGCATGGACCAATCAGCTTATGAAGCAGGGCATGGGCCATCCTGGCAGCAGGATGCTTGCCCAACTCACCCATTTAATCCGAAAGTTCAGTGATTTAATCGCTTTGTTTTGCCCTGAAGCATCGATATGAACTTGGACAAAGCTGGCATCCATCCTAACCATACAAAATCAGCCAGCGACCGAGATACTGAGATGCATTCTATCCTTTTTCCATAGGTAAGCATTCTCTCTCTACTATATATATGATCCTCTCCTTCCCCCGCAATTCTGCAATTCTGTACACAAGAGCACTTGGCCTCCCACTCCAAACTCCAAACAACAAGCACAACCGCACAAGACATATAATAATAAGCCTTCTTGTTCCAAGCAAAAGTTGGTGTAGTATAACAGATCATGGGCGCCTTGGATCACCTCTCGGATCTCTGCAGCATAACTGAGACCAAGGAAGCCCTGAAGCTCAGGAAGAAGCGGCCGATGCAGGTGAGGTTTGTGAAATTCAAACACGTATGTTCTTTTTTGTGTTCCTTTTGTTCTTGGAAACCATTTCAGTGCCAAGTTGCAGGCGTGGCGCATAGGTCCATGGTGTATTGGTATTTGCTGATCTTGTGAAGAGATTTGTAGTTTGTAAAGTTCTGCCTTTTTAAAATTTGCTTGATGTGTTCACTGGATTGGACCCGCAGACGGTGAACATCAAGGTGAAGATGGACTGCGAGGGCTGCGAGAGGAGGGTGAGGAACGCCGTGAAATCGATGCGAGGTACGCACTACTCTTGCGATATCTCACGTAACAACAAGCGATCTTAATTGTTGATCGATCATATATAAGTTTTCTTCTATCTTTAGGGTGTAAATCGAGCCATTTTTTCTTCTTCTTCTTTGGAATTAACGAAATGCTGTGTCTGCCACCTGCAGGCGTGACGAGCGTCGCTGTGAACCCGAAGCAGAGCAAGTGCACGGTGACGGGGTACGTGGAGGCGAGCAAGGTGCTGGAGCAAGTGAAGAGCACGGGGAAGGCGGCGGAGATGTGGCCGTACGTGCCCTACACGCTCACCACCTACCCCTACGTCGGCGGCGCCTACGACAAGAAGGCGCCGCCGGGGTTCGTCCGCAGCGCGCCGCAGGCCATGGCCGACCCCAGCGCGCCGGAGGTCCAGTACATGACCATGTTCAGCGACGAGAACGTCAACGCCTGCACGGTCATGTGATTTGAGCCACCGGCGGCCGGCCAGCCAGCCAGCCAGCGGCATGTTGTACGTAGGTAGACATAGGACCTGTATCTTCTCCATGAAGAAACAAAATCAAAACATGAGCTTGCGTACTACGGGAGGGGTATACATACTGCCACTAGCTATATATATGCTATCTTGTTTTGGGTCTCTACATGCTTCCCAAAAAAAGAAAGAAAACTTTGTTCGGTTTGGAGTTTTTCGTGTGTATTACGATATATGTTTAAAGAGAATACGTACGCGCGTTATCTTTTTGTTTGGTTGAAGCACTCTGTAGTCTTTATCTCAATACATGTCTATATATAATCTGAATACACGGCAACAGGATGCGTAGCAAAGGCTGTTTAACAGGACCGGCTTGAGTGCTATCTCCTTTTTTTAGTGAATGCGAGAGCTCCTGTCGGATCCTCTTAATTATTGGTCCTATCTTTTGGACAAGGCCCATAAGCAAAAAAAAAAAAACTAAATGGTCTCCGGTTTAGTCATTTCGAGTTGATAATATTACTGCTGCTTTAGAAGAGCTCCATTCGGGTCGATTTGACTTACCACATCACATGGTTGAGAAAACCAGCAACAATATTACAATCATGCAGCATGTTTGTCCTGTAACATCGCATGGAAAGCACAAGAATTGCCCCACTCGTCGCATTTCATCCGAGCAGCATACTGCACCTTCCAACTGCATGTTTGCAATCTTTTAACGATGGGCTTCAAGTATTTACATCCAACGCGCATCAAGTATGGACGATATTTGCACGCCCGTTTGGGACTGATCGAGCCTTTTGTTAAGCTAAACGGAGAGTTATGTCTGAAACTTGTCCGATAAGCGTTTTGCTCCATCTTTGAGTACTTCATCTGTGCTAGAAACCCAAAATATATCTCACAGGTTCATATTAGGATCACAGGTTCATATTAGGAAAAAGTTTACGAGTGAAACTAATTAAACCCTCCCTAGACAAGTATAGGATTGAAGTATCAAGACCAAGGATCAACAAACCGGATTTTGGATATTTGCCGGAGCAAGCCGGACGGTTACCGGTCTCTTCCTTTTCATTTTATTCCGGTTTGCTAGTTCTTTCTTCCGTTCTTACATGTTTATCCATCAAAGTATTGTGTTTCTTTGGTGTTCTATAAGGACATCTCCCATGCGTATTGTTTAATTGGGTCATAAGCTGGGACCCATATGTGTTGATTCGGTCTAACTCGGTATCCTAAAATATTCAAGGTCTGCTTTAGACTTTAAGGTCGGAACAACATCACAAAAAAGATTCTTTCGCGTGAAGGAACTTTCCCCAATTCCCCGTCACGCGAAACCCCTGGTCTCCCCAACTCCTCGTCCAAATCGATGGCGTGCCTTCTCTCCCTCGTGGATCCAGCGAAATCCGAGTGAGTAGGGCCGCGTCGTGCCACCCGTCGTCCTCCCTGCCGCCACTGAGTTCCCCTCCCGGAGTCCCGGTGGGAAGGATACGAGCAGGGGCGGTGTGCCAAAGAAGCCGCGGTTGAAGAGGAGGACATCGAGGGCGGCATCAAGTACCAGCGGAAGAAGAGGCAGACGAGGGAACGTCCGGCCCAGATGCTTCGGTAAATTTACTTGCATTTGTCAGATTAGGAATAGTTCTTATTACAGTTTCCTTTTCGGTCTTTGTTATTTCGAAATCATGTATTAGTTTGTCGCTCGTACTCGAGTTCTATTCATAGTTTTAATACGAGAAAACTACCTCAATTCTCTTCTGCTCCTCTATTCTATTCCTTGCTACTTCATTCTGTTTTCCGTCAAGAACTCCAGAGCTCTGTCCTGCGGCTACAACCATCATAGCGTCCGAGCCGCGACGCCGAGGCTCTGGATTCCGATCAAACCCAATGCACAACTGCAACTTGCGATCAAATCCTTCATCTTCTATCCAGATCTCTGACAATTTGGTATCAGATATCTCTGCGCCATCAATCATGTCAGAGGAAGACAACATCGACATGCTCAGCAAAAAGCTCGATGTCCTGTTTCAGCAGATGGAGGCCGACCGCTTGAAGTTGCACGACAAGATCGATAATCTCTCTGGCACAATTCGAGATATCGATCATCAACAAAGAGCACATCATGTGGCTATCAATCGTTTGGAGCATGGGCGCAATAACCCACCTAGCGATGTCGATCAGGAGACCATTACCGATGCAAGACTCAGAGCAACGGATGGCATCCTTCCGAATCCTCATCGACTCTAGCATGTGTCCCCAGCGGCTTCGATATTGGATTTGCGCCACACTGATTGAGAGGACTGGGGCTATTCGCTCGCCGACAGAGGGTCACCACGCTAGTCGAGGGAGTGCCCCTCGATTCTATAAACTGAATTTCCCAATGTTTGACGGACAGGACGACCCATTGTCGTGGCTGAATCGTTGCGACTAGTTCTTTTGGGGTCAGCAGACGATGGAGGAGGACAAGGTTTGGTTGGCTACGTTCCATATGACCAGTTCAGCTCAGCAGTGGTGTCATCGCTTGGAGCGCGACACCGACACACCCTCTTGGCTCTGCTTCGTTGAGTTTGGGAATACTCGTTTCGGACCTCCATTACAGACAAATTCATTGGGCAAACTCATTGGTCTCCGTAAGTAGGGCACCATTCATGATTTCTCTAACCAGTTTCTTGCCCTTTTGTGCCACACCGACCCATTGATAGAACGCCAGCAGGTTCAACTGTTTACCACCGGTCTCGGCCAACCGCTGCAAACTGACGTGGAATTGCAAGCCCCACACTCCTTTGAATTAGCTATGAGTCTACCTCGAGCATATGAACACCGCACACAGCTTGCAGTGCCCACGACCCCGCCTCTGTCTCTACGTCCATGGTGTTCGGGCGGCTCAGTGCCTGTAGGATCTGGCACCGGTCCGACTATGGATCAAGGGAGCGGCACATTGTCTACTATGGCAGTGTTGCCCTGTCGCACTTTGTGTCCAGCCAAGTTAGAACGTTGTCGTGCCCAAGGCTTATGCTTTCATTGCGACGAGAAGCTTGTGGCCGGACACCTGTGCAAACGTCTCTTCGTTATTGAAATTCAGCCTGATCTGGACATTGACGACGAGTTTGAACAAGAAGGCAACGAACTTGAAATTTCTCTAGCAGCCCTCACGGGTATTCAACCTCGGCCCGTTTAGACGATGCGTCTCCAAGTCACCATCGGATGCAGCAAAGTCATTGCCCTTCTCAACTCAGGTTCCACGCACAATTTTATTGCCAATCACATTGTGGCTACTACTGGAGTCGTGGTTCATCCTCGGTCTGGTCTTAGTGTAACAGTGCATAAGAGGGATCAGGTCGTTAGTTTGGATTTGTGTAAAGCCATGGCCTTCCGTATTGGACAAGAGGAATTTTCCCTTGATTGTTACGACATGCGCCTCGATGGTTTTGATGTGATATTAGGCATTCAATAGCTAGGTACTCTAGGTCCTATTACTTGGGATTTTTCCAACATGACAATGCCTTTTGCTCGCCAGGGCCGACAAGTCACATGGACTGGCTTACCGATGATACCATGACGAGGCATGCGCTTGCATGCATGGGAACGAACTTATTGGAAGATCTTCTCAATGATTTTAGTGATCTTTTTGTAGAGCCCAATGGTCTTCCGCCAGTACGCGAGATTGCACATCGTATTCATCTCAAAAAGGGGATGGATGCCATTGTTGTCCGACCATATCGTTATGCACAGTTACAAAAGGATGAGCTTGAACGTTAGTGTGATACTATGCTCCAACAAGGTACCATCCATCGCAATTCCTCAGCTTTCTCTTCACCAGTATTATTGCTCAAAAAGAAGGATGGTTCTTGGTGTTTTTGTGTGGATTATCAACACCTCAACGACAAAATGATTAAGGATAAATTTCCTATTTTGATCATTGATGAGTTACTCGATGAGCTTCGTGGTGCCAATTTTTTTTCGAAATTGGACTCACGGTTTGGATATCAAGTCTTAATGCATTCGGATGACATTGAGAAAAATAGCATTTCACACTCACCAGGGTCTCTTCGAATTTCTTGTCATGTCGTTTGACCTTACAAATGCTCCAGCGACATTTTAGGCTCTTATGAATACTATGCTTCAAGGCTTCCTTCGTCGCTATGTCTTGGTTTTCTTTTATGATATTCTCATCTACCTACTTGGTTAGCACATTTACAACATCTTCGCATGGTATCACAATGACTCCAACGCCATCGCTTGTTTTTGAAATATTCCAAATGTTCCTTTGGAGAGACTTCAGTGGCATATCTAGGTCACGTCGTCTCGGCCCACGGAATGGCAGTTGATCATGAAAAAATCAGCGTCGTATCGACATGTCCATCTCCTACGTCAGTTAGGGCGCTCCGAGGGTTTCATGGGTTGGCAGGCTATTACAGAAAATTTATTCATGATTTTGGTATTATTGCGGCTCCATTGACTAAGTTGCTTAAGCGGGAGGCTTTTCTTTGGACAATTAAAGCTCAAGATGCTTTTTCGTGCCTCAAAGCAGCACTCACACAAGCTCCAGTCTTGCAATTACCAAACTTCAATACTGATTTTTATTGTTGAATGTGATGCCTCGGGTTTTGGATTTGGCATAGTGTTACATCAAGGCACATGTGCGATAGCATTTTTTCAGTTGCCCAATTGCACCACAGCATGTTTCCCTTGCAGCCTATGAACGAGAATTAATCAGTCTCATCCAAGTAGTCTGACATTGGCACCCTTATTTGTGGGCGCGTTGGTTTCTTGTACGTACTGACCACTACAGTTTGAAATTCTTGCTTGATCAATGTTTGTCGACAATTCCGCAACATCAATGGGTTAGTTGTTGGTGATATACCCTAGAGGCAATCATAGAGATGATTGTATCACGTCTATATTTATGAGTTATTGAATAAATGTTATTCTGTTCCTTGAATGAATCATATTGATAAAGACTAACAAGTATGTGACTTGTTGGTGAAGCTCTTTGACTTATATGATGTCGTTCTAAATGTATCCTTGGTCGAATGTCATTGGTCGGAGCACTTGTGACTCTATCGACCAACACATGTATTGATTGATGACTATATTTCACCGATCATGGATATAGGGATATCAAATCAATAATGTGAACACATGTTAGAGAACATGGTGTTGGATTGACCCACATTGATACACTACTAAGATTGTTACGATTTCACGTGTCATTAATTGGTCTCAAGCAATGATGATGTATAATCCTTAGATCTGATATCAACATGGTTTTCTACATGTATAAGAGTACACTTTATGGTTACCAAACGCTACTCCATAACTAGGTAGTTATAAAGGTAGCTTTCAGGTATGCTATGAAATATGCAGAGGATTGTGATTTGCCCCTCCTAACATAACAAGAGAGATATCTCTGGGCTCCTCGATGTGGTCAGATAAATAAAGTGCATGGCCATGCCAGTAGTGGTCGAAGAGTTCGACCACATGAAGTTATTCGACACTTGATCGAGAAAGTATTGAACAGTCCATAGATGACATAGTATCTCAGATATAGTTCAACCAGATATCGTGAGCCAAAGGGAGAATACATGAGCAGGTCGTTTAGTTCAATCAGATACGAGCTAGTCGAAGTCTGCTCGATGAACACAACGAGCGATTTGGCCCCTATTTATATGCATGAGATTGTCAGGTTGCATGGGGCACCGAAGACCATTATTTCCGACAGGGATGGATAGTTTGTCTCCAAGTTTTGGGAGAGCCTGCAGAGCGCACTAGGCACTTAGTTTCGCCTTAGTACGGCATTGCACCCATAGACATATGAGCAGTCAGAGCGCACCATTCAGACATTGGAGTACATGTTGCGGTCTTGTGTTTTGTTATGGAAGGGTAGTTGAGAGGATCACTTGCCACTGGCGGAGTTTGCTTATAATAATAGCTATCATACCAGCATTAAGGCTACACCATTCGAGGTTCTGTATGGACGAAAGTGTAGGTCACCACTGTGTTGGGATGTAGTAGGTGAGAAGGCGATTGGGCCCAGTTGGATTGAAGACGGTTGAGCGAGTAGCCTTGGTGGCGAGAACTTCTTTGGTGACTCAGAGTAGACAGAAAAGCTATGCTGATGTAAGGAGACGAGACTTGGAATTTGAAGTTGGGGATCAGGTGCTCTTGATAGTGTCCCCCACTAAGGGTGTTGTGCGATTTGGAACCAAAGGGAAGCTTAGCCCGAGGTATGTTGGGCCTTTCTCGATTCTATCACATATTGGAAAACTGGCATATCGTTTGGACCTTCCAGAGTCTATGCGAGGTGTGCACAATGTGTTCCACGTTTCCATGTAGAGGAAGTATTTGAGGGACCCGGAGCATTTGATCTCGCTAGAATCCTTGAGTATTGAGCAAGATCTATCTTGAGTCTAAACCAATTCCGATATTGGAGAAGTCAGAGCGGGTCTTAAGAAACAAAACATTGAGGCATGTTAAGGGGCTCTGGTCACATCAGACTGAGAGGGAGACCACTTGGGAATTGGAGTCCCGCATGCGCCAGTTTTACCCAGAATTATTCACAACAGGTATGTGATAATGTTGGTAAAGTTTTAGTTGTTATTATTCTGGCGCGTTAAGGTTGGTTAGAATTCGGGGTCGAATTCCGTTTAAGGGAGGTAGAATATAATACCCCTAAATTTAATCAGGCAATTAGAAAAGAATTCGGGAAAGGAAAAACTAATTAAAGAATGTAATTTTCAGAGGGCTGGAGGGGGTTTCCGCAAAATCCCACCAACTTGGCCCGCGGCCCAGGAGGCTCAAGGGGGGCCAGCCATAAGGGGGAGTGCCTCCCCCCAAACCCTAGCCGCCCCTTTCTCTCCCCTTCTCCCTTGCCTTGGCCGCCACCCCCCTCTCTCTCCCACTCTTTGGCCGCCATCCCCTCTGGTCCTGGTGTCCCCTCCCCTCCAGCAGCACTTCCCTCCATTGGTGAAGCCCCTGCTGCCGGCCAAGACCTCTCCTTGTTGCTGCCGGCCTAGTGGAGGAGGAAGGCGAATCACTCGGGTGTTTTGGTTGGCCAAGAAAAGGAAGGAGAAGGAGGGAGAAGAGAAGGGGAGGGATCGCAGGCTGGGTTCATGTTCTCCAGCGGTTCATCAAGGGTAATCTCGATCCCCATTCGACTGGTGGTGTATTTGATTAGTTAGGCGACGTCGGTAATAGATCTGTTTAGGACAGTCAGTATTGACCGACGTTTTTGAGGAAGTTAAGTGCGGTTCCTGGTCTGGACGCCTCCTAGAGAGTTTTGGGCAACGTCACTAGCTTTTCGTAGAGTATTGGTTCAAGCCGTTTGGATGAGCGGATTGGGAGATATGATTTTTGTAGCACTGCAGTTCTGCAGTTCTGTATTAATACCGACAGATATTAGTAATCGGTCATTACCGAATAGTTAATGGATTAATTAGGGGATCTCACCATAACAAATGTTGTATATATTTTCATAATTTTTCCATAAAGCTAAATACCATAAAATTTGGCCTTGTGTGCTGAAAGTTATGTTTGATTTAGTGTCGCTGTCCAGAAACCCTAACATAAAATATATGTTCTATTAATCAGTTTGGTAAGGGTAGATTGCCGAATCTGGAAGGCTCATCAACTAGGTTTAGGTGGTGAATTTGATAAGCTTTCCAGAAAGTCCAAGAGAGCCTTATTTGGATCTCTGGTCAAAAAGTTATGAATTTTAGATTATGACTGTCTGGCGAGGGGACAGATCGATATTTAGGATTTTGGAGTTGGGATTGCGCTAGAGATTATGGCGAGTTCGTATTTGCTTCTAGTTTTGTTTTGTCCAGAATTGTTATCTTAGAGTGCTTGTTAAATTATTCAGGTGGGGGTTTGGTTCCAGGGGCAGCGCCCTCTTTGCATCTTCCATCTTCACACAGTTGAGGCAAGTACAATTAATGGTAGATTATTCACGAGTGATTGTTCTTGTTTGCTAGTTTTATGAATATATGCGCTATTCATGGATGCTAGAATATTATGAATATCAATGATCATGAATGCTAGAAGTATGAGTAGATTTTATTCATGTATGATGTTGCTGCGAATACATATTTATGATGGTTTAAAGTTTGTTCATATGCATCATGCTATCATATTGGAGGCTTGGTCACGTGGTGACCAAGCATTGATTGAGGTCCCCGTCATTAATATGACGAGCTTTTGGTCCCCGTACTTGAGGAGTATGGGCTATGGTCCCTGTGCTAGTAGGCACATGCATGGGTATGCATCGACGGATGCATACTCCACAATACCCCATTATATGCAAAAGAGAAAGGAAAAGTACATTTGTGCATCCTGCATAGCATGAAAATATAGAATGTTTATTATATAGATTTGTGGATGGATGATGATGATTACGGTTGTTTATGCTATTTTCGTATTATTTGTACTTTGCTGAGTCTTGGACTCACTCTTGCTGTTATTGTGTTTTTAGGTACCCCGTACGTGAACGGCATGCATGGGAGGGAGTAGATTTAAGATTGGTTGCACATTAGCACGAACCAATCACAGATGAATAAAATTGAATGATGGTTTAAAACTTGAGTAAACTGCTAGAGGGATTATTTATGATTATGCCTTATGCTTTGGATAATTTGTAATAGAGTTGATTAGCTTATTATGGATGCCTTTTGAATATGCCTTAGTTGAGTAGCATATTATGGATGTTTTTATGATTATGTTTTAGATTGAATGTTTTGATAATTGTTTATTATTATTATTAGTTGTGAGAACCTCCGGTTTGGTTAACTATTTAGAGGAGGTTCTGCAGAAATTAGTTAGATGTTTTAGTTTTAATTTATTACTATATTAGTTTAGTAGTATTTCATACTCATGTTGGGCCGGGGTGTTACATTTTGCTAGGATATGTGAAAGCTCGGCATCTTAAGAAGAATTCTCCATTTCATCTTTCATACATCAAACGACCTCTCAATTACATTGCGAATACTCGAGTGCAAATGGTTGAATTTCTCTTTCTCACCACTAGGAGCAACACCTCTCTGAAATTCTGGAATATGGTACCTTTGCCCTTTGTATAGCGCTAAGTACCCAGGCCTGTTTGATGAGGTACGGCGGCCCGATCTTTCGATAGGTTCGATTTGGTTCGTCGTGAGGACGTTGACGCTTTGAGGCTTCCGACCAACAGATCGTCACCTCGCAATTCGCTACACACCGCGACTTTGTCGTTATCGACCACGCTTACACGCGATCGACCTTACCACGAAGGTTATGGTTCCTCCAAGCAATCGAAGCAACTCACAAGAACAAGGTAGATGCAATCTGAATTGTATTGCGGATATAGATGAAGTTTACAAGTGGGGTTCCTCAAACCGATAATCGTAAACCGCAATTGGCGAATAATCTAAGAAAACCCGCTCTAAACTATGGCGGCTATCAGATATATATAGGGAACGTGAGGAGGTCGACCTAGGGTTGTGCGGCCGTGGGATGAAGCGTACACAACCTGGACTCCGACCTCGTTACGTTTACAAAATCTTATTAGTTTCCAAAACGGTGACGCAGCACCTTGTGTTGCGTATTTCTGGTCGAAGATCTGGTCGTAGGACTGGTCCTAGGGTGGTTTTGAGGAGTCCATGTTATCTTTGGTCGTAGATTGTGTCCAATGAGTGCTTTTCTGGTCGTAGATTGTTCCAATCGAATCAACTAGTCGTAGGTCTTCTTGTAGTGGTCGTAGATCTTCTTGCAGTGGTCGTAGACCTTCTTGAACTGGTCGTAGTCCTAGATTCCTGAGTACAAGTAAATCATCTCCATTAGGCAGCATCATAGAGTTCTCAAATAATACACTCAGCCCTAGAAACGACTTTACCTGATCGATTAAGTGACGTGCTCTAGCTCTTGTCATAGGACCGTGTAGTTCAAAGACACCAGATCGGAGGGTCTTGTGTCGATGCGTGTATCAGAAGGAGGATGTCCTCATCATACTCCCCTTCTTGAATTGGAGTCGTCCTCGACTCAAGCTCATCTTCTTCTCCCACGTATGGTTTCAAATCTGAAATGTTAAATGTAGGGTTAACCCCAAAATCTGCAGGTAATTCTAATTGATATGCATTATCATTTATCTTCTTAATTATCTTAAATGGTCCTTCGACTCTAGGCATCAACTTTGATTTTCTTAATTCCGGAAACCTATCCTTTCTCAAATGAACCCAAACTAAATCACCTGGTTCAAATTTGACAACTTTCCTACCTTTACTTCCAAAGAACCTTATACCTTTGGTCATATGCTCTATATTCTTTTAGTGGTTTCATGCAACTTGAGAATAAATGCAGCACGCTTCTTAGCATCTAGATTAATATTTTTAGAGGTCGGTAAAGGTAGTAAATCAATAGGCGCACGGGGGTTAAAACCATACACTACCTGAAATGGACTTACCTTGGTGGTGGAGTGTACTGACCTATTGTAAGCAAACTCAATATGCGGTAAATATTCTTCCCACATCTTCAAGTTCTTCTTTAAAACAGCCCGCAACATGGTGGATAACGTGTGGTTGACAACCTCTGTTTGTCCATCAGTTTGGGGATGGCATGTAGTAGAGAACAGCAGCTTTGTCCCCAATTTATTCCAAAGTGATCTCCAAAAGTGGCTCAAAAACTTCGCATCACGATCAGAGACAATAGTATTGGGCACTCCATGTAAGCGAATGCTTTCCCTGAAAAACAAATCAGCTATGTTTGTAGCATCATCGCTTTTGTGACAAGATATAAAATGTGCCATTTTAGAAAATCGATCCACTACTACAAATATCATCTCTCCCCTTTTTACAGGCAATCCTAAAATAAAATCCATAGAAATATCCTCCCAAGGGGCGCTAGGAATAGGAAGAGGCATATAAAGTCCATGTGGAAGGAGACGGAACTTAGCTTTGTTGCATGTAGTGCAGCGAGCTACGTAGCGCTCGACATCACGCCTCATCTTTGGCCAAAAGAAATGGGTGGCCAGCACTTCTTCTGTCTTCTTTGCTCCAAAATGCGCCATCAAACCTCCTCCATGTGCCTCTGTAACAACAAAAGACGAACAGAGCTATTTGAACGCATAGCTTGTTAGCACGATAGACCAAACCATCATTCAAACACATAGTTATTCCATGTCTTTCCTCCTTTACAATGTTCAAGCACTTCCTTAAAGTCCAAATCAGTGACATATAAACTCTTAATGGCCTCCAAACCAAAAATCTTATGGTCAAGTTGAGATAACATGGTATAACGCCTAGAGAGCGCATCAACAATCACATTATCCTTACCTTTCTTATGCTTTATAACATATGGGAATGACTCAATAAATTCTACCCAGTTAGCATGTCGTTTATTCGGTTTAGCTTGACTTCTAATATGTTTTAGCGATTCATGATCCGAATGTATAACAAATTCTTTGGGCCATAGATAATCTTTGCCAAGTTTTAAGCACTCGAACTAAAGCATACAATTCCTTATCATAGGTGGAATAATTCAAACTAGGCCCATTTAGTTTTTATTTGAAATATGCAACTGGTTTACCTTCTTGAATCAATACACCACCTATCCCAATCCCACTGGCATCACATTCAATTTCAAAAGTCTTACCAAAATCAGGGAGTTGGAGTAGGGGTGCTTGGGTGAGCTTCACTTTCAATAAGTTGAAAGCCTTCTCTTGTGCAGGTCCCCATTGGAAAGGCACTCCTTTCTTTGTCAATTCATTCAATGGTGCGGCAATGGTGTGAAATCCGCACAAAGCGCCGATAGAATCCAAAGAAGGCCATGGAAGCTCCGCACTTGTGACACGATGGTAGGCGTCGGCGCCGACTTTGGATGGCTACAATCTTTGTCTCATCCACCTCAATGCCCTGTGGTGTCACAACATAACCAAGAAATGCAACTCGATCGGTGCAAAAGGTGCACTTCTCGAGGTTACCAAACAAACGTGCGTCTCTCAAAGCATTAAAAGCGAAGACGTATATGATTTAAGTGTTGCTCATGTGACTTTGTCAAATCAAGATATCATCAAAGTAAACCACCACAAATTTTCCAATGAAAGGACGTAAAACCTCGTTCATCAAACGCATAAAAGTACTAGGTGCATTAGTTAGACCGAAAGGCATCACTAACCACTCATATAATCCGAACTTAGTTTTAAAAGCAGTTTTCCATTCATCTCCTAATTTCATTCTAACGGTGGTAACCACTCCGCAAGTCAATCTTTGTGAAAATAATAGAACCACTCAATTCATCTAGCATGTCGTCTAGCCTTTGGATAGGATGACGATACCTTATAGTAATGTTATTAATGGCTCTGCAATCAACACACATACGCCAACTACCGTCCTTCTTAGGAACCAAAAGAACTGGAACAGCACAAGGGTTAAGGCTTTCTCTTACGCATCCACGGTCCAAAAGGTCTTGGACTTGTCATTTGAATTTCCTTAGTCTCCTCTGGATTGGTCCTATACGCAAAGACGGTTTGGCAACGTCGCCTCTGGGATCAAATCAATTTGATGCTCAATTCCTCGAATAGGTGGTAACCCGGGTACCTCGGTTGGAAATACATCCACATACTCTCGCAAAGGTTAGCAAAGCAGGAGGCAAAGAGCTAGCTATGTCCTCAAGCGAATATAAGGCATTTTTGCATATCAAAGCATAGTATGGCAGCTCATTATTACAAATTTCAGCAAGTTCAGATTTAGTGGCAATCATAACACATCCCTTCAATTTACTTCCCTCAAACTTAGTACTAGACGCCACTTTCTCCCTTTTGGGTGGGAAAACATATTTTGCTACTTACTGATTTTCAGAATCATGCTTATCGGTGTTTCTCTCATTTTTAGCGCGCTCTTCTTCATCTTTTAAAATCTCAGCTGGTGTTAAAGGTAACAACTTAATCTTCTTACCCTTATGTGAAAATGAGTAGGTATTAGCTCTACCATGGTGCAAAACATCATTGTCATATATCCAAGGTCTACCGAGCAACAAAGAGCATGCTTGCATAGGCACGATATCAAAGTCAGCACTATCTTTGTAATTACCTGCTAAAAATTGCACTTTCACAACTTTGTGTACCTTTAATTTACCACACGAATTGAACCATTGGATGTAGTAGGGACGTGGGTGTGGTCGTGTGGTCAAGCCAAGCTTCTCGACCATCTCGGAGCTTGCAAGATTGTTGCAGCTCCCTCCATCAATGATGACTCTGCAGGCTCTGTCCTTCACGAGAAATCTAGTCTGAAACAAGTTGTGCCGTTGATTTTGCTCCGCTCTCTCCACTTGTGCGCTCAAAGACTCGTTCTTGCGACAAGGCTCACATGATACTCGGTGTCAACAGCAGCTACTTGTTCCTCTACATCGTCAGCATCACTGTCTATCTCATCTCCTCCACCTGCAATGTTAGCTGCAAGTACATATTCGTCCTCAATATCACTAGTACTTACATAACCACCGTCTTTGGTGGCAAGGTATGCTCATTGACCGGGCAATCCTCATGGCGTGTCCCATTCCCTTGCAACGGTGGCACACAATCCCAGATGGTACGACCGGTGGAAGCAACCGACGAAGAACTTTTGGTGGTGCACGCACACTAGTAACTTTACTTACCTCGGTGCATGTGATGTGGTCGGTCTTCTTTGAACGCGCCCTACTCGTGGAGGGGCAGCAGATCGTAGTGAAGGTGGGCTGTTTTGAATTGCCCGAGAGCGATCGTGGTGTAGACATGCTCCCAAAGTTGTTCCTTGGCCTCTGTTGTCGTCCCCCGCAATTCCTTTTCGCCAAACATGCAAGTTGGAACAATCAGGGACGCTATCGTATTCTTTGTAATCCACTATATCCACGAATTTCACGTCTTAATCCTCCATAAAAGCGTGCCATTGCGACTTCTTCATCCTCAATAATATCACAACGCAACATGCTAATTTGTAGCTCCCGATAATATTCTTCTACGGATCTATTACCTTGGTTTAAGCGCTGTAATTTATTACGCAAATCACGTTTAAAAGAAGGTGGGACAAATCATTACGCATAGCAACCTTTAAACCTTCCCACGTAGTAGGCGCTAATCCTTGGTGCATACCTATTCCACCAAATGATGGCAAAGTTTTTAAATTCACTTGTGGCTTGCCTAACTCTATGCACTTGGGAACTAAGTGAGCATTCAATTTCATTCTACCGTCATCTCCCAATCTAGATATATTTCAGCATCATAAGCACCCGCAAAAGATGGTATAAAGAACTTAACTTTAGCATATGGATCATCATTAAGGCGTGCATTATGTTCTTTGAACATTATTACCTCTCATACCTTGACGGTTGAAGTTACATCGGTTCCGTTTGTCGTGCATCAAAGGCGTCGTGGTCGTGTATCTCATTATCATTATCAAACTCATGGTCATGGGTGCACCATGAGGTTCCACACGACCAACGTTTGGTGGTCGGTTCACCATTCTTTCGAGGCGTGTAGTGAGCGCGCAATACTATCGTTGATTGGCGTTGTAATGTGATCGTGGTAGCTTGAAGCTTCCGTCGATGTCCTCATTAACGGTAGTGCGTTGTTCATCCAATAGCGTCATGAGCTCTTCCTCAAAACACACTCTTGCGCATCCAATCCTTCACGACATGGTTAGTAGGAGACAAAAGACAACAAAAGGTATTATCCCTATCACTATTAGGTGGTGGAGGGTGGAATCACACACTCTCAGCCGTCTTACCAAGATCTTATGAGTTTCTTACCAAATTGCGGAGGTGGTACGATCGGAGAAGGTGGGATGTACGACCACGGCGGAGGCGAATGCGAGGATCAATCGAGGGCGAAAGTATGTGGAGCTCGGATAGGCAATGTTTAGTAGCAAGGAATAGCAATAATGAAATCAGTTAGCAAAGTGAATAAAAGTCCACGAAGACTAAATCACGATTCTTTGGCCCAAACGCGTTCCTAGAACTAGCTCAAGCAAACGGAAGGATAGGGTAGATACAAACACAATCGGATCCAAAATCACAAAGTAACTTTTTTTTTTCACTCTTTGCTCTCTTTCTTTCTTTTTTGCACTCTTTGCTTTCTTTTTTTTTGGACTGCAAAAACCCAACCTAGGGTTTCCTTTTTTTTTTGCGAATGTGACCTTGACTCAAAACTCTTCAAAACCCTTTTCTGGGTCTATGGATATATATGGGTCACAAACTTTTTCCGGAGAGCAGGGGTAATAAGGTAATTAAAAGATACTCTCTCTCTCTCTCTCTGAACTTTAGCTACGTGAAAAATCCGACCAGTTGATTGTTTCCGACCAGGTGGTGGGGTGTCCGAGAGCAACAAGATAATAAATAGGGTTGTCGGACACGAGTGGTCGGTCGAATCCGACTAGGCGTTCGTTTCCGACCAGGTGGAGAAGCCGAATCCGAGTAGGTGGTGAAAGATCTAGACCCGCCATTATGAGTTAATGGATTATTTTGGTGATTAATGACAAATCCAAATATGAGACTAACTCTTTTATCAAGTATTATCTTTTTGTAGTCTCATTTGGATATAAAGGTGAAACACAACGAGGTATGCAATCGACATCTCAGTCTTATATATTGTTGCATGTCTCGGATCCAAAATATAGGATTGAACTCAACCTTAAGTTAAACTTGAATATGTGCATATGACCTTATTACACATTTGTGTATGCACACATTTAGGGGGAGTTTTATCCTATACTTTGTGGTTTCATTAGTATTGATCCATATTCCATTTTCCACATATATTGGGATCTTTACGTTGAAACAAAACCTTTGAGTATACAACACTTGTGTAGTTCGTATATACTCATGTCATGAGTATATAGAACTTGTGTAGTTCTTGTATACTCATGTTAGAGTATGTATAACTTGTGTAGTTTATATATACTCAATTGTTCTCTCATTTATCTTCATTAAATTTATGAGAATTTAAGTGGTTATCATCAATTACCAAAGAGGGAAAGATTGAGGTATCTTGTCCCACCATTATGAGTTAATGGTATAGTGTGGTAATTAATGATGATCACATTGTGGAACTAACATTTTCCATGAGTTGGATATATAGGTTATGTTCCAGGATGATGAAGACTTGGGATGATCATGAGTTGATCATCAAGTCAAGAGCTTGGTGTATATGATGCATCATGAGTTGATGCTTATCAAGAAGAAATGATCATAAGTTGACCATCAAGACAAGAGAAGACCAATCATCATGTGTTGATAGAGGTCAAGTGAAGGAATGCATCATGTGTTGATGCATGTGAAGACTCGGGATGGAGAAATCATCATGTGTTGATGATGTTCAAGTCAAGATCCCGAAGTGAAGAAATCATCATGTGTTGATGATTGTCAAAGTTAAAGACCCGGACTTGAAGTGTTGATGTGCGTCATCAAGCTTCAAGAAGATGCAAGGCAAAGGTATGACTAGCTAGGGCTAAGGATGTGTTCCTAGTCTTTTACCGGTCTTGGTGTTTGGTTGGAAGACCGGATTGCTAGTATAGGTTGCCGTACTATTAAGAGGGGTCTTAACTAGTAGTTTGAGTTAGTCATGTGTTGATAGCTCATTATATTTGCTCTAGCTCATCTAGGCATGATGCTATTTATTTGCGAATGTGTTTTGCAAATAATCGAGGCTCATGCATAACCCTTGTAACATGTGACTTAAGTTTGCAAATGCGTTTTGCAAATAGTGTAAGTCCATGTACCTTATTCCTTGTGATGAATATTCTAAGGGTTAGCAAATGTGTTTTGTAACCTCATCGAGAATATCATCTTTGAAACCTTGTCGAAAATTGCATTCAAATGAGCGAATGTGTTTTGCCATTTGAAGTGGTGCAATTGGCTTTGGCTCGTGGTCTGCCGGTCGGACCGCAAGTGGTCACCTGATCGGACCGGTGGCAAATCGGTCCGACCGGTGTGCTACGCGCGGTCGACCGGTTTGATTTAATCCGATTTCTTTGTGCGGAAGTTCGCGATTGTAAAATCGGAACTTCCGTAGTGAGGAAGTTCGGAGTTCGAGCGAACGGTTTTTCTAGAGAGCTCCCTTTTGGGACTTAGCCAATTCGCGACGGCGGTCGGACCGCCAGCACGCAGGCGGTCGGACGATATCTGCGTGATCCGACGGCCGATGCATGGCGGTCGAGACGTACCAAGGCCCAAACGACTACTTTTCTAGCCGTTGGCGCATGGGCGTCCGACCGGCCATTGGTTGGCGGTCGGGCCGTACTGAGGCTTTTGATGGAATCTTCTCCCCAACGGCTAGTTTTTGTGTGTGGGCTATATATAGCCACCTTGGCGGTTGGGAGAGGTTCTTTGGTGCTATTGTTAAGTGATACACTCTTTCTTTGAGCTAAGAGCAAGCCTCTATTCTCTTTTGTGCATGTGTTGCACTTGGTGAGATTAGAGAGCAAACCCTAAGTGCATGTGTTGCCTTAGGTAGTGGATTGTGTATCCACGTGGCGTTGACACTTGATTAGTTCAAGTGAAAGTTGATTTGTTACTCTTGGTGTTTGCAGACACCTAGGCAGGCGTGGGCGTCGTGCTCGGTGACCTTCTCAAAGAAGCTTGTGAGAAGGCCCGACGGTTGTGAGTGGTTTGGTGCTCGCCATCTCGGAGTGGAGGAAGAGCAACCATAGTTGAGCGAGGTGTTGGTTCGATTTGGAACCGGTCCAAGTGTTGGACTTACCTCGGAGGTGTGTGCTCATTTGAGGAGCCGGTCCAGCGCGGGTTGGGCTTACCTCAACGTGGATTAGGGAGACCGCAAGTCTCCGAACACCACGGTAAAACATAATCGTGTCATCTTGTGTTTACCTGTGCTTTACTTTGAGCAATTTACTTTCTTGCTTTAATTGCTTATATATCTTGTATGATTGCTCATATTGTATTGTGTTCATATTGTCGGTGCACTTAGTTGAGCCTAGTTGATTTAGGTTTTAATTGTGCAAAACCAATTCGCTATTAGCTTCGCATTTATATATTGGTTTAGCAGATAAAGTTTTTAAAACCGCCTATTCACCCCCCTCTAGTCGGCCACCTCGATCTTACAAGTGGTATCAGAGCTTGGTCTCTCATTTATTAGACTTAACCGTCTAGAGAGTAAAGGATGACAACTAGAGATTTAGTGCACCTAGGTGAAGCACCTCTATTTGATGGCAAAAATTATGCTCAATGGAAAATCCACATGTCTTGTTATTTTAGGGCCATGAGTCCAAAAATATGGCGGATTGTAGATGTAGGCTTTTCTCCTCCATTGGATCATTTTGCTCCAACCATTGAGAAAGAGAAATGCTTACATCTCGACGCTCAAGCTACTAACGCCTTATTTAGTGCTTTGAGCGTAGATATATTTGACAAGGTATGCAATCTCAAGAACGCTCATGAGATGTGGATATATATTCAAGATCAATATGAATTGTCCACTTCAACTAGTGATGATTGCACACAAGAATGGATGTCGGAAGAAGAATGCTCAACTTCAAGCTCCGACAACGAAAATGAGGACTCCTCAACTCCCTCCACATCAACTCAATGCTTCATGGCTAAAGGTAATAATGAGGTAAACAACAACGATGAGCCTTCATATGATGAGTTGATGGATATGCTAGAAGAGCTCAATGAATATTTAGGAAAGGAGAAATTAAAATTCAAAGTTTTGAAGAAAGAGCATGTCTCTCTTCAAAATGATTATGATGTTCTAAAAGATGAACATGAAGCTCTCCTCCTAAATAATTTAAATAGCTCTAAGGTGGATATAGGCATTGAATGTAATTTATTAGATGATTTGCCATGTATAGCTTCTACCTCATGCATTTCATCTAAGGTTAGTGTATCCACCTCATGTGAGGATTTAATTGATATGCCTTGTTGCTCAAAAGTAGATGCTCCTATTTCCTCGATATCTTGCAATACTAACATTGTAGAGGAAAACAAAGAGCTCAAGGTCCAAGTCAACAAATTGAAGAATGACTTGGAAAGAGGCCTAAAAGGGAAGGCCACTCTTGACGATATATTGAGCAACCAAAGACGCTTGCAAGATAAGAGTGGAATTGGCTTCACTCCTAAGAAGAAGGAGACAAGCAAGACTAGGCACAATGCAAGACACACGAAGAATGTCAAGTGCCATGGATGCAATGGAAAGGGCCACTTCGCCTCCGTGTGCCCAAACAAAGTGAATGACAAGAAATTGTCATCAAAGAAGAGGCAAACCGGCAAGGAGCAAGTAAAGAAGGTAAAAGATGAATACAAACTTGAACTTGCTACAATTCTTAGGAAAAGGACATATGAGTAAGGATTATCCCAAAGGTATCACTTCTAAGCCCATTATTTATAATGATCATTATTTGCTTAGGAAGGATATTAATGGCAATGTGTTTGCTAGGAATGTTAGTTCTCCTAAAACTATTGTGAGGGCCATTTGGGTACCCAAATCTATTGTGACTAACATTCGTGGACCCAACCAAGTTTTGGGTACCAAAGTGCTTAACTGATGAATAGGTACTTGGAAAGGCATTGGATGTTTGGCTCATATGAAGAGGTGGACGGATCACCATATGCGAAATTGGAGCCAAGCCTAAGGATAATCATGTCGTATCATAAGCCAATGCCATTTCGGTAACAAGTACTTACATTGAAGTATCTAGCCCCTTTTGCCTTGTGTAGGTGGCATTTCATGAAAATTATTTTAAAGGGGGTGTTCTTGCTCTATGTTCAATATTAATATCTTGAGCAAGTTGTATTGGCACATTAAGGGGGAGTGCTAAATCATAGCCATGTATATCACATCCCTAAATGTGCCCAAATAAATTAAGTGCTAGTATTGCTTTTAAAAAATAAGCCTTTTAGCCAAAAGTCAAAAATTTCATGATTATTAGTAATTCTTTGAAAAATTAGTTGCAAAAGGTATACAAATGCTTTTCAAAGATTTACCAAAGGTTTTGGCTTTAGAAAAACCTATTTTAAGTGAAAATGAGTTTATGTCCAAAATCTTACATTATAGTATCTTGTTTTTGACCAAAACTAGATTTTTGTGTAAAATCTATTCTAAAAGGAATTTGAAAATCTTGACAAAAGAAAAATCCTAGAGTTGGTTATTCTAAATATTTTTGGTATTCAAAGGATTTTCAAAAGACCAACCTAGAAAAGGATATTTGATTTTCAAACTCGTCCAAAATACTACCTTGACCTAAATGGTCACTTTCTTGCACTTAAGTGAGTTTTGCCACATGAACCAAAATTCTGCACATGATTAAGTTCATAATGGTATTTATGACTCATACATGCAATTGGACTCTCTAAATTCCGTCATTTGCTCTTTTTGCGTGTTTTGATTGAAACCTCTTAGAAATATGTTTCATTTCCGAAAACCAAGAGCTTAAATTATAAAAACTATTTTAAATTCTATTCTTATGGGCTATATAAGTTGGAAATACTCCAAAGATGTTTATTTGATTGATTGTGCAAAAATTTGGAGTAAAATACAACAATTCTCTCTTTTCCTCTCCTCTCCTTCAAAGCTGTGTGTCGGTTTGAGATGACGACCGTCCGAGCCTCTATAGGCGATCCGACCGAAATCCCACCCGTCCGACGGCGTTGGCCGGCGGTCCGACCGGTTTTGCGTGAACGGCATAAAACCCTTCACCGAGAGCTCCTCTCTCTCTCCACCTTTCTCCCCAAACCGAGCCACTCTTTTCTCTCTCTCTCAGTGGCGGCACCTCCTCCCTTCGGATCTCCTCCTCCGGCCGTCCATTTGGGGATTCAAGGTATCTACTTGCTCTCCTCATCTCCTCTTCCATTCCCTCCAATTACTTTGTGGATTGATGGCCTATCTCTCCCACATTTTGGAACCCTAGGTGAGGAAGAACTTGCAAACTTCGGATTTTGGCTCTCCTCTCTTCAAGGAGGCATCCTGTGTTACTCCTCTTCATTAGAGCGAGAAGCATCCTCGATCTACTTGCATTACTCTCTTTTGTGATTTGCCCCAAATTCTAGGGTTTGTCAAAATCCTATCTTGTTCACTAGATTTTGTGGCAAAACTTTGTCCCGCAAGTAGTTTTGAATAGACAAATGAATGCACTTGATGCCATTGCTTGAATGATGAAAACTTGTGAAAATCACAAAGTTCATCTCATCGGTTACGTAACCGTGGTCCGTCCGGTGCCACATGGCGATCGGACGGCCTCGATGGCGATCCGACCGGCGCCACAATGGCGGTCGGACCGGCCTCGTGGCGATCCGACCGCCGTGGGCAGCGATCGGACCGCTGTGTCCGTAAAGCATGATGGCACCATTGTATATTCATAAGTTTATTATCCATTATTCCTTGATTGATCCTTTGATTGTCTTCCCGGAGCTATAGAACAAGCGCGTGGCGATCGTTCGGTGGACCCCTCCTTCTCCTTCTCCTTCTTCATCCAGAGGGAAAGCTCCAGTTGAGGGCGACATTGAGGACGCTTCTATGGAAGAAGTGGAGGAATCAAGTTCGGATAACAACGGCAATGACAATGACTTTGATGAGAACGTCTGAAATGATGTTGAGGAGGATGAAGATGATAATGAGGGCGCTCGGATGAGTCTCAATTCTTTGGTCTTGATGTCTCAAGGTTAAGAAGTGAAGAATATACAATATTGAGACATGTTGATCGATGTCGGTTCTCGAATCGCAACAATGGGTATGTTCCACACCAAGTTTCAAACAAGATGTATTCAAGCTCATCTATGCGAAGAAAAATTTGCTAATCATAGATTTGTCAAATGGAACTACTCGCACGTAATCCAACCTACAATGGACTTTCTGGACTTTTCAAATATGTAGGTTTGGATACCTTGGTTTCTCTGACTCGCAGACTTTCATTCAAAAGTCATCGAGACAGTTTTATGCACTTGATTTTCGTGTCTCGGATTACGACAAGCTAGTTTGGATGATCGGGCATAGAAAATTAAAGGCTACAAGAAAGCGGTTCATGGATGCCTTAGGTTTGAAGGAGTCAAGGGTGTAAGGATTCATTTGCAGGGAACCCTAAACCTTGCTCAAATAGATGAGTTCTATGATCGAATAATCCTCATTCTTGCGGTAAGGTGACAGGACTCCTTCCCCTCCCTAGTATTATTAACAGGATCATGAGATCATCATTCTTCCCTAGGAGTGGGAACAATGATGAAATCCATGGGAGGGCATGGAATGCGATTCAAGTACATAATGGAGGCACTCGCCCGATGTCATAGATCTTATTTTCAGAGAGATTGACACCTCCAAGGGAGACAAGACTAAGAGTATTTATTATGCTCCCTACATAATGAGGCTTATCAAGAGCATAATTGAATTCAATACTCCCTGTGACATAGAGCATAAAGAATACTGAGACCTGTGGGCGCTCCTCCTCCTCCTGCTCCAGCTGCTCCTCCTGCTCCTCCTGCTCCAGTGGCTCCTCCTCCACCTCCTCAGTATCAGGGACAAGGCTCCTCCTCTCAGGATCCCCAGGCTCAAGACCCTGTCCTAGCAGCGATGCTTAATCTTCAGCTGAGTGTGGATCAGATTCGCTCATCTCAGGAGGCTTTTCAGCAATGTTGCATTTTCTCGATTGGATGAGTTTGAGGTCGCTACCACATCCAGTTTGATGCATTGCTGCTTTCGGATAGCGGATCTGCGAGCGATTTCATCGCTTTCAAAGCAAAGAGCGCCTCTTTATTATCAACGATCTGGACGTGGACCTCACCTTCCCTCTTTCTTTTGGCGAGGAGATCAGCCTTCATCCTCTCAGGATCCTCCTGCTGAGCAGTAGCCATTTGTTCTATTTAGGTCATTAGACCTTGTATGCACACAAATTGTAATATCTTTTATGACTACTTGGTTGTATGACTCTCATTTTGGCTATGCTATCTTTTGCTACTCTGTGTGAGAACGTGTTTTTTGTTATGTCATGATTTATGGTTGCATGAGATGTGGATGAGATGTGATTATGAATGAATATATTTGTGGTTGATTATATCTTCTTGTCTCCTGTCGTGGATGTCCTTCTTTTCAAGAGAAATTCTGTCAAATTTTTTATGAAAATCTCTCACAAGCATAGGTCTTAATGCTCATTTCAACATAGTTTGTGAGAATTGTTAAAATGAGAGATTATCTAAAATTCTTTTCAAAAAGGGGAGGTTAGTTGAATATGTTTCAACTATCATTTCAAGTGGTTCTCAATGTTTTGATTTACATTGTGGAGAATGTTATGATCAATAGGTTTGTAACCTATCTTTGTTTCTCCTCTCATATCTTGAGAACAAAATTCCACCTTGGTCATATAAGTTCAATTCATACTTTTTGTGACCAACCTCTTTTTCTTGCAAGTGGTATCCATTTGCAAAGGCTCCTTTTGGCTTAGATTTATATTGTGTTTTTGGGTGATTTAAGCCAAAAGGGGGAGAATGTTTATCAATATTCATTTGGATGATTGATTTGTTTAGACATGCCAAAAGAGGGAAAATATAGGCATTAGCTGTGTAAGGGGGAAAATGTTTTCATATGCATTTTGTTTAATGCTTTATGTTTCACCTCATATGATGCATAGACATAGTTCATTAGTTTAAATTCTTATCTTATGTCTATGAATATCCAAATGTTGTTATTGATAATGGATTTGTCATCAATCACCAAAAAGGGGGAGATTGAAAGATCTAGACCCGCCATTATGAGTTAATGGATTGTTTTGGTGATTAATGACAAATCCAAATATGAGACTAACTCTTTTATCAAGTATTATCTTTTTGTAGTCTCATTTGGATATAAAGGTGAAACACAACGAGGTATGCAATCGACATCTCAATCTTATATATTGTTGCATGTCTCGGATCCAAAATATAGGATTGAACTCAACCTTAAGTTAAACTTGAATATGTGCATATGACCTTATTACACATTTGTGTATGCACACATTTAGGGGGAGTTTTATCCTATACTTTGTGGTTTCATTAGTATTGATCCATATTCCATTTTCCACATATATTGGGATCTTTACGTTGAAACAAAACCTTTGAGTATACAACACTTGTGTAGTTCAGTATATACTCATGTCATGAGTATATAGAACTTGTGTAGTTCTTGTATACTCATGTTAGAGTATGTATAACTTGT
Source organism: Hsuehochloa calcarea (assembly GCA_036346395.1). Taxonomy (NCBI): domain Eukaryota; kingdom Viridiplantae; phylum Streptophyta; class Magnoliopsida; order Poales; family Poaceae; genus Hsuehochloa; species Hsuehochloa calcarea. Next base: position 31,932,280 of record CM070594.1, read on the forward strand.
GTAGTTTATATATACTCAATTGTTCTCTCATTTATCTTCATTAAATTTATGAGAATTTAAGTGGTTATCATCAATTACCAAAGAGGAAAGATTGAGGTATCTTGTCCCACCATTATGAGTTAATGGTATAGTGTGGTAATTAATGATGATCACATTGTGGAACTAACATTTTCCATGAGTTGGATATATAGGTTATGTTCGGGATGATGAAGACTTGGGATGATCATGAGTTGATCATCAAGTCAAGAGCTTAGTGTATATGATGCATCATGAGTTGATGCTTATCAAGAAGAAATGATCATAAGTTGACCATCAAGACAAGAAGACCAATCATCATGTGTTGATAGAGGTCAAGTGAAGGAATGCATCATGTGTTGATGCATGTGAAGACTCGGGATGGAGAAATCATCATGTGTTGATGATGTTCAAGTCAAGATCCGAAGTGAAGAAATCATCATGTGTTGATGATTGTCAAAGTTAAAGACCGGACTTGAAGTGTTGATGTGCGTCATCAAGCTTCAAGAAGATGCAAGGCAAAGGTATGACTAGCTAGGGCTAAGGATGTGTTCCTAGTCTTTTACCGGTCTTGGTGTTTGGTTGGAAGACCGGATTGCTAGTATAGGTTGCCGTACTATTAAGAGGGTCTTAACTAGTAGTTTGAGTTAGTCATGTGTTGATAGCTCATTATATTTGCTCTAGCTCATCTAGGCATGATGCTATTTATTTGCGAATGTGTTTTGCAAATAATCGAGGCTCATGCATAACCCTTGTAACATGTGACTTAAGTTTGCAAATCGTTTTGCAAATGGTGTAAGTCCATGTACCTTATTCCTTGTGATGAATATTCTAAGGGTTAGCAAATGTGTTTTGTAACCTCTCGAGAATATCATCTTTGAAACCTTGTCGAAAATTGCATTCAAATGGCGAATGTGTTTTGCCATTTGAAGTGGTGTAATTGGCTTTGGCTCGTGGTCTGCCGGTCGGATCGGCAGTAGGGTCACCGATCGGACCGGTGGCAAATCGGTTCGGCCGGTGTGCTACGGGCGGTCGGCCGGTTTGATTTAATCCGATTTCTTTGTGCGGAAGTTCGCGATTGTAAAAATCGGAACTTCGTGGTGAGGAAGTTCGGAGTTGGAGCGAGCGGTTTTTTCAGAGCTCTCTTTTTGGGACTTAGCCAATTTCGCGACAGGCGGTCGGACCGGCAAAGACGCGGGCGGTCGGACCGATATCTGCGCGATCCGACCGCCGATGCATGGCGGTCGAGCCGGCGAAGGCCCAACGGCTACTTTTCTAGCCGTTGGCGCATGGGGCGATCCGACCGCCATTGGTTGGCGGTCGAGGCCGTACTGGGCTTTTGATGGAATCTTCTCCCCAGCGGCTAGTTTTTGTGTGTGGGCTATATATAGCCACCTTGGCGGTTGGGAGAGGTTCTTTGGTGCTATTGTTAAGTGATACACTCTTTCTTTGAGCTAAGAGCAAGCCTCTATTCTCTTTTGTGCATGTGTTGCACTTGGTGAGATTAGAGAGCAAACCCTAAGTGCATGTGTTGCCTTAGGTAGTGGATTGTGTATCCACGTGGCGTTGACACTTGATTAGTTCAAGTGAAAGTTCGGATTTGTTACTCTTGGTGTTTGCCGACACCTAGGCGGCGTGGAGGCATCGTGCTCGGTGACCTTCTCAAAGAAGCTTGTGAGAAGGCCCGGCGGTTGTGAGTGGTTTGGTGCTCGCCATCTCGGAGTGGAGGAAGAGCAACCATAGTTGAGCGAGTGTTGGTTCGATTTGGAACCGGTCCAAGTGTTGGACTTACCTCGGAGGTGTGTGCTCATTTGAGGAGCCGGTCCAGCGCGGGTTGGGCTTACCTCAGCGTGGATTAGGGAGACAAGCAAGTCTCCGAACACCACGGTAAAACATAATCGTGTCATCTTGTGTTTACCTGTGCTTTACTTTGAGCAATTTACTTTCTTGCTTTAATTGCTTATATATCTTGTATGATTGCTCATATTGTATTGTGTTCATATTGTCGGTGCACTTAGTTGAGCCTAGTTGATTTAGGTTTTAATTGTGCAAAACCAATTCGCTATTAGCTTCCGCATTTATATATTGGTTTAGCCCGATAAAGTTTTTAAAACCGCCTATTCACCCCCCTCTAGTCGGCCACCTCGATCTTACAGGTGGTCGTGTGGGGGTGGTGTCTAGATGATCGAAACAACAAAGACTCGACGCTAGAAACTAGATTACGACGACTAGACCAGCAACAAAGACACCGACGATGGACTCGAATTCAACAACGCGAAACTGAAAACACAATTGCGAAGGCACAAAGTGGTTTGGACGGTGAATAATTACGATCTAAAACTTTTGTAGGGCAATTTTACGGACTCTAGGTGATGGAACAAAACTCACAAAAAGGGATAAGCGAAATTACCTAACGGGCAACCTTAGCTCGATACCACTTGATGAGGTACGGCGTCCGATCTTCCGATAGGTTCGATTTGGTTAAATCGTGAGGGCGTTGGCGCTTTGAGGCTTAGACCAGCGGATCGTCACCGCAATTCGCTACACCCGCGCGCTGTCGTTATCAACCACGCTTACACGCGATCGACCTTACCACGAAGGTTATGGTTCCTGCAAGCAATCGAAGCAACTCACAAGAACAAGGTAGATGCAATCTGAATTGTATTGCGGATATAGATGAAGTTTACAAGTGAGGTTCCTCAAACCGATAATCGTAAAGCGCAATTGGCGCGAATAATCTAAGAAAAACCCACCTCTAAACTATGGCGGCCATCAGATATATATAGGGAGCGTGAGGAGGTCGACCTAGGGTTGTGCGGCCGTGGGATGAAGCGTACACAACCTGGACTCCGACCTCGTTACGTTTACAAAATCTTATTAGTTTCCAGAACGGTGACGCAGCACCTTGTGTTGCGTATTTTTGGTCGAAGATCTGGTCGTAGGACTGGTCCTAGGGTGGTTTTGAGGAGTCCATGTTATCTTTGGTCGTAGATTGTGTTCAATGAGTACTGTGCTCGCTTTTCTGGTCGTAGATTGCTTCAATCGAATCAACTAGTCGTAGGTCTTCTTGTAGTGGTCGTAGATCTTCTTGCAGTGGTCGTAGACCTTCTTGAACTGGTCGTAGTCCTAGATTCCTGAGTACAAGTAAATCATCTCCATTAGGCAGCATCATAGAGTTCTCAAATAATACACTCAGCCTTAGAAACGACTTTACCTGATCGATTAAGTGACGTGCTCTAGCTCTTGTCATAGGACCGTGTAGTTCAGCACCCAGATCTGGAGGGTCTTGTGTCGTGCGTGTATCCGAAGGAGGGATGTCCTCATCACTGTTCGGATAACCGACATCGACAAGATAATACCTCTCTGCAACATAAGACGAAAAAATTATGTATATCAACATCCAATGCATGAACATTACAAGTAAATAAATTCGTAAATGATACCAAACAAAGAAAATTACCCTGTGGAGGATGCGGAAAGAATTCCCTGTTTGCATCCAGTGCATGATAAAGAACACTAGTACCGTGCATAGCTTCTGGTTGTCCAATAGATGTGTATGTGAAGCGCATGTCAAAACCACATATCGCCATGACATTCTATGTCGCACTTCCTGATCTACCAATATATCTAATTAGATCTTCAGGAGCAACAGTTGCAAGAATGTGTGTACCATCGATAGCTCCAATACAGTCTTTGAAATGTTGCCACATCCTTCGATCATTTCTAATTCTAGTGTGAACCATAGAGAAGTTTGGATCCTTTGGCCTCACAAAATCTTTAGACATTTAAACCACACACTACAAAACCTCGTCAAACTTCCTGCTAACTATCTCACTAGAATGCTTGAACCGATTTTGTACTCTTTGGTTAGATTCACAGTCACCACATATGTATATGAAGGACCGAAATAGCAACAGAGGGGGGGGGGGTGAATGGTGCCTAAAAATTAATACTCCCCTTCACTGTATTTAAAACCAGCCTACAAAGATCTCTGAAGATCTAAAGAAAGTAAATGAAGCAAGATCAAATAACAAAAACAAGTTTCAGGCTGTTCTTCTGGAAATCGGAAGTTAAGGCGAGATTGCGGAAGTTCCGCTGCGTAGTTCGCGGTGTATATCACGGAAGTTCCGCTATGTAGTTCCAGCGATGTATATCGCGGAAGTTCCGCTATGTACTTCATTGCATAAAATCGGAAGCTCCGATTATCCTGACCGAAGAACAGAACGCTCGGGTTTTGGCCCAAAAATCCAAACTACTTAATCTTGAATGCTCTTCTCAGGTCAAGTTTTACAGGACATCATCCTAAACATCATCTTGACCTTATGGAGAAGAATTGCAACCAAAGATTCAAAAATCGAGCCAAAAACGGATTTCTTGAGAAAGGGGCAAGAAAGACCAAAACTCACAATAGGCACGATACTCAGATTCTCAGCTTATGAAACTTTGATAATAGATTAGCAATATCAAAACGATTCTAGATATGAAGATTCAAGCTATTTCATAAGACGAATCAAGAGATACATCAAAACCCTAGCTATTCAAGAGAAGAACAGAGAGAAGGAAGAGGACATAAACAAGTAATCAAAACTCAGAGTTTCATTGATAGATATCAAATGTTTACAGATGGAAACACAGAGGAATGATTACATAAGATTTCAGATCATACTCTCCCTCTCAACAAGCTCTCAAAAGCAAAACAAATCCTTTTCTAGAGCTAACCCTAATTTTCTCTCCAAAAGTCTAACCCTAACTCCAGGGTTCTCCCCTATTTATAGCCTCTGCTAATGGGCCTCCAACCCATTAAGCCCGCTACACCCGAACGGAACCGCCTCCACTTTTGCCGCTTTGCGAAAAGACCCTTCGCCCTGCGCACCTTCGGAAGCCTCCGTACACCTTGTTGTGCACGACTCGCAACCGCTTCAAGATTTACGCCGTCTTCGACACATCCCGACCGTTCTGACCTCAACGCCTCCTGCGCCTAGTCCGGTCCACGTGTCTCGCCACGACTCCATCTTGATGCCCTGCAGTCAACACAGACAAAAACACATCACATAGCATTGCACAACATCATAGTATCAATATTTGTATAAGACTCAAACTCATACACAATCAAAATCACAATTTATCCTTCTCTGCACAGTTCTGGACACAATCGGAAGTTCCGCACTTACCACAGCGGAAGTTCCGATTTCTAATTATCCGCGCTGTCAGTTTATCGGAAGTTCCGCGCTCATCTTTGCGGTACTTCGATCTTCGGAACATCCGACTTTCCAGATATTTAATTCCGATTAGCATCTCAGAGAACACTTAATGTCAGTATTATCGGACACTCCGCTACCCCTTGAGCGGAAGTTCCGATTTCCTTCAGCCGAAACCAAAACCCAGGTAAATCGGAAGTTCCTATTTCCAACACCGGTAGTTCCGATTTATCGGAACTTCCGCTCCATACAGTGGTGGTAGTTCCGATTTCCTGACTTCGGCCGAAGCAGTCCAACCGAAAAACTCAACTCTCAATCTAATCAACACACTTGTCAAATACTCATCACTCAGTGGAGGACCTCTCACATGGTCTCTCAATCTCCCCTTGATGAGTATATTGACAATTAGAAAAAGCATAAGATGAGTTTGAGATTACAGTCAACCAAGGTCTAAACAAGAGTAGTTAAGCTCAAGACCAAGTTGACAAAAGAGAAAGACTTGAGATGAGATGAAAGAGCAATTTTCGCACAAAACTCAAGGCTTTTCTCCAGAAAGCTTTTTCTCACAAAAATTCTCCCCCTTTGGCAATAAAATCATCAATATGTAGAAAAGGGAGGAAAAGACTATATGATGTTCATTTTAAGCATTAGGAGCCATGTAGATTATCCAAAATGATTATTAGAGAATTACACCAAGCCATAACACAGAAGAATGCTATCAAGATCATGACAATTGATGTAGAGAATAGCTAAGACAGAAAGTCCATAATTCTGATTAATGATCCAATTCTTTAGCAAGTCGAATAAACCAAGATTGAAGTCTAGCTAAAGATATCCAAGGATGATACAAGCCATGTCAAATAATCTAAGTTGAACCAAGAAGACTCATACTGAACAGTTTAGAGTGCGACCAGTTGAAGAAGGACTCATTTTATCCAGAACTTGGTCTCTTTAATGAAAAGCAATTTTAGCACATTTTTCCTTTTTTTTTAAAGATCTTTATGGTTTTATCTCAGTAAAGCAAGCTCTGGACTAGGTGCCATCCACAACTGCCTCCTGAGCTTCAACCAATTTTTCAAATCTTAGCCATGTGCTAGATCCCAAGCCTTATGCGACCACTCCAAGCAACAGACTTAAGGAGGTGATCTTAGGTCATCCAAGGCTCCCCCTAAGTTCATGCCTAGTGCAATGGCAAGCCGTCTCATGAGAAAGATTTGGTGAGATCGGTTTTTCGCACAAAAGAGATCATTTTGCTTTTGAAGTTTTTAGACCAAGTGATTAGAGATAAGTCATGTTTCTTAACAAGCGACATAGCTTACTCAAAAGTTCAAAAGAGATTCAGGACTCAACTCGACCTACTTGACATGGCGAAAATCATAAAAGGATAGTTTCAACGGACTAGTCTCAAGAGCTATCATGACAAGATTTTAATTCAAGTTTAGCATTTTTTAATCACCTTAGCATGGCAAAGACTAAACTACACATAAAAAGTCATGATAGATCTAGCGGTTTAGCATAAATCATGGCAAGATGTAAAGCGGTGAAAACATATCATAAGGGATAATAAACAAGGCTCCATTTGATTATAATGCAATGCGGAATGAAATGCACAAAAATCAGATTCCCTTGAGAATGAGATGCATCTTTTAATTGAGTTGAGTTATGACAAAATTAAGAGTATGGAATAACCAAGAGTAACTCCCCACGAACAAAAGGAACAAAAGCGAGAATCGATAAGTAAACGAAAAGGCGATCCTCTAGAGCATAGAAAAGATATAGAAAACTATCGCTCAGACGTGTTCTTATCTACCCCATATGATTCTAGGACTATCGGTGATCTACACATACACTAAGGAGCAAACAACTGTCCCTGTCTACCCAAGGGTGGCCCGACCCCTGCTAGAACCTATAAGAAGTGAGTAAGCTCTACTTAGAGAGGAAGAGGCAACTAATAAGCGACATCCTAGAAGCACAAGACAAGAATTAGCAGTCAAAGCAATGTGGCAAGAGAACCACTCTAACCTATCTTTGGAAGGACTTGACCCGAAATATTAAAAGAAATGTAACCAGAAAGGAGTAAGAGTATAATATAATATAATATAATATAATAGTAGCACAAAGCTCCCCCTCACAGCAGTCTGTAAGGACAAACCACCCCAAGCTCTCCCCGCAGAGGTGGCAAGAGTCGTCGGAGGCTTAGTGAAGATATCATGGCGGTGCTCACTCTCCATAAACTGGAGCACAATGTCACCCTTCTCTACATGGTCTCGAAGAAAGTGATATCGATATCAATATGCTTGGTCCGAGAATGTTGCACTGGGTTCTTGGCAATGCAAATCGCAGGCGTGTTCTCACGAGAAGAGTGGAACGCAATCGATAGATAGCCGAAATCTGCAGGTCGAGACCATCCAAAGCACTTGACTACGAAGAATCGGCTGCGACAGCGTGCTCGGCCTCTGCGGTGGATGCGCAACACCGGATTGCTTCCTCGACGACCAGGAGACGATAGAAGTGCCAATGAATTGGCAAGTGCCAGAAGTGCTCTTCCTATCTATCCTCTGACTAGCAAAGTCGCATCGGAGAAGGCTCTAAGAGATAGACAAGAAGAGGAGGAGTACGGATACCATAGTCAATGGTAGCTCGAAGGTACCGAAGATGCGCTTCACCTTTGACGGTGAGATCTGCGAGGAGAAGCTCAAACCGAGCACAAAGACACACGAGAAAAGTGTATGTCCGGTCTCGAGGCCGTGAGGTACAAGAGAGAGCCAATCATGCTCTGAAATCCTTTTGGTCAATGAGTTCGCCGTCTTCATCCGGATCAGAGCATTTGTAGATGCCATTGGGTTGATCTTGGCTTTCCATCATTCATGTCAAAGCGCGGGGAGGTCTCGAGTGTATTTGCCTTGATGAAGAAAGGTACCCTCCGAGTCTGTTTGATTTGGAAGCCAAGGAAGAAGCTCAACTCGCCCATCATGCTCATTTCAAACTCCGAGCTCATGACATCGGAAAGGCGGGAAGCGAGCATGCGAGGAGCCGCCAAAGATAATGTCATCCACGTAGATCGGACGAGCGGAAGATCGGTGCCAAGGCGGCGGATGAACAAGGTTTTGTCAATTTTACCCATCTCAAAACCATGGCTCGTGAGATAGGACTTAAGCCTTTCATACCAAGCTCGGGAGCTGCTTGAGTCCATACAAAGCTTTGGAAAGCACTGTAGACATGGTTAGGGTATTTGGGGTTCTCGAAACCAGGAGGTGTCTCACATAGACTTCTTCCTCAATAAGGCCATTGAGGAAGGCACTCTTGACATCCATCAGTAAAGCTTGAAACCCTTAGAAGTGCAAAGGCAAGCGAGATTCTAATGGCTTCAAGTCTAGCTACGAGGGCAAAAGTCTCTTGAAATCTAGACCCTCAACTTGAGAGTACCCCGAGCTACCAACCCTAGCCTTGTTTGAATGACTAACCCAACTTCACTTTGCTTGTTCTTGAACACCCATTTGGTCCCAATGATATTGTGACCTTGAGGGGCTCAACAAGGGACGGACCTTGTTTCTTTCAAAGTTTTCCAACTCCTCATGCATAGCGTTTGTCCAAGACTCGTCGGATAGAGCATGACAAGCGTCTTTGGGCTCAAATGAGGCGACGAAGGCGAGAATGGAGGCAGAGAGAGACAAACCGACTTTAGAGCGTGTGACACGCTCAAAGAGGTCTCCAATGATCCGCTCTGAAGGATGGTCCTTTTGAATGTGTCTTGGAGGTCCAGGTGAGATGAAGAAGTGGCCTCTACCTCATTAGCGATGAGATAGGGACAGAGCCACTAGCTTCGAAGAAGCGAAGGTAAGGGTGATCTCCTCGAGTGCGGTGGAAGAAGGCACCTCAAGAGGAGGAGAAGGAGGCTGGATCGGGTAAGCAACCCTCATCTCCATCCTCCTCATCGTCCACAAAGATGGACTCGCATCGCTCTAAGGAACACGAAATATCGGGCCTAGTCCTGGGTGGCCTCATCGAAGGTCACCTCACGAGATTCTAACAATTTACTAGACTCGCAGATTCCGGACTCTATAGGCACGAGAAGAAGTTGAGTAACCCGAAAGATCCCATCACAAGATCGTGACTCGAACTTATCTAGGTTCCCAGACTTGAGAATAAAACACTTGCAACCAAACACACGAAAATGCGAGGCGCTGGGTTTCGCCCATATCTCAACTCATAAGAAGTGCGATGCAAGAGTGCAGAAGAAAACTCTGTTAGAAACATGACAAGCGATAGTAATTGCCTCACCAAAACTTCCTAGGTGTAGAGTACTCATCAAGCATCGTCTGGCCATCTCGACCAAGGTGCGGTTCTTCCTCTCCACAACGCCATTTTGTTGGGGGCGTATGGAGACGAGGCGGTGCTCTACACTGTCTCACCACAAAACTCTCAAAGTAGGAATTCTTGAACTCGGTGCCATTATCGGTGCGAATTGCTCGTAATGCACCGGCAGCTCAACAGAAAGCCTACTAAAAGACCACGAAAAGAGTAAGCGTCTCATCCTTGAGGCTAAGAAAATACCCAAGAATACCTCGAGAAGTCATCGACCACGACAAGTACGTACCACTTCCTCCCTCGACCGCACTCTAGCCGGTCCTCTGTGTCCATATGGGCGATTGACACAGTGCATCTGTCATAGTCATCAGAATCGGAGGATGTGAAGCGGCAACCATTTTGCCGTGCGGCAAGGAGCACAAACAAGATCCTTGACCATTTTGAGTTTTGGCAAACCACGAATGAGATCGTGGCGCTAACTCGGTCGGATGATCAAATCCTATATGACCAAGTCTCCTATGCGTAAAGTCAAATCACGGGATTGAAGCAATTAAACATCGGAGAGGATCACGGAAGATCGGAAAAATCAGCACGAAAGATCCTCCCATATCGAAATCCATAAACTAGACTACAGAAGAATCAAGAATTTTGCAATTGTTTTCTTAAAGCTCACCTCGAAACCGTCATCGGTGGTGAGAGGCAAAGCGATTATCTGCAGCTTACTTACTAAGGCAACATCTTTTAAAATAAAAGAATCATTAATGCTCACAGTACCTTTAGCGATGGCGCCCAAATGAAGCATCTCGAAGGTGATCGTCTCATCACAGAGCACGGGCTAGGGAAGAAAACCAACGAGAATCTCCGGTCATATGGCGTGAACAACCGAGTCTACAATCCGGACCTTTCCTTCCCACCCGTGACCACAGAGTCAAGCAGTAAAGTCTCGATCTTGGGGTGAATCAGCGATGATTTTGGCACCCAATCTTGAGTAACACGCGAACAGATGAAGTAGTCAAGCAAGATCGACCTCTATCTACCCTCGCGCTCTGTCACTCAACAAGTCAAAAGATCTCGGACTGTTCTTTGGATCCATTGCTATGGGAGAGCGAGTCGAAGTGCGATAACATCTTGATCTTGCCGCGGTAGCTATCTCGAAGGAAAACGAGATCTACCCTCGGGGCCGCGGAGATTACGACCAAAGGGAGCATGAGGATGAAAATCGAAAACTCGGAAAAACCAAGTCCTTGATCTTGCCCAAAATCATCGGATGGAACAAATCTAGACCTCGTGTTGGTCTTAGGTGCACTCAAGATCCGGGTGACCACGAATGTGCCTAAGAGACTCAACACGGTCTCTGCGCGATCTTGGCGCGCTGAAGCAATGATCAACTAAATGTCCATCTTTACGGCGTGAAGGTGCAATGATACTTCGCCTTACGAGGGCGAAGCTGCAGTGGAATCACCTTCTTTGTCAAAAATCCTTTGAACAAAACCCGCTGACTTAAAATTGACTTTCGATCCCCGGCTTAGTTTTGATCACACAGTGCTATGGTTTTGAGCACGACGGTGGATGCTTCCTCATATCCTCACGGATATCATATCCTAGACCACGATTAAATCGCAAATTTTAGATTTGTCTAGAATGAGATTGAGCTTCTTCTTGCCTCCTACAAACCTCTCGAGAGTGTTCATAAGATCTTGACACTCCCGAAGAGAGAGGTGCAAGAAGAGCGAGGGGAAGAAGGGACGTGAGAAGGTAAGGGAGCGAAGAAGAACCAACAACAGAGGAAAGATTGGCTTGTGCACGCACTGGTAGACTTTAGGAACAAATCCTCGCTATGATTGGTTCACGTTGCTAGGCGTCTCTACCAAACCCTTAGACTTCTTCCCACACACAATACAAGTAGATGATTGTGTCTCTAGAAGGTCCTTAGTTAGCTTCACACATTTTTCATCCAAAGCAATCAAATCACATTTTAGTTTATTACATTGCTTGCATGGTGAGCTAACAAGATCCTTAGAAGCATCTTGAGCCAATTTATTCTTGTGATCAATCATTTCTTGAAACCGCTTAGATCTGATTCTAGTTAATGATTAACTTAGGGACAGTTTAAACAAGAAACAATAGGCTCTAGTAAGCGCGACTTGAAATTCAACAATTTTGTGATCTGCCGCTTTAGGTTCATCTTGAGATTATTACAATTTTCACAAGTTTGAGCAGATCAAGCAACATGGTATAAAGACCTCTAAGCGAATTGTCCTTAACCTCACATGAGGTGCAAGCAGTAGCCTCAATAGTAGTGGATGAAAGAGGTGCTACCCTACTCATCTCTAATTGAGAAGAAGGCTAATGTTCTCTACCTTAATCATGTCAAGTTCGGAGGACACACTATCATGTAAGGTCCTTAGTTTTTCCATATCATTAATCAAAGCACGGCATGTGTCACATTCATCACGGGAGGAGCGGATGTAAGTAAAGTAAGCTCAGTGATAGTCTAGCTACTTCCTTCTCCAACCCAAAGACACTTAGCCCTAGACTTAGCATGGAATCTACCTAGCTTAAGAAAAGCATCATTAAGCTGGTCATAAGTGGGACTAACCTCACCGAGTCGGAGTCGGCTCATTGTCGCTCGATTCGCCCGAGGGCCATGAAGCACATTAGGAGAAGTTGCCGTCGTCCTTGGGATCATGATCGTCCTTCCCATCATCGTCACTCCACCCTCCACCTCGCTGGTGTCCGGTTCGTCAAGAGCGGTGAGGACGCGATGGAGCAACTTCTTAGCCTTCCCAAAGTTGCGGAACTTCTTCTTGCCTTGGTCAGTCTTTGAGGGCTTCGTGTTGCGGTTCTTGTCGATGTAGTCGTTCTTGCTTGGACCGCCATAGTCACCTTTGCCCTTCCCAAGCTTGGGACGGTTTGCTCGGATGTGGTTGGGGCCACCACACTCGAAACAAATCACAGGACCTCCTCTTTTACCATCCCTCCTCCTCTTGTAAGCATGGGAAAACTTCCGAGCTAGGAGGGCTAGTGTTCATCCTCAAGTTGCTCTAGCGATCATCGTTATGTCACGAGAGCACTAGGAGAACCCACGTGTCGACTCGAGAAGAAGATCCGAAGTGGGATCGGTGACTAAAGCCATCGATCGTGACTTCGACCTTGAGAGACAATGTCAATCTCGTGAGTCTTGAGACGCGAGTAAAGCGCATCAAGAGTCGAGTCGAGAGGTCCGTGCTATCTTTGATGGTAGTCACTTTCATCTCCCAAACACGAAGATCAAGTCGAAAGCATCGTCGGCGTTATCCGAGTCGGGGTATGTAAGACCGACCGCTCGGAGGTTTCTCAAAATCTTGTGAAAACGCGAAAAGCACTCGTCAAGAGATTCACCGACAAGCATCTCAAATTTCTTGTATTCACGCTTGAAGGCGGTCTTGTCGAACCGTCTTAATCTGGGTGGTGCCCTCATGGTATGCATCGAGGTCACCCGGATGTAAATAGTAAATCAAATGAGAAATACGATCAAACTCATACGCTTAAACCACGAATGATTATGTTCCTTGCCTTAGCATTTGCCTCAACATCGGCCATGTTTCCGGCATTGATGTTCTCATCGGCGAGAACGACAAATCTAACCTTCACCTTTCTCCGGATGGCATACCCCGAGCACGGATGTAAGTTTCCATTCGGCTCTTCGGAAGGGTAATCGGACCATCAAAAGCGGAGGCTTGGTGGAATACTTGTCCGTTGCCATGGCTCAACCGACCGGTTAAGATCTATCAAGAAGAGCTAACGGCTCGATACCAATTGAAGGACCGAAATGGCAAGAGAGGGGGTGAATGGTGCCTAAAATTAATACTCCCTTCATTGTATTTAAAACCGACCTACAAAGATCTCGAAGATCTAAAGAAAGTAAATGAAGCAAGATCAAATAACAAAAACAAGTTTCAGGCTGTTCTTCTGGAAATCGGAAGTTCCGGGCAGTAGATTGCGGAAGTTCCGCTTGCGGTAGTTCCGCAGTGTATATCACGGAAGTTCCTGCTATGTAGTTCCATGATGTATATCGCGGAAGTTCCGCTTGCGATACTTCATTTGCATAAAATCGGAAGCTCGATTATCGACCGATCAAGAACGTAAGCGCTCGGTTTTGGCCCAAAAATCCAAACTACTTAATCTTGAATGCTCTTCTCAGGTCAAGTTTTACAGGACATCATCCTAAACATCATCTTGACCTTATGGAGAAGAATTGCAACCAAAGATTCAAAAATCGAGCCAAAAACGGATTTCTTGAGAAAGGGCAAGAAAGACCAAAACTCACAATAGGCACGATACTCGATTCTCGACTTATGAAACTTTGATAATAGATTAGCAATATCAAAGCGATTCTAGATATGAAGATTCAAGCTATTTCATAAGACGAATCAAGAGATACATCAAAACCCTAGCTATTCAAGAGAAGAACAGAGAGAAGGAAGAGGACATAAACAAGTAATCAAAACTCGAGTTTCATTGATAGATATCAAATGTTTACTGAGATGGAAACACAGAGGAATGATTACATAAGATTTCAGATCATACTCTCCTCTCAACAAGCTCTCAAAAGCAAAACAAATCCTTTTCTAGAGCTAACCTAATTTTCTCTCCAAAAGTCTAACCCTAACTGTGGTTCTCCCTATTTATAGCCTCTGCTAATGGGCCTCCAACCCATTAAGCCCGCTACACCGACGGAACCGCCTCCACTTTTGCCGCTTTGCGAAAAGACCCTTCGCCCCTTGCGCACCTTATCGGAAGCCTCCCGTACACCTTGTTGTGCACGACTACGCAACCGCTTCAAGATTTACGCCGTCTTGACACATCCGACCGTTCGACCTCAACGCCTCCTGCGCCTAGTCCGGTCCACGTGTCTCGCCACGACTCCATCTTGATGCCCTGCAGTCAACACAGACAAAAACACATCACATAGCATTGCACAACATCATAGTATCAATATTTGTATAAGACTCAAACTCATACACAATCAAAATCACAATTTATCCTTCTACGCGCGATTACGGACACAATCGGAAGTTCGCGCTTACCACGCGGAAGTTCGATTTCGAACATCCGCGCTGTCAGTTTATCGGAAGTTCCGCGCTCAATACTGCGGTACTTCCGATCTTCGGAACATCCGACTTTCCAGATATTTAATTCCGATTAGCATCTCAGAGAACACTTAATGTCAGTATTATCGGACACTCCGCTACCCCTTGAGCGGAAGTTCCGATTTCCTTGGCCAGAAACCAAAACCGGGTAAATCGGAAGTTCCTATTTCCAACACCGGTAGTTCGATTTATCGAACTTCCGCTCCATACACATGGTAGTTCCGATTTCCCTGACTCAGCCCAGAAACAGTCCAAACCGAAAAACTCAACTCTCAATCTAATCAACACACTTGTCAAATACTCATCACTCAGAGTGGAGGACCTCTCACATGGTCTCTCAGTATAGGAAAAGAGCTAGTGCTTCAATTGAACTTGTATGCTTAGTTGATTTCAAGTCATATGTACTCACCAAAAAAATCATAAAGACTGTGAAAGATCATAGCATTCATACGAAACATGTGGTAGCTTTCTCTTGGAGTGGTCAAAGTTTCTCTCATCTAACTCATTCCACTAAGCTGTGCAGTCCTAGGCTCATTTTTGTCCAAGTAGGTTGAGTGATAATTCTCCACGATAATTGTAGTAGCCGTGAGGTGACTTGACATATCTTGCTTTTTTGGCCCATAATTTTTTTATAATCAAAGTGAAATCAACCACATATGGCCACCTAGACTTTTGAACTTTCAAGTGTGCAAAAACTAGCTACTCCTCATAGCTTTTATAAATTTTGAAAGAAAACATAACTATATGTACGAACACCTAGTGACAAGATGTCTTATTGTTTCATGTGAGGCACCATCTACCTGTTGGATTATGTGGGCATGATATCTGATTATCAGATCTTTGGAATATAGTCACAAACCAAGAAATCCTTTTGGACTGTCAGTCAAAAGGGATGTCCCTCTATTTGAAGCTCTACTTGCCAACCATGATACATTAGCCAAGCATGTTCACTAGATCATTTGCCAGGTAAACACCCCAATCAAGAACAAGACCTGCTCTGAACAATCGATTTATCACCAACAAAAAAATGACCCGAGGAATTCAATCTCTGATTCAATCACAGATTCACATACAAAGGGATTATGATAGTTAGCAATTTGAAGACATCATGGATACTTGATTTGCAAGATAAGGCACACAAGTGAACTATTATTTGCATTGTCACTCAATGGAAATTTGTAAGCATTGAAACGTTCCATAGATATAATGAACAAGAAAAAATATGTTGGAAAAAAGAAACAAAATTATATTACAATTCTCCACTAGGTCAATTACCAGCATACATCATCTGGTACTAGTTCAGGTTCAGGATCCCACCAAATCAAGCATCAAACAAGACTAGATTAGTTCATGATCCCACCAGATCAAGCATCAAACAAGACTACAACTCCCAGATCAAGCACACGGACAAAGAAAATGTACAGAGCCAATGATCTGAATCTAGGAGGACATCTTTTATACTTTGAATTATATATTTGCAGCAGCATCATCAATCACAGAAGCATGAAAAAATTCATAAATTCATCCAAACAAATCAACAATCACAGAAGCCTGATGGCATTCTTCAATCACAAATTCATCCAAACAAATCATCAATCATAGAAGCATGATTTAGCATCCTTCAATCACAAATTCACAAAATCATGAAAAAATTTCATCAATCACTTATATCACAGAAGCATGAAAAAATATCATCAATCACTTACATCATAGGAAGGGGACTAAGGGAGGAGTAGGGAGGGCAAGGGGTGCACCAGATGATGACCTTACCTTCACAGGAACCGACTGGTGGTGCTCGGGAAACGACGGTAGTGAAGAAGGTGGGGAAGATGGCCTCTAGGGTTTTCGACGTCGGCGCACTCTCGGGGCGGCGGCGCGCGATGGAGGACGGTGAGGTGCACTGGGCCGTCTGTAGGGTTTCGGTGGTGGGCGGCTCGTGTGCTCGTGACGGCATAGTCCGGTGCCTGCAGCAATGCAGTTGAGGATTGGAGGCAGCACAGTCGAGGCTCAAGGTTATTTTTCGCCTTGTCACGAGAGCATCAGAAGGAGTGGGGAAAGGCGAAGGGGTACGGGAGCGGGGTCGCACCGTGGGATTTCCTAGGGGTAGTTGGATGACATTTGCGGGTAAAAACTTCAAACTTCAAGGGGTATTTTCATTTGTGCAAGTTGGATTCTGATGAGAATCTGCGAAAATGTTACTCCTCGTTGCTAGTTCATTTTCGAGATAGCTCCTCACGAGAATCAGGATCTAGTCATTTTGAGAAGTTGGGTGTTTGGCACGGCTCCATGAGATTCTATTGAGAAGATGGGAGTAGGAGCTGTACCAAACAGGGTCCACCATTTTGGCAAAGACAACCAACACACCCATTTCTTAGGTTCCTGCATCACCATACACTACAAATAGGACTCAACACATTGATTCACCCTTTCGGTTTTCCCATCGGATTGCGGATGATAAGAAGTGCTAAACCTGAGTTGTATTTTCAAGGATTTGAATATCTCTTGCCAAAGTTTATTGGTGAAGATCATATACCTATCAGACACAATAGCAACAGGAAATTTGTGCAATTTGAAAATATTGTCAATAAAAGCCTGTGTTACCGATTGGACTATGTAGGAGTGGGAAAGTGGTACAAAATGGGCATATTTAGTGAACCTATCAACCACCACAAATATTACCTCCTTTCCTTTTGAATTCGGTAGACCTTCAATGAAATCAATGGAGATATGTGTCCATGCCATGTTTGGAATAGGTAGTTGCTCCAACAATCCTGGGTAATGACAATGCTCAGATCTTGATCTTGGACACACAACACATTCTTGCACCATGGTATGTATTTCTCTCATCATTCCAGGCCAATAGAACAGATGCTTCACCCTTTGATATGTAGCAACTCTCCTAGAATGGCCCCCTATAGATGAAGCGTGCAGTGAATGTATAATATTGAGCCTTAACTCTGGATCTTTTCCCACATAAATTTTGCCTTTGTATCTCAATACTCCTAAATTGAATGTGTATCCTGACTCAGGATTTGGGGACAGTGTTAATTGTTCCATTAGTTCCTTGCAATGTGAATCATTTAGGCAACTATTTTCCACTGCCTCTATCCATGTAGGAACTGACATAGATATGGCCATTGCCTCAATACTTCTCCTTGACAAAGTATCAACCACTTTATTCTCTTTCCCTTTCTTGTATTCAACGATATAGTTGAATTCCAATAGCCTCAACATCAATTTGTGTTGGATCCCTTCAAAAACCTTTTGTTCTGTCTTGAATTTTAAGCTTTGTTGATCTGTCCTAATTATCAGCTGAGTTCCTAGGAAATAGTGTCTACACCTCTTCAATGATTCTATGATTGCTAATGCTTCTCGGTCATAGGTAGACATAGCTACGTCTCGGACTCCCAATGTTATGTTGAACTAAGCAATGGGCCTACCTCTTTGCATCAACACTCCTCCAATCCCAATCCCATTGGCATCGGTTTCAAGAGTGAAAACTTCAGAGAAGTCAGGTAATGCTAAGACTGGGGTACTAGTCAAAGCAAGCTTCAGCTTCACAAAGGCTTCATCCCAAGGATTTTTCAAATCAAATACACCTTTCTTCAACATGTCATGCAATGGTCTACAGATAATTCTATAATTTTTTATGAACCTTCTATAGTACCCTGTCATGCCTAGGAAACTTCTCAATTGTGATATGTCCCGAGGCCTTGGCCAATCAGTAATGGCACTAATTTTGTCAAGGTCGGTAGCCACTCCATCTCCTGAAATTATATGTCCTAGATAAATCACTTAGGAAGCTGCAAATACACACTTGGTGAATTTAGCAAAGAGCTGTTGTTGTCTCAGCAATTCCAGCACAATGACTAAGTGGTCTTTATGTTCCTTGTCACTCTTGCTATAAATAAGAATGTCATCAAAGAACACCAAAATGAATTTCCTCAAATATGGGGCAAAGATGTTATTCATAAGGCATTGGAAAGTAGTTGGTGCATTAGTAAGTCCAAAGGGCATTACTAAATATTCATAGTGACCTAAATAAGTGTTGAATGCAGTCTTGCTAATGTCCTTATGTTCATTCTAATATGGTGATATACAGGCGTCAAGTCTAACTTACTGAATACTTTAGCACCATAAAGCTCATCAAGCAGATCCTCAATAACTGGAATTGAATATTTGTTCTTGATAGTTTGTGCATTCAGTTTCATATTGTGGATATCATGGGGATATGTTCATGATCTTAGAATGATGTTACAATTGGCAATGGCGTTGAAGGTTTGTCGAATCACGTATTTTCGGCAAAAATCATCTTTGTCGGTCACTAGCGGTCGGCCAAGCTAGGCGTGATCGGACCGGTCAATGCGCGATCGACCGGCCACCCTAGTGGTCGAACCGGCGTTGGCGATCCGGCCGGCCATGGCGGCAGTCGGACCGCCAATACTAAAAAGTGGATTTTGAGTGGGCCAAAATAGAGGTGTAGGCAAGAGAGGATTTTAATGCACTTGGTCTCATAATATTTGGAGTCTCGATCAAAAGTTCTATTTGTTTGAAATTTCTGGAGAGGTTTCGGTTTTCAGGGGCTGAAATTGGCCGGCGGTCACACCGGCCAGAGGGCAGTCTGACCGGCCATTGAATGGCGGTCTGACCGGTTTTCACTTGTATCATCGTTCCTTGTAGTGGTGATGTTTGTTTGTTGAGTCAAGTTCATGAGTTTCAGTGCATATATGTTGCATGATGCATGTTTTGACTAACGTGGGTCAAGTTGCGAAGAACTTATTCCGTGTCGATTTCTTGGTCTATTGTTGTGCGAGTTGCTTGGAGGTCAACGACGGTCAGCGGCGAGGATGATCGGGACTAGGCTTGAAGTGAGGTTGAGCGATCAATGGTGCGGGTGAAGTCATTGGATTGGCGTGGCGCCAAAATGGACAAGGATGACCGAACGGGAAGTTCGGTGCGACGGGTTGCATCAAGCGGCGCGGGGGTCGGTACAAGTGCCATGGTGGTTTCGGTGGGAGCCGGATGGGAGAGACTTGCCGACATGATGAGAGCCGTTGATCAACCTACATGTGGCGAAGCATGGAACTGCTTCATGAAGATTGGACTCGGTCTTTGGAGAAGGATCGAGAAGGGGTATTTTGGTAATATCACTAAAATACCACCTTGATTGCTTTTGGCTAAACCACGGCGCAAGACGACATAAGGAGAAGCGGTTTAGGTCAAGAGAAGATGAAGACTGCGCTTTAAAATGCATACGTGAGTTAAACCCGTTTGTGTGTGCGCTTAACGGGTGCCCAACAGGAACTCTTCTAGAAGGTTAGTCTCCACTATAAATATGGGAGGGTGCTGTGCACCTCCTTAATCATTTTTGCTTATTTTGAAACCCTAGTTTTGTCTTTTGAGATTAGGGAGTGGAGAGGTTAAGATTCTTGAAGAGAAGATTGATTGTGCGCTCATGTATTGAGTTTTGTCCTCCATGTTGGAGTGGCTATAAACCAGCAACAATCACAAATCAATCTATGCAAGTTTTCTTGAGATGAGTCTATTTTCATTCTTGCTCTCTATTTTATGATTTTGGGGCTTTCTTTGATTCGCTAGTTTTTTGTTGGTTTCTGCCTCCAATCTTGCTCGCTGTGACATGTGGGAAGTCTTTTAGGGTGATCTTGATTATCTCTAACCCACGAGTAAGGTTTTGGATCTAGTTTTCGTTTTGACTCGGTTTTGAACCATCCTTCACTCAAACGGGAAAAGATCAGAACTTTGCCGAGGATACTCACGATCTTTGATTGGAATAGGTTCCTAATATCCTAGAGAAGGTGTGTTCCAAGTTTCATTGAGTTTGGAGTTGTAGATCAAAAGTTACACCTATTTGCAACTTCGTTTTTCGGGTAGATTTTACTGTTCATCAGGCTGGAGGTCAGACCGCCCATCTGAGAGGTCAGACCGCCCCATGTAAAAATCGACCCGCCAATCTGAGAGGTCAGATCGCCCATCTTATAGCAGATTGTGTTTTATGGTTTTTGGTTGTTTTGCTTCGGGGTTTTGATTGGATTCAATACAAGTTTTCCGCTATACTTGTATATTGATCTTCATAGCTCTCATAGCTATTAGAGTGAAAATCGTGTTGAATCTGATCTTTCTAAAAAAAAGAGAGATCGTGCTCCTATTCATCCCCCCTCTAGTCGTCGTTTCGGTCCAACACCTATAATCAATGCAAAGTCTCCAAGTTCCCTCCTTCTTCTTGACAAGAATTGCTAGAGAAGCATAAGGGCTTGTACTCGGCCTGATGATTGATGACTCTAATAATTTATGTATTTGCTGCTCCAGTTCATTCTTTTGTCGGTAAGGAACTCTGTAGGGTCTAACATTAGGAGGTTATGCACCTTCTTTGATAGGGATAGTATGATCACAATCTCTCTCAGAATGTAGCTCTTTGGTTCTTGGAAGATATCCATATAGGACTAGATCAGCTCCTGGTATTCTGGTCTCACCATATTAGGTTTCTCCTCACCTTTCATGATCTTTAATTCTATTACATACCCAATTATCCCCTTTGCTGAAAGTTTATCCAGTTCATTGGAATTCAACAACCTCAACGATTCAGGTATTCATTGATCATCCAGTACCATTGCCAATTTTCCATCTTTCATGACTGTCAGCCTTCTTGTCTTCATATTAATACTGATAGGACTATGTTGATACATCCAATCACATCCTAATACCATATCATAGCCCTTCAGTTTGAGGATCATGAATGAATTACAAAATACCTGACCAGTGATACTATAGTCAACATCTGGAACATGAGATCCAATTAGTATTGTGCTTCCTCCAGCCACTATAACATTTTGCAGATTGTTACTCCTGATTTTGCATGTGGTTTTAGTGGCAACCTCATATCCATAAAAAGTGTGAGTACTGCCACTGTCCAGTAATGATATCCCTCTTTTCCCCCCTATATTTACGAACATTGTATAGGTGGTTATCCTTGATAAACCCTGGACTACCTAAGCTGATACTTGCATCTGCATCAACTGCTCTTCTGGTTCAGCTTCCACCACTGGGCAATCAGTAAGGTATTGAGGCTCATCTTTAGTTTCAACATTGGTAGGAATATTCTCCTCTGTTTTAGAAATCATAATTTTCACGTTCTGATATTGCTTGCACTTGTGGCCCAAAAACCATTTGCCACCACAATATCTGCAAATTCCTGGGTAAAAGGAGTGGTAGGTTTACTGCCCATCTCCTTCTTCTGGACATTTTGATCTATCTGCATGTTACTCTTGGCCAGGTTAGTATTATATCCTCCCTTTTGATGATTCACAGTAGAGTTGGTCATTCCTCTCTTGATCACAGCCACAACCCCTTTCTCCATGTCTTTAGCTATCCAATAAGCTTCACACAAGTATTGAGATTTCAGAGGTTTAACATAATGCTTAATGTCCTGTCTCGGACCATTGATAAAACATTTAACAAAGAAAGGTTCATTCTACAGTGGGTTTTCATTTTTGTACATAGTCATCAATTCCTCAAATTTGTCAATATAATCATAAATGCTGAGGTTGTATTGCTTCACCAAATGGAAAGTTTTTAGAACTTCATAACCACTATATTGAGCAAATCTGTCACATACCATTCCGCAAAAGGTTTGCCAAGGTGGAGGGCTCCATAATAGTCCAGTGCTCCTGATCCAATTATCTTCTCTGCACCCCCCATATACATCTGAGCTAGATCAAACTTGGCTTCATCTGGTATATTAGCCATGGCAAAGTATGTTTCAATTTGTCTAATCCATTCCAAGGGCTGATTGCCATCAAACTGAGGAAATTCTATATTAGGGCCTCTAGCAATGGTCTTGTAGAAATTGTTAACCCTCTCCATACTAGGATTTGGGTTCCACTATCTACCATAATATGGATCTCGAACATGGTTTCTGTTGTTCAAAGTGGGTGAAATTGGAGTAGCAAGTGGAGACGCATTCTGACCCTAGTTCACGGGTGCTGCCCAATGCCTAGTAAGAGGATGATAGTGATTTACCTCCGGGTTGCCATTGAAATTAACTCCATGAGTGCTGCTTACATGTACCCAATTCATGGATTTAGCTTTTCTCATCACTTCCAGTTCAATCTCATTAGCTTGACGAAGATCTGCAGGAGCTTTAGGTGTATCTTCGTTTCTCCCGTGATGATTGCTGACCCCTGATAAGCCCTGCAGCAACGACTCTACACGGTTCATCTGGATCTGCATACTACTTACTTGGGTTTGCAGATCCCCGATCTGCTGTTGAACTAGCTCCACTTTGTTCTTAGCCTCAATCGCTTCTTACCTCACCGCTCCTAGATCTGAAGGATCGCACTCTGGTCGTCCTTGTGCCTTCATCATCTGAGCTCGAACTATGTCGCCTTCCCGATCCAAATCAGCCAAGGATTTTATAGAGATCTCAATACTCCAACCCGGCTAACCAAATCTCTTCTTTACCACCAAGAATCGACCGCGCTCTGATACTAATTTGTCAAATACCGATCTGCTATTTCAATCAGAAGAGGGGAAAGTGCAAAAGGAAAAAGCTACTGCTATAGAGATAAACTAAGACAAAGTTTTTTCATAATGGTAGATGTCATTTTTCATTCCATCGCTGGTTTATATATGATTTCAAGCGGTAATTGTAAAGAGTAAAAATGTCTAAGCATTGGCAAATCAAGCCAAATTCACTTTTACTCATATTGAAAAATAGAATGACAAAAACAGTAATTCACGAGGAAGCTTAGGCCCTTAGATCTCGCCCGAAAGGGTATCTTGCAATCTCCTCCGTTGAATCTCATTTAGCCTCCTATTTCACCTTCTTCAACCTCGAGATGCATTGAACGTTTGGATTCCTCTCTAAAGTCGATTGAATCGACAAGACAGATCGCCCTTGCGCACTCCTTGCCCTACCCCATCGATGCATAGCTAGCTCGCATAAAGAGAGGGGAAATAGAGGTGAAACCAAACAAAAACGCATGGTAAGATGCAGAACCAAGGCTAATTGGAAAAGAACAAACCAAACGTGTGAGAGGGGGGAAGGGTGGATCTGGATTAAGGAGAGAAGGGAATCGAGATCAGGGTGGAGATGGGGAAGCAGATGGAGGAAAGAGAGGGGGAGGAGGAGATCAGTAGGGGAAAGGGAGATTGGGAAAATGGAATGAAGGGGATTGAGAGAGAATGGGTGGAGGAAGACAACGGCGAGAGGCCCAAGGATGGCAGTGAGGCTTGGCGGTCGGCCAGTGCGGAACTCACTAGCGACATGAAGATTACAGCGGTGCTAGGGCATGGTGGCGGGTGGACAACGGGGGTGGAAGTGGGCCTGGGCTATTGAGCAGCTACCACGCCAAATGATGTAGCGGAAAGAGAGCGACTGGCAATGATGGAGCACAGGAGCAGGTTCCTTGGTGAACTGGTCGGAGAGAGGAAAGAGCGCGGGGGAGGGCGAGAGAAGAGAGGGGGTGGTGGCAGCAAATGGAGCAAAAGTAGAGAGGAGGTGGGACTACGAGAGTGCGGAAGTCCAAGCAAAAGTGATGGCAACATCACCAACTACATGCCACATATATGAAATAAGTCATAACAACTACCCCTAGATTGCAACAATAGACTAGTCGAACAAAGTAGAAGGATCATCCACTAGCTTGATGCATCATCCAACAATAGACTACCACTTTTTCAGTATCCACTATCCACAAGAAAGAATTTACCCTCAAGAACCCACAAATCCTTAGTAATAGCAGATTGAAGGACTCCAGCATCTGATGCTGACCCTTCCCATCCACATGAAATAAATATGAAGTTCAGATCAAAGTCACAAACTAGCATCACATTTTGAGACAAGGTTCCTTTCCTATTCCTATAAGGAGCCGCTTTCTCTTCAGTAATAGTGATTGGGATATGTGTGCCATCAATAGCACCAATGCAGTTATGCGCATAAACAGAGTAAATTAAATATAGGAAAATCTTGTGAAAAGTTAGGCGTCTAGTGTGTATGGCTCACCTGAAAATAAAGTCAAAATTATGGATCCGATACAATTTTCATGTGAGTTTGGTTCGAACTTGGGAGGTTGACATACCTACGAGTTAGAGCTGGAATTGTATCAAAGATTTCCTTTATTTTTCTATGAACTGTTTCGCCGCTGTGTTGGAATGCTTTCTGAAGCTTTCGATTGTTAGCATTATGAGAAATCATGTACATAAACATCCCTATCTGCTCCTCGACGGTAACACATCTTGTGTCATACATCAAACCCTCCCTTCTACGAAAATTTGATGTAGCCATGAGTATCTCTGGCTCCATCTGGAACTCAACCATACACAAACTCTCGTAGCCTTCTAAGATCTTCTTAAATTTTTTAGAGCCGGTAAGAGATGATATGTGGACTGGTCTTTTTTCGTCATAAAGGCATGAAAGCAAAGTAGGAACCAAGAAACAAGAAACAACTCATCGTTCTCCTCTTCTTCCTCAAGTATAAATGCCCTAATAAGCTCCTTTCTAGTATCCATTTGCTAACACATGCAAATATAACATATTGTGAATTAGCGTATTGAGTAAAACATTTCTCGTGCAAGATGCCAACAAAAAGTTCTTAAGTTGACATGACAAGAAAAAAATATGACTACAATAGCATTTTATTTGACTTGTAGTTGGTAATAGAATCCAATTATTAATATATGTCAAAGCGTAACGATAAAAAGATATGTATCGCGGGACTACAAAGTGAGTATGAATATCGCAGGCTAACCCGACCATGCAAGAGCGATAGTTGCGACTCTGAACTTCAAACATAAAAACTGCGTGCTACAAAGTGTTTACAGAACATATCTGAATCAATATATGTATAGCTACTAACCACTCTATGGGCAAACACCCATCACAAGCATTAGCTGATGCAAGTTGCATACATCTATTGGCATCTACTTTGTGATGTAACATATCAACAGGAGAGCTCAATTGGTTTGGATATAGGCAGGCCCATGCAGGACAGATATCCCTAACAGCTAGGCAAAATATTGGATTAAGTCCTACTCTCACTATACTAGTGTCCAAGCACGGGAGTTACGAAAATATGAAGCAACTTGAACAAAGGCTCTTTGAAAAGAAATGTTAGGCATATCAAGACCGTCGGATGGAAGTCACTAACTGCCAGTATATCAAGCAAACAGACATGTGCGGCATGCCTGTAGCACTAGCAAGCGAGTAGAATAAATAACAAAATAATTGTTGGAAATGTGGATAATATTTTAATTTCAGATTTGATTATGAGGCAAATATCACAAATAATTAGAGATGCATAAAACGATACTAACAGCAGGCAACCCATTGCACTTCTAGACATACACAAAAGATGTGGATAATATTTTAATTTCAGATTTGATTATGAGGCAAATATCACAAATAATTAGAGATGCATAAAACGATACTAACAGCAGGCAACCCATTGCACTTCTAGACATACACAAAAGGACTATAACATAATATAGTGGTCTTATAACCAACTTACAATTGGATTCGATGAAAAACAGGAAGTAGCGCAGTCTCGAAGCAGTGCAGGTCGTAGATGATGTAGCGTAGCGAGCGGTCACACAGATGCGGTACCCTGAAACCTTATTGTTGCCCCGTGCAGATATACTCTGCGACAATGGTTCAGAGATATCCGCTCACCCTCCTTCCCAGTGCACACCGAAGAGAATGGACGGCTTGGTTCAACAGCACAACACTCCAGCATAAGAGAGCAGAAGGGAAGAAGAAAGAAAAAGGATGTCGAATCGTTTTCTTTTAGTCCGGACGTCTCTAGATCCTATTTGTAGTCGAGACAATTACTCTGTAATACCCCGAAATTTATTCGGGCGAATAGGAGAGTATTTGGGAGAAAGAGTTAAACAGGGATTACAATTTTCAGTGATCTCAGGGGGGTTTTCGCGAATTCCCGACAACTTGGGCATTGGGCCACGACCCATGTGGCCCAAGAGGGGGCTGGCCAAAGTGGGGATCACCTTCCAAAAAAAAACCCTAAACCCCCTTCCCCCTTTCCCCCACTTGAAGCCGCCACCCTCCTCCCTGCCGTGCGCCACTTTCCCCTTCCCCTGCGCCAGATTTGTTCGCCAGATTTGGGTAAGTTCCGTACGTTTTATGTCTATCCACCTCTTAGAAAGTTGTAGCCCTTGGTCTTAGCTTTCTTTAGGCACCGAGATCATCTGATTTGGATTTACGGTTTAGGAGATATGGCCGTTTTCGTGTGACTGTTCAGGAGAGTTGACGGGATTTGGCAGTTTGCTTGTCTGGCCATTATGAACTATTTAAAGCCGAATAAGAAAGGCTACCCACAATGAATGTTGTAGATAATTCAGTAAGATTTTCAAGTTGATAATGATCACAATTTTTAGAGTTGGCAATCAAAAGTTATGGAATTTTAATCGCGCGCTGTTCTGTCTGTCTGAGAATTGGGGACTGTCGGTTTGTTCCTCGGTTTTGATCTAGTTAGAGTCAGATCCAGGACGGCCACCCCAAACGGTTTTTGAAGATAATTTCACCATGATTCCAGGTTGATAAAGATCACCTCCATTGGATCAGTATAATAAAAGTTATGCTATTTTATCTATTGCTGTTCTGTAATCTAGACAGATGTCTGTCAGTTGTTTTCAATGGCTGTTTAGCCAACTGTTTTGGCCGAATCAGAGAACCCCATCAACTAGAGTTTCATAGTATGGTTCATTATGATTCATTGAGCACTGGTTTCAAGTCATTCCGAGTTACAGATATTTAATTATGGTTTTTATTGTACCGCTGCCCAGTAGGGCTGTAATCTGGCTGATTAGTTAGATTGTCAGTTTGAACCCATTGATTGTGTTGGATAGTTAGAGGGTTATGGTAAGACACTTGTAGTTTATCTTACCTTTTTATACTTATTTTGAATAAATATTTATGTAGGCGGTGAAGCGGTGAGTGGAGGTGCACCTTCGTTGCCTCCTAACACGTCACAGCGCGGAAGGCAAGTACATTGTCTTATCATAATGAATGGTGATGATTTTGTGTGGATGAATGGTTAATCTTGCTATGCATATTCGTTTGCCATGTATATTTCTTCATTATGATGTGATAAGAGTTCATTGCATGAAGTTCATTCCGTTCACGCATTTGTTTCATGTTGACCACGGAAGTGGAAAATTGTAAGTCCCATCAATTCCAGTATGGGCACGTAAGACCCACCACTCCAATGTGGGCAATTTCGGACACCCGTATGGAACGTTCTTCATATGGTGATTGGATCCCCGGACTTTGTTAAGTACGGGCTTAAGTGAGCACCGACGGGTGTGTCACTCGCTATCTGCATTATAATTTGTTGAGCGATCCATTCCTTCAATGCATCCTTTCATTCCATTCATTCATGTATTCATTCCATTCATGCATGTATTCCAAGAATTATTCATACTTCAATTGAGTTGGCTTGTCCACTCTATGCTTGATTTATCTTGTATGGTACTTGCTGAGTTTCGACTCATTCTTGTTTTCTGTATTCATTTAGGTGAACGTTGATGATGGCCTTGTGGGAAGGGATTAGTCAAACACATTTCACTCAGTTCACCATTATTCATCTTCCTTGTTAAGTTCGATTATGTCTTTCAGTTGTCAAATGAGGAATTGTAATAAATAAGGTTAAGACTACCTGTTATTTAGTTCTGGTAATTGCTGTTAGTGGCTTCTCTGAAGTTCTCACTGTTTATATGTTGATGGATTCGTTCTTTATTCCTGTTATGCTAGTATTACCATTGAACTCTTCGATTGATTATAGAAGTTCAGATTAAATTCTTTCGCATTGTGGTTGTATGTAGATTCTTTAGGTAACATTTTGGCTTCCGAATAGCCAGGGTGTTACATACTCTCTACTAACTGTCAACTTAAACCACTGGTAATTGCTAATTCAAAACCAATTAATGGTCATTAAGCAGTGTTTATTGATCTTGATTGTACAGTGATCTACAGCTTCGACCATTGGTCTACAGCTTCGACAGTGTATTACGACTACGCTGGTCTAAGGATCCGACCACTATTTTTTGACCACACTGGTCTATGCATTCGACCATGATATTACGACTACACTGGTCTATGTTTTCGACCACACTAGTCTAAGGCTTCGACCACACTGTTTTGGAGTGACCCAAAGAAATCTCCAAGGGAGGTCCAAGAGAATGTCCCGAAGAGGTCCAAGGGAACCACAGTGTTCCGACCACAGTCTCTTGGAGTGATCCAAATAAATCTCCAAGGGAGGCCCAACAGAATCTTCAGAAGAGGTCCAAGGGAAGCATAGTGTCCCAATCACACTATCTTGGAGTGGTCTGAAAAAATCTCCAATGGAGGTCTAAGAGAATCTCCCGAAGAGGTCCAAGGGGACCACAGTGTTCCGACCACACTCTCTTGGAGTGATATGAAGAAATCTCCGATGGAGGTCCAAGAAATTCTCCCGAAGAGGTCCAAATAGGGATTAAAACGGATCGGATAGTTTCCGACCGATCCGGACGAAAACGGATTCGGATTATCTCGTATCGGATTTTATTCGGATCGAAAACGGATTCGGATTTTTTTTGTCGGACACGGAAATGAATACAGTAGGCATGCTATCCGGCGGATACGGATACGGATTATCCGGATAAGACCAAGTCCGGATATCCGAATTTTGACCCAATAGAAGAGGATTTCAGCCCAAAAGAGAAAATGAGATTTTAATTGATTTTCGAATATCAGAAAATGCAACAAATCAAATAGCCTTTTAGAAAATAGAAAATAGAGTTAAAAGATTCTATAAAAAATCACAAAAATTCCTTAAATTATTTTGAACTTAATAAAATTAATTCAAAGTTAAAGTTGGTTTTATTTTTGCACATAAATTATTTTTAATTTCTGAAAAATATGAACAACCTTTTTGAAATCCAAAAAATTCAAGATTTTTTTTATTTTCACTTTAAATACAATAAAATCCCAGAAATCTCAATAAATTTTTTTGACATTGAAAACTAGGAAATTAAATAATTGAATTTATTTTATTATTTTTTCTTTTTAACCAAGAAAACTCTTTTAAATATAAAAAAATCCAATAAAATAATAACTTTATTAATTTTATTTTTGGTAACATACTTTGGGATGTTACAGTCATTTGTGTATAGATTAACCATCTAGCCTGATCAATGTTAGTGTGAACTAAGTTTTATCTATGTGATGAACTAAGTGTGAACGTGTGATGACTTGTGATTTTGTGAGTTATAACTTATAAGCTAAATATGGTAAACTAAGTGTTATGTTTAGGATGAACTAGTTAATACAACTTGCTAGTGTCAATGTTATGTGTGGTTGCTGAAAATATGAACAATTCATGAATGTTTGCATCAAATAAACTTGTTATTTGTTTTTGTTAATTTCTGGCATACAATTTAAGGGGTTTTTATGTTCCGAAAAATATCCGCGACCGTATTCGTTTCAATTCGTATTCGCTCCGTATTCATATTCGATATTATTCGTATCTCGATTTGGAAAAAAATATGAAAACAAATATGGTAGAGTTATTATCCGTCCATATCCGATCCGTTTTCACCCCACTACTACAGAAAAGGTCATCACAGACGGTTCGTAACAGTCATCACATATGGTTTTTGAACCGTCTGAAATTTTATGTATGAGATAACAGGCGGTTATCACAGATGGTTGAAAAACCGTCTGTGATAACTCTTATCCTGAGCGGTTCCAACCACGAACCGTCAGCGTGATACTAGAATCACGAGCGGTTCGTTGTTGGAACCGTCGTGATATTTAATAATCCTGACGGTTACAACCACAAACCGTCGTGATTACAGTCAGAATCACGAGCGGTTGCGTGGTGGAACCAAATGCGATTCTATAATATCCTGAGCGGTTCGTCGTTGGAACCGTCGTGATTATTAAATATCACGAGCGGTTCCAACAATGAACCGTCTGTGATTCTTAGTATCATAGACGGTTCGTAGTTATAACCGCAAATGCGTGATAAGTCCTTAAACCTAATTAAATTTTTAGTATTTTCAGCTAGCCTCGTGAATTGCTAGCCATGCCCTCTGAAAACTAGCAAGTAGAAACATGTCACAGATAATTGCGACAACTCAAAGTGATCATTTAACTCAAAATCAATTACAAAAGAATGTTTCAAGTATATATTGTCGCTAGAGTTACAAATTGAATTACAACCGATCAAAGTGAATTACAATATTGAATCAATTGTTTGAGGTCGTTCATCGGTGTCGACGGCGTGAAACTCTCCGTTGGTGTTAACTATATACGCCTTGATGAAGCCACGAGCTCCCTCGAATGTGCGTGACTGGTCCATCTCGAGTGCATTTAACTCTATGTTCAAGCCACGCCGCTAGCGAGTAAAGTAGTAAGCATATATATTTAAATTTATAATTAGGAGATAATTATTACGAGATTGACAAACACAGGGATCGTTAGTCTAGAAGCAATCAATAGTCGCATATGATGGCATACGTAGAATGCGCATAGGTGATCTCGTTTTTCTTGGCGGACCTTTGCAAAAATAGAATTACATATATATGTCGGTCGATTCGAGGCGCAATATTACGGAGTATGATATATGATTATTGTGTTGTAGCGTCTGGAAATCGCATCCCGTGAGTCGGTGTGGCGCTCGTTCCTTGTATAAACCTCCCTCGGCAACATAGCCAATGAGCGCCCTACATGATTCAAAAAGTTATCCTTGTCCATTTAAAGCGAAGGAAGACTACAATAGAGTTATGTGCGGAGGAAATGAACATACATCGAGTATTCCTTTAAGAATGGTGAAGTCGTGATTTTTGTTGAGTCTGAGAATCAAGGTACAATACCATGTTCCTCTTTGGCACAAGAATCGGAAGAATCGATGGAACCTACTCGTGTATGTCGCTATAGTCATAAACCTATGTTGAAAGCGTAATTTGTATAGCAAATATTGAAGCACTTACTTCGGTTGTAGGGCACCATTATGTACTCCAATGCGTTACGAGCAAGCAATCCCATTTTATGTAATTCTCAGCGTAGGATGCGTCTTGGTTGATTGTTTTCTCGAGACCACGTGTGGGTCGAGGAAACCCACCGGTTCTTTGATTCGACGAGACACGTTTCATAATGTATCTGTACATAAGCAATGAGTTATGATATTTATCGGTATCACGTGAGTGTAGAAATTGATTGCACACACTTACAGTGTCCAGCATCGTAGAAGTGAGGCGTTAAGGGCAGTTAGGTTGTATAAGTCAAATAAGTCTTCGATGCCCACGACGAAGTGGCCAGGCTCGTGGAGAAAATGCTCCCTCCGTATGTGGCGATGATTCCAAGATGACCCCCTTCGCTCGGTCTTGCGCAAGTACCAATCATGCAAAGCTTGACAAGCTACTCCTGAGCTCTTTAGTTCTGCGCCGGAGACCAACGGACTTCCGAGTGAGTATCTGACGGGGTTGGGAGGTACCTTAATGTTCTTCGATTTCGATTTCTCCTTAACCAGGCGGCTAAGGGACGTCTTCCCGTGAGACGCCTCAGGGACCGATATGGTGACACGCTTTTCTTGTCCCTTTGTCGTCTTCTCGACGGGAAGCGATGTGGCGGCCTTCTGAAGCTTTGGTTGAGGCGGACTCATCGAGGGTCCTATTGGAGAGGCAGGGTCCTTGTAACATCCCAATTTTCAGAGCTTTAAAAATCTTTTAATAATGTTAGTAAGAAAATTCTCCATTTGGATTTATTTGAATATTAATTTAAAAATCTCAATATGGACTTTAAGGACAAATTGATTTAATGTGCTTAATCCCAACATCAACAATTGTCAAAACTATTTTATTTAGATTATATATGCTTGGATATATTTTATAGAATTTTCTGGAATTTTTCCAAAGTCATTTGCTATTTTCTAATTGCTATTTGCATTTTCTGGATTTATTAAAAAGAAAAATCTATTTTAAATCCTTGAACGATCTTGGGCGAAGCCCAACACTATTCAGCCCGCTCACTCCCGGTAGTTGGATCAAGATCGCCCATTGCCTTCGCCCATGAGTTCGCCCGCTTTGCCCATTGGATCTTCGCCGCGTGTCCCTTTCGGTCGATCCGCGCTCATTTCGCCGCGCCTCGCTCTCTCGCCGGTGGGACCACCACCGAGTCGTCGTCTCGTGTTGTCTTCTTCTTCCTCGCGCGCGCCGAAGTTCGCCATTCTTTGGAGCTTCAAGTTTATCAAACAAAACCGTATTCGTTCTCGATTCTTGCGCCGACCCGCCAAATCGTGTCTTGGTTATTTCTTACCCGTTCCAAACCAAATCAAAACCGAATCGGTTTCAATCTCGAGAATCATGGAATTCAAAAACCGGTCGTTTGGACCCGATTTGGGATTTCAAACCGGCGCCCGGGCCTATAAATACCTCCTTAGCACCGCCGGACCTCCATAAGCCAAAGCCGCCACTCTCGTCGCTTCGATCGCCCTAGCGCCGCCGCATTTCGAGTTTTAGGGTTTCGGCCGAGTTTCTTCTCCGGTGAATTGCGCCGCCGTCTTCGTCGCCCTTGCCTCGCCGACTGCACCATCGTGATCAGCAAGTCTCAGGCTACCTCGTGCGCACCTCCTCGTCGCCGGAGCATCGCCGGAGCTTCCGTCCGACAAACCCGAGTCTTCGCCGCCGCTTCTTCCTCGCCGCCGGCCATCTCCGTTAACCCCAGGTGCTCAAACCAGTGCCATCAGGTGCGCAATAATCCCCCTCTACGTTGGCACCACTCACCGCCGGCGAGTCGCCGCCGTTCGCCGTTGCCATTGGTTCCCGAGCCACCGCCGCCGTCGATCTGATGTGGCAGCCCGCGTCAGCGTCCACCTCAGCCCAAGTGCGTGCGTGTCAGCCTCGTTGGCGCCGCGTCAGTGCCACCCGCACGCGGGTGCACCACCTCACCGACCGGATCAAAGGCTCGGTGGATTTGGTCACGCGTGAGCCGTGCCAGCAGCGATGGGTCCACATGTCGATTTCTTTTAAATATATTTCTTTTTCCAGAAATTCTCGGCTGACGCAAGCATTGCACAATAATTCGATTTTCCTTTATAAAAATAATTCGGGAAATTCAAGAAAATCCAAATTAGGGTTTAATTGATTTTCAAATCTTCCAAAGCCCATATCTTTTGCATCCGAAGTCCAATTGAGCCCATTCAAATTTGTAAATTCATATAAAATTAAGATATATTTAATGGTGAATTTTATTTGAATTTTTCGAGTTGTTTTGCCTCTGTTATTTATTTATTTTGTTTCTTTTGTCTCGTTCATGAGTAGACGTCGATACTTGGGAATTTTGCGAAGAAGGAGCACATCAAGACCAAGACCAATATCTAGATCTATTCCGAGGCAAGTTATACCTTTGATCATTTTGAACCCAGTTTTCAAAATACTTTGTTTCAATATATTGCATTCTATTTCAAGTATTTATTTAAATGCTTTTGGGTGTAGTTATTAATCCAAATTGTTATGCCACCTTGTCTATTGTATGCCATGATCTTTTGTCACGCTAGGTTGGTTAATTATTAGTTGGTATTATCGTAGCACCAACGTGGGTTGGTTAGATACGATTAGGCGCTTAGCCATGCCACGAGTCATCAATTCATGTGAGAGTTGCAATTATAAACTTGACTAAGTGATTATGGGCGTGTGATGAAACTGTGTGTCTTGTGTGCTATTACTCGTTGATGGCATGTGTTGCATTTAATCAACGAGGTGGGAAAATATTTAGGACCGAGGCAAGTGGTGGATTCGTGTGAATGGTGGGTGTGTGCTTATTAAACTTTGTGATTTGGGTTAAAGCTGGAAGTCTTGCCTTGGTCAATTAAGGACTTAACTTTGTGCGCCATTGAACTGGGCCTTCTTGTCGACCACATGCCTAGTATGGGTGGGCGACTTAGTAAGTTATGGAATCTTGACATTGACAACTCAGGTTGTATTTAAGGCATGTGATGGGTGGAGGTGTGATATGTCACATCGCGGGACGATTCATTGCATCCACGTCCAATGGTGTGTGTCGTTCCAAAAGTGTGTGTACAAATTGACGGCGATAAAGCACACCAGAGTGTCATTGTTTGAGATGAAGTTTCGAAAGGTTTTGTTATGGTCGGTGATCGCTACACCGATTGTATCGTGTGGGTAAAGTGTACAACCTCAGAGTGTTTAATCAATCTATTCGAATAGCCGCGTCCTCGGTTATGGACATGCTCGGAATTTCACACGAGGGTAGATTTTCATAAAACAAATGGGAAGAGTCGGTGTGTGAGATAACTTGCATTTGTGTGAATAACTTGACTAGACTGTGTGTCCTTTGTGAAATCAATTGTTAACTTATTATTGTCTATTTGTTTTGAATCATGTTTTCAATCTATTATTTGTATTCAATTGCAAATGTTGCATTTTCGCAAAATAACCACGAAGCCATTCCTTTGGAATAAGCCATCATGTATAAATGCATTACGTGGTATGACTTGCGAGTACGGTGTGTACTCACTCTTGCTAAACAAATCAACGAAGTGGAGGAGTCGTGCTTTGCTTTTGAAGAAGAGTTCTACGAAGGTTGAGCGTTAGGGTCTTGATCGATCGGTTGCTGTGGTAAATTGATGGGAGCCACGGAGTTTATTTCGTTTCATTGCAGTTTATTCTTTATTGTCGACCTTGCATGGCTTAATAAATGTAAACTCGACCATAAGGTCCCAACGATTATTTGTTATTTAAAGTACTTGTTTATTCTTATATTCGTTGTATGGATGTGATATTTCATCAATGTTGACCTTTGTGTGCACTAGCGTGATCTGGACTAGTGCGAGAATACACAGAGGGTCGATTTACATATTTGGGTCCCGACGGAGGTGGTATCGAGCCATCTTGTAGGTCTTGACCCTAGTTAGATTGGCCGTTCTTAGTGAGTCCAAACTATTTTCTAAAGCAAAATTAACTTACAAGATTAATTGAACTCCTTAACTCATCTCATGTCTCTCTTGACTCAACTATTCTTTGAAATTCTTTCTCTCCCATTGTTTTAAAGTTGTTTTCATATCCTTGTCCATCTTGACGGATGCCTCGTCTTGAGTTATGGAGAGCGCAAGGGAGGACTTGCCGCCGAGCTTTGGAAGTTGCTACAAGTACTTGGAGGGTTCGATCGTCCATTGTACCGTGGCAGTACTTGGGTTGTGAACGGTCGAGATCGTGGAGTGATCTGCCATTTGACTGTCTACGCCAGGAAGAACACCAAGGCGAGCAAACCACTAAACATCTCAGCTCGAAGGAGTATTTGGATTGAAGCAATCCAGGAGTCTTCGCGCCTTGCCATCCTGAGGATCTGCAACATCTACTCTCGAGAGCTTCGTGACACAGTTTTCTGTTATCATCCCCGCACTTCCGACGTGGATCTTGCTGCACGTTTTCCGTCTACGAAAGGAGAAGACAACGCCACCGTTGTGCATCTTGCCCAGTTCGCCGCTGCTCAGGAAGAATCGTTGGAGTTAGCCGCTACAGAGCTGGAGTGTGCCTACGAGACTCTTCAGAGA
Organism: Hsuehochloa calcarea; assembly: GCA_036346395.1. NCBI lineage: Eukaryota > Viridiplantae > Streptophyta > Magnoliopsida > Poales > Poaceae > Hsuehochloa > Hsuehochloa calcarea. The sequence continues at coordinate 31,968,517 of CM070594.1, forward strand.
GCTGAAGAAAGGATCGCCATACTGGAAGAAACTCTTTATGGACGACACGATCACGAAGAAGACACTGAAGAGGAAGACCCAGAGGAAACTGATAGACCGGCAGAACCAGAAGAGAGCAGAGAGAAAGAGAGCGGAGGAACCGGCCCTTTGCACGGGGACACTGCTCTGTTGCACCATCCCCGGGACATCAGGATCAGTTTGCGAGGATGCCAGCTCACTTTCAGGTCTACAGTAGGCGGGAGCACCGTCAAGCCTACAGAGGCTATTTAATCGAGTAGTATGTTCGAGTTGTTTCAGGCTTAGCCAGTATTATGTCTTGAGTCGCCCTTTAGGCGGTAGTTTTGTGTGCTTAAGTTCGTCCTTATTTTTGTGTGCAAGTATGAGCTGCAAAGGCCTTAGGCATTTGTTGCAAGCCATACTATTATCTTAATCAATATAAGAGTTTCAGTTGAGCTTTCTTAAAATATGTTGTTGGGTTTTACCTACCCCGATTAGTTCTACACCTTATCTCGTGCTTGCTACCTTATCTAACCCCTGGAGATTCACCAGACGGTTCAGACTCGTCAAGCTGCTGCAAGTGGTTCCGATACTCCAGTATCAGAAGGACAGGAGCAAACCCCCGCAGAAGCAGTTCCACCACAAGCACCTTCAGTTGATCTACATAATTTTGGAGCATTCATGACAGCTCAAACCCAGCTGATGTACACCATGATGAACCAGATGCAAGCTATGAATAACCAGAACAACAACAATCAGCATCACAATGGAGCCTCAGTTGCTCATGGTCATAATTGATCGTCCAAGTTGGCTGAGTTTATGAGAACCCGTCCACCAACTTTCTCTGGACATGTCTCACCAGTAGAGGCTGATGATTGGCTTCGTGTCATTGAGAGGAAACTACTGATCACTCAATGCGGCGATCATGAAAAGTTACAGACGCCTCTCACGGATGGAAGGCATTGCCGCGAATGGTCGGAAAACTTTGTGCGGCGCATGGGCGCCGCAAGACATTACTTGGGAAGAGTTCACAAGCGCCGCCGCGATATCATGTACCGAAGGAATCATGGATCTAAAGAAGGATGAATTTCGTGCTCTCAAGCAAGAAGGAATGTCGATGGCGATTACCTCAACAAGTTCTCACAACTTGCGATATCTTTGCGAAGATGTCGCCAGCGACAAGGCTCGTCAGTCGTTTTACGAAAGGATTGAACATGGACTTCAAGTCAACTTGATCGCCCACACCTTTCACGATTTTCAAGAGTTGATCAACAAGGCTTTGATTCTAGAGGATAAGCGCAAGGAATTGGAAGATCATCGTAGCGCAGAATGGCTCAAGAAGGAAGTCACCAACCCGGTGAGGGCAAGAATGATTCCACCGCGGTTTAGCCGTTTTCCACCACGAGTCGCGGACCACCGCACCAACTTCGGCACCTCGTCCGGTTGCTCGTAACTTCGCAATCCCTTTTGATCAACCCCAATCCGACAAGAACCCACACAATACAACCAGAGTTTGCTTTACCTGTCGTCAGCCAGGGCATTTCGCCAACCGATGTCCGCAGAATGGGACTATCACTCCAGTACGCTTCAACCTTGGGAATACACCAGCCAAGACACCAGTACAAGGCAACCATCAAGAAACTTCTCAAGCTACTGGTCAATCCGGAGGAGCACCGCCATCAGTGGTCAGAGGCCGTGTCAACCACGTCACTCTAGAAGAACCCAAGAAGCACCTGACGTTGTACTGGGTAAGTTCCTAGTAAATTCAGTACCTGCATCAGTTCTGTTTGATTCTGGAGCTTCACATTCGTTTGTTTCTGGAATTTTTGCAACTAAGAACAAATTGGAAGTTATGCATCTTAAGCATACTCTGTTAGTCCAGTCGCCTGGAGCAGAGCTAAGTTCTAAAGTTGGATGTTTAGGAGCTAGGTTACTCATAGCTGGAGTTGAGTTTCTAGCCAACCTAATAGTTCTAGACACTCAGACCATAGATGTTATCCTTGGTATGGATTGGTTATCCAAACACAAAGCAGTGCTAGATTGTGGCCGAAGAGCCGTAACAATAGGGGATACCACTGGAAAGAAAGTAGAATTTCTAGCCACCTCAGTACGTGATGGACATTTGGTAGTCGACAGTCTGAAGACAGTTTCCTTAGAAGATGTACCTGTAGTCAGAGATTATCCGGACGTATTTCCAGAAGAATTACCAGGAATGCCACCGGACCGTGACATTGAGTTTGTCATCGATCTAGTGCCAGGAATAGCACCAATTTCCAAGAGACCCTATCGGATGCCAGTCGATGAACTTGTGGAAATGAAGAAGCAGATAGAAGAACTCCTGGAGAAAGGTTTTGTAAGACCTAGTTCGTCGCCATGGGGAGCACCAGTTTTGTTTGTCAAGAAGAAAGATGGAAGCATGAGAATGTGTATTGATTATCGTTCTCTCAACGAAGTCACCATCAAGAACAAGTACCCATTGCCCAGAATTGATGATTTGTTCGACCAGATGAAAGGAGCCGGAGTATTCTCCAAGATCGATCTACGATCAGGTTACCATCAGTTGAAGATTTGTCCTAAGGATGTACCAAAGACCGCTTTCTCAACCCGGTATGGACATTATGAATTTCTAGTCATGTCTTTTGGATTGACTAATGCCCCTGCCTATTTCATGAACATGATGAACAAAGTATTCATGGAATATTTGGATAAGTTCGTGGTAGTATTCATTGATGATATTTTGGTATACTCAAAGTCCGAAGAAGAACATGCAGACCATTTGAGATTATTCCTAGAGAAGCTCAGAGAACATCAGCTGTATGCCAATTTCATCAAGTGTGACTTTTGGAAGAAGAAAGTTGATTTTCTCGGTCATGTGATGACAGCCGAAGGAGTAGCAGTTGACCCCGGAAAGGTTAAAGCTGTAATGAATTGGGAGTAGCCCAAGACGGTTACCCAAATTCGTAGTTTCTTGGGAATGGCAGGATACTATCGTCGTTTCATTGAAGGATTCTCAACGATTGCTAAGCCTCTTACGCAATTATTGAAGAAAGAGAAGAAGTACATTTGGACCCGACTTGTGAAGAGAGTTTTCAAGAATTGAAGAAGCGTCGACTTCATTTGATGCTAGTTTTGCGGATATCGCAAGGATTTTGATATCTATTGTGATGCTTCGCGTCAAGGATTAGGATGTGTCCTTATGCAAGAAGGAAGAGCATCACTTATGCGTCAAGGCAATTAAGGCCTCATGAAGAGAACTATCCTACCCATGATTTGGAACTATTTGTAGTAGTACATGCTTTGAAGATTTGGCGTCATTATCTCATCAGTAATCATTGTGAAGTCTACACAGATCATAAGAGCACGAAGTACATATTCACTCGGTCGACTGAATATGAGGCAGAGAAGATGGTGGAATTAATAAAGGATTATAATCTTGGAATCCATTACCATCTGGTAAGGCCAATGTAGTTGCTGAGATGCACCGAGTCGTAAAAGCTACTGCAATGCTCTGGAAGTAAAAGAAATTTGCCCGGAACTTCAGGAGGAATTCCAGAAGCTACAGTTAGAACTTGTTTCTGAGGGATTTGTAGCCAGTCTGGAAGTGCAGTCTACTCTGGAGAAGCAGTTCGTGAAGCGCAACCCAAGGATTACGAGTTTCTTGATCTCAAGAAGAAGATGTTAGAAGGAAAATTTAAAGACTTCACCATAGATAATCGAGAATATCTTGTGGATCAATGGGCGTATCGTATGCAGGATATTGATGGTTTAAGACAACCGATTACGAAGGAAGCCCATGACTCTAAGTATTCGATTCACCTAGAAGTACTAAGATGTATCGGGATGTTAAGAATAAGTTTTGGTGGCCAAACTTAAAGCGAGACGTCGCAGAGTTCGTTGCCTTATGTGACGTGTGTCAGAAAGTAAAGGCCGAACATCAAAGACCAGCAGGATTGCTACAACCGCTGAAGATACCGGAATGGAAATGGGAAGAGATCGGTATGGATTTTATTACCGGTCTACCCAAGACTCAATCAGGTTATGATTCGATTTGGGTAATAGTGGATCGTTTGACTAAGGTTGCCCATTTCTTACCAGTCAAAACCACTTATTCAGGAGACCGCTTGGCGGAATTGTATATGTCAAAGATCGTCAGTCTGCACGGTGTGCCTAAGAAGATAGTGTCAGATCGAGGATCTCAATTCACCTCTCGTTTCTGGCAGAGTCTACATGAAGCCCTGGGGACTCATCTAAATTTCAGTACTGCTTATCATCCACAGACATATGGACAGACTGAAAGAGTCAACCAGATATTAGAAGACATGTTGAGAGCCTGTGCCTTAGCTAATGCTACCAGTTGGGATAAGAGTTTACCGTATGCCGAATTCTCGTACAACAACAGTTATCAAGCGGTTTGCGAGATGTCACCATTTGAAGCTTTGTATGGTCGTACTGCGAACTCCATTGAATTGGTCGAAGCAATTTGAGCGCGTAGTGTTCGGGCCAGATATTATTCAGGAAGCCGAAGAACAAGTTGCTATGATCAGAGAGAGGTTAAGGATAGCCCAGTCCAGGCAAAAGAGTTATGCCGATAATCGTCGTCGTGACCTTAGCTTTGAACCAGAAGATTTTGTGTATCTTCGAGTTACTCTGCTCAGAGGTGTTAAGAGATTCCACACCAAAGGGAAGCTTGCCCCAAGGTATGTGGGTCCGTTCAAGATTTTGGAACGCCGTGGAGAAGTTGCGTACCAGTTAGAGCTACCACAGTCATTAGCAGGAGTGCATGATGTCTTTCATGTCTCTCAGCTGAAGAAGTGTCTTCGTGTGCCAGAAGAGCAGACCCCGTTGGAGTCAATTGAACTGAAGGAAGATCTCACGTACAAAGAGCAGCCTGTCAGAATTTTAGATGTCGTAGAGCGCCGCACCAGAAGTAAGACCGTTCGTTTCTGCAAAGTCCAGTGGAGTAATCACTCAGAAGGAGAAGCAACGTGGGAACGTGAAGAAGAGTTGAAATCCGAGTTCCCTAGCCTTTTCTCTAGCTAGCCGGAATCTCGGGGACGAGATTCGTTTAAGGGGGGAGGTTTGTAACATCCCAATTTTCAGAGCTTTAAAAATCTTTTAATAATGGTAGTAAGAAAATTCACCATTTGGATTTATTTGAATATTAATTTAAAAAGCTTAATATGGACTTTAAGGACAAATTGATTTAATGTGCTTAATCCCAACATCAACAATTGTCAAAACTATTTTATTTAGATTCTATATGCTTGGATATATTTTATAGAATTTTCTGGAATTTTTCCAAAGTCATTTGCTATTTTCTAATTGCTATTTGCATTTTCTGGATTTATTAAAAGAAAAATCTATTTTAAATCCTTTCGAACGATCTTGGGCGAAGCCCAACACTATTCCGGCCCGCTCACTCCCGGTAGTTGGATCGACATCGCCCATTGCCGCCGCCGCCATGAAGTTCGCCCGCCTTGCCCATTGGATCTTCGCGCGTGTCCTTTCGGTGGATCCCGCCGCTCGCTCGCCCGCGCCTCGCTCTCTCTTCCAGGTGGGACCGCCACCGAGTCGTCGTCTCCACGCTGTCTTCTTCTTCCTCGCGCCGCGCCCGAGTTCGCCATTGCTGGAGCTTCAAGTTTATCCGACAAAAGCGTATTCGTTCTCGATTCTTCGCGAACCCGCCAAATCGTGTCTTGGTTATTTCTTACCGTTCCAAACCAAATCAAAACCGAATCGGTTTCAATCTCCGAGAATCATGGAATTCAAAAACCCGGTCGTTTCGGACCCGATTTGGGGATTTCCAAATCCGGCGTCCCCCGGGCCTATAAATACCTCCCTTAGCACCGCCCGGGCCTCCGCAACCCAAAGCCGCCACTCTCGTCGCTCCGATCGCCCTAGCGCCGCCGCATTTCGAGTTTTAGGGTTTCGGCCGAGTTTCTTCTCCGGTGAATTGCGCCGCCGTCTTCGTCGCCCTTGCCTCGCCGACTGCACCATCGTGATCAGCAAGTCTCAGGCTACCTCGTGCGCACCTCCTCGTCGCCGGAGCATCGCCGGAGCTTCCGTCCGACAAACCCGAGTCTTCGCCGCCGCTTCTTCCTCGCCGCCGGCCATCTCCGTTAACCCCAGGTGCTCAAACCAGTGCCATCAGGTGCGCAATAATCCCCTCTACACGTTGGCACCACTCACCGCCGGCGAAGTCGCCGCCGTTCGCGTTGCCATTGGTTCCCGAGCCACCGCCGCCGTCGATCTGATGTGGCAGCCCGCGTCAGCGTCCACCTCAGCCCAAGTGCGTGCGTGTCAACCTCGTTGGCGCCGCGTCAGTGCCACCCGCACGCGGGTGCACCACCTCGACCCAGATCCAAAGGCTCGGTGGATTTGGTCCGCGTGAGCGTGCCAGCGACGATGGGTCCCACATGTCGATTTCTTTTAAATATATTTCTTTTCCAGAAATTTCTACCGACGCAAGCATTGCGCAATAATTCGATTTTCCTTTATAAAAATAATTCGGGAAATCAAGAAAATCCAAATTAGGGTTTAATTGATTTTCAAATCTTCCAAAGCCCATATCTTTTGCATCCGAAGTCCAATTGAGCCCATTCAAATTTGTAAATTCATATAAAATTAAGATCTATTTAATGGTGAATTTTATTTGAATTTTTGGAGTTGTTTTGCCTCTGTTATTTATTTATTTTTGTTTCTTTTGTCTCGTTTACGAGTAGACGTCGATACTTCGGGGAATTTTGCAGAAGAAGGAGCACCTCAAGACCAAGACCAATATCTAGATCTATTCCGAGGCAAGTTATACCTTTGATCATTTTGAACCCAGTTTTCAAAATACTTTGTTTCAATATATTGCATTCTATTTCAAGTATTTATTTAAATGCTTTTGGGTGTAGTTATTAATCCAAATTGTTATGCCACCTTGTCTATTGTATGCCATGATCTTTTGTCACGCTAGGTTGGTTAATTATTAGTTGGTATTATCGTAGCACCAACGTGGGTTGGTTAGATACGATTAGACTGCTTAGCCATGCCACGAGTCATCAATTCATGTGAGAGTTGCAATTATAAACTTGACTAAGTGATTATGGAACTGTGTGATGAAACTGTGTGTGCTGTGTGCTATTACTCGTTGATGGCATGTGTTGTATTTAATCAACAGGGTGCGAAAAGATTTAGACTGAGGCAAGTGGTGGATTCTGTGTGAATGGTGGAGCTGTGTGCTTATTAAACTTTGTGATTTGGGTTAAAACTGGAAGTCTTGCCTTGGTCAATTAAGGACTTAACTTTGTGCGCCATTGAGCTGGGCCTTCTTGCACGACCACATGCCTAGTATGGGTGGGCGACTTAGTAAGTTATGGAATCTTGACATTGACAACTCGGGTTGTATTTAAGGCGTGTGATGAAATTTGGAGGTGTGATATGTCACATCGCGGGACGATTCATTGCATCCCTGCCCAATGGTGTGTGTCGTTCCAAAGTGTGTGTACAAATTGGACGGCGATAAAGCACACCAGAGTGTCATTGTTTGAGATGAAGTTTACGAAAGGTTTTGTTATGGTCGATGATCGCTACTTGATTGTATCGTGTGGGTAAAGTGTACACCTCTGCAGTGTTTAATCAATCTATTGAATAGCCGCGTCCTCGGTTATGGACATGCTCGGGAATTTCACACGAGGGTAGATTTTCATAAAACAAATGGGAAGAGTCAATTTGTGTGAGATAACTTGCATGTTGTGTGAATAACTTGACTAGACTGTGTGTCCTTTGTGAAATCAATTGTTAACTTATTATTGTCTATTTGTTTTGAATCATGTTTTCAATCTATTATTTGTATTCAATTGCAAATGTTGTATTTACGCAAAATAACCACGAAGCCATTCCTTTGGAATAAGCCATCATGTATAAATGCATTACGTGGTATGACTTGCGATGCGGTGTGTACTCACTCTTGCTAAACAAATCAGCGAAGTGGAGGAGTCGTGCTTTGCTTTTGAAGAAGAGTTCTCTGAAGGTTGAGCGTTAGGGTCTTGATCGATCGGTTGTTCGTGGTAAATTGATGGGAGCCTACGAGTTTATTTCGTTTCATTGCAGATTTATTCTTTATTATCGACCTTGCATGGCTTAATAAATGTAAAACTTCGACCATAAGGTCCCAACAGATTATTTGTTATTTAAAGTACTCGTTTATTCTTATATTCGTTGTATGGATGTGATATTTCATCAATGTTGACTTTGTGTGCACTAGCGTGATCTGGACTAGTGAGAATACGAGAGGGTCAGATTTGCATATTTGGGTCCCGACGGTCCTCTCGATATCGCGTCCTTTGAAGGGTCAAAGGCGATGTCCTTCTTGGGTCCTTTGGATAAAAGTGTGCGTGGCATCCCTAGTGTTACGATTTCTTCGTTCGGGGAATCTCGGTGGGATGGCCATGAATTTGTCATGGACTATGTCCACTGCACTGGCGTAACCTGCGCCGCTTGGGCACCGTGTCTTTGCCTTGCCCCTTCTGGTATGGATACACCATACCCGCCCGACCTCAATAGGAATCGACCCTACTATCCTCACTTGGAGCTTGCGGCGTCGGCTCCTACAAAAGCGTACACAATTAGCTAAGGCGTCCTATAGGTCTATCTTTGGAGCACTCCGAGATGTACATTACCTCGATTCCGTCGATCGGTAATTGCACGTCGTCATGTCGAATTATGTGTGGGCGCGACGCTACTCGATGTCGGCGGGACTTGCTCCCAAATTATGAGGCGGCTTGCGCTGCATGAGTTGATTTACTTGGTTACGCAAGTTTGTTATTTGTTCTTGAAATTGTGCAATAATCACATGTTCCAACCGCGTCGTCTTTGGTCCTTGGATCTCTTCCTACTCCTATACGTGTCGGAGTTGTGTGGGAATCCATCCTCCAAGGTACGTAAACCCCAACGCCTCGCGTGCGACCAGTGCTCCTTGTTTCCCGTGGTCAGTAGGCGGTACATCCTTCTCCTGTCTACTTGAAGGAACCTTGGGAACATGCGGAAGTCAATGCTTCGCAAGAGAACATCATGTTATTGTAGACACCATGAAGTTATGGACTTATTAACAATTAAGTGGTTCGAGAAATTTACCGACGTTGAGACACCGCCTCGTCTGCCGGGTTTGTCGAGAGATGTTGCCGAAGGCGTGGCGATGCCCTCGCTCTTAACGAGGATCGGCGTGCTCGTCAGAGATCACAAACAAGCGGTCGTGCGGCGGTCTCGTCCTCTGCCGCCATCTGCGTGGCTTTACCCGCGTACCAGCGGTGCCGAGTCTATGGGGTGAGTGTTTTGTGCTGGATAGCTCATGCGCCGCACTTTGCTCTGAAATTGGCCGTCGTCTTCATACGCACGGCGTCCCATGTATCCGCGACAAAATTGATACGTCGTGAAGGGCGTCAGGCCGTGTTCACGTCTTTGCGTGACAAGCGAGCTCTTGAAGGTCCTCCACGCGTGGGACATCGCCCCGGCGCGTGCCATCGCACCTGCGTGCAGTCCGCTTGAGGAAAGTGAGCGAGGCGAAAGTTGATCCACAACCGGTCTCTCTGTACATCCGTCCACGGACTTCCGTGTTGGGGTGGTGATGGGGACCCGTGCCCTTGCAAGTACCCATGAGACGGTCCGGAATCTCGCGTTGCTTTCTTGGGACTCGGCGGGATCCCGGCGCCAGCGACCTCGTGATCGTCATGCGGCCGAGGGCAATTTGGAGATTCCTCGCCTTCTCGCTGCGTACCACCTTGATCGGAGATCCAGCGCATTTGGCGACGTCGATGACGTGGCGAAGACGATGCCTCTGCCATCTCGCTACTTGCTATCTATATAAGTTACGTGCATAATTATTACATAGTATATAATATATGGGAAATTGCACAAAAATGTAAACAAATATAATCAACGTTTGCCATCTCGAGTAAAATAAAATAAATTGCCGTCGGTGTACCATAAGAATCATCACGGTTCGTGTTTACCCAGTTAGTCGGCACCTAAGTATCGAGACTACCCACACCAACCTAGGTTAACCGCATCTTGGTTTTCAAGTCACCTAGGCTAACCTGCATTAGTCGGCACCGGGATACCCATGATACCTAGGCCAACCTAGTAAATCGGCACCGTCTTACTTCCATAGGTTTTCATCATTCGGCACTATACCTCAAGTTTCAGATGCGAAAATTAATTCCCTTACTGGGGTATCCAACTACTTGCACTCCTACAGAAATTTATGATCAAGTACAATCAACAGGCCCACGACAATACACAGGTTATATGTACTGATGTTTATTAAGAAAACATAGTAAAATGTTGATCAAGAACTGACAACTACAAGAGAGATTTTTCTTAATAAATGCAGAAAAGTGAATGAAATGAAATACAACAGTTATAAACTAAAATTCTCAGAACATCTAGGGTGCACACTTAGTCAATTTCACTGGTTATTTAAGACAAATCACAAAATCCAGTATGATAAAACATAAGGAGTGCAAACAAACTAGCGCATAGATATGACCTAAAGATGGGTCACCCAAGGGGAGGGGGTGTCAGTTTGCAAATATCTAGCACTTCCTCCAAGTCTCCAACTAATGAACCTTCACACACATTATTTGATCAGAGCATAAATGATGAGCAAAACCACAAGCAAGAGTTACGAAGGTGGCCAAGTGCTTGGCTTGCCCTTGAGTGAGAGGGAAACATACTTGGAGAAAAAGCACTACACACCTAGGAGCAAAAATGCAATTGCCTCAATGCTTCAAGTCAAGAAGCATTTGTATGGTGTAGAGCTATAGAAAATTGCCCAAGTATAAGCATCTGATTGACTTCATTATTTATAGGATGAATGGTCCCATGTGATGATTAAATAATTATAAATGGAAAAGTAGAGCATCTAATTTTCTGGCTTAACAGTATAATGAATATGCAATCAACAGACAACTCTTTCTCTAGAATGGTGTAGAAAAGAGCTATCTTTGTTCATCATGGATTATTGCAATGTTTTGTCAAATGAAGTTACATCGCATAAGTTAGCCAAGAAATTACAAACCATGGATCATGTACATTGATTATTTACTTTTGCACACCAAATACAAAGCAGATCAACACAATTGTTCACAAGCCTATCTAGTATTATTTTGTGTTTCACAAGTACGAATTATTTATAAGAGAGATCCCTCCTGAAAAGTATCAGTTGTTGCTTCTACTCCATAGAATATGAAATCATGATTTCCTTGCTTAGTATAGTAAAATATATAGATCTAGTCAATAGCTTTACTTTCTCTGCATTCAAAGCATGAATTATCGACCCAAGGAACTTAAACTTAAGCATATAACAT